>OW388250.2:14800000-16000000 GCA_936450705.2 Protodeltote pygarga | reverse complement strand
ACCAATAAATCTACTTACGACCAACTAAAAGTAATCCTACTTATAAACGCACGTTGTACAAAATATAAATAGTATTACTCATTAAAACGGCTAAGCTCGCACCAATTAACTTCAAAGAGCAAAGTTAATGTGTCGGTGCAATAACGCGCGCATGCGCAGTGCAGTATTACCGATGAATACCCGAATAGGCACATGTTTTGCTAAAGTTCGTTCGATATAATTTAAATAATGTTGCAAAACGATTTTAATTTAGTTTTTAATTTAGTCTTATTTGAAAAGTGACTAGATTGAGTGTTCTTAGCAAAAAAAAACTATAGTAGGTAATTTTATTTCAAAGGTGTTAAAATTTTGATTTCAGTTTTATTTGATATTTATTCACAAGAATCAGTTTCTATTATATAAACATTGCCCTAATACAGCGCTTGAGATGATGATGATGCGCTTTAAGCGATGAAAACTAATTATAAAGTAATAAATAGGTACACAAAGTAAATAAATAAATAAAATAGACTCAAAAAATTAAGGCGTCAAAAAACTCCTCCGCATCGCTGTCCTCGGGTAGTGTGTCCAGAACACTGGCAGCATTACCACATTACAAATAAAATATTTAATAAAATATATTATTAAATTTAAATATTAGAATAAAAATCCGGCAAAATCTCGAATAAAATACAACAATATCCGCCATCCAAATAAGTATAATACAAAACAAAATGATTAGAATAGAGGAAACATTTGTCAAAACAAGTGTGACTCAACGCACTTGGACAGTCGACTCGTAAAGTTATTGATCGAGAGTTCGAAGACCCGCTATAAACAGACTTACATAGTAATTCGTAGGATAATTACTTTTAATTGGATACTTGGTCCAATGTGTTAAGACGATGTTGATACGTGTATGTTAAATACTTGAATTAAACACAACTTTATAGCAGCAAAACAATGATTAGAACAAAGAGATGAATTGAAGAATAAAACTTATACCAAAGACTTCAGATTATATAGAAGTTCCCTTCTGTATCTTGAAAGTTCATCATCAGACATCCGATCATGACAAATTTTATATGGGACCAATCGGAGAGTATCTCTCGTACTCTCAAATAAAAATAACTGATTCTATCCAACATAAAAGAATTACTAAAATCGGCATACTAATCCGTGTTTCTACATCCGCGCGACAAGCTCCCTATTATAGCAACAAGCTGTCAGAATACGCTTACGACATAGGAAAAGAGGATGTCTATCATGTAAAGGAATGTGAAAACATTTCTGCGCCGTTAACATTTCCAATGAAATTGTCAAGTCTGTATGGTGAATACCTACTATTCTGGCCTCTCCTGATTCTGAAGTGGCCACAAAATTGTGCTGTCTAAGGCATTAATAGTCTAATCTACCTTAGATTAAGGTAGTTGTCGTTATATTGTTTCTTGTTATTATTTAAGGTAAGAGAGCCACGATGAGGGTGGCATATTATATTAATCCTACTATAAATAAATTAAGAAGAAATCATCTCGCCACCTACATAATCGACTGGTTTTTTTCTTGCGAGTCAAGGGTATACTTCTTCACACTACGTTCCTGTAATATTCGGCCACTCTAAAGGTCTAAAGTCGTCTGCAGCCATTATGAAATCCCGCCTTGTGACTTCTACTTACTATCTTTTCTCGAGAGCTCTAAATAAAGTTAACATTATTATATAAATATTATTAAAAACCATGCATAATGCGTCGTCTTGAGATGTAATGGCGACTTTTTCATTTTGTAAAGTTTTAAACCTCAATACAACTAGTCCGCTTAATAATTAAGTGAGAAAATATTACTCCAGAGCTCCAGACGGACTTCTTTTCTTTTTTTAATATGAGCAAAATGCTCATATAAAAAGGCCATGCACTTGTACGTACCGATGTATCAATAAATTGACCATTTACAACATCAAAGCTTATAAATTAAAAAAAGAGGGTTTATCTCCACAAAAATAAAACCTAGGTAAAATATTCGTACATCAATAAATCTGGTTTACGACTTGTATGTAATAAAAGTATTATAAAAACCAAGTGCAAAGAGACGCGATTAAAATCGCAAAGTTTACTGTACCTTGTAAATTACCTATAAGGCTATAGTTATAGAATTACCAATATAGTGGGGATTCTTAGAAAGATACTAGACCTTATTCTTTATTTAGTTGATACCTGGTGTCAGAGTTTAAACCGCTGCCTTAAGCCTCTGACATGGCTTTACACACCGTTGAAAAATCTCTTAGATGTGCTGGTTTCGTTAAGATGTTATCCTTTACCGTTTTAGCAAGTGATCATTAATTTCTAAAGCGCACATGAATTCGAAAATTCAGAGATGTTCAAGGGGTCATAATGTGGAAACGCTCTTAGAAAATGTAAGTTAGTACTTACTACTTAGTACTTACTATTATATATTACTTAATATATAAACATTTTTATAAAGCATTTAAGCTTGCCATGCGAACAAAAGTTCCTAATTTTTGTAAACAGAAAAAATCTTTTACTGAGGTTATCGATTATTTGAGATGGTAGAAGAGAATATCGATAGCACGGGTGGGGGTTACGATAGCTTAATAACAGAACGACTGAAGGCTTGACCTAGCTCACAACCGTTTTTTTTTTTCTAAACAAAAATGGAACTTTAATAATTATGTTAGATTACATGTGTTTTTATTGTTATCAATGTGAACCTTCTGGCCAGTATTTACAAGTCATTCATCAATCGCATACCAGCTTAAAAAGGCCTATTTTAAACCAAATAACCTCTTACACACACTTCCAAACTCCACAAAGTAATAAAAAAATCTAATTCTCTTCAAGTCGAGACTATCGCTGTAGCCCAATCCAAGTACATCCATATGGTCATTACGTGTAAGTAACATTATTTATGGCCTATAAATCTGCGAGAGCTCATTAGCCCGTGTGTGGGCACCTTTATGGCAAGTCCGATGAGCTGTTTACATTTTATATTTGTAACTAGAGTGCCAGGCTATTTAAAGATAACTATCTCGTGTCTATTGGTATGGACGGCTTTTTTGTTAATTTGTTCTTCAGGTTTACTTTGTACAGTGTGAGCCGTGATAGCCTAGTGGTAGGACCGCTGAATGGCGAGTCAGAGGTCTTAGGTTCAGGCTCAAGGCGCCATATAAACAATTTAAAAAAAAAAAATTTTTTACAATTCGCGTAGGCAGCGTCCGCAGAGCCAAGTGACTAAGTTCCCACTCCCAATTACCGCGATTTAAACTTTTTGCTTTCCACCCATCAAACGATTAGAATATTCAAATTTTTTTGTACAAAAACTCTAAAATAGAGAACAATGTGAGCCCGTTTTGGCGCAACGATTATCTGAACAAGTATTTCTTATGGATAAGGAATCGCGAATAACGCGCTACATAGTATTATAATAACTGTTAGATGTTTAAGGAGAATGACACTGTTGTCGTACCTACTTAAAAAATTAACAGACACGTCGATACACGTAAGTCCTAAAACGATTTTTTTTCCGTATAACCCATGAAATTGCCAGAGAATTCTATCTGAGGGAGTGTAAGGAGTCAAAAAGAGAATTCGGGAGGTCCCGAATTTTTTACAAACTGATACTGAATCACCAACGCGTCGCGGCGACCAGCAATCAAATATTAGTCATTGGAAAGCACTATTGAATATTTAAAAAAGCTTGCTAGTGTTCTGTAGCTAATTTGTAGCACCGAAAAACTTTTCAGACAAGATAGATAAAAGGAAGAAAAAGTTACAAAAATAACAAACAGTAGGTTTCTAGTACTAGTGAAACAGTTACAAGAAAAATAAAAATACTTTAGATATACTAAACAATAAAAATACTTATTTTATAAATGAAACTTTACCATAAAAATATAAAAAAGCAATTAAGTACTAAAATTTTATTTTCATTCTGCTAGCATCACATAAGGTACTAAATTAACAATATTTATATTTAATAAGCTAACATGTGCTAAAACATGAAAAAATTTAACAAAAATTATTAACAATATTTTTCAATCATCAAGAAAATATATTCAAATATCCCCAACTCGTGTTTCCACCTCTCACACGATAACAGTAAACTTCACCCTATTCGCGAAAAAATCAACAGTTGGCTCACCGCCATCTTAGGTCGTATTTAATTGACTTAGAAAAATGCCAGGAATAATACCCAAGTCGTCTTTTTGTGTCTCCAATGTCCACGTGAAGCGCTTTGTTTCCGCGTCTTATTGAGACCAGGGTTCGAAATTGTAGAGACGGTAAAACAAGTATTTTTTATCAACATTATTTAAGGAAAATTTAAACTAAATAATGAACAATGTTTAAATCAAAATTAAAATCCGAACATTTATAATGTGTTTCTAAATTATCTGCCACGATTGCAATGGGAGAAAGTATTGGGTATATAGATTACAATAGTGAAGAAATTTCGTACCCCGGAACAGTAAAAAAAAAATTGGAGCATGGAGACCTACGCAATAAAACGCAGGCAAAAGAAAAAAAATTATGACGTTAGATAAAAAAACTTACTTCACTATTGTAATATAAATAACCAATATTATCTCACATTGCAGCCGTGGCAGATAATTTAGAAGCACCTTATATATGAATAAAATTTATAAATATAAAAGGTTTATAAAATATCTCTCCAAATCTCCAAATGCTGTAAAATCGTAACTAAAGTAGTCAGCATATCTGTATCTGTAGAACTAAAGTAGGACTATAAATGTTTAATACAAGAACTTACTGATCTTTGACGCCTTCTACACCTCGCATTTATATTTAGAATACAAAAAATAAGTACACAAAGACCACTCTATATCTCCCCAAGTCCTTTGCCCCAAAACAATAGTCGGATTCGTAACTTTTTATTCGGCAAACTGTATGCCTTCGGAATGTAGGCAGTACCGCATAATGAGGGTCTGAAGCTCTAAATTTATTACGACGCCGCCAATGTTTCTCGGAAACTACTGAATTATTCGCAAGCGGCGTGGCTGCGAAGGTATGCGCCTTCGGTTCCCGAGCACAGTTATGTACGATATTCTTACGTAAGACGGAGAAAAAGTTTGACAAAGTATCGGCTATTTAATTGGGTTATTATGTGTAGGAGCTTAGAACGTCCATGTGAGAAATATCTTTAAGTGGGCTTTCCTCGAAATAAAGATGGCTGAAATGATTAATTGAACAATGCTATAATTATATCGTAGCCTTCAAACAAATGTATTACAGTACAAAAATAAAGAAACAATACCCTTCCACTGACCTGACTCTGACCTTATAGGAACTGAAAAAGTATTCACACGACTTAAGGTTTACAAAAAACCGTAACCAAGTTCTTTTGATCTAGAGCCATGTGTATGAGGCCTTATTACCTGAGTTAGGACAACGGAATATTGTACAAAATCTATATCTGAACCTTTCCTTAGCAGTCCTAAGATCACACCAAGACAATGGCGCGGCAAAGGATACTTTGTGCTCTTTCACACACACACACAACATGCCGTTTCCCGGACAAGGAGTCCTAAGCAACTATCGTGAACTTAAACCCTTATTTTAGTTTAAAATTCAGTATTATCGATTTTTACACATGTGTGAGTGCGACATCGAATATAAGAAGATGACTAACTTTACAGTAATCTGCTTCCACAGACGGCACACACAAACAAGCAGACGGACAACACAGCAAAGAAATTATATCAGTGGGTCAGACGGCCTTGTACGATTCACGGAACGGCGCGCGCGCATGACTCGCCACGCCCACCGCGCCAGCCGCGGGGGGAGGAGGTGTATTAATTAGCGTGTGTATACCAAAAAGTAATTGAAACCTGTTGAATGTGATTGTTTATAGATTGGTAAATAAAAAAAAAAGATTGTTAAGATAAAGTTAATCGTCAATGCTTTTAAAAAATCTGTGATTAAGCTGTCTAAAAGTTTGTTAGAATTTCTGATGAGTTTTGTATTAGATTGTATTTAATTCAAATTAATTTATTGCTAAAATAGATAACACTCATAAAATTAAACATAGTTTTTACATTCTCTGATTGATATATCAAACATAAAACGACATAGACTCACGCCTGTATTTCCCAAAGGGGGTAGGCTGCGACGTATGCAACTATGCAATATACCCACGTTTCGCCGGCTATATTATAAGTCCCCTGTAATAGACGAGCCTATTGCCATTAACCGGGCACAAGTCCAGACTCCGTGCTGCTACTGACGATTTCCTAATTGAAAAACACTTTGGCTGACCCGGGATCGAACCCAGGACTCGTGTTTAACAGTCGCGCTTGCTACCACTAGACCAACGAGGCAGTCCAAGTATTATGTCAAAGTTATTTAATATTGCAAAAACTTGTTAGTTTTAATTATACCTACATAAAATTAATATCATATGTATTTTAAACCCGCTGGAGGTTTAAACTCAAACATTAGATTGTTCATCATCAATATGATAAGAAGAAATATATTTTCCCATAAGAAACAACACTAATAATATAATCCATTTCCTTAGAAAGTTATGATAACACACACGCTTGTGATAACCTTCTAAAGTAAACATTTGATTAAGATAATTATTAATTGAAAAGTTTAATTCGAAGAGAAGAGGCTTAATAGAGAAAGGAGAATTCGATTATTATGTATATCAAAACGATAAAACCTTGACTACTGGGGCTCTACTCCGAAAATCGAACAACGATGTTTCGGATTGGAACATAATAATGAAGACCATCAAACACAATCCTTACCACCAAATTACCACTGTTTAATTGTACTTAGTGCTTTCATCTGTCGTTTTGTTACAAATCCATAAAAAAAAACAATATATTAGAAGGTAATTTAACGAACAAACATGCGATCCGATAATCGAAACTTCATTGTTAAAATTTCGGAGTAGGCCCCTGAATCAATTGTAATTTAAAGGCAATAAGATAGCTTACAAAATGGAAACCATCCATTTATAACAGTTAGATGACTATATCTTTCTTCTTCTTTTTTATCGTATGGTTGATGAACAACCTGGTGTCTGAATAGGCTTTACACACCTTCGAAAAATCTCTAAGGTGTGCTGATTTCGTTACGATGTTTTTCCTTACCGTTTTAGCAAGAGATCATTAATTTCTAAAATGTACATAAATTCGAAAAGTCGGAATCCGAAGAGGTGCGGATCTTTGACTTGGCCGTCCAACGGTCATACCACTAGGCTAGCACTACACTAAATATGTCCTTATAATATTAGGTAAGCCGGAGCATACCCAGAGAAAAAGCATTGGCACTGTCAGTAGGCATTATTAACTGTGCCATTTTTCAATAGGAAGGCGGTAGGAATCGAGTTGTATGGTTGTAGCCTTTGCCACAGTTAGCTAATCCTATCCTAATCCTAACTAACATTAGAAATGCGAATGTTGTTTGTTACTTTTTCACGCCTAAACCACTGAATCGATCATTCTGAAATTTTACATATACGTCGTCAGGTGTACAGAAACGGACGTAAGGTACTTTTCATCCCGAAAAAAATACTGATACCGAGGAGATCCACAATAAAGTTCTTATGATAATAGATGGCGCTACGTGTTCTTAATTAACGCGAGCAAAGCTGCGAGCAAAAACTAGTATGTACCTAAGTAATAAGCTAACGGTAATACTGGTAATACCAAGAGATCTGACCATATTCTCAAAAATAAAGATATAAACTTTCCACGAAAACTGATTCATACCAAAGGTCAATTAAAAATATTACTAATGAAGAAACAATTTAGGATATTGCCAAAATGAGTGGTACTTACATGATTACTCAAAATCCCAAGAGCTAGGATGCTTAATTACTCTTACAGAGAAATCAATGGTTGCTTAAGGCGATGATGCGTCAACATTTCAACAATTATAAAACAGCGCTTTTTGCGCTATGAGTAACGAATTATTGTAAGGTCTATATATATATGTGATTTTTATTATTCTTTGGATATATATTTCTTTGGATGTTTATGTTTACGGAACTTAAAAAATCTTAAATTTTAACTACATCAAAGAGTAATTTTATGTTTAGAGTGAAGGAATATGTTTTATGTGTCAAATAAATCATGATACCTACGAATCGAAAGTTTAATTGTCATTCATCGTACATTGCTTTAATATTAAATACTAGCCTTTGCCCGAGAATTTATCTGCATTTTTAAGAATAAAAAAGTTTTTTTTTACGGGGATTAAGTTGTATTACAGGCATCTATTGATTTCATACCGCGAAGAGGCATACGACCTACTTGATGGAAAGCAACCTTAACCAGGGAGTGTAACTAGAGCGTTGTAAATAATAATTTCAAACTCTTTCAAGAACCCTATGCTAAACATCTACTACAAACATTCGCAAATAAAATATCAATAGAATGACTAGATCTGTTGCACCTTTTTTTTTAATAAACGAGTACTTTGACAGCTGTCAAAGTAAGCAATTAAATATTTTTAGTTTTTTTTTTTGAGTTTTGCTAATGACAACAACTCAATCATTTATAAGTTATTGAAACAGTAACTCGTTTGGCTTTTTTTAATATCAAATTTAAATGGGATTGTGTGATTTATGACATTTTTATATCAAATGTATTATTACAAGTTGATCTGTCACCGGATTGCAACGATTTGTGACTAAAATATGACCTGTATTCAAATATGTCATTTTTATACACAGTATATCATAGAAATAGACTTAATAGTGTTATAAATTATATGATTTCTCTGTTTTGTAACGGACTATTAATTGTGTAACGTAGACATCTTTTAGATATGATTATTATTCATTTTTTTTAAACTTCAAAAAAATTGTAGAATGAATAAATTTAATTATATTTAAATAAACATGCGATTTCACATGCATTGCTTCAGTTTATGTATGTATGTATGTATGTATCTTTATTAAAAAACAATTTACATTATATTTCAGAACGTAAAACAATGTTTTGCTTACAGAAAATTTTACGTTTCTAATTCATTGGAAAAACAGTTAAACATCAATAATCAAGAAATATTATGAGATATCATGGTACATAGGCTAAACATCAAACTATACAAAACTAGTATGAACTGACCTCGCATTGTATAGGCTCTTTATACAACAAGATATCAGCTTTTACTGGAAATGATATAGCTTGATGTGTAACCATGTGTACAAAGGAAGGTTCCATTATCATAAAAACCAACATCCAATGAACAATTAATCAAACATTAACGAATCCAAAAATAATAAATGCCAAAAAAGTTCGGCGTCGCCTTAAGTGTGGATGTCGCGAAATGGCCACTAAATAACACCAACATTTATAGACGAATATAATTCTAATTGTAAATCCGTTTGTCAATTAAAAACAAACGGAACAGATTCGGATCGCGTGCGTCTGCGCAATTTAGCCATGCTGTTTGGGCGCTCGTGCCAATTCTGGGAACCTGTAGATTTAATACTTCGAACAATAGATGGACGTTACAAAAAATGGCGTAATTGTTCTTTATTTAAATTGTTGGTATTGAGGTTTTAGTTTGGATTTATTTATTTTACTGACATTCACCTTAAATGTTTGATACGGCTACTAGTCTTAACTGTTATAAAAGGCTTAATTGGCTCTATTACTATTTTTTAACTGGGTACCTTTAACTATTGGCTGACATAAAGGGGGGGAAATCTCAGGGGGGGTACGATAATAACGACCGTCAGGCCATTATATCCCTCGCCTGCAGCTCGGGCTTCGAATGACCCTTCGATAGTAATTGCACACGTACCGCCCTTGTAACACAATGTACCTACATCTTCACTATGATAAATCTAAATCCAATAAATCTGTGATACCTATACATAATTTTAAAGTATTAATGTAAATAATTTTTAGTTTGAAATATTGAATATTAATGAGATACGCGGAATTATTGTCGTATTGTCCTATATACACAAACAAAGGTCTCACAGTACTTCCGAGTGCATCAAAACTATTCATAGACAACTGTTGAATGTCAAAAATAGTTGATTACTAATAAATAATAATGAAGCAGCATTTAACTGTCCCAATGTAGGGCAAAGGCCTTTTCTCACACAGAGAAGGATTATTGACAATTAACAAATTAAAATAGATTAGAATAGATGATGACAAGGAACGCACTGGGAAATGTCGTGATTTGTACTGTATTACTCCTAAACTGTAATGTTTGTCAATACAAGTGTAGTGTAACACTTGCATTATCTATCACAATTTTTTTATGTATCATATAGTTGTACGTACATTGCTTAAATCTAGCTTAAAATACGTGTGTTACCTGTTGGTGGGTGCGGTGATGGCGCGGTGGGTCGCGGGGATCCGGCGGGCGCGCCGCGCTCATGCCTCAGCGCCGCCGGCGCATGCCCGCCACGGCACCGCCGCCGCTCTACACCAAAAGAACATTATTACTACCTGATAGACTTATAAACCTTTAATGTTACCGCAAAACTAAATTAGTGAAATCGCACAGGATCTATGAGAACTATTCTTAGTTTTTTGGTTCAAATTGTGCTCTAAAAATTAATATTTCAAGAAAGTGTAAAGCTACTGTACACCCATAGACCTGGACTTATATTTTATTTAAACCTTTGATTCCCGCGAGGACGCCGGCATCGAGTAAAAATTGATTTCCTTTTGTGTCTCATTTCTCGGTGTTTAAAGATTTAGGACTAAATATTCAATCCAACTTTTGTAAGCCAGAATGAACATTTTTGTTTTACCTACAGCCACCGAGCTATGAACTCGGCACGTTCCAGGGAAACAGTATAAACTCCTTTGTGTCCTCCAGCGAGAAGGTATAACAAAAATAGAAAAAATAAATAAATAGGGAAAAGAAAATTTCAATTCCCAAACCAGGCACTTGTCCATGGTGTGAGAGCGAGCGGGTATTGCTTGGTTTACGCAGAGATAATTGAAAAGCGTTAATTGGACACCCGCTCAGTGGGTCTCTCAAGCGATAATTAGCGCTTCCGATTGTCAGAACCCGCGTTAAATCAATTAGCAATTAACTTCTGGGAATATGACGTTTTAGGAACTATGTAGTTAAAAGTATCAAGTGATATTAAATAGATTTCACCGAGTGACGTAACGGTGTGATTCGCCTTCTGAGCTTGGAGTGTATTGGATTCCTGTACGGGACAAATATTTATAGGATTCACAGATATTTGTCCCAGTCTGGGTGTGTGCGCCTGCGCGGTCTTTAATTATGTGTCTGTAACTGAACCCACGATACGGGAGAAAATTATATAGTCTCAAGACCTAACATGTCGTTCGCGACTTCGTGTATATCCCGATATCCTATTCCTTAAATTTTGAATACCTTGGGTAACATTATTGCAGTTTCCATAGGGGTCCCTGATTTTTTTTGGACATAAAACATCCCATGTTACTCAATAGTAAAGTAGTTTTCTATAGGTAAAATATTTTTTCAATTCGGCCAAGTACTTTTTGCATTTATCCATTACAAACAAACATACAAAAAATAAAATATTCGTAACGTATAAAAATCCTATGGTGATCTATTGAATATGTTAAAAAATTGCATGGGCAATGAACTCTGACACCAGGTTCAGGTCACTCTTAAACAAAACTGAATAAAAAACAATCAAACTTTCATATAAGCTAACATATACCTATTTTTCACATTAATATGACAGTCCTACTACACGCAAATTAATTCCAAAAAAAACATGTTATCTATATAATAAACATTGATTATTTATATACAAATTATGCGATATTAGTACATTGACTAGGTCTTATTTCGCATAAATTTGACAGAACGCCTATAAAACACCTACCGGTCGTGGTATATAGAAACTTTCGCGGCACTCCTACGCAGCTACGCCATTGCAAGCTTTAATAGAAGAAAGCAAACATTTTCAACTCGGAAGAAATAATTTATTGAACGTAATTCATTTCTATAAAAGGTAAGAACACAAGTTGTCGGACTTTGAAAAAATATTTTGGAATTTTGTAAAAAAAAATGTAGGTACGCTATAATACCTATACCTATGCGGTTATTGTGTAGACTTTATTTAGGTTTTAGTGATTAATATCTACCTAAAGAGTGCCTATATAAGCCATGTCCGTCTGTCTATCCTACCTTTACAAATACCGGCCCTCACAAATAAAAGTATGTAAAATGAAATAATATGTTTTGTGAATTTATTTTTAATAATTATAAAATAAAATACGTAATATTCTACTGTGCTGACCCAGCATGTGGTGTTGGTGGAGACTAGTTTGAGGCTACCCGCCGTTTAATATATCAATCCGCATATATGGCAGTTGGACTAAAACGATGACAACGAAGAGATACTGGAAAGTGTAAATTATAAAAGAAAACAGATATCTAGGATAAAAGAGGCTAGATGGTAGACCACCTCGACACATTAATAAATAACTTATTACAAGGAAAAATCGATGGAAGGAGAGGAAAAGGTAGACCAAGACAAAGTTATGAAGCGTAAATCAAAGAAAAAGTAAAGGTCGAGACGTATAAGGAGGTCGAGGAATTGGTTCTTGATAGAACTGGGAGAAGGAAGCATTTACAATTCTTAAATGAATGAAGCTGCGCTGCGCTCCAAAACGGGGATAGAAGATGTAGGCAAAAAGGCTGCTAGGCTCAAATGGAATTGGGCGGGTCACGTCAGCCGTATGCATGACGACCGCTGGGCAAAAGTTGCCACACTATGGATGCCTGAGGACGGACAGAGACGCCGAGGCCGGCCCAGAAAGAGGTGGCGAGATAATTTAGACGCCTATCACGAGGGCTGGTCCGAGGTAGCGCGGGAAAAGGATACTTGGAAGGACATGGGGGAGGCCTTTGCTCAGCAGTGGGACACAGTAGGCTAAAGAAAAAAAAAATGAATGAAGAACGTCTCACGATCTCGCCCGACAACAGTCCACTGCACCTAACCAACACGGTCCGCGGTGCGTACCACACGAGGACAAAGGTCACCCGACGCACTAAGTTCGAAAGTTGTTTGTCCGCTAACTATCAGTGTCCCCACAATCACGCTTAACTCAAAGAATTCACGTTAATTCACTAAGCGAGCATGTGATTAATATCTGACTACCATTGATAGGCCCTTCGCTTTCAAGGGCCAGTGAATATTTATTATCATTGGCTTTTTTCTATCAAATGTTGTTTTATTAATAGAATCACCGAATCATTAATAGCGGCGGCGCGATTTGCATGCAAAACATTCGAGTTTGTTTTTCTTAGTAATATGCATACCTACGTCAATGTTGACTTATTTAAATCGAAGTAGATAGAAGAGTTTTCAACCTCTATCTAAATTTCTGTATAATTATTAAGTTTGATTCACTTTATACCAAGTTTTTTATCAGATTAGATATTCATGATTAAATTATAATATTGGTCAGACTTTGTCACTTATCTTTATTATACATTGGCTTCCGCCTGCGTGGATATATAGCCTTTTCAAATCTATAGTTGTCTGGAAACCTTATTTGCGGCCCGTAAACTTAATTACTCATACAAAATTCTATGAAAATTCATTTTTTTACCCGCAAAACTAATTGCTTTTCAAAAGACATCAACGCGTGATACAACACATGTTAGTAAACATTTCAAATTTTCCTTCCCGTAATTAATTCTAATGGACAGTATTATCTATTAATTAGAGAAAAATATTTTTAAATCAGTTTAGTAATTGCAAGATAAATAACCTTCACTTTTTATAATAGCTATTATAGACCGGTATCAAAATATTCCACAATAAATTGATTTTTATTGATTTACGGATGGAAAAGAGAAATTCAACCACAAAATACACTAAGAAAATTAATAAAATCATCCTTAATAACTCGTATAGTTTTATACATACATTAAAGGAATAATTCTTAGTGAAGTACCTTCCTTTTTGACAGTACTAAAAGTTAAACCCCAACTTCATTTTTGGCTTACCTTCCAACCTCAGGGTAGAGTTAATTTAGCCGAACGTCAATCTTTTGCCTAATTTTCCTTTAGGTAGTATAGATACTTATAAGCCGGCCGACCAATGCAAATAAATTAATAAGCTGTAAGTACTTAAAAACTAAAACGGCCACCCGCATTCCATTTTCAAAATTTAAAAAATCGTTTCTCTAATCAAATAGGTATTCAAAATAATCGTTTTACTTTCAAGTCCATCCTTTTCACACCCGCTGAGAGCTTTTAACTGTCACTTTGACAGCTACTGTCGACCAGTGATGCCTGGCCTTCCCCGTCCCTCGCGCGCTAAGTAAATAAGGTGTCGAGAGAGCCAAAGATTAAGTTCAAAGAGGTCTGAATAAAACGGTCATGTGTGTCGCTACTGCAGCGTCTCCCGCAGGCTTTTATGTAAATTGGTCAAGGTCGGTTGAGGTGTTTCAAAATAATGCTTTCATAGGTGAGTGATGACTGATAATACGTTGTCATAATAATAGCATAGTCTAAACATCATATAGTCAGTCGACGCGTTTGATGTTTTCGGAAATGCCGACAACGTCTAGACATTAGTCGCGACGTAAAAAGTGTTAGGGTTGACACAGGACTAAAAACAAAAATATGTTTTTATAGTGTTTTTTTTTGTAAGTATGTATAACGTTATCAAAATTGGAAAACGTGGCCGCCATTTTGAAATTTTTATTTACTGGGCCGATTGCTTTCAAAATCGATATCTGAGAGTTCGCATGGTCTCCGAGTACATAACCGTTGTCAGAATTGGAAAAGGTGGCCGCCATTTTGAACTTTTTATTTACTGGACCGATTGCTTTCAAAATCGATATCTGAGAGTCCGCATGGTCTCCAAGTACATAGCCGTTGTCAGAATTGGAAAAGGTGGCCGCCATTTTGAACTTTTTATTTACTGGACCGATTGCTTTCAAAATCGATATCTGAGAGTCCGCATGGTCTCCAAGTACAAAGCCACCCCTGAAAACCTAGAAAACGACACCCATATTGATTTTTACTAAAAACTCGCGTCCGCCATCTTGAATCTCAAAATAAATGTCATATTCGTTATCACCGCCCCCGAAAACCTAGAAAACGATACCCATATTGATTTTAACTAAAAACTCGCGTCCGCCATCTTGGATCTCAAAATAAATGTCATATTCGTTATCACCGCCCCCGAAAACCTAGAAAACGATACCCATATTGATTTTTACTATAAACTCGCGTCCGCCATCTTGGATCTCAAAGTAAATGTCATATTCGTTATCACCGCCCCCGAAAACCTAGAAAACGATACCCATATTGATTTTTACTAAAAACTCGCGTCCGCCATCTTGGATCTCAAAATAAATGTCATATTCGTGATCACCACCCCCGAAAACCTATAAAACGATACCCATATTGATTTTTACCAAAAACTCGCGTCCGCCATCTTGGATCTCAAAATAAAGGTTATAATCGTAACCACCTCCCCTGAAAACCTCAAAACAATACCCATATTGATGTTTTTCAAAAACTCGCGTCCGCCATGTTGGATCTTTAAATTAATGTCATAAGTATTCATAATCAACACACCCGTTGAAAAATTGAATTAACATTTAAAATTCAAATAAATAAAATGCGACACCCGCTAATTCCTAGGACCCAACAATTCCATACAACCTACGGTGCGCCCTCCCCTCCGTCCCCCGCCCCACACACCCCGCACGATTGCTCTGTCTAGACGTGTTCGTCGGACTACTGTAGGGAAAGAGAAGACCTCTTTATACTGTGATAATAGTATTGATTTTTTTTTCGAGGTTACAAGTTACAACTTTTAAAGAAGGGCTAAAGGAGGAGTTTATATTACCATAAAAAACTTTTTGTTTTAGAATTCTCGAGTATTATTTGACACAAGGGCGTCGTAGAAAACATACTATCACGGAAAAATACAATTGATAATACCTACTTGTCGTTCATTTAATTGTTTTGTTTTATACTACGTCTATAGATGCTAAGTACTTCAAATACTGGATTAAAAGGATTACTCAAGTGTAATATAGAATTATAGGTATTATATTTATCTTAGTATAAAGTTGCAGTAATAGATAAACTACGGACAACAAACGTATGACGCAAAGCAGTCGTGCTTTGAGCATGCGCCCCACCGACCTCCCTGTAATTGTATTAATTTTCTTTTCTTAGACTTTGTTTAAGGTCTTTGCCTATACAAAACATAACACAATCACATAAGCCTCATGTAATAATCCTATAATGTCATTTGTACCGATTTCATTGAGAACATTTTCATTCACGAGAACGCACTAGGGAATTTAAACCATAATGTATGTAGAAAATTTATTGGAAAACCCAAGAGAAAGGATAATTATGGATGAAATTTAACTTTTCACTACAAAACAATAAAATAATATCAGCTACAAATAGCTTAAAACTGACGCATTGAACCAAAATATGGCTGGAACTACCCTCGAGAGTTATCTGTCAAATACTCACACAACACACGATGTTACGCCCAGTTTCCACCAATTAAATCCACTATGCACAACGAATGCACAGTTCAGTATAACACAAGTATGATTAATATGCACTTTTCTAATGAATTTTCACAGTTTTCAGGGAGGCCTGAAGGCTGCAGAGCCGTATCACAGTGACATTTGTCATGTGCGGTGCGAGTTCGGCCTTCTTCGGAGGCTGTCGGGTGATGTCGGAGCCATTCGCGGTAGTTCGCTGGCAGTCGGGTGGTATTGATCGGAAGTTGTCGGCCGGCGCCCGGCCGCCGGTCGCCGGTGGCGCCCCCTCTCGGCGCTAATGAAAGCTGATGGCCATCCATTATTTAGCAGCCTCCAAGACTGTGCGGTACGCGAAAATTAATGGCGAATTTATTGATTTATTGCAAGCGAAATTAAAGATTGATTGGTTAAGTGAGTTTGCCTCGTCTGATAACAATTAATCTGTTTCCAGCTAAATAGTTGTCACTTAAGTGTTTTGCAGTATTAATAGATATATCAGTAATAATAATAATGTCCTCCTGACCGAATTTCTGTCACAGCGGCCAATCTAAACGGAGATTAGCCAACTACTATTTTTGTCTTGTTACATAATTAGTTCTCCCCAGCCCCAGTTAGCATACTGGGGGTAACAGTATGATTTAGTGGTCTGCGGTTACCTCGCGTGAGATCTTACAAGGTTCCATTCTCAAGTCAGACAGTTGGTTCCAAGAAAATTCTCAGTGTCTGGTATTCCAGATAACATATTCTAAACCTTAAACCTTGTATCATTTATCCCGAAAAAAAGTACTGTTCTTGAGAAAAACAACAATAACGTCCTTATAGTTATAGATGGCGCTATAAGTCGTTCGAATTATGAATGATTGAATTTAAATTTTACACGGATGAAATCGCGGGCGACAGCTAGTTAATACAAACACCGATTACAGTCAAAAAGATTAGTTCGTATCAGTCTATACGTAGTAACGTCTCGGTGCCACAAGTTCACCATCAATGTAAATGGCTTGCTTACTTTTTTGTTAATAAGGAATTTAACCAATTAAAAGTTTCCCTTGAAAGTTTCTTCTGTTAGGACCGTCTGAAAAAGGAAAGTCGTAGTACACATGTATACGAAGAATTAAAAGAATAATAAAACTAAAGAGAAGCCCTTTTTATCTTTTTTTACAAGTATGTTTTTTTCAACCGATTTAAAAAAGAGGGGAGGAGGGGAGGAGGGAGGGAGAGGAGGGGGAAGGTTATCAATTGAATGGGTTCGTTTTTCATCATGTTTGTACATACACTACCTAATTATAATTATCAACTCCGTGATTAGTACGATTTGAATTAATTATTATTTTCTTTGAAAACGTATATTCTCAATCATATAAAATAATATCGTTATGATCTCATAGATAAGTGTAAAATTATACCAAATTACCTAAGTATCTTTACTTAAATGCAAGATAATATTCATCTCATCTCATCAACACAACACCAAAACTCCAATCCACATAGAAATAAATCACAGATAAAAAATAGTTGCTAAAAAAAAACAAAAAACGAAAAATCGTCTAATCGCATCCCATCCCTAGTACATCGGTGCGTTATCGATGAGTTAACGCTCCGTCGACGGCGGCGGGCAGATCGAGTGCACTTGTTTTTCACTGTCTGTGGGGCTAATTGCGCCATTTTTCATTTGCGGCCCTTCCGCGCCCCCCCACGCCCTACGGGTGGCGTGTCCACCCCGTGACCAGACTTGGCTATTCTTAGCTACTGCGAGCTGCGTGTTCGCTAAATGGATGCGTAAAATGTTTAGTTAGATTGACGTTGTGATGATCTTTGGTGATAAGGGTTAGGGGAGTGAGGGTGGAGGTTTTTAATTATTATTTGGAGTGTTAACTGTATGTGAATCATGATTTAGAAAAATATTAATTAAAATATTGAAGAATAATTTGTATTAATAAATAATTTATGACGCTGTCTCGCAGACATTACACCATAAATCGTCTGCAATAGACACAAAGGCCTATATATTTTTTTATTTAAATTTTTTAATTAAATTTAATTAATTTTTAAGAGAAAAAATTGACAAAAGTGTAAGACCGAGTTTAAACACTAAATAGCTTGAATCTAGAGCTTTTTGGAGTCGATGCCAAGCTAAGTGGGTTCCAGAACTTTTATACGGCTTTATTTTTCTATTAGCGTTTTCAATTTTGAGGGCCACATTAACTTTAAAAGGGGAGGCCAACCGGGGAGTTTCGTCCCCCCTCCACAACTTTTTCGGAAGTCGGTAATCAACAACATACAAAGTGAAATTAGTTGTCACGAGAGCAGTTCAGTTCTGTATGTCCGAAGTTCATCATCAGATCATGACAATATTTACATGGGGACAATCGGAGTGTGTACACTTTCGGACAAAAAAATAATGACTCAAATCGGCATACTAATCACGGAGTAATCAGTGTAAAAAGGATAAAAAAACTGGCCAAGTGCGAGTCGGACTAGCACACGAAACGTTCCGTACAAAAACGGACAGGTTTTTTTGTATGGACAGGTGTATGTGTGTAAATGGGGGGCTCCCTTGAATTATTAACTTTATTTTATTTTTATTATTTGTTGTTATAGCGGCCATTGAAACGATTCATGAAATACAGCCTGGTAACAGATGGACAGACGGACGGACAGCGAAATCTTAGTGATATAGTCCTATTTTTACCCTTTGGGTACGAAACCCTAAAACACCTCCTCCTCTTTGGAAGATGGTTAAAAATAATAAGTGATAAATCTTAAGATATTTTACTCAGTAAATTAAAGCATCTTATATTTCAGAGTAAGCTCTAAAGCTTTCGTAAAACCTTTTTTATGTAAGGGTAGCTACACACAGTCGATTCGGCACATTTGGTTCGGTATTTTTGAAGAAGTCCCGATGAAATTTCTTCTAAAATACCGAATCGAATTTGCCGAATCGACTATGTGTGTAGCTACCTTAACATTTCCTTAAAATAGTAGGTGTTTTGTCTATGAACAGAATATTTTCTTATTCTTGACCTTTGCCATATCAAACGGTATTTTATCTTTCTAACCTAACCACTTAACTCAGATTCCACATTCGCAATAGTTGCTACAAATTACATATATGTAAATGTACCAGTTACACGTACACACGGCTACACAAAAAGCTACACTTTCCAGTATAAGCTGACATCTTGTTGTACGAAGAGCCTATACAATACGAGGTCAGTTTATACTAGTTCAGTATAGCTTGATGTGTACCCGTGGGTACCAGACAGCTATTCTAAGAAACAAAAACTGTGCTAACACGATAAAAGATTGGTATGTCTTTTAAACAAATAATTCGTATAAATAAAAAAAAAACGTTTTAGAGCTAACCAAAAGATTAAAATTATATAAACAGGTAAATAATTTAAAAAAATGTTTAAATAGTTATTATATTGATATTGTTTTTTTTTATTATGTAGGTATTTCTGCAAAACCAATAGAGTTCGAAATTTTAGCCTTGCTTCCCTTTTTTTCTCACGATCTTTGAAAAGACAAGAATTCCAGACCAGATAGAAAGGAAGTCTTCTAACTTATCCCCCCATTTCCTACGTAGTTTTCTTTTTCGTCTGGAAAACTCTTTATGAGTACCCCATCACCAAGGGCTGGCGATCTGTAACTACCTCTTACTGAGTTAGGGAGCCAGACTTATAATTCAATTAATCGAAACATAATTGACATCAACAAAAAAATACTACCCACACTTAAAACTTTTTTTTTCGGGTAAAAGTAACGAAATCTTTTTCTCGATTCCGAGATGAGTGACCATTAAAATATGGAAATTAATTCCGCTACTTATAATTGTGTCACTCATTTCAAACCAGACTGATGCGATTAGGTAGCTAAATTGACAATAATATAATCGCTTTGAATTTCCATATTGATCTGTTTAAATTTTAAATATAAAACCAATGTATTTTGGCACTATCCGACTGGACGACCGATTCGATAAGCTATTATTCTATAAAAACTTTACAACAAAATATAATTACTTCATAGCACTTAAAAACTTGTAATAACACGATCATTGTTTTGGAGTCGGTGCCAAGCCAAGTGGGTTCCAGCTTCAAATAAACCAACAACTAACTAAAAGTTACGAGAGGCTTGCTATCGTCCGACAAGGTTCAGCATCTCTAAGTACTTACATAATCAGATCATGACAATATTTATATGGATGATTTTTATCGAAGAACGTACTCTTCAAAATTATTTTCCTTCTAATTGAGAACCTCCTCGTTTTTTGGGAATCGGTTAATACATTTTATCGGATTCCCAAAAATACATATATGCTGTATAGAACATGTATCGCAAAAAGTCTATCTTTAATCATATTCCATCCTATACCTAATGGTAGTATATCGCTCCAAATAATAAATATAGCACATAAAAATAAATGTTTAATAGATTAGATACTTAACAATTAGGGGTCTAATAACATTCGGTACATCAATATAAAGTAATGGCATCTAAATAATAATGTTAATTAAAAAACAACCGTCAGACATATCGCACCGGATGCATATTTCAACGTTTAATGTTGCTGCCTAATAAATTGGTCATACTAGGTGTAGGCGAGGAGACCGACAGCGAATAAAATACAACATCTATCAGACAAAAAATTGTAACTGTAGCAGACTGCGTTTTTATGCAATTTTGAAAATAAGCTGTAGAAAGAGGAAGTTAAGTTTATACAAAAATAAAAAAAACTCGCATATGTACTAACAAAATATAGAAACTTAGTCAAAACGTTATTACGTACCTACATACCTAACCTTTCCAAAATTTTATTTATTTTCTGGTAGAAAAAGTCCTTAGGCAATTTGTACAAGAGGAATAAATACTACAATCATATAATCTACAAAACTTTTTATAAAATTAACAACTCATTGTAATTGCTAAAACATTTTGAAAGAGCATAATTATAGAAAATGCTAATTCAAAATGTTTTAGCGGTATCACACACGAGTCTTTATCTCTCAGTCTACACGTTGTCACCTGCACACGATACACCTCAATAGCAAGTCGCGGTAACTTTCCAATACTACGACAACGTTCATTGAACATAGCTTTTGTTACAACATCGTCAAATTTTTTACAAACCAGATAGCTCTATTCGGCCGAATTTTGGATGGATCGGGTATACAGAACAATTATTGAAGAGTTTGCAAAATTTTAGGAATGACACTGTCCGTAAAAAAAACGTACAATAAAAAAAACTTGAATATTCTCATTTCAATATAGGATACATTCAAGTTAAAAATTCACCAGAAAGAGATTCGTAATTTGAACTGAACTCGGTAGCTTAGTTGGTAAAGCGATGGCACGGCACGCCAGGGATCGCGGGTTCAAGTCCCGCCCGAGTCAGTTGTTTTTGCGAGTTTCTTATTAAGAATTCAGGCAATTTGAATGGATCTGTTATTTAGTACAATCTCTTAACCCATACGATTGTCCTAGAGCGGTACGATCCGCTATCTCTAACTTTCCAATATTGCGCCGCGTTAACGGTTCAATGTACATCATTAGTGACGTATCTAACAGTTTCTTGTTTTTACATTTTTATGTAAAGGCGACACGTTAGGCCGCGTTTGAACTTTTGGTGTTAGGAGTCGAATTAGTGTGGTTTAGCAACTTTTATTTATATTCTGACTATTTCTGACCCATATAATGATGTATTTGGATTAACAATAATTCAAATTCATAATTTTATTAAAATACATTGTACAATACAATGAGTTAGTCGTCACTATTTTCTTTTTCATCATCATTCTCCTAGCTTTATTATTCCTGAACTTTGTTAGAGTTGGCTTCTAAACTAAACAGACGCAACCACCTATCAGTTTCCTTCGAATAATCTGAAGGTATACCTACCTACCTATATCAATTGTCAGGATTTTATGAGGGTGCTGTACACCAACTGTCAAAAATCTTCCAAGACTACAGGAGCCAACAGCATGTGCTTTGCGAGGCACGAAGCAGGTGATAATAATAATACCCACATAACTTCCAAAAAGTCGTCAAATGTTATTTTTTTCAGGAAAAAGCAGTTAAAAGAGCCAGTACAGCCATTAACTATAAAAACAAAAGTTGTAAGAGGCTTATACCCAAGACGCTGATATGAAAAGTTATTCAGAAGAGGCTAGAGAGTAAGGCAAGTAAATAGCTAGTTTTTAGTTCCTCCGTACTACGCCGATGCAGCGATAGTTCCCGCGTAGCATAATAGATGGCGCGTTCTAGTTACAGGCAGCGGGTAAAGTTTTCCTTCACAATATTTTTTGCTGACAAGTTCTTAAAGATTACAGAAAAGTAAAGTTCTGGATACATGAAGTTATAATATAAACAAAATATGTTATTTAGTAGATAAGAACTTGGATGAAAATAAACTTGCTTACGTTAAAATTGGTCTGATTATAATAGTAGGGCCTTTTTAATATCAAATTTAAGCTTATGATACGTATAAGAAAGTAAGTTTTAATTAAATCCATCAGCCTGGTATAGAAAGACATTTAAAAAAATTTGCGTACTAACCGGCTAAAATAAGAATAATATTACTCAATCTGTCTTTTCACACTGTAAAACACACATTATGTTTCACAGCTTCATTCGAAGCGATTGTTTACGTATTGTAGTAGCGCGCCATGTAACCAGCCTTGCACGGAGTTTTTAGAGGGTAGGTAAATAATTTTGATTTTAATTTTTATTCATTTTAATTTTTTCACTAGTGGGTACATTGACATTTCTACCCCACCTAAACTACTTATTCTCCTTATCCGTCCGGCAATAATTTCGCTTCATTATGCGTTCCGTGCTCCAAGCCTTCGCACGTCTCCGCACATACGTCCGCATTTTTTGAAATTATACTAAAAATGGGAAAGAAAAGGAAGGGTGAGAAAAGCGAAGAAGAAATACGGCGTAAAATATAAAAAGTTGCAAGAACAACTAAATGCAACGACTAATCGCCGTGTTAATTCACCGCCGGAAGAAAATTTAAGCTGTAAGTACCTAATATTTTTTGTGATGCGAGGTTACCGAGTTTGGGTCTCCTCTGTCATAATAAAAAGATTAGTGTGATGCGTACTGCTATACTTGAGCAGATACTGTCACGTATTGTTCGCTAAAACTAGTGATGCGAGGCTACTGATCTTGGGTTTCCTCTGTCACGTTATATGTGATGCGTATTGCTAATTTCTGGGCAGATACTTTCACGTATTTTCATCAACGTGTTCTAAAAAGAACCGTTTGTTATAGGCTCACCGCTGCATCAGCTTGATCCCGAAAACGCTGTGTCAGATGTAGAATTTATTGACCACGAAGAGGATCAGTTGTTCCAACTTTCGCGCCCTGCGTCGCCGCTGCAGCCACCGCCATCGCCGCTGTTGCAGCCACTTTCACCGGTGCTGCCGCCGCCGTCACCGTTACCACCGCCGCCTTCGCCACGCGTCGCACCGCCGTCACCTACGCCCGGCACGTCAGCAGAAACCAAGCCGCCAGAACCGTCAGAGGAACAGGAATTGGATGAGGATGTCTTGCAGTTGCTCGGCGATGCCCCTAAGACGGAAACTCCCAAGGGCCCATCAATCCATAAGGATGTCGCGAGTCGATGGCAAGACATACTCACCAATGGCTTGTCTAAGGAAGTAAAAGATCAACTTCTTAAAAGCTATCTCGTTCCTAGCAACTGCGAACTACTGCTGGCACCAGCTCTCAACCCGGAAGTAAAGGCAGCTTTGTTGGATACTCTGGTGAAAAGGGATTCGTCCCTCATGCACAAGCAAAATCAGCTTGGAATAGCGTTGTCAGCTTTAGCAACCGTAATTAATATGATAATTTCGAATGAAATTTCAAAATCAAAGATTTTAAAGCCACTTAGCGACGCCTGTCGCATTCTTTGCGACTGTCATTTTACAGAGACTAGAACTAGGCGTAATTTTGTAATATCATCAATAAATTCAAACTTAAAGGAAGCGCTGCTAGAAAGTAAAAGAGGTAATCTCCTATTCGGTGACAATGTTACAGATAAACTTAAGGCAGCCAAGACGATTCAGCAATCGGGCGATGCTTTGAAAAATGTTCAACGGCCAAGGGTCAATAGACCTAAGGTTGTTCCCAAAGGTTCAAATAAGGGTAATTTAAACTCGACGCCTCAACACCGCAAGACGGAGAACAAGACGTCGAGCAATGCGAAACGAGCTCCTCGCGTTACGCAGCGGGCGCCGCACACCAGCAACAGCAGCAGTGCACGCCACCGCTCGCCCCCGACGCGAGCATCGCATCGGAGATAGCTGATCAGGTACCAATCGCTGGCAGACTACATTATTTTATCAATAAATGGGTTGAAATCACCTCGGACAAAACTGTCTTGTCCTGGGTAAAAGGTTATAAAATACCCTTTAAGTGTACCCCATTTCGTACGGACACTCCTAGTGTTTATCCTAAAAGCTCTCAAGAAGCCCAAGATTTTAAAAAATCAATAAAAACTTTACTAGAGATTAATGCTATATCTCATTGTAATCACGAGAACGGAGAATTTTTGTCATCTGTGTTTTTAGTGCCGAAACCAAACGGAGATAAGAGATTCATATTAAACCTCAAATGTTTAAATAAATTCATAGAAACGAAACATTTTAAAATGGAAGACTATCGTACGGCATCAAAACTTGTAACACAAAACTGTTACATGGCATCAATAGATCTAAAAGACGCCTATTTTTTGATACCCGTACATGAATCTCACAGAAAATACCTTCGTTTCAAGTACAATAATATTCTTTATGAATTCAACTGTCTACCGTTTGGTTTATGCACTGCTCCGTACGTTTTTACAAAATTATTAAAACCTGTGATGGAATACCTAAGAACCCTTGGCATGATATCAGTAATATATATTGATGACATCTTTTGTATTGGATCCACGCTTCTTGATTGTAAAAGTAACGTAAAGAGTACTATAACCTTACTTAAAAACTTAGGATTCATAATAAATTTAGAGAAAAGCTGCTTTAAACCACAAACACGCTGCAAATTTTTGGGTTTCGAATTTGATTCCAAAAACATGTCGTTACAATTGCCTAACACCAAAAAGTTAAAAATTAGAGAATATATTATTAGTTTCTTAAAAAAGCGTAAATGTAAGCTTCGTGAATTTGCCCGATTCATTGGTTTATTAGTTTCTGCTTGCCCCGCAATTCAGTATTCCTGGCTGTACACAAAACAGTTTGAACAATTTAAATATACCTGCTTACTTACCAACCCTAGCTATGAACAAGTAGTTCAACTTCCCAGTAGCTTACATAGCGATATGTTATGGTGGCTCGATCATATTGATCAAGGTTCTTTTCCTCTTACTTGTGATGATTATGATTTAGAAATATTTTCTGACGCATCATCTACAGGTTGGGGTGCGTATTGTAGCACAGATGAATGTTTTGGTTACTGGAAGGATAGTGAAAGATCCTTGCACATTAATGAACTAGAACTAAAAGCAGCTTTTCTTGCCCTTAAATGTTTTGCTAATGATGAGAATTTTTCAAAAATATTATTGCGAATAGATAATGTTACTGCTATATCCTGTATAAATCGCATGGGTAGTGTACAGTTTAAACATTTGCATCGTATTTCTAAAGAAATATGGCAATGGTGTGAAACACGTAGAATAGCCATATTCGCATCTTATATCAATACTAAAGATAACTACGAAGCAGATCAGTTATCACGCAAAAAGTTTCAGGATACGGAATGGGAATTGAATCAAGACGCGTTCATTCAAATAACGCGGTACTTCGGATATCCTGAAATTGATCTTTTTGCGAGTAGATGCAATGCCAAGTGTCCTAGGTATGTAACCTGGAAAAATGATCCCGACGCATGGGCAATTGATGCTTTTACAATTTCTTGGAAAAATAAGTTGTTCTACGCATTTCCACCATTTTCACTTATCACAAAAACTATGCAGAAAATAATAAATGACAAAGCAGATGGCATTGTAGTAATACCTTATTGGCCAACTCAGCCCTGGTTCCCAGTATTTCAAAAATTAATTTGTTCTGAAACAATTTATTTTGAACCTCACATAAATTTGCTAACGTCTCCTTTCAGAACATCTCACAATCTTCACAGCACCCTGAAATTGGTTGCCGCGAAGCTTTCAGGCAAACTTTATTGAAGAGACAGTTGTCCCCTAAGTCTATAGAAATTATGTTATCATCACTGTCCGATTCAACATATAAACAATATGATGTTTGCATTAAATCTTGGTTAAGTTATTGTAATACACATGGTTATGATTATTCTGCTGTTTCAGTACCTGTAGTCATTCATTTCCTTACAACAATTTTTGATAATGGTGCTAAATATGGTACCATTAATTCGTATAAATCTGCATTATCCTTGCTTTTAAGTAATGTTGCAAACGATGATAGAATTAAACGTTTTATGAAAGGAGTTTATAAATTGAGGCCCAATCTCCCAAAATATAATTTAACTTGGGATCCAACCATAGTTTTAAACTATTTAGCCCAAAAATGGCCAAATACGGACCTCGATTTAGAAACTCTTTCGAAAAAGACTATCACTCTGTTGGCTTTGGTAACTGCGCACCGCGTACAGACTTTTGCTTTAATAAAAATGAGTAATATTAAAGTCAATTCTCAGATTGATATTACTATTACGATACCTGATTTCATTAAAACTTCCAAACCTAATACAGTTCAACCAGTTTTAAGATTACCTTTTTTCATTGCTCGTCCTCAGATTTGTCCAGCTACATGCTTAGAAGCATACATCAATAAAACACAATCATTCCGCAAAAATGATTATTTATTTATTAGCCACAAAAAACCGCACTCAAAAGTTTCGTCACAAACACTCAGTCATTGGATAAAAAACACACTTCACAACAGCGGTATCGACACATCCATATTTAGTGCACACAGCACTCGCCACGCAGCCACATCCTCAGCCAACAGACTTGGTGTCAACATTGACCTCATAAGAAAGACTGCAGGTTGGAGTGATTCTTCCTCTGTCTTCGCTAAGTTTTATAATAAGCAAATTGAGATTGATCCTAATCAATTCGCCACGACTGTACTAGCTGGCCATAATTGTAACCTGTAACAAACAATTATTCATATAAGTAAAAAATCTATGTTATTGTAGGTTATGATTGATAAAAGTAAAAGAAACATTGTGATTACTCACCTGTTTTGTTTAATTTCACATTTATGTCTCTGAACATCTACAATACGTAAACAATCGCTTCGAATGAAGCTGTGAAACATAATTGAAAATCAAACGAACTTACCAAGTGACGTTCGATGATAATTATGTGAACAGCTTCATTCGAAGCGATTAATAATCACCCTCCCTGAATAGATTCCTCCCTTCCCTATAAAATAAAATGTGAAATTAGATTATGAGCTTTAAACAAATGAAGCGAAATTATTGCCGGACGGATAAGGAGAATAAGTAGTTTAGGTGGGGTAGAAATGTCAATGTACCCACTAGTGAAAAAATTAAAATGAATAAAAATTAAAATCAAAATTATTTACCTACCCTCTAAAAACTCCGTGCAAGGCTGGTTACATGGCGCGCTACTACAATACGTAAACAATCGCTTCGAATGAAGCTGTTCACATAATTATCATCGAACGTCACTTGGTAAGTTCGTTTGATTTTCAATTATAAATTTTCAACCCTTTTATAATAGTCTCAAAAGCTTAAGTTTTAGAAGATTTTTATGTTAGGACGATAGGATTGGCATACTTAATCACAAATGCGTACTTAAATCCTTTAAATAAATAAAGATTAAAAAAAACTATTTCACCCACCAAAAAGTTTTCAGTAAACAGGTTACTTTTAGGCAAGCGTGCAGTATAGACGACTGCATTATCGCTTACGAAGTGAGATAGTCATACCGTAGTAGCTTTAAATAAATACTATTAACTAGTATTAACCAGCTGTTAAATAATTGTTTTTTTTTTACAAAATTCGTGAAATATGTGACGAATATAATAACCTCCATATCGGTTTTGAGGTCAGACAGAACGACAATTCAAATTATTTCTTTAATTACAATTTCTAATTGCCTGCAAATCATCGTCTGCAAACAAACCGGTCTACAGTATTGCAATTTGTTAGAAAATAACAAAAAAGTAATCAATACAATGATTAAAAGGTTAATTAAACATGATTACCTATGGTATGATCGTAAAATATTAATCATTACAATTTTTTCTTTGGCAAATGATGAGATAGATGATTTTTTGATAGATAGTTTTTAGTACTATACCAAAATCAATTTGCATTTTTAGAGGTTTCAGGAACTTTCTTGTGAATCAGCCTGTAACTATCCCACTGTAGGGCAAATGTCTCTTCTTATACAAAGAAGGATCGAGCATTAATAGCTACCACGCTAGCTCATTGCGTATTGGCGATTTCAGACTATTAAGTCCATATTTCCTCACGATGTTTTCTTTCGCCATTAGCCAGTGGTTGGTACATTGTCCTCGTACGCATACTCTCCGGTCGTGTCGGATTGCCTATATACCCATCGGATTATGTGAGGGAATAGAGAGTGCACCAAAGTTTGCGCACAAACTTGTGCACTATAATATCGCTGTGATCATCATTTGAAAAGTCAGAAAGACGTAATCATCAACCAAAAGATAAAAAGAACAGATTACCTAGCTCTTTTTTCACCTTCTCTATATCCCATTGTAACAATGACGTAGAGCGTTCATTGTTTATGAGCTGCTATATAAACAAGCAATTAATAAAGCTTATAAAAAACAATGATAATATGCAAACACAGATTTGTATACTGAATTCGTTATGTTTTGGGGAGCGCTACCCTTATGACTTTAACGCGGGGGCAATCACCGCGCCCTATCCATTTTATTTTGCAGTTTTTACGATGTCCATAACTAAATGTTATAATTCTTGGATATTGTAGATGGTAAAGCAATAAGTTTAATATAAGGCCTTAATTTATTAATGAAAAATATTTTAGAAGGTAGAACTATGGGTTGCTAAGTTGATTTGTGACAAAAAACAACATTAAATTACTTATATCAAACTAATTTTCATAATATGTTTTCTTAACTAAGTACCTACTAATTCATAATTCATCTTTATTTCTTTAAACTGAACGGTCATGAACTAATAACCACGTGGCTTTGTTTTCGTTTGCAAACAAAAACAACAAAATAATGCAAGCAAGTAATATGGGCTGTAAAATCTAATTTTATATACAAAAAAAATTGAGATCCCTCCGAATATTACAATAATGTACCTCAAGTTATCAAAAATTCAAGGAATAGACAAACTTTTCAGGAAAATTTATTTTCACGAGGACGAAGTCGCGGGCGACATCTATAGATTAATATTATGATTGGGTTCGTTGTTCATTAAGCCCTCAGGAGGTTAGCCTGATACCATACACTAGACTTAGTATTTACCAGACTCCGTATAACTACTGCGAACTTCCAGATGGTGTATAGGAAATAACAACGACCATTTTAATTTGCCTCACCTGGGACTCAAATTCTTTCAACCTATAAATACATAAAAATGTTATTAAGTATTTATGCATACTATGCGAACACTTAAAAGTTCGACATTTTTTAAGAAAAAAAAAATCATTAGACCTCGCTAAACCTAGACGAAGCTGTCTATGTAAGTGTCTATGGAAATTTGTTTATGATTATGGAAACACAAGGTTCGTTAAAAAAACACTATTAATTATATCGTTACAGTTTTTTGTTATAAATTATCCGCTTTATTAATTGTAATTTACTCTCCCACGCTGCTGGTCCGCAAGTTGGAGAAAAACAGAATTTGTCATCGGCTTATCATGTCAAATGGTAAATGTCAGCTGAAGACGAAAATTATTGCTGTTCTATATTAAAGGTGTCGTTTTAGACTGACCAATTATAATCAAATAGAAGTATTATGATTATAATGATTTGAATGCAGTTTGGAAGAAAACTACATGGATTATATTTATGGCAATGGTAATAAAATGAGTGCTATTTTCCGATGGTTCGAGAAATATTCAAGAAACAGGAATAAAAGAAAACAGCAAATCGTAAATATCATTTGTATAACATGACGACGTCAATTAAGTCACCCCCGCCCGAACTATATCAAAGCACTTAGCAAATAAAACATCGTGGCATCAGTCGGCAATAAGTCGGTAGATGCCGTGACGGGTCGGCATTACCGCCGAAGACAACGGTAGGTGCGGCCCGAGGCCTATTGACCGCGGTTTGCGCGTAAACACCACCACGGAATAAGAACGACTCACCATACTAACTCGCTTCGACCTATCGCGTTACGCAATATCCATCGACAGAACACAAACAGGCATTTCCCTCCCATACGATTCCGGGCCAGCTATGCACACCAAAACGCGCCAAACTACAGTCAATGAACTTTCGGTAAGCCGCAAGCTAACCTCTAGATGAGTGCGTACAAATCACGTTTCGCGCGAATCAATACTTAAGTTCAGGCGATCGCCCCCCCTGCAATAAACAGTGGGGGAGTAGTTAGGGGCGCAGGGGGCTGGAGGGTGAGTTATCGACCGCCCTCCGCTGCGCCCACCTGACCGTCACTAATCAGGGCTCATCCCGCGGACACCTAGAGTAATTGTACGCACTTTATTGCTCGAATGTACTTTTGTAGTGTAAGTGTGCGCGGGGTTTGTGTACGAGCTTGAGTGTTTTGTAGATGTGTGCGTGGGGTACAAGCGCCGACGTAAACGTAGATATAGCGGCGGACGTCCGGAATGGTAATTTGCTTTATTGGGGCGGATTTGGATGACGATAATTAGCGCTGAGAGTCCTTGTTTTGTTAGTATATAAACTTGCACCGCTGTTTGTGCCTATGTAAACAAATGTGTTTCCGCAATACAAACAAGGTTCATTGAATCGAATGGTCCTTTTACCCGCTTATTTTGAACAAACTTTAGGTACATCTTTTTGAAGCTTGCTTAATCCTTATTTAGGGTTGTTTGGAACTCTTAATGATGTTAAATCTCTTAAACCAAAGATATAAAGCGTAGTGGCTATGTTTATAAGAGTTGTATGCAAGATTTATTGTGGGAAAATAAATTAAATAGACGTCACGTGTTCTATAATAAGTATTTAATAGATCCACTGAACTAGACAAAACAATTTCATTACATAACAAAAAAACTAAATTAAATGCTTATCCTTTAAATGCAAATAACACCATGTTTAACCGACCTTCAAAAGAGGGAGGTTACCAATTCGATGCGTATCATTTTTTTATATAATATATTATTAAATGGGAGTGTCATGTGCAGTGAAAGTAATAGGTACACACGTATACACATCAAGCTATACATTTCCAGTATAAGCTGACATCTAGTTGTACGAAGAGCCTATACAATGTGAGGTCAGTTCATACTGGTAATGTATAGCTTAATGGCCGTGTGTACTAGTAACATTCGTTACTTAATGTCCCGGAGGACCTCTTATATACCTTTTATCAAGTTCTTGGAGAGATTAGTTCCATGAGATGAACTTAGTATGATTATATTTATATTACTTTGTAGATAATTGATAACATCAGCTAGAATTTAATGTAGAAGTTAAGCTACACATTTTCTACATCTTTGTCTATGCCGTTTCAGTTTAACAAACAACTAAGATTGCACAATGTTGGCACAATTGACACCATCAATTGTGCCAACCTTCCGTGATAGGCAGCCACTGTAGCCAGGCTTCCACGATAAGTTAAGCCAATTTGATCTTCGTACGGGAAAAATATTTATGTAAACAACAGATTTTGTAACAGATATTTAAATTATAATTTAAGTAAGGTTTATATTTGTGTACAACATAAACTGCCCCGTATTTTTCTAAGTTCTCAATTTCCATCCAAAGGTGGTCAGGAAGAAATGGCCAAGTGCGATATGACCGTCCATTGTATTTTATCTCGTTCAACCATTACTGTAAATATTTATTTATTGGTGTACAATAAAAATGTATAATAAAAATTAATATTTGGGATCAGATTCTCAGATTGGGAATTAAACATATAATAAATAATCTGTAAATCATTTCCTAGATATAAGCCATGGAAAACACAAACCTAAATTTTGACTATGTCCTCATTCTACTATCTAGTCGTTTTGATATTTAAGCTACTAGCTATGTAAATAAATCTGTAACTGTCCCACTGCAGGGCAAAGGCCTCTGCTAATACAGGGGAAGGATCAAGCATGAATCACCACGCTTACGCTAGCGTACTGCGTGTTAGCGATTTCGGACTATGAACTCCAGGTTTCCGTTACTCAGTAGTGTCTTAGATTAACTAAGAATGTATATAATGACTTAGAAGAAGTCACATTGGTACGTGCCAGGTTCGAACTCACACCCACGTACTAGCAAAGCGGGTTCGTAACCAATGCGCCGCGACGACACTCATGTTTATGATATGGGCTCTATCATGGGCACAAAAATAAAATGAATTTACAAATTAATTTAAAAATCAGCATTCCAACCCACCCCTAGCATTCACCTTCTAAATCTATTTCTATCGTTGTAATTCGACGTGTAATTTAGTTGCGGAAGTAAGCCGGAGTCACGTCGGCCGTCACGCAACCAGAGCGCCTATGTACTGATATGCTTGTTACTTTTGTAATTGTAATCGAACGAAATTATTCAGGGTTCTGTAGAATAATGTCCTTCTGACAGAATTTCGGTCACGGCGGCCAATCTCAACTGAGATTAGCCAACTACGCAGGAGATATTATAGTACACAAGTGTGTGCGCAAACACAGGTGCACTCTCTATTCCCTCACTCTCATAGTCTGATGGGACGGCAATCCAACACGACCGGAGAGAGATCAGGCGCAAGGCAAGCAGCTTTATGTGCTTTCCGACGCACGTAGTAAGTGATAATTAATTAAAATATTAGGTTTAAAAGATTTTTTTGAATCTTTATGGATATTATTTAACCAGTAACTAGGAAACGTAAGATGGTGGCCCCAGTCAGAAAAACAGATACAGATATCTAAAGATCGCACCTTTAAAAAGGTTGTGAATTGTGATACCACTTGAGAGTGGCCTATATTCAGATGAAAACTACGATAGGCTTATGGGGTTGTCTACCATAAATTTTTCCGAAGCCCGACCGAAGAGCGTCATACAATTATTATTTTTTTACTTCAATATAACCTTTAAAAAGGTTGTTTTTAGGTACTAAGCACGCCACTGGATAGGCTTAAGGTTTTTAAATGACCTATACAGCAATTATAACAACGGCAAAACATAAATAACACTAACCAAACCGATCTCAAAAATCGCCATCCCAAATCAAAATCGTAACAACGTATCTTACGCAATTACAATCAGATTTAATCAGCATATAAGGAACCCCAAATCTACAGTTCGTACTACCCCTAGTTACGGTAAACACGAACCAATTTACATTATTACTGTTGGTAATTACAGCCGTACCGCTAGTGTTACCACGACGACCGTGTAAACTGACGGTGATATTTCGATAAATAACCCTGAAGGTTTAAGGGTAGGTAAGGTGAAGATTGTAGACGACGTATTATTTACTGTTACATCACTATTTAGTATAGTTTGTAAATGGACATCACTATGTGTCAACAATGCCGTGTGGTTTCCGGCCTAAGAATAGAACCACCCTTACTCGTCCCACGGGTGTCGTTAGAAGCGACTAATCCTTCTGTGTAACAGCAATCATCTGCTACTGCTATCGTCAGCTTGTCCAAATATACATATAATATAAATATATAATTAATAGATTAAATACCTTCAATGAGCACACAAAATTGGCGACGTAGGGGCGAAGGCCAAGGAGCGTGTTGGGGCGATGTCCAGGAGCCTGGACGCCTGGACAGGTATGCGTCTACTGTTGAACAAAGGCCTTCCCCCTTGAACGCCACAACGAACGGCAACTTGCCGCTTGCATCCTCCGGTAACCCGCGACTCTAACGATGTCGTCCGCCCACCTGATAGGAGGCTTTCCGACGCTACATGAGGCTCAATTAGATAAAATATTTTAGCCCACAATATCGGGAATAAGATATCATGTTATTTTCCTTGTTATTAATATTGTACTTATCCCACAGAACTAAAAACATGACATAATCTCTCATTCCTTAAACCCTTGGATGTTGTTTACGTCTGCTGTCTGACCGCGTAAACAAAGCGATTTGTCGGCATTCCTGTAAACACCAGCTAATGTGCACTAGTGACGCCATTTTATTTGTTTTCCCTCCTAAATTAACAATATATTGGTTATTGAATCCACTAAGGGTGTTTATCTGTTTTGTTAAGCGTTTCACTGAAGTCTAAACATAGTTTTATGTGCCTAACTTTTCTTTATTGTCAAAAGTTGTGAGATAAAAAGATTTTAGATTAGTTTTTCTTTTTAATTTACGTTCTAGGAAATACTTGTTTTTTATTTATTTTACCCTTTACTTTCTGGGTAAATAGGTTATGATTAAACTGGACTTGATTTACACCTAGTTGTCTTTAGTAATTAATTTACTAGTTTTAATAAATGGTAAAAACACCTCTCTCTTCCGTTTTAAGATGTTCCGCAGTAATAGGTACTATCTTTTTATTCTGACTAATATAATAAACGATTTTTTTACACAAGTAAAAGTCACACATATATCTTCTATAAATGATATTCAAGTAAAATATATTTATAGTATCTAATGACACGTTTGACTGCAGTCGCATGAAGGACGAGACCTTCATATGTTATCGACTATTTAAATATATACTCGACTACAAGACAACAGTACGATATATCGATTACTAATATATCAAGTGCATGTATCGATGAAGGACATTCTTTAGTTATTTTTCTTATTGTTTATCCTGGATAACTAAACTATTCGAAGTAAAATTTTAAAATTAAGATTTTCAGTATTTATTGAGATAAATACTTAATATGATAAAATATTATTATTAGGTATACAAAACCAAAATAAATTAAATAAATTAAACGAAATAAAATTATTATTCGTCAAATAAAAAAAAATTAAGAAACGATCATCACAAAATTTTAAACGAAGTTTGAAGTTTTTAAACTTTTGCGAATCAGAATCATGTTTTAAATATTAGTTCAATAATGACTATTTTGAATTATTTGTGCGAGAATAGACCCGAAATAATATTTATTAAATATATTATGCAGTTTTCATTACATTTTTTTTTCTTAATTTATCTATTTTTCTAAGTAAAGGATACGATTAATAAAGGTACTTACTATATTTTAATAGTAGTAAACGTAATTAGAAAATCCTATAACATACGAAAACAACGAAATTAATCGAAAAAGGGTGGATTTTCTCTTCAAAATTCTTGTACCATTTTTTTATAATCAAATTATTCAAAATAAAAAGATAATTCTAAATAATCATTCAATAATGTGCGCGAATAGACCGAAATAATATTTGAAAAAACATGATTTCAATTCGCCGTTGATAGCCCAACAATATTTGAAATGTAGATTAACATATCGAAATAACATAAAATAAAACAATGATCAACTCTCCACTGCACCCAACTACTATCAAGACCCTACAAAAATATTTAATAAACCCAATATCAAAATCATGTACGTGCGTAGTCCGTCAGTCCGCCCACGCTCGCCGCCCGCCCGCCCAAATATAGCCGGAGGGCGCACTCACGCACCGGAAGTACCCGTTCAGCCTTCTTGCTTCCTATTGATATAGGAAAGGTTTTTGTTTTGTTGTCTGTACGTTCAAAAATATTGATAAGGATTTCTTTGCTGGTGGTACTAATTGATTTTATTATGCAGGTACTTTGGTTTTATCCAGTAGGTGTGAGTTATCAATTATTTTGAAGAAGTGATAACCTACCGGAACCCTAGGATCACTTTGTTGTCCGTCTCGCTGTCAAGACCCTTTATCTCGGGAACGCATGGAGGTATCGAATTTAAGTTAAACCATATACTCAAGTCACAGTCCTTTGAAGCTGTGAAAAAGTAATATTTCTAAGTTTACGTAAAATAAGATACGGACGTTTATGCCGCAAAAACGGTTCCGTTGACTATGAAATTCGACAAATAATATATTCTTATATCACAAATACAGGGAAAAGTCGGTGGGCGAGTCCGACTCACACTTGTCCGGTTTTCCTTTTTCCATGCACTTTTGCATTGCAGTCTATAGCCTATAAGTACCTAAGACCTATGACTTTCCTATCAATGGTAATTTCACTTATTATTACTCATCAAAATTATATACATATATGAATGTAATACAGTAGCCGCAATAATTTCACAAATGAGAGGTTCCAACGCCAAACGGTTTGTCGACAAACATTTATCGTAACCGACATTTATCGATACCTCTGTCGATAAAACGCTTAGTCGATCAGCGTATCCCCAAAAGAATTCCATAGCCCTGAGATGCCGATTGAATATCGATAAACCTTTGTCTAACTTTATAAATATGCAATGAATAAAGACTTGAGTTTTTAACTCGATGATTTTGAAGATATGAGTACCTACCATTGTTTTGAAACATTTCTAAGGAAATAAAATAACAACATTATGAGACTCAAACAAAACTACTCCGAAAATCGAACAACGATGTTTCGGATCGGAACTTAATAATGAAGACCATCAAACACAATCCTTACCACCAAATTACTACTCTTTAATTGTACTTGTGCTTTCATCTGTCGTTTCATTACAAATCCATAAAAAAATCTATTAGAAGGTAATTTAACGAACAAACATGCGATCCGACAATCGAAGCTTCGTAGTTAAGATTTCGGAGTAGGCCCCCAGAGCTAGATAATGTCAAAACAATATCTAAACCTAAATACAATGTGTTGCAATATGTTATGACTAGCTTCCACCGGCAGCTCCACCCGCGTGGTATGCGTGGTATGTTGCGTGGTTCTGATAGCATAAGTCTAAAATACATAATGTACAGTAAAAAACTAAAAAAAGGAATTTCACTGTTTTACAAAAAAATACCCTTAAAGGGTTAACAAGGGAAATAAAAGTTTGTATGGAGAATCCGTTATTATTGAAGTTTGTTTTAGAAAAAATAGTATTTAGGTGATTGGTTAAAAGAAGATGAAAGATGAAACTCAGGATTTTTATGTTTTATTAATAAGTTAGTTTATTAATGAGCTCGACACTCATTTGTAGGATTGGCCTACTAAAGCTTTGAACAAAGAGGAGTGATGGAAGGAGGGAGGCCTTTGCCCTGCAGTGGGAAATGTTTGGCTCATAATAATAATAATTAATAAGTTAAGTGGGACAAAAATATATCGAAATCAAAGCCAACAAAGTTGCAGACGAAGCACAAGTACTAATATTATAATGTAAAAGTTTGTGAGGATTTATCGGATGGATAGATGGTTACTATTGTACGAAAAAACTACTGAACGGATTTTGATGAAACTTTACAGTATTAGGAGCTTATACATCAAAATAACTGCCATGACTGCCTCGTTGGTCTAGTGGTAGCAAGCGTGACTGCTGAGCACGAGAATCTGGGTTAGATCCCCGGGTCGGACAGTCTTATTAGGTTTTTCCATTAGGATTTTCTCAGTAGCAGCACGGTGTCTAGAATGTGCCTGGTTAATGGCAATAGGCTCGCACCCTATTAAATGGCACTTATAACATAGCCGTCGAAACGTGGGTGTACTGCATACACCTCCGCCTACCCCTCTGGAGAATACAGGCGTGAGCCTATGTTATGTTATGTTACATCAGAATAACACATACACTACAATTTAACAACATACCACGCGGGAGAAGCCGCAAGCGGAAGCTAGTAATAAATACATATTTAGAAATATTCAAAACCTAAGTATGTAGTACATAAAATTGCAAATTACCAAATTCGTAATATAGCATGTTGGTAGGTTTGGTAGAAATAAAAGCCTTAACAGAAGCATGAGTCATTGGGTTAATACACATTTCGTATGATTCACTCTCACCAACTTACTAGTTTATGATATTAATGCACACTTTACAATGACGTCATTTACGAATATAGAAATGTAAATTATGACTAAGTATATATATTTTGCTAGTTATTCTGTTAGCAAATTAATTTTAAAAATATCTACTTATTTAAAAAAAAAAAGGTTTTACAACGGTGTTAGAGATATTTCAGTAGAATTTTTAACAAACAAAATACATTACTAAAAAAAAGGTACTAGAAATGACACACGAGTCACACGACCGTTTGTTTTAAGTGGAAAGCCAAGTGAGTTCCAACATTCAATAAACCAACTTATCCTAAGCCTTGGCATTGGCACTGACTCCAAAACAAAGTATTTCTAGCTTTTTGTTATCTTTAAATTCAATTAAATTTTGTTCAAAAATTGTAGTTTTAAATTTAGAGTTCATTAAAAGTATCTTGGAATATTTAAAAGTGATTCTTATCTTAATTGAACTTAATAGGTCATTCAAACAGGAAATATTGACTCAAATCAGCCCTCTAATAATCTCGGAAAAATCGGTGTACATTTGTACAAACATGAAAAAGAAACATATCAACCGTATTGAGAATCTCTTCCTGGAAGAAGACGTTGAAAAAGGACAAATTATATTCCTCGTAAATAGAAATAATAAATGAATTTTTAGCCGGATTTACATCCGAGACCTAATGCGCTCCTCTAGCCGTTCTAACTGAGCTCTTCATAATCCTGCCCGTGCTATCAAAATTATTCGAAATGCTAGCCTTCTAGTACTCCGTATACCAGGGGTAAATGTAACTATCATTTAAGATGGTTGTATGTAGAAGAGAATTTCAACTCGATAGAGAGAATTTCAATAGTGCCAAAATGCGAAAACATCCGAAAACTAGTTTAAATAAAATAATCAAATCGGTTTCTCCATTCGGGGACTACGCGATGCCACTCACAACTTACTCGTATATCTGGCTTCTTTTTCGTCAGGGAAAAAACATTGTGAAGCAATACTTTTCTCTCGCTTTCAGTCTTCATTTCTCACCTAGAACATATCCCTCTTTTGTAATAATATCATTGCTCATCCGTTCATCCCAAATTTTTCCTCAAGAATTCACCAAAATATCAACCCGGAACCGAAATCCTTCATCCCTTTCCCGCAGAATAAACGGGCGATATGAACAATAGTATCTCATCATAACCACTACACATCAATAACATTTGCACAGGACCGGACTGCCCCACCCTCGCCGGGGGCCACCCCTTTCCCCACAAGTGGGCACAACGGTTCAAATCAAAAGGTTTCCAGTAAACATTGGACGGTACTTCCGCTTTGTTATAACTCACACTTGCTATGTGTACGATAGGTGTTAAGTCTTGGATGGGGAGCAAGTATTGAGAGCGTATCAAGTAGTACAGTGCTTTGTATTATGTTCATTACGTTTGAATGAAAAAAAAAACAATGTAAAAAACTTTTTCACGCGGCTCGATTACCGTGCTAATCTCCTCTAACTTAGAGAAAACACAGGCATGATGTTTAAACCATTTGGAATTTTAGTGTACACATCGCATACATAGAACCTTGATAAAAATGTTTGTAAATGATATCTAAATGTTCATATAGTACCTAGGTATAACTTTTTAAGAAAAATATATTTTAAACAAATTGAATAATTAAATTAAAGGAGCAAAGGCAGCCTGGTCCGAGTTGTTTATTTACCCAATTTCTTAGTAAAGTAGGATGATTTTAAATCAAAGCATCTGCTTGATACATAAATAGTGCAGGCATGATTTATTTTTTTCAAAAGAGTGCAAAAGAGATTTTATATAACTATCCGTTGATTTTTACACTCACCTTCACTCTTTTATTGAGCCAAGAATTACATTTTTAGCATGAATCAAAAATAAAACTACAAAATAGTGTAGTAGGTACTACGACTTTAACAAAATGAAATGTTTACAAAGGATCGAAGTTTCTTCTAAAGAGTACAATAAAAAGGATGTGCGATGTGACCCCACCATTTGTCTTGTGAGGGCCAATGAGGAAAATAGGTCAACTTGCCGCTTTTAACTCTGAAAACTGCGGGCACTAACATCGCGTTTTTAATAAATAAGTACTTATCTTAAAAATATATTGAGACGTGAAATTATTTTGCACTCAGTTTTTTTATGTAGGTAATACGTTCTGACTGTAACTACTTTTTCATTTGTCACTTTTTGGGACTAGCAATATTATTACTACATTTTACGTTTAATTTATACCTATCAGTCAAATAATAAACTGTAGAATTACGCCAGATCGGACCAGAGAACTGAAAAATACCTGAAAGCACCGTCGTAAAGTAAAATTACGTTTTCATTCTCTAAAAGCATTACAATACACTAACACGGAATTATCATTCACCTCGCTTCTTTCACAGAATAATGCGTATCATACCTCTATAAACAAACGTGAGCGCGGGGAATGATGTGGCGAAGTAATCTTTTGTTAAAAAACATCATTAGCCCCCTCCCCCCTTCATACGTGACAGGGAGGGCGGCCCCCTGGGCCCCCAGACGCAATAGTAAGCTGTAATAAGCTCGGACTTTTCTCCGCCGCCACTTTGAGACTTTATGTGCAGTGTTGTTACATTTAGATATTTATTTTCGGATTTTCGAGTGTTTTGTAACGATTTTTAGGATTTGTTTTAAACGCTAAGTAAATGAGAATACCAATAGTATTAAGGATTTTTAAGAGGCCTTGAGATAACCAACATAGCTAAAATATTTTATACTGATTACAGAAACCCGATCATACACATCTCAGATTCAAAATCATCCATTCTAAAACCAATTAATCGATGACACAAAAAGTACGGACATCATTAAGCCAAAACGTAAATTCGACAAAAATACCAATTTTAATATGTCCCCGGAATGAAGTGAAGCATTTGTCAACAACAGCAGTCACCGTGACGGATGAGCCGGCGATGACGGCAGGGTGGGATGAGAGGGCGGGAGTTAAGGGAGGGGAAAAGGGGGGCACTCGTCTTATCCCCTCGGTACGTGTGATGCAGTGCAGCCGTGTCAGCTGAACCTTGGCTCTGATACTAGATGAATTTGCTACTTTCAAGGGGTGCTAGTTTTTATTTTTAGGATAAGATGCAACCAATATCTATTACTACATATAAACTAGAGGGTCACAAATTTAATATTTCATTTCAATAACAATAGATTGCAATATCGATCACCATAAAATGGAACGCCATCAGTGTCCATGATCGATCTTCTATCGGTCGACGTGTTATTGTAAGGCGATCAATATCGACTACTGAACGTGATTCGGCCGCAATCTAGTGCAGGTTTTGCGTAATGATATGTTATTTTTCAGGATATGGTGCAATGTCGATAAGATTTGAATGACCCGGCGAAGTAATCGAATACCTTCAAAAAAGGACAATGCACTTAATCTATGAAAAAACTTTTCATACTGAACCAATGCATTTGCTATTGCAGGGAGAGCCTTTACAAAAAGTTTTTCAGTTTCCTCAATCTCAACATTTTTAAGTGCATCTCACACAATACGTAGATGGTGGAGTGGTGCGGTCCTTTCCCCTTAAAAAGCTGTGTAACACCATATCGACAAACGTTTACTTCAATAGCATCGTGTCGTGTTACAAAAGTGCAAAAATGTTAGCGTAAGGGTGCCAAATCGTTCCCTCCGAGCGTTATAGTAACCCTCACTTGACTTACAATTTGCGTAATATAACAATTGAAGGGGACGATAATGGAAAATATACAGCCGATAGGATTTATTCCAACCCTTCCTTTCTCATAAAAAATATATACGGACATTTGAAATATTAGAATGAAATCCAAAAGGTCATTGTTGGTCATAAACATTTCCAAAGATAACAAAATGACATAATTATACTCGTATGGAGTTTACAAACAATCTTTTAAACTGTAAACCCTTTGAACCGAACCAAACCCTCCGAATACCGCGGCGGGTCCAAATCGGCGAGTATCCGCGCACCGCTCAGCGCATTTACGATTACACTACAACTATCATTACAAGCGCACTATTGATTCCTAATCCGCACTTCCGGATGTTACGTAACCCCCCCGCTGACGGCGGGCCGCGCCCCGGCCTCCTCGCCCCTCGCCTGCAAAGATTTACAACCGGCCGGGTAGCGTTTGACGAATGATTGGCCGGCCGTTCGCTTGTTACAGGAAGGCTTTGCGGATTGTTTTGTTTTTCGGCCACGGATATGTATAAATATCAGGCCAGGGGATCGAGTTTTGTACATTTGTTCTGAGCCTTGGGACTGTGGACGTTTTTGTAAACAAGTTGCTTTATATTTGCGAACAAGTCACTATATTATCGACTAATGGGGTACTTAAGCTAGCGGATACTTACGCAATTACTTGACTTATGGGAGACAGTTTGTGTATTTTTACCAAAAACGAGCTTTTAATGCAGCACCTTTATCAACTAGGCAATAAATTGCACGCGATGATGACCATCACGAAACTTTTCATTTCAGACGACTGTATAATCAGGCTGTGTATTTGTATTCTGGTGAATACCAGTTTAAATTCTACCCTCCCCTAAAGGGAATACGGGCGAGAGGATAAGTCCGCTTATAGCCAGCGGCGTGCGTAGGGTTGAGTCCATATCTCATTTAGAATGTATTAACGGATGAGTGCGCTGTCTCACACCAAACGTTTGTCACGTGTTACAGCCACAGATAATAATTTATAGGTATAGCTTTTTAATGTGTTTATTTAATCAAATCAATGCGTTTGCGCATAGTAATGTAAGTAGCCCGCGGCATAGCCTCAAGTAATAAATACTAGCTTTCAAGATCTATTTTGAGGCGATAATTTAATTAATTACCTGAAGTTCAAGTTCATTACCAAAATAGTAGAAATTACGTTTATATTAATACGCCGATAGTATTCGTACTGTTGAATTTCATACGGTCAGTAAAGTGAACCGGAGGCCCAATCCCCCTCAAAAACCGGAAAAGCATCTGCAATGCTTCTGGAGTTGTGAATGCCTATGGGCGGCGAAAATTACTATCAGGTGACCCGCTTGTATGTCTACCCCCTTTTTCCATAAAAAGAAAAAAGGAATGACGTTCGCTACAATCTAAGTGACAATCTAGAGAGACTAATGGTCATTGGCAAAATAGAGGAAAAATGATCTCAAAGTCGCAGTCCGATGCGTTAGTTTGATCAGATCTGTTCCACATTCGATACTCCTGTACATAAAGTATCACATGTCTCTGGACATTGATTAAGATGGCACACATAAATTACCGCATTTTTGGTGGAGAAGGTACCCTCAGTAATGAGGAATCCGAATCACGGAGGAGGAGGATAAACTAAATCGACAACAAGACTTGGCTATTCTACTAGCTAGGTGTGTCAGAGGCCGGACGGTTTAAACTCTGCCACCAGGTTGTTCATCAACCATACGTTAAAGTAGAAAAGAACAGCAAGACTTCTACTAAACAAACATGTTATCATCATGATCATCATCAGACTTTATTAGTCCACTGCTGAACACAGGCCTCTCCTAATGCGCGCCACTATTGTACGCTCATTGGAGGTATTTGCCCATAATCGCCACGCTGGGCAAGCGGGTCGGCGATCGCAGTAGTGATGATGAATACAACAGTTTACACAAAAGGATGCTGCTGGCTATCCTCTGGATCTTTCCCTTTGTCGCTTCTTACGACACCCGCGGGACGAGTAGGGGTGGTTCTATTTTTAGGCCGGAAACAACACATCACAAACAAACACGTCAGTTTAAAAAAAATATAGCAGAAGGAACTATTCATAGGTTTTAATTAGCACTTCATAAACCATTCGTATAGTTTCCGACTTAGGAAGCCCTCCGCCCTCTTCTCCCCAGAGGGATGTAAAAGGTATTTAATTGATTACACCGCATGGATGTCCTCTCTCTTGCACAACATATCGGTTTATCTCGTAAGTTGTCTAGTAGAATATAGGTACCTATGGCATAAAACGGCGACTGGTAGCTTTAACCAGTAGGTAAATCCTGCTCGTAATTTAAAAATTAAAAATAAATATTTGCTTATGTCACACTAAATTCTTCTTCTTCTTCTTATCGTATGGTTGATGAACAACCTGGAGTCAGAGTTTAAACCGCCCGTAGGCCTCTGACATGGCTTTACACACCCTTGAAAAAAAAAAATTAAACAACACACAAAATTAAAAAAATAAAATAAGTAACAATCCGACTTAAAAGTACTAAAATACTAGAAATAACACCAGTCATTGAATAACACACAAAAAAGTTATCACAAGATAAAAGAAATTCACAAATGTCAATAAACTGCCTTTGATAAATTAATGTCAACTCAGAAAGGAAGATGGGTTATAAGATGATACATTGTAGACAAGCGCACCTCATCTTAACATAAGGTAAAAAAATCTGATGATCAAATCATCCACTGAATAGTGACCGGACCGTATTACCCCGTCCTAAGTCTGATTCTGCAAAATAAATTTGTAGTTTGGCAATAGTACCTAAATCCTGTAAATTAATAGATTTTGCGTTTTATTTTTTTTATAAATTTGTGTTTATATTTTATAAGGTAGGTACGACGGGGTTGATAGATCCTAGTGGATGAAAACCCCTAAAGTTAAATAAAGTTCTAAACTATTGTAGAAAGAAAAAAAATTGTATGAGCAAGATTTGAACCTGCGAATTAATAAATTAGAATGTCTAACTTTGCAGTTACAATACAGTGCAATAATAGTTGAAACTTATCGCTTATAAATATTATAACTTATTAAGAATCCATTAATTATGCACACGAAGCGAACAATAAGTTCTATTTTTACCCGACTACAAAAAAAAGGAGGGTTATGATTTTAGCAGTCTATGTATGTATGTATGTATGTAAGTTTGTTCATCTGTTCCCTCGTAGCACCTAAACTATTTGTTGTAATTCAATAAATAAGGTGTCTATCGATGCGTCTTAATGGTCTGCGGGTTATAGGATTTATGAAATTTCGTAAAATCAAATAAGGTGGATTTTAAAAACAAATTAGTCAGCTCGAAAAAAATAAAGTTAAGGTAAATTTATCGTGTTTGATATCAAATGGAAGGTCTTGATGAGCACATTCAGAATATGTATATATTATCTATATATTCTGGACCACTTCTTAGAATATCAGGCTTCTAACTACCCGTTACGACTATCATAAATATATGTAATTATAACACTGCATACAATGTGAAAACGTGATAACAATAAATATTTACTAATTAAATTAAAGTTTCTACACATCACTGCCTATTAAATTATGATTATATTTTAAAATAATGTTAATTAAATTGAGATTTCTTTTTCGTAACTAGATGGCGTTGGTTTGCGGTTTTGTGGAAGTAAGTAACATAGAGTTAAAAATACCTCCTCAAAAATCCCGGAATCGTAAACATAACAATTAAATCCCGGGATTTTATTAATATGGACTGGACTTTGACCTATAGTTTTTATTAGAATTAATTTTGTATGTAAAATAAAAATCATTAATTTAACAGTTTTAGTACCGAACTACTTAAGTATTACATTATCTGTTACCGATGTCTAAAAACATAATAAAGACTTTTGATTATAATAATTTAGTTCGTATGTATTTAAAACGTAAAATTAATATTTTGGAGAATTTATTACATGTTTTAACACATGTTTGCTTATTAAATATAATAAAGTATTTAATAAGAAATTTGAAAAACAACTGATACGGAAGGGATTCGAACCCACGATCTCCGACGTACCGTGCCGACGCTCTAACCGCTGAGCCACCGTATCCCATCAAAATCAGTCGAAATTTCAAATCTCTTTCTACGCCTAGGGCGGGTGGTAATATCTATCGGTGCCTTCTAAAAACTGCAAAGTTTAGAACACTGAGTCGGATAATTAATGTATTCCGATCGATATTACCACACGCCTAAGGCGTAGAAAGAGATTTGAAATTTCGACTGATTCTGATGGGATACGGTAGCTTAGCGGTTAGAGCGTCGGCATGGTACACCGGAGATCGTGGATTCGAATCCCATCCGTATCAGTTGTTTTTTCAAATTTCTTATTAAATAATTATACGTAAAATTAATTTCTTATTTCCCGGGAATTAATTGTAATGTTTATGATTTCGGGATTTTAGAGCAGGTATTATCAACTCCATGTTACTTACTTCCTCGAACTTTAGGTAAATGTACTCTATCTATGATGATATCCCACAAAACAGGTTTCATGTGTACTTATACAGTTTGGCAAAAAAGAGTCTGAGGCGGTGACAGCTGGAACTAAAAATAAAAATCTTAAAAACTACGTTTGTGAGTACTAAAATAACATAAAAATGATTCATTTGATTATAATTAATGACAAAAAACTCGTCATAGAAATATGTAAGCACTTAATAACTTGTAATTTTGAATAATTGTAGTGTGAAAAGTGCGACAGCGGCGCCCCCAATTTTTCCAGACTCTTTTTTGCCAAGCTGTACTTCTTACTACTTTTCATGTATACTTCTAAGAAACATATGAGGCTATGTTTTAATAGCTCGAAGTCGCGGACGACACCTTTGAAATAAGTTTAATTTAAAAAATACATGACATTGACTAAAGGTTTGAACCGAAGTTGACAGTTAAAGAAATCTACCTATTTAAGAACTACCACATTCTAAAAAATTGTGGCTTTATTGGTTTCTTTACCACTAAAAATCATTGAAAAAAAATATAGTATAAAAACTAAAACCCGACTACTTAAAATCTAAAAACAAGCTTCTTAGATTTGAAATAAAATTCTGTAGTCGCAGGCCTTAATGTATTATAGGTAAATAGGTACTAGATAATCTTTCAAGGGTAAATACTTTGTAAATTTGGTGGCCTCCGACTACAGAATTTTATTTCAAATCTAAGAAGCTTGTTTTTAGATTTTAAGTAGTCGGGTTTTAGTTTTTATACTATATTTTTTGTGTAATTTTTTTTATTGCAATTTTAATAGATATAGTTAAATTTTAATAACACCAATCGTGCATATCGTCATTTCCTTATTTCCGAGAAAACTTCAAGTAAAACGATTTCACCGTAAGTACTTATAAAATATACAAGATTAAAATCAATTACGAACGCATCGCTAGATCAATCGATATCTCTTCAATCGACAAGTTTACATTATTCGAGTAATGATCGATATGAAACAAAGAGTTAAGTAATTTTAACTAGTTTTGTATTTATTTGTAAAATTACAGACATAATGGATTCCGGTAATTCTGCGTGAATCAGGTTTCAATGAGAAATATGTAAAGTAGGGTACTTTTTGGAGGGAATTCGAAAAGATGTAAGATGTATGTAATGATGTTGATTTTTATTCGCAAAAACATGTTATTTAGATCTTGTATCGATCTAAATTTGTATAATTTCGGTGGAATGTCATACAATTTAGTTTGACTAAAGTGCATTTATTAAAGTGAATATTTATTAATAACACGAAACATGTTTTTCCGGGTTGACACAAATTGTCCAATTAAGTCTTAGTAAAATAGCCACCGCTTTACTTTGACATGAATCATCATCATTTTCAATTATCATCAGGTCCGTCAACATCATTATGGTTAGTATGAAGTTATTTTGACTAAAGACGGGGCAATATGGTCTATGACTCTAACCAGTCCAATGCAAGTGGGCGAACTGAAGAAAAAAATATGTAAGATAGATTGTCGTAATATATTTTATCCTTGAAACCAAACTTCATTCACAATAGGCAATCCCAAGCAAACTAGTCAACTACGCACGAGATATAATAGCGCACAAGAGTGTAGGCAAACACAGTCCGATGGGATAATACGGCCATCCACGACGAAAGAAAAATCAGGCGCAAGACCAACGGCTCTCCGAGATAAAGATTAATAATAATTTAATAATACGCTCACGAGCGCGAATTACGCTCGAACCTGATACCTCCAACTTGAAACCACTTCAGCTATTACTACACTTTTATTAAAATATTTGAGTAACTAAACAGTATTTACCTACCTAAGACTTTAGATGTATTTCCTTACAGACAAAGAGAGCAGACAGTGTATTCATATAAATGATATACCTAGGAAAATACAACCGTCTCGCCAGCGCAACGCTGGGAAGGGTTTGGCAGAGGTGTACGCGGTCGGAAGACAGGTCCCTTGTGGTACAAGCTAGGGGCTCTTCATTATTATGGAATAAGCAACATATTGTAACTCCTGGTGAAAATATAAGTGATATTACTTGTTGGCTAAAGTGATGTAAAAGTGTCCAGGACATTATGTCCTATTTTTTTTATATTTACAAATGTTCAGGACATTATGTTTCGGTTTTTTTTTTATATTTACTTTGTGATTATTACAAGCCCGTAATTTTCTACCGCTGGGTAAAGGCTCTCCCTTCCACCTCTTTCTAGAGCTGCTGGTGAGGAATAGTTTTCATTAAAGGATATTGAAGTATAAATGAGACAATGTATATCACCGCACCCTTTAGTGATCTTGAACAACCAACCATATCTAAGAACCTACTCCGAAGGAACCTAAACGGGAAAAAAGGGGATGTAAAAAAAATCCGCAACGCTAACAAATTATAAATAAAGCGTAAAACGCTAGTAAATTATAAATAACTGTCTGTTTGTTTAAAATACAAAAGTTTAAAAAAAGCCCCCTACATACCATTACACCTAATATTTGAGAATCAGTTGGTGACAAGAATTAGTGTTAACGATTTTATGAATGAAAGCACAAATAACTATCGATATCGATAGAAGAATAAATAAAAGAAATATAATTTTCGGAGCGATAGGTTGCAACGTCAACGTCTGTTTCACCGCCTACTGGTAAATTCCTGTTACCTTATCTGGCAAAACATTACATACAAATTCTGTTGCATTTTTGAATGAACCTAATAGGTAGAGCATATCAAACTACTATTATACCTTCAAATTTACTATTCCACGCGAGCGTACTGCGAGCAAGAACCTAGCGAGTTTGCAATTTCATCTCTCAAGCTTCTATGTTTATAAACTTGTTATTATGTGTAGACATCAACACAGGAGCGGCTAGACATATATACTCGTAACTTTGCGTAGGGTTTAAAATACGAAAGAGATTATCAACATTGTTCAAAGACAGGCGATCACTATCAACTACAGGAAACGGTCAAGTTAAAATTAAAACCTCATAGGTATACTCTCCTAATCACAATTTTATAATAAAACCGGAATTCATTAATACGATTACAGAATGATCACTTGTCGACCAAATTAATTACCAAGATGTTCTCAGTGAATATGAGATTTTATTGAGCCTGTCTAATTTATACTCTAATCTTTTTATATCATTTATTTTAATGCTACTAAAGATGTAATAAATGATTGAACCAATTTCCTGTTGGAAACTTGTTCACTATTTCGACCTAAAGGTGAACATGCGAAGTCTGTACAGGTGTAAGCGAAAGTCCTTTGAACGAGCGATACCGCAATAAATTTTTAGCTGTAGCGCGATTCGGCGTTGAGATGACACGCGTCGCAGTGCGATGACGTCCTGAAACGTCTGTTTCATCGGCTTGAGGCGTCCGGCGTGCGTCCGGCAGCGGGCGCGCGTCCGGCAGCCGTGGGCGGCCGCTGTGGGCGTGCAGGCGCTGCACCGCCCCGCCCCCCGCGCGCCCCACGCTGTTTATTCTCGGCCCGACTGGCGGGGCGCGCGACAGTCGCCCGCGTGACGCGCACCCGAACGCACGCGTGCGTCAGGTATACACCGGACACGGACGGACCGAGCGGTGCATCCTACACCGGACATCACAAAAAAATACAGTTGTCAACATTTTCGGATAAAATCCAGTTACTACGGTGACGGAAACGCCAGAAGGGTGTAGGGCGGCGGAGTCGCGGAAAATGCATTTCCCGTGTGCATGGCGCAGGCGGTGCGGGCCGGGGGGTGGGTGCATGCGATGATGGACATCGTATTGATTTCTATCTGCCCGCTCCTCCCTTATTGTGGCGGTGCAGGGCGCGCCATCGATCGTTGCACCGGCCCTTTTAAATTAACACCCCGCGATCTCGCCGGACACACGATTTTTGGACTTTATTGTAAACCGTTGCAGTGTCGTTGTGCGTGTTCATTGTGCGGATTGAGTTTAATATTTTATTGCGTCACGTGGACACCAGTACGTGAGTTATTTAGTCAATTGCAATTAATGTTAATTACTTCTAAATTGAAATAGATATTAACTGTATTTTATATTAACAGTTATTTGATTTGATGGGTGCTTGTAGTTTTAGTTTTGTTTTGGGCATTTATTACATTTAATGCGTTGGTTCAAATATCGCATTAGTTTTGAATATTTAAAGAATCTCTTAAGTATTATTCAAGTAAAATATTTGTTACAAAATTAAAATCATTTGTAAATTAAATTAACTTAAGTTTGAAAATTTAAATTAAAGTTTAACAGCAAAACGAACAAACTTCCGCCTAAAGTAAATTATAGATATTTATCATCCCTCCTCCACCCTTCTCGGCGCATACGACATTAATTAACCATACGAATTTCGATAATTAAACGAAGAGATGTCACCGCTCGATCCTGAAGTACAGTGAATTATTAGATAATTATATCATTTATAATTATAACACTAACGTATGCAAATAATTTTTCAGAACAAAAAACACATCCAATACGCAATACTCAAAAACAATCAAGCTTTAAAAATATAAACTTCAATTTTTTTAATTTGACGGGAATAGTTGTAACGGACGGAAGCGCAAGTCGTGCAGGGTGCACGACGTAGGATACGATAGTTTTGTAGGAAGCTGTGGAAGGCATTACGGTGGCGGCGGCACTGGGCGCCCGGTTGGAATGCGCGGGATTGGATACGTATAGCGCGCGCGCACGCCCCGACACGGTGCCGCCTTCAGAACACCCGGCCATGGCGACCGAGACCGGTGAGTATCACAATATTTACTAAACTACGCTATACACCTTAAATTATAAAATCACTATCTTGTTATTTTTCATTAGAAATATTTTTTTTGTTGATTACTCTAAGTGGAAGGTGTATAGTGTACCCATTATTTATTTTTTATCCTAAGCGTATTCTAAATATATTATATATTATAAAAAAATATATTAAAAAGTTACCATTTATGTTTTTATTAGCGGCAATACTGCAAGTATTGCAACTAATAAAAGATTATTACTTATTTGAAATATAATCAGAAAATCACCTCTAATGAGAATTTCATAAAACATTATATTAATAGCGTTAATTCAAAATCGTTTAAAAAGTCAATCCTCACACTAGAGGATTTCCGCCGCTTTGAATTGCAAAATTTTATTCAATTTTCGATTTACATTAATTTTATTTTAAATCAGTTACCTACCTACTCAAATTAATTTAAAAATCTGAATCTGATCTTTACACCAAGACATTTCAAAATATTTTGTTATCGATTGATCAAAAATATTTTTCTAATCGAATTAAAAAAACAAATTCAATTCAATTTATTCATTAGCAATAAACAATGTATTTGAAATTAAACATGATCAAGAAAAACATCAAATCAAAATGCTACCTATCCATGGTTTATTAACATTTCCTGGAAATCGTTCCAGATTCTATATTTTACTACAAAACTTGCAAATACATACAAATATATTCGAACCAAATCACACAGTAACGCATTTAAATATTTTCCTTACGAAGATGAAACATCTTTAAAATATTTTAAGTCTCATACGAACGGTATCGAACGCTTTGTTCTAATCAAAAAAAAGGTTGGTTTAAAAATTAAAAACGTCATTTGCAATGAGACGCAATTGTTTACCAACAGAATGTATACTATGGTACGTACGCGTGCCTACGTCACACGAACGTATGAGTTCGTTGATATTCGCCCACCCGCCGTCCTTCCCCAGGATCGACCCCCACAGGATCAGGGGGATGGGGCGGCCGTTCTTGTTTAATGACGTCGCTTCACTCGAGACCCGAGTTTTTCTTTTATTTGTGCCAAATGCATTTACAAATAATTGTTCGTGGTAAAATGTTTTCGGTGTTTTGTTTTTATTTTGAGAAGCTTGTTTTTGGTAACAAAAGGCGTTTTGCAAAACCAATTGCGTGTTTACGTTTGTTTTATAATTTCCACCGTGTTTCCGTAAGACTGTTCTAACTTTTTGTTTTCGGATAAAATTCTTATTACTTTATTTAGGAAAGTAGGGATTCATTGTATAATCTAATCGATACTAAGCTGCCAGCCAGCAAATGGTAAAGAACTTTTCTAAATCCTGTATTCCAATATCACAAAAGTCCCTATCACACAATTGTATCCATTTTTACGGGCTTAAAGGCGTTCTTCAACGCGATTTCCGAACGGTTCATAGGGTTATTAATGCGCTGACTACAGATATACGCGTCATAAAAACGCTCACTCCGCCGCCTTCGACGTCTCACCCTTTCCGAGGGGTGGCACGGACAGGGATCAAACGCCGTGCAGTCACACTCAAAATATATCATGACCTTTTTGATATGAACCTTTTATTAACCAATGCCAATGATATTTAGGGACTTCGTTTGAAAGTGTATTGATTTTAGCTAGCCGCCTCTATGAAGTAAGAGCATTCTACCTAGAATGTTATCTGTGCTTATTGTAATCACTTTTTCGTACGTAAATCCTGAAGATTTAAAAAAACACTTTTTTGGAAATTGCATATGGTGTGTCGATTAATTGGTGAATTGTGACAATTTGATACGAGTCAGACTCGCGTTTAGGACTCGTTAAGGTTTACGTATAACACTCTTTATTTTGACTTTTTTTTCATGAAAGCGGCTAATGTAACACGTATTCTGTAAAATAGGATAACTGGTTACCCATTATGAGCGTGACGTCAGCTTAGTGAAAGGGTCCCATTTGAACCCTTTTGGGTGCAGGATCCTAAAAAACATTTAATGGGTCAATCATTATAAGGTACCATCGTAAGAAAAAATCTAAGGCAAGAGGGTGATTTTCAAGATATCTATTTATCAATTACGAATGCAATATGCTGAGCTTCACCAAAGATATTTTAAATGCCGCCATTTTAATTCCGAATATAAATGGTTCACGGCATCTTAGTAATAAATTCAATCCTTCAGTGTGATTCCCGGCCGGATGTTCAGCGATTAATTAGATCCCTAAATCTTTGTAACAGGACCACGACAATCCCAACATCGCTGCGTTACAACTTCCATTTAAATCTTAAACTTTACTGATAGTCGTAAAGAATTTCATATTAAAATTATTTGGACACGATTCACAAGCTTTAAAATATACTTATTGAGACACTGATTGCAGAGGTTGAAATACCTTTTCCAACACCTAGAGTAGAAGATAGAATTGATTCAAAAACCTTTTGTACAAAAACTACTTCAAGCAAGTCTATAATTGTATGACAACATGCAATACAATAGGTTACCAAAACAATATTCTGAAACTTTGGACGTCAGACTCAAAAAAATTACGAAAATTAATAAAATTATGTTTACAAGTCAAACATTTTAAAAGTTCAAACAAAAAAAATTATTTACGTTCATGACCAAATTAACATATTGAAAGAATTTTCTGCGTTAATTTTTACACATGCGTAAAAATAATGAAAAACAAAATACATTTTTTGAAACATTCAAGTTATAATTATTACTTAAAACATATTTAAGGAGTGTCAAACAGCTGGTCAACAGCTCAGCATAATACTAGTTGGCAGCAACATTGTTAACTAGCGCAGATTTTTAGCTACCGTTCATAATAATTCTGGAAGCACTTTACTTATTTATATGAAAAACCAAAAATATTGTATCGTCTCTAGATATGTACGACGTAGTTAACCCGAGAAAAATAATTGATGCAATTTCTCAAATCGCACCAGATTGTCTTTGACATACTCAATTTTTTTTTAAAGATTGCCCGTGTAATAAATATCAACATATAATAACAACGTGCAATATTTATGTTGTGTGTACAAATAAATTAAATAAATAAACAACAAAGAACACTATCGTTGTGAATATCTTAGTTTAAACAAAACTAAATTTCTAACTAACTTTTAAATGATCCCCAGATCCATTTGTTAATATGTAAAATCTAACTTAAAAACTACATCAGGCTTTAGCTAAAGAAACGTCGCGCGATGTTATTGACACATGCAAAACGTTAAACATTAATAGTAAGTACAATACATTATTTATATCGATCTGGTCAGCCGTAAAAGACGCGATTTTAATTTTAAAAAACTCTCCCGTTGTTTCCAGGATGTTATTGTGCGCGGCCGTGCGCGAATTTCTAATGTGTGGCATTATAATATTGTGCTTCAAACATCTGTCTTTTAAACATTTAAAACCTAATTCTAATTTAAAATGATACAGGATTCCCTATTGATGTATTTTTTTTAAATTCGTTTCTTTTGACATTTGTATTTTTTTTAATAAGTCTTGCATGAAAAATGCTAAATTTATAAGGTTATTGTCCACTCCTGCATAACCTTAATATTTAGGTACGGCAAGTAAACGGCATTTTGCAAAAAATGTAAAATTAATGCAATACTTCTCAAATGACGTAGGTAAATTGATATATCATCACGAAATTACAAGTATCGTCATTATGACGACACCGTAAGATTTCCTCATTTACTTCCCCAAATAAGTGCATGAGTAAAACCCACTTTACATTATCTACAAAAAACCAAATTGAGGAAAAACACTTTAAAAAAATAATTTCTTAATTTACCAAATAATATGAAGTTTAGTCTTGCTCACAACCTGTAATAGAATCCTTGACATTTCTCAATATATTACCTGCGAGTGCGCTTCTATGAAAATATCATCCTCGTTTTTTATTTTAAAAACTACATACCTTTGTTATATATTTAAGAGCACAATTTATTAGTCATTGATATAAAGTTATTCTTACGATCGTTTAACATTTGATATTTAGTTTCTCAATGTTTAGTTCGATCCCTTTAAATTCTTGGTTTCGGTTTAGAACCACACCGTTTCAAATAACATTCATTTGATATCAATTTAACGGATTATCGCGCGTTTTATGTATCAATTTGTGTCCTTCGCAAGGGTCTCTTTTACCCGGGTATATGTAAAGGGTTTCATCAGATCAGTCTTGTATTCGAATTATTTTGGTAATGATTGGAGCTCAGATAACGTTAGAGCAATAATAGAAGAACTTGTTTTCATTTCAAATACGTCTTTGATAAGAAGTATTATCTCGGAAAATCATGAGACTTGTTCAATTGTCATTATGTTTCATTTTACTTTGACGATGTGTTTAATATTAATATATTAATATTGGACCATGTAAATTAATAATATAATATAATAATATTAATATTGGACCATGTAGATAGGTATAATAAACAACTTGAGTATATACACGATGGTTTATCACTTAAATTATCGATATTGTTCAACCGCTAGATAAATTCTTTGCCATCTAAACTTATGGTGACATTTAAAATCTTTTGCGAGGTCAACCCGAGTAATAAATTGTCATCTTTTAAAAGCAAAACAATAAATTAAAAATACTTATGTAATTAAAAAATACTTTTGGTTCCTAAAACATGGATAGAAGATTATAAATTGGTGGTCATATGGCACTTTTTATTGCTCTCTAGCATTACACAACGACTAAAAGATATTTATCAAATACATTAAATTAAATTTAAAAGTTTCTTCAACTAGCATGACCTGTTGTGAAATGTGTTTTATGAAATGTGTGACAGATTTAACATTTTCACTTACGCATACTATGATCTGATGTAATTTATAGATACTTATAGCGTCATAGACATCAATCAACTCAATTTTAATTCTTTTTATTTGAGAACTAAGTATATTATAATTATGATATTAGATTTAACTCCTGGTAAGCTAAGATGCAATTCAACTAATAGTTATTTTCTTGGATGAACCATTGCTCTTATTAATTGTGCTCTGTCTTTGATACATCGTTTAAAAAATCCGAAGTAAATTGCAAAAAAAGTCTAAAACTAATCAGGCTAAGTAGATATTTTTTAGTGTTTGAGAAATTTTTATTTGGTGAAATACGGATATACGCCTAGATTATGCAAATAACGTAAATGTAATTTGAGTCTTTATTTCAAATTTCTATTGGCCCAAGATTTCGAAGTGAAATATTGTCAGCATCACTTTTAATTATTTGATTAAATTCAGATAAATAATGATGATCCAACTTCGAATTAATAAAGTCAGATATAGTTTTTTTATGTACATCTCCATTTAATATTGGACAACTTTCTAACGCATCAATTGCGAAAGAATTAACAAGGCTAAGATGGCTTACATAAAAAAACATACTATGTTGAAAATCATTAAAATTAGATTGTTTTGATAATTCCTGCATCGTGCAATGCTAAATTTAGAAGAAAATTGCTAAAAATGGTTAACATTTTATGCAATTTTCGTACACCAACAATACACATATTTTATGTCAAAAATAAATTTGTAAGGTACACTGACCGCTCTGTATGGCGCAGGCGGCGCCGCGGCCGGCGGCGAGCAGCAATACTCCCTGCGGTGGAACGACTTCCACTCGTCCATGGTGTCTTCCTTCCGGCGTCTGCGCGACGAGGAGGATTTCGTTGACGTCACTCTAGCCTGCGCTGGAGCTACCTTTACCGCACACAAGGTAACACATTTAATAGTTCTAAAATAACAATAAATAATGACCATTGTTATAATTAGTAAAATAGAGTTCCTCTTTCTCAAATCACAAAAAAATACTAACGTAAAGTCAAAACAAATAAACTTCACTACAATACTTCCACAAAACAATTTATGCTTTTATTAATAGGTATATGATGAAATCGCGAGCAATAAAATTGTTAGCCAATACTGCTTGCGCTTTATGCAATATTCAAAAAATGTCAAGACTGGCCCCACAATAGAACCCTGTGGCATACCTAATTAATATACATTACGTGCATTATTGGAATACCTGTTTTATTTTCTTCTTGGTTACCAGGTGGTGTTGTCAGCATGCAGTCCTTACTTCCGGAGGCTTCTGAAGGCAAATCCTTGCCAACACCCCATCGTAATTCTACGTGACGTTAACGACAAAGACATGGAGAGTCTTCTAAGGTAAGTTGGAGTACGAGAGACGGGAAAGTGATATTACCTACATAATGACCGATACCGATGGAAATTGAAAATGTTCTTCTACCATGATTCAGATTCATGTACCAAGGAGAAGTACACATCGGGCAAGAGCAGCTAAAAGAATTCTTGAGAGCAGCACAACTGCTGCAAGTGCGAGGGTTGACTGATGTTCCAGCACCAGCACCGATGACCACTTTGGATCAAAAAGCTTCACCTGTAAGAATCTATTTTTATCTAGTCTTATATTATCGTAATTTTTTAACGATTTTGGGCGCTTGGGTACATATTATAAACTTATTTTAACTGTTCATTTTTTACAGTCGGCGTCGTCTTGGACGGAGACTGGAAGTGGGGGTTCACGGGAAGGTCGAGAGGGACAGCAACGTGAAGGCAGACGGCCACGGAAACCAGATGACGGCGCAGCTAACACGCCACCACCCAAACGAGCCAGATCTTCGGACCTGTACCAAGCGCAGATGAAGACCAGGTATTAAGGAGCATTCCATGTTTTTGCTTACAAGTTCCATTTGAGTATACCTACTAAACATAAAATTAAGTACAAAACATAATAATAACTGCCCTTAGGTATTATTACTATCGTATGGCTTTTCTTGTTTGAGTGTACGTGTATGTGCGGTATTCATATTTATTTAATCATTGATATTGACAAAATGTCCTTAAAAAAATCTCATTTAAAGGCTCGAGTCATAAGCTACTTTGTCTTTTCTCGATAGATCGATATGTTACATATAAAAATAATTGGAGTTAGTGGTATTTATGAGGGGTTCACATTATTGGTGTAGGACGGAGCAGCTTCTGACGCAAGGAGCGAGCCCGGAGCGGCTGGGCACCAACGGACATGAGCTAGCACTCTTCAGCCAGGCCATGGATACCTCGCAGAACCCACATCTGTCTGGAATCTCTAACAATTTGGTGAGTTCTTGAGAAATTATTCAGTAGGTATTAAATAAGACTAGTAAAAACGATTCTCAGAAAAAACGTATTCTTAGAAAAAAGAAAACACAATATTACCTGTTTAAAACGAATGTTTTATTGTATTTAGTCTGGGGATGGCGAAGAGTCGTCATCAGACGCAGGCGCCAGCGATACGGAGGGCGAAACTCGAGCGAAGCAAGAGCCTCTGGACTATGACGACCCTGCCACCATGGCCAACACCAACGGAGCCTTGCCGCATAACTTCCCCGGACTACTTAATCTACCAGGTATTGTAATAACAACAGGAGAAAGGAATATTTAACGTTCATTTATCAATTGTGTTTGCAAATTTTAAGGAGTTTACAATGTAATAAAATAAGATGGTACTTTTCAGGTTTCCCCGGACTGCCAGGACCATCAGGCATACCCGATAATTACGGTAAGTGCATTCTTGATTTACACTAATTATCACTCTATTACGTTATATGACTCAATAATATAACACAATCACAGTGGAATTGTCCCGAATAATTAAAAACTATTAAAATAATACCCAATCTACAATATTAATGACACTGCGAGAACAAAGGAAGCAAACCAAATCATTAATTGTGCATTATTGAGTCATGTACCTATTGCATGTAATAACACTAACAATTAATTAACGAGAACGACACCAAAGCGCTTAATTACTCTTTTATAATCGTTTCGATAAATACGCATTTCGCCCCCAAAACATAAAGACGTAAAGGCAGTTAGGAAAATCTTGGCAACCGTGGAAGTTACGTAGCGACCGATCGTATTAAACGTAGCATCGACAGTCAGCCGAGTGTAGGAGAGCGCGCACTGACGGAGACCTCGTCTGCCCCAGGAGCGACCTGGCCGGGCGGCGGGGACCGGCCCGCGCCCGACGAGCGGCCGTACGCCGCGCTGCCCAACGGTGAGCCCAGCAGGCCCGCGTGCCCCGAGTGCGGCAAGCTGTACAGCAACAATAGCAACCTCAAGCAGCACATCCTGAACGTGCACGCGGCGCACGAGCTCGCGCACTCGTGCCCCGTCTGCGGCAAGGCGTTCAAGACCCGACAGTACATGCAGATACACATGAACTCGATACACGGCGTCAAACAGAGGAGGCGCGACCCCGCCCCGTCCGCGGACCGCTGCGACCGATACACTCACCATAGCGCTTAAACGATGTTGTACGGATCTGTGTCTAACCGCCGCCTCTGTGTTACAGGGGCGGCTCTCGCGGGCGGGGCGGCGATGGGCTACCGGCCGCAGTGTCCCCTGTGCGGCCGCGTGTACTCCTCCACCTCCAACCTGCGCCAGCATATGCTCAATGTGCACTCGCAGACCGACCGTGACCAGTGGTTCCCTTGCCAGCACTGCGGCAAGAAGTGCAAAACCAAGCACTATCTCATCAACCACCAGCTCCAAGCCCACGGTATTCGCCAGCGACAAAACTCTTAGAGACGGCGCGACGCCGAGCACCCGCCGCCGCCCGCACATCCACCGCTCGGCTCGCTCGGCGCCTGGTGGTGATCAGGCCACCCACCGCTCGCACGCAGGCGGCACTACCACGGGATACTACAATAATAGGAATAGATGTGCCAACGGATCCACGTGAAGCGGAGTCGAATCGGAACTGTTTATCGTATATATTGTATTAAAATAACGTAATATTTTTAGAGAGTTTATTGCGTTCGGACGGTTAGGGGGCGTCGAGTTTAGGGTCGGGTTTGCCAACCGTTTTGCCCGTAGTTAGTTTGAGTAACATGGTGCTGTCGGCATTGCAGATGCCGCGGCGCGGGGTGCGTTGGCAAACCCGGCGGTAAGCGATATCGTGCCTCATGAGGGGGAGGAGCCAGGGAACGAGTTGCTAAGGTACCTGGAACAGAGCGAGTACGTGAAGCAGGCGGTGCGCGGCGCGCGCCTGCAGTGCCCGCTGTGCGGCGCCGCGCTGGCGTCGCTGGCGCAGGCGCGGCGCCACCTGGAGGCGCACTACCCGCGCGACAGCCCCGTGTGCCCGGTGGCCAGCTGCGCGCGCTACTTCGCGCACCCCAACTCCGTGCGCAACCACATGCGGATAAAGCACCGCCGCCAGTGGGAGAAAATGAAAACTTTGAAATGGAGTTGTGGCTGGGCCAACTGACTCGGCCTATCAATTAAAAGCAACTCGTTCGATATTCGGCTATCTAAAGTTAAAATTTTAACGGCTGTGAAACGGAACTAAGTAGAGTGGGGGCTCGTAATTAAACCAGAGAATATACTGATCTCCTGGATGCATTTTTTCATATAACGCTGTCATGTTCATACACATTGTATAAAGCAGTAGGATAAATCGACTGAAAATTATTTTTGTAGTAGAATAGACTGATATTGTTTAAGTAAGGTTTATATTATAAGCGCATTATGACATGTGATGATTGGTGCCATTGATAGAATACGAAGTGCAAGTAATGAATGTCAATCATTCTGATGACTTCCTGAACGTCTGTAACTTCCATTGTTGCTTCTATAGTCATTCTCTTATAAGCTTTGTTTTAGCTAATTGTTTTGATATGAGAGGACTTCTCCTTTCACATTATATGTATATTTCTAGGCAACTTCTAACAGTGTAGTCGATTAGGATGTCAGCTTTTGTACAATTTTGGTCAATATGCTAGGCAATGCTTATAAGGGAATGGTATTACTCTTCTATTAGCTGTTTATCTTAGGCTCAGGTGTCCTGCTAAATAATTGTAGCACTAGTTGGTTTGATTCACGGTGGGTTAAGACTCCTGTAGATGGGACATCATTCTTCGACACTACTTCTCATATCACATCACTGGTACAATAGTTTAGCTCAGATAATTTTGTCTTCCTTTATTTTGCTTTATAGATATACATTTTTGAATATATATAGGTAATTAAACTATGTGATTAAATGTAGATTTAACTTGTATACAATGTTTATAAAGATACTTTGATATAAACTATTGTACCGGATGTACTTCTCCTATGTATACTTTCGACCATAGATAAGACAATACGAAATAGATTTAAATGAAAATCTAATGCCTTTGAACGCAATAGTTAAGAATAAGTTCACTTCAAAGTCATAGAGAATTTATTTTCTAAACAATGTTTGTTCGTGATGCTCTGTACGTTAAGTGCACAATCTAAAACATATCTAGTCAATGTAGATACAGGAGGTTTTATTTCAAATGTACATAATAATCGACGATTCCATTCGCATATATTTTTGTGAAGAAAAAAAAGGGAAATACACCAAAAATATTACTTATTCTGTTATTAAATGTTGTTGAAGTATTATAGAACGCGTGTATTGCGCACCGCTAACGAAACAAAATGCCTTTGCTCCGATGTTGGTAACACTGACGCATGCGTGTTGCTACCGCCTGCCAATTATACCGCTCCTACATGGAACATATAGCCTTTAAGAAAGCAATAATACGTACAATGTTAATCCAATGATATTAACAATAGGCCTACAGATATGCCTTTTTATAGTTTATCCACAGAGACGTTGCCTTAGCATTAAAATATGAAGTATTTAGAAAAGTCGTAAGTCCATTTCGTAAGCTCGTGTAAATATTAACGAAGTTGCCTTTAAAATATATGCGATGGAAACCGATACATTTCATAGATCTCCAGAACTAATAAAAAATAATATCGGTTAAATTAGCGAGTAGATGAAATTGTTCCTGACGCCTGAGAGGCAATGTCGTATATCTTAATATAAATAAAAAAAAGTAAAAATAATAAAAAAATATTTTTAAGCGTAAATTAGTCACTCAATAACCAAATGTTCAATGTGAGTAAACGATTCTAGTTGCGAATGTATTAGTGATACGATATATACGTAATAACTTAATTTTTACCAGAAGAAAGTGTCTGCTTATATAAATACATAAACAATAAAACTACCAAGTAGAAAGATTTTCTTTTATTTCAACAAACCTCTGGTTAAGGCTAGTCTTAAATATGTAAAAGACACATAACTATACTAAAATCTACTAACAAATCTACTTAAGTCTACACTATAAGAGAAAAGGTAAGAGCTAACTCTACAGATCAAGCGACTTTCGTCCTTAAGCACTTAAGCATAGAGTATAACTTTGTCTTGCAGGAGGATGCAGGAGGACCCAAGATCTACTGCGCGTAAGAGCCACGGACCCGAGGCCCTGCCCAAAGTGTGGTAAAATATACCGATCTGCTCACACGCTGAGGACGCATCTTGAAGATAAGCACACTGTCTGCCCTGGATATCGGTATGTACTTTACTTATTCACAGTCTACTTTACTTACTTAGTCTCCTTTTTCTAGAAGTAAAGTATCATTGTAGAATGAAGTTTAATTTCATTTTGAAGGTAGTTCTAAATTTTTTTCTATCTATCCAAAAATAGAAACTATGAAGTAAGATGAACCGAAAAACTAAAAGCTTTATTTAAGTACCTTAATGAATTTAGAAAAACTAATAATTTAGACGAAATTCTTGAACATTAGTCGTGATTTTTTTTTCCCGACTACCCTCATAAACGTAGTCTCTATTGTATATGTATATATATATTGTTCTATTCCACAGCTGTGTACTATGCGGCACGGTGGCCAAGTCACGCAACTCCTTACACTCGCACATGTCGCGCCAACACCGCGGCATCTCCACCAAGGACCTGCCAGTGCTGCAGATGCCCACCAGATTCGACCCTGAACTTGCCAGCCAGTTAGTATTCAGAACTAGGTTGTTGATAAATCGATTACCACTAGGATTTGAACCTACGACCTACTGGTTGAAGCCACAAATCGCTCTGCTACCTGAGCTATTCCCTTGCTCGTGTTATCGAAATTATTTTCTATATTAAACCGTTCCAAAACAGTCACTGAAAACAGTAAATGAAATGAAATTACTGACCTTTGTTCAAAAATTAAATTAGTATCTTATAATTGTCCTAATTGTCCTTTACTTTTTCTTTGATCTACGCTACATAATTTTATGTTAGCCTACCTCTTCCTCTCTTTCCATCGAGTTTTCCTTCTATAATAATATTTATTAATGCGAATTCCTGAGTTTAGGTGAGCTGCCATATTTATATCTAAGAGATTTCTATTTAAGATTCTTAAGTAAAATTAATTTTCATCAATTCCCTCCAGATTACTAGCAAAAGCCGGAGTCAAGGTGTCGCCAGAGCAGCTTCGGGCGCGAGCCTCCCCAACCGGACCTCGTCGTTCCGACATGAAACTGGATGCCAAGTCTGCTGCTTCAGAAAGCAGTTCCATCTGCGGGGACAACGACAACGACGACCTCAGCCAGTCTCGGTACCAGGACAGCATACCCGTTTCACCACCACGTAAGTTCCTTTGTAACTTGGCTTTTATTACAATGAATTAAGGTTCAAATTGAGATGACACGTACTGTTCGCTTTCTAGTCGAATTTTGTCAGTATTTATTCTTGTGTATCCTTGACAAATTGTTAACTTTCTCTATTTGCTTTGGAGTGGTCCGCATTGTCGGTCGTTAAGTTAAAAACTTTGTACTAACATTGTGTAACAAAAACTAGCAAACTTACATTAAGGACGAAATAAAATCTTTGCAGTGTTAATGATTGTAGTTAATGCTACCAAATTAAGAATGTCACGGAATTAGATGAGTTTGCAATATATCTGTATTATTTCGATATTTCCTTAGATATAAATAATTTGGCCAACACGACGATCACAAAAGTGCCGGCTGTTCGAGCGGTGAGCGCCAAGACAGTGGAGAACCTGCCTCACGCGCTGGCAGCTGGAATGAAGCATGATGACTATCCGCCAGGGTACGGCGGTAGCTCCGCTCTACTTGATACCTACCTGCAGTATATTGGAGAGAACATGTTTGGTATGTTAATTGTTGTTGTTTGGTATGTTGTCGCGTTTGATTTCTTATCCAGTGACTTACCAAAAAACTTCTATCATACAAACCTTTTCCTGACAATTCCGAATACAATACAAAAAAAAAACAGCCAAATGGGTCAAGCCATTATTAAATAATTATTTTCATACATACGACAATTAATTTTTGTTAATAGAATAGATAAATAATTTCAAATCCGTCTTTGCAATTCTTTGCAGGTATGAACGCAAAACTGGCACAAATGAACGCGATGCACATTGATAGAAAAGCTTATGAGGAGCCGTCTCCACAAATGGGATCCCTACCACCGCCACCAACAAACCTCGCCCACCAGCGCTTCCTCAAACAAATGCAGCGACAATACACTGACAGCATGAGCAAACCCGACATCATGCGCGATGCTGATGAACCTTTAGATCTTGGGAAAGAAACAAGACAAAGGAATGATAGTATAAGCGAGACAGATACTGATAAACACGAGAGCGCAGACAAGGATAACGGCAAAGATTACTACAAAGATTATAACGACGATGACAGGAGAATCCCTTCTGAACAAGATCCAGAGAACAACGGGCAGGATGACGGCGACTACTCAGAAGACGAACACAATAAAAACTCATGAAATGAAGGCGTTTTAACTATAAGTGTGTTGAATTAGTCACGTAGACTACGTGTAACACAGATAGGACAATGTTTTGTTGAAATTATCAAAAGGTGCTTGAGTGTTATGTTTTGTGGTCATTAGCTTGATTCGTTTTTGTAATAACGGTTTTAATTGTTGACCCGTGGAATGTCGTTGGTGCCATTTCCGATATTAATGTAAATTTAAAGTTTTAGGGTTAAATCGGTTGCAGCTAGGTTGAGTCTGGTTACTTTGCAAAGATATCACGAATCTGGATTGCTGGTATTTTGAATGAACAGATACGTGGTTATGAATCTCTGCACAGAGTGAACTGCGAGCGTTCACAAGCACACCGTGCGGTTGACGTGGATAGACGCGCAACTGTACGTTTGAATTATAACCTGTTAGTGAGATATTATTTTTATACCCGATGTGATAACACAGCCATAATTCATTTTAGCATTTACCTGACACATTAGTTCAGTCGACTCGCCACAAGATTGTGAGATTGTTTTAGTAGTTAATGAGAAACTAGTGAGTAGTGGTTTTTGTATTTTGTATGTAAAGGTCCCGGTCACGTAGTAGGACCTCTTACATAGTAATTCCATCCATCTACCTCAGCATTTGGGCCAATGCGGCAAACGTTATAAATAAAAAAAAATATCCACACAAATTGTGAAATTCCATCCATCTACCTCACTTCAATAGATTTTATTTAATATTTTATACAATTTATAGATATAAATAACTGTTGTTTTATGCATTTTGCAGATTGCATTTATATATACTATATAGAGTATATCGTAGGTAAATGTATGCAAGTCATTAGGTCATTGTTAGTGCTGCCCGTAGGTACTCGTACGTATACCATTTTTTTATAGAATACGCACTCACTAGAGAAACTTTAGACTGTGTCACGACCGTAGCGAGTAATGAACAGGAACCTCGGATATCAATGAGCACACTAACTATATACGAACAATATTGTATACGAACAAATATTACAGAGCTTAAAATCATACTATTATTAAAGTAAATATACATATATGTGCGTATACTGAATCGCGAACGTCGAAGTTGTAACGCGATAATAACACAATGTATAACGATTAAAACGATTAAGAATGATTATTGGCGAAATTTTGATTGCAACAGTTGGCAAGCCTGAGGGCTTGAGGTTTGATTCAATGTATTTAAGTGAAATGTGTATTACTCGCGAGTGTTCTGCCCTTAAGATGTTACCTTGTATCTTAAGATCATCCGACAGACTGAGTATCATCCGAGGGATGAACTGTTATCGCGTTATCATACCGCGTGCGATTCGTCAAAAGTTCAAATTTGACACTTAACAATATATTATAAGATATTATTCATGTATATAAATTGAGGTGATATGTAAAGTACATAAATAAATAAATAGTAACAAAAAGCAATAAATAAAGTATACCTTGACGTTGCCTTCGAATTTGTGTAAATACGTGGGTAGTGGACGGTTTGCGTTGTATTGTGAACAAATATGAACCTTATAGTGTACAAGTGAAGGTTTATTTTGTAGTAATGATGTGGGCTCGTTACTTAAATAACAATTACTGTGATTACAATCTCATGTTAGCCTTCAATACTTATACATATTTTTTAGAGTACAATGTTATAGTTATTTAGTATATTATAAGATATTCGTAAGCGAGTCACAAAATTATATTTACTTCCCGCCCCTGAACGTTAGGATTCACGTTATTTAAGTATTTAGAACAATAGGTAAAAGCATTTAACCTTTTATATGAGATATTACATTTATGAATTTATTGAGATATCTCACTTTGCCACGGGGGCTTGTAAAGCTGTCATTTTGACACTTGCGAAAGTGTGGACATCGCAAAAAAATCATAGATTATTAACTAGAATTAAGTTCTACGGGTTGATTGAAAAAAAAATATTTTTTGTTTAGTGTGTTAGTGAGAATTGATGATTTAAGTCAGTTTGGTTTGCGCAAATATAACCTTGTTGACATTTAACAGTGTTGCCATAGTGAGTAATAATTTTCGACTGTATATAAAATAAGTTTGTTTGTTTAGGAACATGATTATTATGGTATAGATGCAAGTATCTTTTTATTTAGATTACTCTGACTACATTCTACTCATCATAGTTCTTTTAGATAAATAGTTGATGCACAATGTATTTAACATAACAATAGTCAGTTACCAGATTGTGATTAAGGAAAGTATATATATTTTTTCAACACATACCATTTACAGATATTAAATAAGAGGGATTTGCATCGTATATAATGAGCTCTATGCATTGCACAAACCGTTGAACTATCTTAATAATGGCGGTCTCGCTGCTACTCGACTTGCGCAGGCGCAAACCATCGCACAACGCGTGTAGATCCTCAAGACTATGACAAACGACGCAGATCCCTCCCCGCACTGTACAGTTGTTGATTATGCAGATTATATACCAGTGAAGGAATCATGGATATTTAGGACTATAAGTCAATATGCTCTCGATATATAATACTTACGTTTAGTTACCTTGTGAACTGGAAGTTCGATATTAGTTTTTTCTTTATTTGTTTGGTTATACTAATATACCTCATTAGCATGACCCATCATGTAAAACATTTTTATTAGTTTACGCACACATGTTGATTTTAACTGTTCGGGCAAAGAAGCAATTTACGAAATTTAGAAAATATGAAGCCACATGACAGTACAAATAAAGAATTGATGTAGTACAGAATTTAAATATTCTTGCAAATGTTGTTTTCTATGTTAATAGATGTGTATATTTTCGTAAATTGCTCCGCCGAGACTCGAACGGATGAGCTTGCGATAGGCCGCACAAGATATTAAGTTTGTTCACGATGTAACAGTACCAAGTAGATTATTTTTTTAAAACCAATTTGACATCACATTTTTTTACGCTTCAAATTAGTATCTTTGTGAAAAACTAAATTTTGAACACTATGGCGGAATCAATATCATCTACAAATTAAATTATGGGATTCTTGAAGATGTAGTGGTAGTTTTTTAGAGAATTTGTCCTGAATATAAGGCCCTGTATTCACCAAAGAGGAGAAACCCGTTTTACTAGTATCATAGAACAAATGAACGATGGAACTAGTAAGTATGTTCCCAAGAATTGATAAACAGGATATTATTATAACCACATCTCTGTGATCAGCTTCAGTGGACAATGTTCAAGTGAAGAAAAGAGATATCGGTAGATATAGTTGGCGGTTGGCGATATGTGCGACTTAGCCCGCACACACAAAGAGGTGTGTAGTGGAGAGCCACATTAGACATACCTCCCGTCCTCTCCTCTTCTCCGCACCGGTGGATTATCGGCCTTAAAGCCAACCAATTTATTGATTCCGTCATAGACACCTATGAACATCACAAAATGTAAAAAATTCAAAGTTTAGTTGATGATCTCGTCACAATGTCCATTGTTTAACATCGACTTCGTTTTCTGGTGGCGCTACTGTATACGACTGCTGCAATATGTGCTGCCACCATTCCTTCAACTTAATTTCACTTCTAAAGCTGTATTAATTAGGTGTATTTTTCAAAATCATTGTACTAACATAAATAAGTATTTATGCAATAATTAATTAAGGTGTGATTTGGATGATGACAAGTCGCCATATTGTTTGATGACGTCATCCCTTGTATTGACTTGTAAAGACTTCAGTATTGTTATGATTTTGATAGAGATATACCTAATTATGACAGAGTGAATTATTTTATGTATATTTTTTATAGTTGGAACAATACCACGCCTGAGCCATTGTACATTAGAGTACTAGCTGTACGCTGCTTCATTACATTACTATATACAAGAATAATAAAATAATTGTTTTGAATGTGTTGTTTTATTGATTTCCGTTGACACTGTTATTTAATAAAATAATTATCGTTAATTATATTTGGAAATGAGGAAGCAATTGTTTGATATAATATGAAAGGTAACTAATTTTTCTACACATAACATACCTACCTACCTACATTTTACAATTTTTGTGCAAAAAAGCCGTGAGCCAAAACTATAGTTAAATAAAACCTTTGTCAGTTAAGTAAATAAATCAGTTGGGAAGGGTATTATAATATACGATTTTAACCAAAACAAAAGTGTATTTATTTAATGGAATCGCTTAGACAAACTTTAACTCTTTCAATATATTAACCATATCTTACTATAAAATATGCCTAAAGCTATAGGAATAAATATTATTATTATAAATATAATTATTTATTATAATATTACATACATTTTACACTAACTACTAGCTAGTTTTACTCTTAAAAAAAACTATGCTACTTAATCAAAAACCACACAATATTCTTTTTTTAAATCTAAAAGCGTTTTTAACATTTTTAATTTTGGAACAAAATAATCATGGATGAATTTGTACATACATAAATAAAAAAATAAATCTAAGCCGCGTGAGAATTATTTTTTTAAGAACATCATTTAAATTCGCCCGCTAATCCTCTTTTAATTGCTTCTTCTTAGCAAAGAGGTAATGAACGCCCAACAAAGCGTTCATTCTGTAACAATAGAATGGTCCTATCAATAGATGTGGAAACAAATCGTGGAGATGAGATTCTTTTTACAGGGAATTAAGGAATAATTATTACGATTTGAAAAATGGCGAAGCGTTTCGTTTTTCATGGTAAGTGTCGCGGATTGGAACTAAGGTTCATTCATTTGGAACAAATATTTGTTTGATCCATAGACGTTTCTTGATGATAATAATGAATAAATCAGCCTGTAACTGTCCCAATGTCGGGCAAATGCCTCTTCTAATACAGAGAAGGTTTGAGCATTAATCACCGCGCTAGCTCACTGCGTGTTGGAGATTTCAGACTATTAAGTCCAGGTTTCCTTACGATGCTTTCCTTCACCGTTAGTCAGAGGTGTCTTAGATTAACTAAGAAAGTACATATGACATTGAAAAATTCACATTGGTTCGCGCTTGCAAAGCGGGTCCATAACCAATGCGCCACCACGACATATTGATGAAATGAATTGAAAATTAAATCTTAAGTGTCATTTTATAGACCCCGATTTTCCGATAAAAATCCGCAATGAGCTACAAGCATAGTAAATTTGTATAAAGATACATTCAAAATGCTGTTGTGCCGTCCGCTTAGTTATGCTATTACAATAAACGTAAAAATGAACTAACTTATTGATTTTTAAACAATAGTCTAAGAAACAGTTCAACACTTCCAGTTCACTTGTACTACTTACTATAATAGGTGATAAGCGAGTGCGTGTATTGTAAGTTCGCATGTCACGCCGTAATAAACTCAAGTGAACTATGAATGATATAAAATTGGCCTTTGTTTGTCGCGAACTAGTTTCATAACTATTTAGTAATATTTTGTAGTAATGTTCTCAACGGTTTTGGAATGAAACTTAGTATTTTTCAAAGTTGCAAATAATGAATTTGACCCAAATCAGTTTAGTACTTTAGTTCCGGAAGGGTATAAAATGAAAAATCATGCTTTCGGCAGATTATTGAGTAGCTATTTTTTTTTACTATGGTTGCAAAGAAGTATGTGGCCCGCCTGATGGTAACAGGTTACCGCAGTGGCGAGCCTAGAATCTAACAACAGTGCAAGCCCAACAACCTTTTTAAAGGTTACCTAGACGTAAAAAAAATGTTTTACGTAATATTGTTTTATTACTACATTCTTCTGACGGGCTTCGACCTTCGGCCGGTGCTTGGAAAAATGTATGGCAGGCACGCCCTTGGGTTAACGTAACCTTTAGACGCTTGCAACACCAGGTGCAACCGTAACACTTGCCGCCCTATGCGGGATTATTAAAGGGAAGGACTGGACCTCTGGCTCTTACTGATCGTAGGAAATACAATAAATAGTACGAGGGGGTGGTACAATGATTAGTAGCGGGTGGTACTACCCCATTTAAGTCGGCCAATTCTTCCTGACAGTTTTACCCACCATAAACTTTTTGCGATATTTGCCTACTTATTTGCAAACTTTAAGGCTTATAATATTTAAATAGGATTAATAGATATGGATTTTTTGATGTTGTGTGTTGGTACTATAACAATCTCATCTCCACATACGTTTGGATACTATCAGATATAGTATAATAATATCTAGCATTGCAAAATTTTCTTATATAAATGTATATTAGCTGATAATTGTAATTCTTACAGGCTACAGTAACCCACTTTCCCTAAAATTCCAGTCTTTTAGTTGAAAACTAAGATGAAAGATGTTGTTTTTGCGAATTTCTTATTAAATAATTTCATGAAGGTTAATATTTTTAAATTGTACTAAATTCTAATTCAGTTTCGCAACTTTTTTTGTGTAGAGCCCCCCAGTATTAGTAATAAAATAATGTTCATTATTTCTCGTGACTAAACACAAACGCACATTATGTAAACAACAATTTTTCAATTATTACTTTAATTTATACAAAGTAAACAGTTATGACTTACGGCGTCGCGTTGTGGAACACTAGCAAATGTTTAATAGTTATAATATTGTGAGTTATTTTTTTCGTTTATTCAATCCTATGCAAAAGGCTTTTTGTAATCATTTGAAATTAATTATCACTTGCTTAACGATGAAGGAAATCATCGTAAGAGAGGGGATTTAAAGTCGGACACAAGTTTATTCAACAACTATTCAATAAGAAGAACATGGATAATTTAAGAAAGTTTACCCAATTTTATACCATGCAGAATATTGTATGTGTATTATACTTACAGAAAGGCCAAATGCTATTTTTTGCTAGCCAGCGCTATGCCGAGGCCTACGATGCCGCCGATGGCCAGCACTGCTCCACTCGCCACCGCGATGCCAATCAATCCTTCCTTCTCCATGCGTTTGTTGATTTGACGCTGGAATTTTATTTATATTTTTTAAACTGTTGCACTACTAGTGTATTGATAGTAAGCCAAGTAAGTTGACCGAAATTCTATAGCAGTAATCCTATACGTTCGCTTTACATCTACGAAAACGGAATGGAGATTTAGAGACAAATAGAATCATCGTTGGATAGAGCGAATAAGATATCACGCGCCGTCTGCACTCTTCGGAAGAATTTGTTTTGGAAGGTTTGACTACACGACCCATTGGTGTCCATGGTGAAGCATATGCATTTACAAGAAAGAAACTACTCTCCCTAAACTAGTATACTTGTAAAGCAACATACTGATAATAACCAATAAGTTCTGTCTTTGTAAATAAGATAGATATTATACTATTAAGTTTTGAATGTCTTAGTCTTAATAACTATATGTAATGAAACCAAAACAATCGTTATTCATCAATCATTAGTCATTACAAACTTCTTATTAATATGAGCCATAAGACAGGGCTTTCCAAACCGTGCGTCGTGATGCCCTGGGGAGCCGCGAAGAGATCCACACAGATTATCTTTAACTATAGGATCGAGTCGTGTAAGCGCTGCATGCATTCTGATTTTAGATAACTTGTTACTTAGCTAGAGCTACATACTGGTAGATACTTTTTGGGCCGATCGTCGCAAGGAAATGGCAAACTCCTAAGAGTGTAAATTATTTTAAAGTTTTAAAGTTTTTTAAAAATTTTAAAGGAAAGTTTGGGAAGCCCTCAATAAGATACAAGTTCGTCTTCTACATCTTCTCGTTCTTCTTCTGTGTTCTACATCATACTTAACTATTGAAGATATCAACAGGCAGATTAAGGTGGAACTTACCTCTAAAGCCAACACTTGCTGGTTGGCGGGCTCTATTTCCAAGAAGGACTTGACATAATGCAGGGCCTTATTATACTCCTTGATTCTAGCATTGCCAATAGCAAGGTAGAACAAGTAGTCTCTTTTACCGTCAGGGTGAGAGTTGAACAGCTCTTTGAGGAGAAGAATACCCTGGAAATATTAAATTATGTTAAGTATCACCAACCAAATTATATACAACAAATATATGTGTACCACTAATGTGGCTTCTAACTCTATATTAGGTAAGTTTTTTTTTGGAAAAAATACAGCAGTCATGCCTAGACCTGACCTTTGGACAGTCAAAGTCAGTTCTCTAGAAAGAAGTCATGCTAGAGGCCTGTGGGCAGTTTAAACTCTTGATACCAGGTTGTTCATAAACCATACCATAAAGTAAATAAATAAATAAACCAGCCTGTAACCGTCCCACTTCAGGGCAAAGGTCTTTTTTAATACAACGAAGGATCAAGGATTAGTCACCACTCTAGCTCATTGCACGTTAACAATTTCAGACTCTTAGAAGAAAGTATGTATGACATTGAAAAAGTTTCATTGGAGGTCCTTAAACAAAGCACTATCAGAAATTAAGAATTTAAAAAAAATCACAAATAAAAACAACATTCATTGTAGCATATGTAACATTAATTAACAATGAGTGTTGTAAGTCAACATGTGAACCAACCAATCACAGACTAATGTTTCTAATTAAGCTATCCCACAGTTCCACATCAGCACAATAAATCATTGTTACACAAAACATCAAATGGCTTTGTTTACATGCTCTAAAACTGCATAAAAAAATTTATTTTCAAACATTGCCGTTTATTTTTAGAACAAGGAATCATCCTGACATCCTGAATGTCCTCCTAAACCTTGAAACCTTCCATTTGGCATTCATACAGATTTATGCTGCATATTCATCATGACATTTAAGTTTTTTTTACCTTAATAATAGAAACATCAAAATATGATTCTATGTCAGGCCATCATGTTTGATAAATACATGGTTATGGTAATAAAAACACATAAACTACGTCAAAATTCACACGATGAAATTAAAATACGCCGCAGTTTTTCAGTACCTACCTTTCGTATATCTGTAGGGTACTTGCTCCTCACCAAACACCATGCATATTCAAATTGTGCTTTGTGCGTCACCTTCCCTTGATGAAGCTGCTCGTGGAACACTTTCTCGAACTTCTAAACAATAAATACCAAAGAAAATCACTATAACATCATGACTCACAAATTTTACAATTGCACAAGTTATCACATTACTTGCAAATCTTCCGACGACACTATCTCATCCAGAACATCCTCCATTTTGATTCGATTATAAAATTTACTGTTTGAGTTCAATTTTATTATGACCCGAAAGGGAAAATCAACATTATTTAGCGTTATCACAAGAAATGAAAATTGAACAATCAAAGTTTTGTTGTTTGACGTAACGTAGATTTGACAACACGAGAGCACCTGCGCACAGATTAAAATATAAATGTCGATGTTAGAGCTGTCACAATAATTAAAGACGTTGATGCATCTACAATCGATGTTTACTAAGTGTCGCTGCTAAGGCTGTACTTATTTTTAGGCAGAAGAACATAAAGGTACTTAAAGGTACACAGACATACTTTAAAAAGAAAAAAACGAACTTCTACGGATTTTTGAGCTTATCGCTACGGATTTTTTTTTAAATTATTTGGCAACACTGCCAATTCCCATCTGTCAGTCTCAATTTGTCAATGTCAGTGCTATCGACTTGTGTCTGTCAAATCGAATGTCAGAATTGTCAGATGCAAATCAGCTTGCGTTTCTTTTGTGGAGTTCATCACCAATTTAGTAATAAATTAACGCAGTTTATCACTGCAATACATCGTTGGAGTCCTGTGACCCTACCGTGCAAGGATGCAGAGTATGATCAATACGGTTAAAGGGACGGCCCTTGGAGTTGCCGGCTATTTGACACCGGTGCTAAAGGTAATCTTGAACACATTATTATTTATCACTGTCGCTGTTTACATTCAAGTAAAATAAACTAAAATTGTAGGTAAACATATCGGACTTTTGGTAGGTTTTAATAATTGACGTGTAATTCCAATGTCCAAAGGAATCTGTTATTTTATTTTCCATTTCTTTGTTTTCTCTGAATTTCTCTGGACTGAATTATTGGGATATGCTTTTGTTGATATCGGAATTTAACTGCGTTATCTTGGTCATTGTTTTAAAGACAATGAAGTCATAAAATGTATAATGTGTTAAATATTGCTTTACTTATGCCGAACTGAAACAAACATAATATATTTATTTACATCTGCACATGCTGCAGATATAATTACAATTACATTGTTAGGGGTCACCAGTGACCCTAATGGTGTTCAATGTAATAGTAAATAATAGTAAATCTAAAAAAAATTCAAAGTTGTTATCAAGCATCTGGTTGAGGCATTGAGACCAAAATGCTGGTCTGTATCTTTCCCAAAGATCCAGCAAAGAACCATCCAGCGAGACAATGCAGCCAGCATTTTGGGAATATTGCGTACAGGTAGTGGTCTTTTAGATTAAGTTTATTTAATAATAATTTTATTTCTAGGTTTATACATTGTAAGCTATTATTATTATGCCCAACCTGAAGTTCAATGTAATATCTAAAATTATTGTTTCTATAATCAGGAGTCAAAATTCCAAGAGACAGGAGTGCTAACCCCTGAGGAGTTTGTAGCAGCAGGAGATCACTTGGTACACCACTGTCCTACCTGGCAGTGGGCCAAGGGTGAAGAGGGCAAGATCAGGCCATACTTGCCGGCTGATAAGCAGTTTCTTATCACTAGAAATGTGCCATGCTATAGGAGGTGTAAACAGGTACTTGTTAAAATTATGTACCCACTTAAATACATTATATACTATTATTATTATTGCTACATTTACAAATTACACTTACAAGAAGTATTTTAAGTATTTTCTACCAAGCAGAGTAGTTACTGCAAGAAAAAAACTTCTAAAACATGTTATTATGGCACCCAGTCTCAATTGTTTCTAAATGAGATAAGATGACATTTCCAGGCTATCAAATACACACGCATCAGCTGATTCCCATAAGAATGCCGGCGTCTAGACACAATTGATTTCCTTTTGTGTCTCACTTCTTGGTATTTGAAGATTTAATAGCTGCTAGTGTGTTTTACAATACCTAATAGTAATAATTATTATTATAAGAAGTCTTGGTCAGGTTGTCCTTTTAATCTTCTTCACACTACTGGGTGCAGATCAGGAAATTTTTAGTTACAGGTATAAATATGTACTGAAATTTAGAGACAGAAAATCAACCTGGGTTAACACAATTATTAACTAAAACCGCCCCTAGACCTGAAAAGGGGCCAATCAACATACAAACAAACCTTAATTTTGCATGCATGCAATTGTTTCCATCAAAAAAAAACTAAGTAGGTAGTTTGTAACTGTCAAAATTATTGACAGTAAAATGATAAACGGTGATAACAAATGATTGTTAATTTGTAGATAGAATACTGTGAAGACAAGGAGAAGGTGATAGAAGATGAACATGATGCGGATGGTGGATGGGTGGACACACATCACTATGACACCGCTGGCTCACCTACTGTTGAAGAGAAGGTAAAGAAAAGAAATAGGGTAGACTGGACTACTACTGACTACTGTACAAATAAAATTAATTAGGGTTGAAATGATTAAAATTAACAAAAAAAACATTGATGTAAATCAATAGCTTTTTTTATGATTAGAATAGAATAGAATAGATTTTTTTATGTAAAAAAATTACCACAAATGGTTTTTGTCTAAATTTTAAGTCATCGATTTTCCTATCTTTCAATGGTGATTATTTGTTTGAATGTAACTAATATTAATTGATGAATTTTAGAAGAACTGCAACATTGATTATTTTTTTTATAATTAAAAATAACAATGATATTTACGTGTATTCAATTTGTAAAGTTTTATACACTGATTTTGCAGTTTCTGATATGTCAGGTTATAAAAAGATACTATGAATACACATTAGTTATCTATTTTTAATTAAAAGTTATTGACGATAAAAATGGCAATTGTTTTCATTTGTATGGAGTTCACTCTAAAAGTTGGGTTTCAAAGTTCGTTTTTGTCTTGAGGATCATATAATTATAAACAATCAACAGGTATGCGAAATGACGCTGGATGCAGCTGACACAGGGGACAGTGATGGCGAAGGCGCGGCCGGCGACCACGACGATGATGATGATGAAGAGGATGAGGACGGAGAGGCTGAGGATATGGAGCAGTTTCAGGAGTCAGGCTTGTTGGATGAAGTGGACCCGGTAAGGATTAAAGCATTTAATTAATTATTGAATTGCTAATTTATATAAGGTCCATGGGTCTAAATGTTGAACAGTTTTATCATGTCTATTTATTTCTTTTTTTTTAAGTTGATTTGGTAAGTTACATGTTGATAACATCATCAAAAAAAGTAAATAAAATATATTTTCTTACAACGAAAAGTTGTTAAAAATAAATTCAAAACTGCAATTTTCCATGTCCCTAAAAGCAAGTCAGTAATAATTATATTTGTATTGTAAATAATTCTGATACGATAATTGTGTTATTACAACCCAATAACTGATTAACAGCTACTCTCATACAAAGTTTAACATCGTGTTATCTGCTTGTCGCACCCACTATCTGTATCACATAATAGCTTGGTTATTTATTATTTATCTGCTTGATTACCTATTTGTATTATGTTCACATAAAATTCCAGGTCTCTTTGTTTATTTATAATACACTAGCGATATGCCCCGGCTTCGCAAAATGACTTTCTCTAATATAATATGCATGCATTCTACAAATAAACCTTCGGAAAGAAATTCTTTAAATGATAGTAAAAACCGTATCAGAATCCGTTGCGTGGTTTAGAAGTGAGCGGAGCACAGACAGGTGAAAACAGTAGCTTTGCTATAGAGATGTTACATGATTGTTGTTGAGGAAAGGTATTACTCTAACAATAACCAAGATATCGCCGTTATAATATGTAAAAAAAATACAGTTAAGTTAGTATTTCTGTTCTTATTTTGGCAACTATATTATTGTGATTTTATATAATTTTAAAATTATTGATTATTTATTTATTTTATTTTCTTATTGATTAAAAAACAATAACTAGTTAGTAATTGGTTATTATTTTTTCTTAAAGCAATGGGGAGGTGTAGTCTGTGTCACACCTTTTCCCTATATAAGTGAGTGAGCGGAGGCTTAATTACCTGTAACATCCATCTTAACGGTTGTATTATTTATCCCGTTACTGCAGGTAATGTAGTATCGTGATTAAACTCGAGATTACTTGGATTCGTGTTAAATATCCATTGTGGGATTTTAAAAGTATTATTTCGATTTATCAAACTCGTAATGTTCTTTCCAGTCAACAGACCTAGCGCAGCGCAAGGATCCCAAACCGAAGACGGACAAGAAGTCGAAGGCAGCAGACGGTGATGACATCATCCGGACTCGAACCTACGACTTGCACATCACTTACGACAAGTACTACCAGACTCCTAGACTTTGGCTTGTTGGGTATGACGAGGTAAGGTTTATATTTAAAGAAGTTATTTATTTATTTCAACTTACAAATAAGATTTATCATCATCATCATCAGTCGGAAGACGTCCACTGTTGAACAAAGGCCTCCCTCATAGAACGCCACAATGAGCGACAACTTGCCGTTAATACCAAGATTTTTTATAAGATTTATAAAAAACTATAAACTATCTCAAAATTAATCCTATTAATCTTGGTTTAACCTTGTAATTAAAATATTATGTATTTTCTCGACGTTTAAATTACGAAAATTTAAATTATTTTTTCGCTGCTTATTTTATTTTTTTGAGAAGATTTTGGTACTTAATAGTTTTTAAGCCCTATTTAGCACCATTTGGACATTTCTAAAATGTATTGTGACAGGACCGCACATTACTGAGCGTGGAGCAGATGTACGAAGATGTATCTCAGGACCACGCCAAGAAGACCGTCACCATGGAGTCGCACCCACACCTCTCCGGACCCAGCATGGCGTCCGTACATCCCTGCAGGTATGTAAAGCATCACAAGTCGAGGTGAAATAGGTCATTCTCCGTCACACTGACTTAACGAATAAAACTGGAGTTGATAAATTTTAATAGAATTTCATTTATAGTTTCTGTTAAAGTGTTGTAAACTAATTGATATTGAATTAAATATCAGAATCACCAGTTAATTAGTCATGATAATAAAATAAAACCAGTAAATAAATGCAGTGATAACTTAGTGGTATGACCGTTGGACTGCCAAGTTACAGATCGTAGGTTCGAAACTCAGAAACGCACTTCTGACTTTTCGAATTAATGTGTAAAAAAGAAATTAATTGAAAACATTGTGAGGAAACCAGCACACCTGAGAGATTTTTCAACTGTATAAAGCCATGTCAGGGGCCTACCGGGCGATTTAAACTTTAACATCACACATGGTTCATCAACCGTTAAAAAAAGAAGATTCAAGATAATAACGTCAAATTAATAAATGTTAAAATTAGTAAATTTCAAAATTAATTAGTTAAATCCCACTTAGGATATCCCTACTCCCATAAATGAGGTTTATAAATACAACAATACACTTTCAGGCACGCCGAAGTAATGAAGAAGATAATCGAGACGGTGACGGAAAGCGGCGGAGAGATGGGTGTGCATTCCTACCTAATAGTGTTCCTAAAATTCGTACAGACCGTCATACCGACCATAGAGTATGATTTCACGCAAAACTTTGCCATCAACTAAAGCTTAGCTCTTATGTATAATGTATAGCTTTTGTATAAGACGCGGCGGCTGATTAAAAAAAATATGGATTTAATTATATAGTCTGCGAAATGGAAGAATAATATCTATAGAAAGATTTTAATGTCTTACATGGTTTTGATCTGTTTTGATTTTATTGATGCGAAGTAACAGTAAGTGACATACTATATCGTCGTCCTGCTCTCTCCCTACTATTAGTACCGCGTTCGTCAGTCTCGTCGGAGTAGTGCGGCCGCCTCTCAGCCTTATGTAAAACTCATTACGATTTTATTTAGGCCTTCTAAATTTAGTATCACACTTTTAAAATTGCTATATTTTTTTAAGTAAATAAAATATAATATGTTAGAAATAAAAAGCTTCAGAAAAAAATCTTTTATGTAATCTAAAAACTTCAAAGGTTGATGAAATTTACTATAAAATGTTTTTTAATTCTAAACTCAGTTTAGGAGAAATTGCAATTTTAAAAGTGTAGTACTAAGACTAAGTTTTGAAGACCAGTGTATATCCGCATCGCATCACTATTCAAAAAAAAATTCGTGTAGACTAAGTATGAAAAATAAAAAAAGAACAGATAGTACAAGTCCGCGCCGCGTCAATAAATTTATATATATTACATGTAGGCCAGTTTATATTTTAATCGATTTTTTGCAATCGATAAATTGAAGAGTTTTAATCGAATATTATTTTGTACAATTAATTAAATTTATTATTTTTAAAAGCGTATAAATGAGCCAGTGCTATATCAATATTTTTGTCAATAGCTTTAATTCAGGCATTTCTTGTTTCCTTCGTTTTTAATGTATGATTATCTAGTAAAGTGTTATTGTCTATTGCTCTTGCCTTATGATTTTATGATATATTATGTAAATAAATAAAATGTGAATTTTTGTTTTCAATATTTGATCTTTCGAATTTGCGTACGTCGCAAAATAATCAAAACATATTTATAATTTTATTAATAGTTAAAGATAACTTGCGCACTCCATTAAAAAAACCTAGTACATCTATTATTCTAATTACATTTTATATATTATATTATGTGTTAATAATATTTTAAGGCTGTAATTTAAAAATATTGTTGTATGAACATTCTAACCCATAGTACAATATCGGCTGTTCCCAATATGATTACTGGCACAAATCATTTAGTTTATTTAAAAGACAAGATACAATTATTTTGGGAACATTCCTTTAGGCCTATAATGGTACCGATTCTCTTGTATAGTCAACCATAAAATTGCTTCACCACCCTTAGAGTGAATGTCGTTTGCATATTACAAAATAAAAACGTCTATTTTTGCTTGTAAGACCAAGTGACAAATAACGTCGTCATTCTAATAGTGAGTCTTAGCTACATTAAATTTTGATGCACATTTTTGTTAAAAGTGATAAAGCAGTTTTATGGTCGACTATACATCACGCTAAATTAATTTTAGTCTAACTATATCTCTTTCTATCATTCACCATCGAAAAAGGACAGCAAATGGAACTGCCTAATTAGAGTTATCAAATTCGTCTACGCTCTTGCAATTAACGTGAAATTAAACGCGTCCTATGACATGCTGACTAAACTTTTGTTGGTATTAAACAAATGGCCTAATTTGACAGTTCTAAAAAGCTTCCTTGTTTTTCTAATAATCTCTGTTAGAAAGAGATAGGAAGTCTCAATTACTTTAGAGCGTGTGCAAGAGAATTAGCACCAGTATTTAGTTATGAAAACTGGTTATACGGGTTTATTGTTTGGTTAAACGAGAGACATTGAAGAAGGGTATTTAATATTCAATTCTCGTTCAAAATATGTAATACAGGGTGTTGCTTTAAAGATCTGACAAATTTTAGGAGGTAAGAAGGTCCATGAAACTGACAAGTTTCCCCAAGGAACATAGGTCGAAACCTGGAAACGGAAATTTAACTTCTGATACAAAAGTGAGTCACATGACTAGTCATTTAGTATGAAAAGTTAATTTACGATTTTCAGATTTCAACCTATGTTCCTTAGGGAAAGTTGTTCAGTTTTATGGACCTTATTACCACCTAAAATTTGGCAGGTCTTCAAAGCAACAGGATGTATAAAGAATCTTATTTTATTATTGAGTTAATCCTGAGCCAGCTACGAGTATGACCTCTGATGATGCAGCTCACGCGGTACGATAGTTATTACGATATTATATTTGTTAAGGTTTTGTCTAGAGGCGTGCCTAGTACCTTACAACAGTGCAAGTTTTACAACCTTTAAAGGTTACATTGAACAAAAAAAAAGTATAACGTAATATTGCTTTATTGCTACATTTGTATGTTTTACCTTCGAAAAAATTTAAGGTAGGCACGCCATTGCTTGCTATGTATGTGTTTATATTTTTATTTTTTGATTATACGAGTATGTAAGCACGAATTTTGGTCTTTGAATGTGTCCATTGTTTAACCAATCATTCTGCAGATTTTGTACCGATAGAAAAAAACATTGAATCCGCTTGGTTTTAAATGTTGTTTGAAGAATAGGACCAAGGATACTCTAAAATATCCATGGTTTCGTATTCCAAGGGGTGCAAACATAAGTCCGACGGGCGATTTGGGCTAAGCAATAGAGTTATTTTTTTGTCGAATATGTTATCATGACAAAATAAGTCAGAACTCAAGGACGTGACGGTACGGAACCCTTTGTGCAGTCGTCCGACTCGCACTTAGCTGGTTATTGTTTTTTATAGATAGTAAACCTGTTCTGATACTCACGTACTGTGTACCGGGGTTTATTATGGTCGGTTCATGAGTCAGGGAATTTCAGCTGCTATAGGACTAAATACAGTCAAATATTTATGTTTTTTATGTAAGTAGTCTAATATTAAACTGTTTCATATATTATGATTTATATATTTTGAATCTATAGTGTAAACATCTAACTGCATTGGAATTATTTTTTAAATAAAATTATTTTGCATATTATGTGCTGTTTCATTTTTACGTTCAGTATAAATATGTTTACACTTTCCTATGTAAACTGTGAAATTATCTGTTTCTAGAGCAGTTTCAACGACCGGTGAGTTAACGAGGTTTAGTAAAAAAATTACTTATCATTATTATCAGCCGGAAAGCGTCCACTATTGAACAAAGGCCCCTCCCCCTTGAACGCACAGTGAACGGCAACTTGCCGCTTGCATCCACCGGTAACCCGCGATGTCGTCCGTCCACCTAGTATTGGTAGTGTAGGTAAAAAAATAAAACAAATAAAAATAATTTCTAATAATAATTTATTGATATCTATCACATACATTATGTACAAATCACCATGCTTTAATAAAATATAATCAGTACTATGCGACAAAGCCCTTTGCCTACCTCTACCGCTTCTATACAAAATCGTACAACTGTATGCAAATAAACATACAGATCTGAAACCCCGTGAATTATATCATAGCTCTACCATAAATATTTAAATAATTGCTGCCAATCTAAAAATACTGATTTTAGGAAATGAAAATGCGAATTAGTTATTATATCCGACGTAACTATAATAAAAATAATTAAAAACTCTTCTTAATATTGTATATAATTAATTATTCAATTTGCTTTTTAAGCCTTAATAGGCTACCAAAGTTATCCCCTTATGTTAAATAACTGAAATATTCCATAATATAATATTCTTAGTGAAGAGGACAGCAATTGATATATCCATTTTAATTATAGGTACATAATTATTATTTAAATAAAATACGCGATTAACTATTTATAAACGCGCAACTTAACTTCTAACTGCATTCACAATAATCACAGAAAACTCCCCTTATAATATATTTAATTAACTAAGTTGTGATGGAACATTTGGTCGCAATTTAAAAATAAAATCCCCATTTCACACGCCCAAATTCGGTACAGCAACGTTGAATATTTAAAAGTTTATATAGAATTTAGAATATTAAGGTCCTGTTTCACCGCTTACTGGTAAAGTGACATTTTAGTATCCTGACAGTACATAAAAAAAAATATAGGTAAATTCTGTTCTATTTTTAAATTTACCTTTTAGTTAATGCCTATCCGTAGATTGTGAGACAGGCCCTATCGTGAGTACTTATTATACTTCTTTATAAGTTATTGAAACCCAACTGGTTTTTTGAGGCCTGTTGTGCCTCTACTAGTCGATCAACCCCGAAATTACGCAGTAAATTTTTTCAAACGTTGCTGTATGAATTTTATTTACGGTGAAACTACACTACAATGTTATAGGGCTTGTCGAAAACAGACATAATCAGTATTTCCTAGTAGCCTTAATTTTTGTGATCAGCAGGTTATGCCGACGAAACTAAAAGTTACGACATCAACATATTTATATCCTGAAAAAATATCTTTAACATTCCTTCAGCCAAATTACACGAGGTCAAATCAAATTAAAAACAAAACATTTTTCTATACAACATGGGACACAAATATTTTAATAATTATATACATGTTAGTAGCATTTGGTACGTTATACTTTCCACATTTAATTGTACTTTTAATAAAACTGTAATATTGGGATACGATTTTAAATATTATTCTCATTAAAGGGAATGATAAAAAGGTTAATTATTGGAGTTTCAAATGTATAATTTCAAGAGATTTATTTACATTAAATAAGTCTCCTACAAGCATTGAATATAATTTTACTAGGCAGCAGAAATATCTTAAAATTCATATTCAATCACTCAATATACACAATCTCCTATTAAAATTGTATATACACGTATAATTATATATATTTGTATAGTAAAGCCAAAGATTCGAATTTTGTCAAGCGATTGAGCCAATCATAAGTAATTTCTATCGAAATGACTATGGTTATACGCCGCGCGTAACCACAATGCAACGTCGTAGATTAAGTAAAGTCTACTTGTCATATTTGGTAATTAAATATGGCGGCAATTTTTTGATAATTATAATGTTAATTTGAAGCAGATAATTAAGTGTTTAATTCAAACAAATGAGTACAAAAAATTTATTCCATTACTAAAATGTGACTGGAGAAAATTCTTTTGTGTTTGCTTGCCTTAAGTAAGACAAAATATAATATAACTGACATGCGGTATATAGTCACTCAAATTTATGATTACTGGAGCGACCGCTCGACAAATTCGCGGTAATCGATGTAAACACTAACTTTGGATTTTACTGTACATATATTTAATAATAAAATAATCTCATACACACTTACGAGTTTTTAAACCCCTTTACACAATAATCTACTATACATTGAAGAATAATATATTCTCTGATATAATTTCAACTACGTTTATAGTGTGTATATAGGTTTATGATAAATTTTCTACAATGTAACTAACTACAAATACACACCAAAGGCCTTCTTCGATTAAATATAAACTATATCTTTTCGATTTTAACATTCATACAAATTTCAACCTTATCGTTTGTTATTATAGTCCAGTTTAGGTTAGTAGGAATGTTTTGATTGTCGAATTATAAAATGTAATTCCTTGGGTACTTATGTTATGAATCGTATAATAGGGTAAATGATTTGTATGATAGTTCCCTTGCACCAGAGAATGTCCGAGGCAGTTTAACGCTGAACGAGGAAAACATCCACCAATAGGATTGCTTCATTTTCTTAGCCTTCCACAGTGCAGCTCTGTCATTGGTAGATTTGTTCCTCGCTAGCTACTTCGAACATTCTGACAATTCCTGGTAGGGAGGAAGCTTAAAGACTTAAAATAATGCAACATCTGAAATATTCATCTAACTAAAACCGGTCAAATAATCGCTTTTTAAATTCCAATCGATATCCTCATCCAGCTAAATGAAAATCGCTGATTAATATGATTATTTTGAAGGTACTGATTAATGACGTCATTTCTGTGTAGTGCTGTCTCTATCAAACAATTTTTCAAACTTAAAATCTTCGTATTTTTGTGATATCTAAATACTTCATTCACTATTGACTATTGGTTAAAATTTTTCAATATGATAAAAAATAAAGATTAGGAAATAGTAATTTACACTATTTTTTACAGCGATATCGTTACAAAGTTTCGTATTATTTGTCGTTTTATGTCTCTCATTTTTTGCTAGATGTCAGTAATCTAAAACACCTATTTACACCTGCCGCCGCAGGCTGGCTGAAAAATTTGGATAAAGAGATCTGATCCACGCAGGATTAATGCCATACGCAAAGAAGAAAACAACGACGTAAAAGTCCGTATTGTTAGTTCCATGTAGATTACACTTGTGACCTTACTTAATACTTTTGCATTCAAATATGGGAAAAAGTCGAGCTTCTGATAAGTCTGCGCAGATTGATGACTGTTATGACTATTTTTTTAACATTTTCTTTGGATTTGTTAACTTCGTTGGGTGGTACAAGACCATACAGGAAGTACCAACTGTCAAAAAACATCCGCAGTTGCGTAATACTCTTTGCATTGTAATTTTCATTTAATCTTATAGTAATAAGGTTCAATATCACTTGTGTGGCACTATAGCGACTAGCCTTAGTAGCACTAAGGACAGCAGCTTGTCGAGAGGGTCCAGGGTTCCTCGTTGTAGCCACTTGGGGATGGTAGTCCGAGCGTGACTGAAGCCAAGCTTCTGAAGTATATAATCCACGCCGTATGGCTCTATAGACTTGCCGGCCCAGGATAATAATCTAGGGATAAATATTTAGAAGGTAATTAGAACAAAGGACAATTTAGTCCGGGGACAAAAATCACTGCTCCTGTCCTGGCTCGCCATTGGCTGTACGGTCACGTTGACCGCGAATTCATGTCAACGTGACCAAAGCAGCTAATGGAGAGCGATCATTTCTGTCCATCGACAAAAGTTCTAAACTAAGAAGTGAATTAATATTATATCCTGAATAAATTGCTAGTAAAAATGATATTGGTAATTTCTAAGAGATTAAAAAGCTCGTTATACGCGGTAGTAAGTATACTCAATAAAGTTCATTTTCCAAAATCACATTGATAGTCAATTAAAATGGTCTTTCAGACCATCATAGATGGTAAACACAGTACCTGACAGTAGGTTCTAGATGCCAGGTGACACAGCGATAGTCCCTGTAGTCTTGCGGCGGTCCCTCCGGGCGCGGAGTGCGGGTACCGTTCCCGGCACCACTGGCACTGCCTTCACCCCAAGCTGCTCGACCGCCACCGGGCATCTGAAGATAATATTATAATTAGGGTCATTTTAGTAGGATAAAATAAAATAATTTCTATTACAAAAATACAACTTAGGAGAAGTGTCGATGTTAATTTTAAAATATAGTCCATTAGCTATTTTTTATTTATTTATCTCTCACATCAATCCGTTGCTGAGTGAATGAAGGAAATTCAGCTTTCTAGGAAAAGAACATTAAATATAAATTCAGTTTATTGACATGAACTACAAACTAAACATACCACTCTATCCTTTTCTTTGATGTAGGAAGATATGAGATCATGTAGGAACAGGAAAGCCTCGGCGTCTACCGATACAAAGATGTGATCCTCAAACTCGGTGATGAAGCTGCATTCTACTACCGGCTTCTCATCTGTTAGGAGGTAAAATTATTAATCAATAGAGCTTGTTAATACAGTCTAAGGTTTTATTTTTGTGTGCCTTATATTGGGACGATAGAGGCTAAATAAATAAATAATAATATTAGGTGTTGTGAAAGTAAAACATTTCGTTATTATCTTATTCAAGAGGTACTTGTTAATAGAGTACTTTTCACAGAATATTGCTTACGTACTTAACGTTACGTTACGTTGATGACGATTACGTGACGTACTGATGAGTTACGTTACGTACTTAACGTTAACTCATCAGTGACGTCTCATCTGCAAATAGCATTGTCTCAAGAATGTCCTTATCGAGATAAGAAGGATATTTATGTACACTTAAAACAAGAATGGCCCTAAGTTCATACCCTGCGGAACTCCCTTTGTGACTACAGACCCGGAAAGATCTCTTTATATTTATGTTGACACTTTAAATCTTATTACCCAGATACGAAGTGAGAAGATTCAGAAGCTTGTTTTTAATGCCGTAGAGGTGTAATTTACTGAACATTGTTTAATGAAGCGGTGTAATTAATGAATTAAATGCCTTAGATAAATCACAGATATGTCTAAAGCATCATGCGATTTCTCAATTTCTTGGAAAAAATGCTTTATAAAGTCAACACTTGCATCAGTTATTGAACGACGACCCTTTGTAAAGCTTAACTGTTTACAATACAATTTTCATTATCTAGAAGAGTTTGTTTGGTTATGTTTTTCTGCGGTAGACTTGTTCCTGTAACTGTTTCATTCTGTTTCTACTTGAAGGTGTTTTATTTGAGTTAATAGTTACCGTTCTCAGTAGGCGGCGTGTTGCCCTGTAGATGATGCGTGCGCAGATGTAGCTGCAACGATGGCAGTGCGAAGATCACCTCCCTGTTGTGTTTGTCTGCAGCTGACTTGTTCCTGTCGCTGTTTCGCTCTCTATCGCTCGTGTTGCTGCTCTGAGTGTTGGTGTCGCGCTCCAGTGAGGGGAACAACTCGATCGCTGTGAGGGTTAAGATTGCTTATTAGTTTGTAATATAAGTGAGTGTCGCATACGGTGTGTGGCACGCACCGTCGATCTCGCTGTTGGCGAAGGCGTAGTGGAACCACTCCCGGAGCGTCTTGAACTGCGGCGGGAACAGCAGCGCGCGCGTCATGCGGCACACGGTGGCCACGGACACGTGCGCGCGCGACAGCGGCAGCGCGCCGCCCAGCGACGCCGTCAGCGACTGCACCACGTGCACCTCCATGGCGCCTGCAAGTACACCAAATATGGGAACGGGGAACTACGTGTTGTATTCTATTTTTTTCAAGCGTAGATTACTGTGTAAGTTCAACGTTAATTTGGGTCATCATTGAGATATGACAAGATGGTCCTAAATTCGAGCCTTGAGGCACACCGACTGGAATGGTCTTGGATTCAGGTGGGTATTCGCAAATTACAAGTTTGAAACTTTAATCAGATAAATAACCTTGGATGATTATGTAATATGATTTGATTAGGGTAATAGATATTAGTAAATATAAGCTTATCCCATTGACCCTTTTACCGAACATTATCAAATGCTTAGCTAAATTAAGTTATTAAACTAAATATGAAAGAGTAAAATATCGATATAGTTAGCCGAAATAGTTCGGCGACGATGGAAATAGGTCGATAATTCGTGATGTCGATAGTATCGATATATTCTCTACCAAATACTTGTTAGTATAATAAATAACACAAGGAAGAAATCAAAAGACAAAGATTATTAAAATCTCACCATCATCATTGGCGACTTGCTGCGCCTCGGTGGCGAAGCTGATGCAGGGGTCCTTGAGACTGAACAGTGCCCACGACTTTGACTTGAAGCTGTTGCCGTGGAAGCACGCCAGGGATATGTTGGTGCCGTGAAGCTCCATAGTACCGCCTAGCACCGTGCCTGGGATTCAGAAAAATAAGTAATGACTACATTAACCGATACTCATTATTGAAACTGGATAAAACTGTGAAATATTCACATATAAATCTGGATTGATTGATGTGACAAGCCTTACTCAAGTTCGATTGCATTCATATCGTCAAAACCCAACGTTATTCCAAAACTTATTTTTTTTAACGTTTGGTAAATGTCAATTATTTGTGTGTCATAGAATTACGCGGCATTACGACATATACTTACCAACTTTACCCCGATGTAAATGAAGCTTCATATTCAGGCAGCGTAATAAGTTAAAAAAAAATATTTGCTCTGATTAGTGAGCAAATTTTTATTTGAAAGAAACTTACGATTAGTTGATTTATTGGGAGCTACCAGTTGCCAAGTCAAGCTGAAGCTGGAACCCACTTGGCTTAGCACTTGGCGACTACTCCAAAACGAGAGTTTAATTATTATTTTTGACTTTGCGTTTTGAAGCTGGTTATTATTTGTCAAAAAGATTTTCAGTTCAGAAAATTTAAAGCTCTGTAAAAAAATCTTCTTGTATGACAATACCGTTAGCAGGTAGTGGTGTTGGCAGCGTGGACAGCTGCATGCCGGAGACGAGTTGCAGCACTTTTTGCCAGTGTCGGTGGTGACGCAGCTCCGGCTGCAGGGGAGGCGCAGTCTGACCCTCCGCGGATGCTGTAGGGACTGCAGGCGCTTTGGAAACATTCATTTATTTATTATTTTATTATTATTATTTATTTAAGTATTATTATTTTCACCACAATTACTTACGTTCTCTTTTATCTCTTTTGGCATTAATATAATTAGGATGCAACGAGCTGAAAACTCTTTTGCTGGACTTGAACTGCTGCGTGAAGAACTCCTCGAGCTTCAGCTGCATCTTCAGCAGATCGGGAGTGGTGCTGCGAGACATCAGGATCTGAAGCTGGTGCCAGCTTAGCGTGCCGTGGGTCAGGATTATTGCTGGCCTAAGAGGAATTATGAGGAAGGATTTCAAATTATGATGTCATACATAACTATGTGACGGTGGAAGCACCGGCGACCTGGCTACCGATACCTGATGGAGGTTTGAAACGATTCCTAAAAACCACTATATTATTCATTTGAAGTCTTCTAGTTAATTATGTCATTAAGATATTTTTAGAATTCGTTATTGGAGTTTTATTTATGATATTTAACAACAAAGAGAATTATTAGTCTAATGGTTATAGGAAAATCTTTCACTTAGGTGTAATAAAAATAGCAATGGACCTAAAACGCTTCCTTGTGGAACTCCACCGACTGTCTGTAGTTGGCTAGATATGTTGATTCTTCCTTTTTTTGGGCATATTTTAGTAATATAAGTAGCTCGTTACCTGTTGTTCAAGTAGGATATGGTTAAGTTCATAATAAATTTTTTTTTAATTGTTATGGTCGACATTTTCAAAAGCTTTGGTAAGATCTATAAGTAATACACATGTATAAGGGGGTCCATAAATAACGTGAGGCGTTTTTTAATTTTCTGTTGCTAAAAAAAATTGCGTGATATTTGCCGCGACCCCCCTCTTTCCAACGTAAGATTAGATCAGATTTGACTCGACTCCCTCCCCCTTTAAACACCTCATGTAATTTATGGAGGCCCCCTAAACGATAAAGTTAATCCTAACATCACAAAAAAGTAGCTTAATTGATTGTAATGTTTGCTAAATTTTGATTGCATTTCCATGATATTTTTGTATACTTTTCTAAATGATAGTCATGTACGTTAGGTGTCATGTGCTCGTGCCGCACGTGCTCACCTTGAAGTGGGCGTGTGCGGGTGGTGCGGGGGATGCCTGGCGCGCGCCAGCCACTCGTCCCGCAGCGCGGCCTGCAGGCGCGACACGCGCGCCAGCAGCACGGGCGTGCCCATGTACTCCAGGCGCAGCTCCAGCGCCGCCAGCCGGACGCCGCACACGTGGCCCGGGTTGCATCCCGCTTCCTCCTCTATGTGCACTGTACCAACACAATCAACCACTTGTACTAAAACTATCCCACTTTCCTTTTTAAAGACTATAAACACGTTCTTAGTAATCAGCTACAACCTTGCCAACAAGACTGAATAAGCAATTTAAACCTAACTTAATATTCTATCTGTAAATCGAGAGAAGTGTAGTTTAGTGTTTATCTTCATAAGGAACTATACAGTAAACCCTTTGAGAACATTTTAGTCAAACTATGCCTACATGTATAATTAGAGCGAAGTATAGTATCTGACCGTAAGTGTCGATGGAGGACAGCGCGATGGCGCCGCCCACGATGCCGCCGCGCGCGTCCAGCTCGGAGCCGGCCAGCGCTACCCCCAGCAGCATGTTGCGATGGCCCGTGCTGCCGATGCTGAGGCGCCCCGTGCAGTTGAAGTCGCGGCTCTGCCAGCTGCGACGCCACTTACATTTATCACATATTTCCATCGATAGGGCTTTTGAGAGGGCATGACCATATGGGTCCATAGTTTAAACCAATCTGCTACAATTTTTTTTTTAACTTCAGTGTAACTTTAAAAAGGTTGATAGGCTTGCACTAGTGGCGTGCGTAAAAAGGCCGGTCACTGATAATAGTATGTACTTACCTAACATTCCCCATAACATTGCCCATGTTCATGTGCACGTTAAGTTTGGTGAAGTTGACGGCGAACAGCACCAGCGTCTCCCACGCCGCGCCCATCGCCGGCGCGGGCGACTTACTATCTGTTACCATATAAACACGATATTCATTTACGTATATTCATAAAAGCTTACTTAAATACTATAATGGAGTCTTCTTCTTTATCGCACGATGGATGAACAATCTGATTTCATTATGTTCAATGGAATGACAACGGGTAACATATCGTGAAATCCTTTAGTATGCTTATGTCATCACTATTTATGGCTAAACATAACACCGAAATCCCTCAAAACAATGTATGTATAAAAATGCATTAGATATCAAATTACTTTCTAAAGTTACTAGACTCTAAAAGATTTAAAAAAACGTTATTTAAAAAATGTTTTCAGTGTACCTTTGGATTTTTGATGATCAGTAACAGTCTTAGCTTTCTCTCTCTGTGGCAGTACTGGTGATACTGGAGGGTTGTTGCTTGAAGCTCTAAACAAAAATACATTTAATATTAGAACATAAATATTGCAGCGCCACCTACCGGGTCCAATTGTGAATCGAAACTGCTTATTGGGCACTCAAATACACACACAAAATATCATCAAAACTGGTCCAGCGGTTTAGGAGGATTTCTGACATACAAAAGTATAGACTACTCAAGTAAAGATTAGTTGCATGACGTCAGCTGTTATATTTGTCGGTTGAAGATTTGATGTGAAATCAACGCAAAATGTAAGGTGATAAGACTGTTATTTCTATACAATTAGCGAGAAAGAACATAGATATGATTGGATTCATCTAGATATTTAGAAGAATAATAGTTACCCGTGATCCCGTGTGTCGTGTAGGCTGAGGTCTCCAAGGAACATACGTCTAACAATAGTACGTCTGTACCACGCCTTAGGGAACGCTAGGATCTCGCCCAGTCGACGCATGTCGTATTTGAACGATGCTGACCCAACGTCCACGATCGCTGTTCAAATAAAAATAATATTCTAAATACAAGCGAGCAGGAACTACACCTGAGAACAGTGAAACTTAATTTAATTGAAGTTCAACCAAAGGAAGTTCAGTCGGACTCAACATTCGGCTACTTTCGGTCCATCACTAGTATTTTGCCATTAACTATAAAATTGATCTGCTAATAAATTTCAATAAAATTCTCAATGAAGCATCGAAAAAGAATAAATGAGTAAATAAATGGAAACTTACTGGAAAACCTAACAGTAGCCTTGGACTGGTCCTGATCAGTCTGGAAATCCAACTTCCTGGACCTGGACAGATGGAACTTGACAAACTCCACATTGATGCTAAGCGAGTCCTTGCGCTCGGTGTCGGAGAGAGGCGACCACTGCGCTTCCTTAAGGCTGGACTTCTTGCCGCCGTACGGATGGAACATGTTTACTGAGAAGTCAGCTAGACAACCTGTCACGCTTAAACCTCCCATCGCTACTGCTGGTTCTGCCATCTCTCTGGTGAACACACAAATAGTGATATAAAAATATATTTTTTTACCTTTAGAGTTGTTCATTTGTAGTCACATGATTAAATGTTTTCTCAGCCCATGTAGAGCTGTGTACTCACTCGTCGCCGGCCCGCTTGGAGCTGAACACGATCTGCAGGCTCGGCAGCTGCAGCAGGCACTCCACGCGCGACGCGGGCAGGCAGCTGAAGCGGAACGTGCTGGGCTGCATGTGGAAGTGCACGATGACGTCCACCGGGAACGACGCGTACACGTACTGCCCGTACGACGCGCCCTCCGCCGAGCGGGCACGCGAGCCGCTCTCTGCTTCTGTGCCCGGAAGTGTTGCTTTTTAATGAAAGGGTCCGGTGAACTTATGAGGATTTTACGGACACTGAGTCTTGTGAGAAGTCAATGTTATTGCAAATCGAGATACGTGGAAAGGTGTGGTATGTTTAGCGAAACCCAATATTACACATAATATCTGCCGATTTGTGTAAGGATCATGTTAGTACATGGTTAGACCTATTAAGCGCTGCCGCTGTTCTGTATAATAATAGTTCCTAAAAACTTACCCGGAGTAGGCGTCGAGAACGAAGCCTTAGTAGGAATCGGTTCTAGCGTCTGTTCCAAAAACTCCAGTATGTGCGGACTGATAATGGTTTCCTCCGGGATGCTCTGCAGCGTGATCCAGGCCAACAGTGCTGCCTTCTTGGTGTTCACCTTGCGGGTGCCCACGTTTAGAGGGGGGAGCAGAGGGACGGTTTGGGGGGATGTCGCTTCTTCAGGCAGTGTTTTAGATTCGTAGTGGACCTAGAGGATAATTATTAATATTGATCACAAGATCGAATGAAATGGTAATGCCACAGGTCTAATTTCTTTAACAATTGCTACATACCATTGGTCTAATCACGTTGTCCAAGATTTAATAACATTTATTAATTTGATGATCACCTCCTCGATATTACATTTGCAGCAATTTTTGTATGCATATTTTTTTATCAAAGTCATATTATTAGGCATATGATAGCAAGAAGCAAATAGTACAGGTACCTTGAGGTCAAGGCCGGGCACACGGAATACGGTGAGGTCCAGCGAAGGTTGGTGGCGGGCCTTGCGGCGCGCCGTTGGCGAGCCTCCCGCCAGCCCAGCCAGCCCTGCCAGCCCCGCCAGCCCCCCCGCGCCCTCCGCCAGCCCACCCGATGCTGACCGACCCACGCGCATGCGCCCACCGCTACACAACATACCAACCTTTAAAGTCTACTAAACTACACAAAAAGTCTGATTTAAAAAGTATTATTGTATGTTGATTTGACATTTTAGACCTTACTGCACAGATTTTTGAAGTTAAAATAAGAATGCGAATACTAATTAATTAATATTTACATCTTAAGTTCATCGTCCTTGCTGGGTTCCTTAGTATGCAGCACACACTTGCCGCTGTTGATGTACACCTTCACGTCCAGCTCGAAGTCTATGTTAGGCTCGGCGGTCTTAGCTTTACTTGTCTTGGTCTCAGAACTCAGACATTCCGATTGTGGTATGCTGTATGATAAATAAAACGTATTGTAGTCGACGAGAGAAGAATCCCCTCAATTTATACACACTTTTGGAGTTGTGTTTTCTAAGTAACTCTAAGGAGTTTAGATGAGAACAAAATCAAAATATTTTCATTACCATGTAGACCAGAGGTCCCAAAACTTTTTTGTCTGGTGACCATAGGCGATATATTGTATTTTGTTTTGTACACATAGACCCCCTAATTTCAATTTTATTTAGAGGATGGTCCACGGACATTATAACAGTTCCTCTCTTCGCCATTTTTGGTGATAGTCTGAGTAAATGGAATTCTTTCTCGTCATCTTCAACTTTTTAATGGACGTCGACCCCTTGCAGTTGGGTAATGTACACATTGTTATCGATACACAGACTGCTGGCATACCTGTGCTCGTGTTTCCGCCTGAGCTCGACGCCCTGCAGCTCGATGGGCCAGTGGTCGGGGTGCGCCGGCAGCGAGCTCTGGCGCTGCACGCTGGGCGGCGGCAGCGGACGACTGCTGCCGGCGCGGGGTCCACGCAGCGACGCCGAGCGGGACGGACCTGACCAAAACCACATACACGATCACTAAATGACACTTTGGCAGGCCATCCGTAAAAAAAAACATTCTTGTCATCTCACTCTCACAATAATACCACAGTATAATAATCATACAGTATGGTAACTAAGTACAAACACTCGAAAACGACACACTAACACAAACATGCGCAACGCGTCGTTGATACTGCGAGTACCGCGACGTTCGCTTAAGATCTCGTCGTTACGTGATATTATGCATGTTTGTGTTAGCGTGCCTTTTCGAGCGTTTGTACGTAGTTTCCATACTGTATGGTTATTATACTGTGATAATACTAACCGGTAAGCGGCTCACTCTCCATAGAGCTCCAACTGCCGCCCTCAATGATATCCGCCAGTCTGTTATCCTCGTCGCCCAGCAGCAAAGTTTCACCGGAGTCACCCACTACACCTGACATCCCTAAGTTCGGCTCTATAACACTGAAGATACAAGAATATAAGATACAAGATATTGTCGTTATAAAATAAAGTTGGGTCATTTTGAAGTGAGTTGTGGAGTCAAGTTAGCCGTAAAGGCATACAATCAACGTGCGTACGGGTCGCTTAGCTTAGGGTAACATTCGGTTCGGTATTTTCGAAGTCCCGATGAAATTTCTTCTAAAATACCGAATCGAATGTGCCGAATCGACGATGTGTGTAGCTACCCTAACTATGATTCATAGACTGCGTAAGCAGGTAGCATAATATCGATTTCTCGCTCCTATTGTTGCTGACGTTTATGACTCAACGATTCAATTCAGCTCAACTATAGTAGAATATGACTTCAACGCTAAGATCTAATTTATTTATTCAAAATCAAAACAATATAAATGAGACCGATTCTTTAATCTATATAAGTTCCAGTATATTTCATATCTTATACCTGAAAGGCTTCCCTATGGCGCAACACTTACTCTTCTAAGAGTTTATCTCTTTTCGTCAACTCCTGCGGCGGAATAGATACCACGAAAGGCTTGCTATTTGAACTCATCGCTAATTTGTATAAAACACTTACCCTTCAAAGTCCTTCCTCTCCTGCGGTGGAGTAGGCACCACAAATGATTTGCTTCTATTAGAGCCAAGCCCCAATTTGCCCTTCGTGATGGAACTGGCACGAACGCTCTGGCGACGTAGCTTCTGTATCATGTCCCTAGAAAAGGTGCGGTAAATTAATCTTTTTAATGTCTAGAGACGATGTTTTATTAATTGTCATGGTTCTGAGATAGCTAATCTAAGTAAAAATAATTTACACATTTTTGACCGGTAAGAAAAAAAATGGTTAATACTCATATGCACTGAAATAAAGTTAATAACGAAAGTTTTGTTTTGTTTTTGTGTCTATGGTTTAGCGCTTTCGGCAGTGAACAAAGTTCAGTTATTCTTCCCGTTTAGTATTAATAGTGAGTCTAAGAAAATGTTGTGCGAACCATGTTGTGCGAAGAGTATTAAGATTCGATGTAGATGGATACGAGAAAAAAGGCAGCCCTAGGAAGAGATGGATGAATTGTCTGAAGGATGATATGGCAAGAAAGGAAGTGAATACTGAGATGACTGGTGATAGAGATGTGTGAAAAAGAGGACATACTACGCCGACCCCAAATAAATTGGGAAAAGGGCAGGGACATGATGATTGGCTCTAAGAAAATCAAAAGTTACCCAACATACCTCCTAAAATCTTTAAACACAAGCGCCTCCAGATCATGCAGCCTCTTCATCTCCAGCTCTATGGTGGTGTGAGTAGCGCCCAACGTGCGGAGATCATTGATAATCTTGGCTTGCTCATTCATCTCCTTCTCGATGAGTTTGGACCGCTTCTTGGCATCGATGCTGGTGTCGAACACGAAGGCTGGCAAGTGGTCGGTGTACTTGCGACGTAGAATTATGCTTTCCTGGTAGATCAAATTAATTCGCACATAAGAACGTTTTCAAATTGTTTCCACTGATTTGTTGTCCATTGTATAATGCTATAAACATCTTGAATTCTATCCCAGAATCGGACTTAAAAATAATAGATTTTTTATTTTTTTTAATACTGCCGCACAAAATGACTTCATGCTGCCTGATGGAAAGCAGTCAGTGGAGTCCCTTAATGATAGGCATCATCCCAGCAGCCAGCATAGCAATGTGGCATGATGGCCTTCACCTTGACGGCCTTGAGAAAACGTTTTTCACGCCCCGCTTAAAGGACCTAAGATTTGAAGACTGGTAGTCAATAAGTACTACTTAGAAAAGAGGGGAAATTTGTTTGTTCGTTTTTATATTTAATCTTGATAATAATACGGGTGACTGAATATCACGGGGATAAAGTCGCGAGCGACAGCTAGTGTAATTTTTACCTGAGAGTCTTTGCTGTTGTCAGCCTCATCATCTAAATCACTTTCGTAGTCCATCTTTAGATCTTCCTCTTCGAATCCTAGTAAAACATAGATTTCAATGTAGTTTGAAACACAAATTAATAAGTATTGTTTAGGTAAATTTTCTGAACATGGCCAAAGCTTATGCAATCGACAACTCCCAGTCAAATTAAGAACCAGGCTAAATCATTGTTACCGTGAGGCCCGGACTATGAAGATAGAGCTTTGGAAGAAATTAGAAGCTTTTGAAATAATGAAACAACTTTTTAACGGATATAACTCGCGTTTTTATTTTGATAAAACAATCCTTTATTTTGATAAAAAAATAAAAACGCGAGTTATATCCGTTAAAAAGTTGTTTCATTATGTTAAGTGTTCGCGAAAGTTTGAGACTATATTAAGCTTTTTAAATCTTGATCCTGAGTGGTCCTATCACCGAATGTTGCATAAGAGTTGCGCTGAATAAGAAAAGGTTTAGGGAGCTGACTGCCAACCTTTAGTAATCTAGAGGTACTAGAAAAAGAAGAAGATGAAGATAATGATGATAAGGTAATAATAAGTTTATATCTTTGTTCACCTGTTAACATGGTGAGGGTGTGTCCTAGAGCGGAGAGTTGTTTGCCAACGTTGACATCTAGGTGTATGTCTACGCCTTCCATCTGCCACGATACATTCAAGAACCATTTGGCGTTTTCTATAAAAAAAATACAATATATTAATGCTAACATTAGTCACTACTTATTATTTGCTTGGTTAGAATTGGTGTGTAACTTGAATGATTCAGATTATGATTGCGCGTTGATGACAAAGAAGTTTTTTTTTTTATCCGTGGTCTATGTCTTGTTCCGAAATTCAGGAATGTCACAAAAATATAAAAGTGACCTTCGATAAGATTTTCAAAGATTAATTTGTAGGGTATTTTCTGAACGCCTACCATTATGTTTAGCAGCGGTAGTCCTGCTGCAGACTTCGTAGGTTCCTTCGGACACGCAGCACACGTTGACGGAGGGCTCGTCGGGCCTCGGCTTCCAGTCGTCCAGCGAGGCCTCGAAGTCGTCGGCGAAGCGCAGGCACAGCCCCACGAAGCGGCCCTTGGACACGAGCGCGCCCGACGAGCAGGCGCCGATGTTGGTGGAGTCCAGCGTCACCACCACGGCGCCGCGGCCCTCGCCCTCCGACCACGCGCCCCAGCCGCGCCCCAGCGCCCAGCGCGCCTGCCGACATACGAGCATCGAACCTCCACCTCATAGCGCATATTTGGTGTTAAAGATCGCCATATATGAAAATAGTGGCAATCATGCATCTTTAACTCCAAATATCTCGGAAACATTATCATCAACATCTGCCTAGCCTTTTCCCAACTATGTTGGGGTCGGCTTCCAGTATTACCGGGTGCAGCTGGATACCAGTGTATTACATGGAGCGACCGCCTATGAGACCTCCACAACCCAGATACTGGGTTACACGATCTCGGAAACGTTATACTTTAGGAAATCATGTTGCTAACATTTTTTATTTGTTATATCCATGTGTACTGTCTCATCCTGCGCCACCACTTTGAAAAAAAAAAGAAAATATAGCTATGCCCACTTCCATAGAAAAATGTTCTAACTCCTTTTCTTTACACATTTCGGGACACACCAATTACGGGGTGGCGCATTTTAATTATTTAATTTAGATCCAATATGGCGGGAGGGAGGGGTTTTCGGGGGTGGTGATTACGAATATGACGTTTATTTTGAGATACAAGATGGTGGGCGCACTTTTTGAAAAATCAATATGGGTATCGCTTCCGAGGTTTTCGGGGGTGGTGATTACGAATATGACGTTTATTTTAAGATTGCGACAAATGTTTAGACGTTGTTGACATCGAACGCGTTGACTGAATGTATGATATTGAGACTGTGGTCTCACTTTGTGACGCGCTGTATTCAGAACTGAAAGTTTGCGAATGATTTAATTAAACTTACCATAGGCGGCTGATTAAGCGGCAAACATATCCCGATGTCGTCAACGTTCAGTTGTAAGAACAACGTACTCAGGTGCGGTGTTGTTATCTGTGACGTTAGTTGTACCTGTGTGAAAAAAAAAATTGGCTGAGCATCGTGTATTTGATATCGACCGTAAATATACCAGAGGTCACCAAATGGTATACCGCGGTATTTGCACCGTCAACTTTTTTTGTGCGGACCTTGACAGAACTAAAAAACATATTGAGAACCTCCTTTTTTGAAGTCGGTTAAAAAGAACTTAAAAGACATAATTACATTTTTATTACTGGTAAGAAAATTTCAGCTTGATCGATACATGTTTTCATACTTAAAATAAAAATTCATTTAAAGTAGTTTTTTTTTATTTGAAAATATGTTTCGATCAAGCTGAAATTTTTGCTGAAACTTTGTGATGTTGTTCTCCTTTAATTAGTTTAGTTCTATTTTTTGTAAATATATTCATTGATTTTATATCTTCAATAAACTACAAAGTGCGAGCGAGACAGCAGATTAGCTCGAAAAGACAAAATTCCAATATTAGTCAGCGTTTTACCTTCTCAAACACCTGCTGCGTGGCTGTCAGCACCTCCTTATTCAAGTTGAGTCTCTTCTCGTTCCAGTACTCGTACGCGTTCTTGTAGTTAAGCCACACGAGGATAGCCTTGTCCACGGCCACCGGCTGTATGTATATGAGCGGTCTCTTCAGTGTGATGAGGACCACTTCCTTGTCGTCACCACATACCATCTCGTCTTGGAAGGCGTTGCGCATTGCTGAAGGAAACAGGCATTGCTGAGTTAGGTGAACAAAAGATTTATGAAAAAATGTGAGAGTACAAATGCCGGCTAACATTTTGACAAGACCTTGTTTGAGCAAGTATAGTAGTCGATTTTTAGGTCTCTTTAGTAAACCGAAAGAGGGGTGATAAAAATTCTACTCTGCAAGTGCGCGCAATTAGTTGTTCAGTCGGAAACATTCCTGTGTGAACTTTCTCCAACTACGCCTTTATATGTTCAAGATGTTACCCGGTATATAGGCAGGGGCGTGCACAGACATTTTCAACAGGGTAGGCAGGCATAGGTACATGATACAAAACTTACTTTCATTGGGACAAATACCACTTTTTATGTTATAATACCTACTACCGTTACGTCGCGTCGGCGTTGTACCCTTTAAATATAGTTGTGTAAGTACGTGCGCGCATATATCCAGGCCAAAAACACACACAAACATCAACGCATCATCGACCGGCAAGAAAATAATCATAAGAACAAAAATAGAATTTCTATCTTTGTACTGTAAAGTGTATTTCATTAATAAAGACATACCTGAGCAGATAGTTATAGTCTTTATAAAAAAATAAGGATATTGATTGCATAAACATATAACAATGATACAACAAATAGATACCTACTGCGTGCGGCGCGACTCGCGCAGTCGCGCGCGGCATTCACCAGCCAAAAAATAATACAACAATAAAACTCCACCACTTATCTTCGTTTTGTAAACTGTATGTTGTTTATAAATACTTTATCTAAGTCAACTATGTTGATCGAATTGACTTACCAATATTAATTTTTCTATAATTTGGATTTTAACGCAATTTAACAAACGACAAACACAGAAACACTGTAGATTTTAACCTCTGCAAACAAACAGCCAGCACTCCTCTCAGTATTTTGATATAATTTAGTATTATCCATATATAAAGGTAAATTAACAGACTAAACAAGTAATTAAAATCAATGAAAATTATACTAAATAAAACTTCAATTGAAAACTTTTGACATTTCGCATTGTAAACAGCTGGTTTCACAGAAGCGATGTGATTGGTTCTCCGCGCACGAACTTGAAAGTAATTCAACCAATCACATGTCAGAGTCAGTCATAGAAAGACCCACGTGACTTACTGCGCGCATGCGCGTTATAGGATTTGGTCTACGAGACGATAGGCAAAAGAAGTTGTGCCGGACTTGCAAGTAGCAACGTTTCTTTGAAGGCGACCAGCGCGGGATTCGGTGTTTACGTGCGTAATGTGCCAACAGATGGCGTTAGGGTTACGAATTGATATTATTGAGCGTTATAATCGTGTAATTCTGTGTAATTATATTGCAATTTTAACAATTAGATACATTAAATAGAATATGTATTATAATAATATTAATTAGAATTTTATCAGGGTAGGCAGTGCCTTTTTGCCTATATGAAGTGCACGCCCCTGTATATAGGTATGTATTGCATCCACATCTCATACAAAGATTGAGCATAAATCACTACGCTAGATCACTGAGTGTTGCCTTCCGGGAATTAGGTCCAGGTTTCCTAACTATGTTTCACTTCACTTAGCGGTGTCTTTAATTAATAACTAAAATATTATGACATTTAAAAGTCATATTCATGCCAGGTTCAAACCAATACCCATGTGCTTCTGGGTTTGTAACCAAAAACCCACGAATGTCGGAATACTCACATATCCTAGTATTGAAGAACGCGTATTGTTGAAACTCGGGCTCCGCTTCCTCAAACATCGCATTCCGGATTAACTGGCCTAAACTGAGGTTCACGTCGACCTGTACAGAAACGACAGCATTTGACGAAAATAACCAAAAACAGAGGACAGAAACTTCTTGGAGGATTATAATTTTTTAGCTACTTTCTTTCTACTTGTCTCGGTCTAATGCTATCTGAGACCGGACCCTCATTTTGAGTTCAATTTATCCTGCTTTGGTATCTATTTGGTACCTGCTTTATTTTGTAATAAAAGTTTTACCTACCCTCACTTCAATTTCATGCTCTGCTATAAACTTCTTACCCTCTCATAAACTACTTCCTTCGCCATAAATTTATTACCTTTACATAAAATTCTTACTCTAATCAGAACTTCTTCCCCCCCCCCTAATTTTTTTACTCTCTCGTGAAAATTCTTACTCTTACATTTCTTCATTTCTTAACATAGTGAAGCATCGCCAAGAGCAAAAAGATGGCTAATAGAAATTAATGGAAGATAAAAACATGAATACGCCGATCCGACCACAACCCAAGTGGCTGCTGGGACCTAGTTGTAGTCTTGTAGGTGAACAGTTTCAGTACCTGTGCTCTCGCGAACAGTCGCACTTCATGCGGCTCGGTGGGTTGTTGTACGTTCTGTACGCGGTTCGATATCTCGAACTCTACGGCGCCCGTCTCTAGACGGACGGCCGAGTTGCTTGGTGTAGTCGCTGTGAGTTGTATGCGCTGCCAAGAAGAAATATAAAAACATTTGGAGCAAAGTTTGGAGCACTGAGTCGGGATACGTAATGTATTCCGATAGATGTCACTACACGCCCTAGGCGTGTAAAAGAGATTTGAAATTTCGACTGATGCTGGTGGCATACGGTGGCTCAGCGGTTAGAGCGTCGACACGGTATGTCGAAGATCGTGGGTTCGAATCCCATCCGTATCAGATGTTTTTTAAAATTTTCTTATTAAATAATTATAAGAAATATACTGTTACATTACATGAAAGAATTATCTCATAAATAGACGAATACATTCAGTGGACAGATAAGGTTCAGAGCACTAGAGTAACTTACTCAACACGGTTTTTAACTCGCGGATTATATTTTAAGAGATGGTGCACGTGAAAATTTGTTCTACGAGCAATCATCTTGTCTATTATTACACGAGCGCTCTTTCCCCCACAAAAGCAGATTTACTAGACTGGATTACAGATGGTAACAAGTGTGCGTGTGAAGGCCGCTATTGGACATTTTGTCCTGCTTCAAATTTATCTAGCTGCTAAAAACTATCAACTATTTGTACCATTAAGTGCTGTGTATTGATTGTTTTTTTTTTCTCATATGTCTTATTATTTTTAAACCTCTATGGTAATATCAAATATGTATACTTTTTCACAGTTGGAAACTTTATTTTATACTCTGTACAACATACCTTGATCCTAATAGTGAGTGAGAACAGTATCCTGCTGAGCGCTGAAGTGGACGCGTCGTCTTCGTTCCACAGCGGAACTGGTTTCTCACCGCCGTATACCTTTTGTACCACCTCGTTCACTTCCTGTTAAGTGATATAGGTTTTTACAGAAGTTGATTTACTTTCATGACCTTAAAGTAGCTGATGGAAAAAGAGGAAAAATACGAGATTCATGTCAGAACTGGTCTAGAATTGTTGGACTTTTGGTATTTTTCTTTGTTTTGTTTCACTGTCCCCACTGCCCCCTCTTGTGGGCTACCCTCACCTTCATGAACACCTTCTGCACGAACACGAGGTGGTTGAGCAGGTCCGTGGAGAGCGTGTGCTCGAACAGGCCGATGTCGGCGCTGGCGGCCACGTATCTGCCGGCGCGCAGCAGGGCGCCCTCCTGCCGCGCCGCGCCGCGCTGCTCCAGCACGCGGCCCGACACGTGCACGCCCGGCAGCCACACGGCGGCCTCGGCGGGGATGTTGGCTTCTGATACCTGGGAAGGTAAGACAAAAATACAAGTGTGACCGCGCCACGTTTGGTTGGTGTGTGACTGCGTCTCGTTTAGTTAGTGTGTAACTACGCCTCATTAGTTAGTGTGTGATTGCGCCGCATTTAGTTTTGCTGTGTGACCGTGCCACATTTGGTTGGTGGGTGACCGCGCTGTATTTAATTGGTGTATAACCACGCTGTGTTTAACTGGTGTATGACCGCGCCTCGTTTAGTTGGTGTGTGACCGCGCCTCGTTTAGTTGGTGTGTGACCGCGCCTCGTTTAGTTGGTGTGTGGACCACGTCTAGGCCTAGACCGCGTTGGTAGTTAAAAAATACGTCACTTACTTGTAGCTTGGTGACGAAGCTGAGCGAATGTTGTTGTAGATCAACTGTGAACTGTGCTTTGTTGCCGGTCACTCCCGAGCTTTGAACCTGCTCCATCTTATACTGAGCTTGTAATGAAGGCAGTAGCGCTGCTGTTATGCTTAGACTCTGTAACAAAACGGGAAGAAAATATTGGTTTTACCATACCACGTAGCGTACCATGTTAGATTGGCTGGACCGTGTGACGTCACCTGCAGCAGCACGGAGAAGTGCAGGTGCAGCGGGTTGAGCAGCGCATGCGCGGGCGGAGGACGCGGCGCGCGCGGTGGGCGCGGCGCGGGCGCGGGCGAGCCCTCGCTGGACGAGCCCGAGCCGCCGCCCGGGCCCGCCGGCGCGCGCGACAGCCGCGACGACGTGCGCGTCACTCCTAGCTCCTGCAAGAGGAACCACCATTTTTTATAGAATTTACGTTTAACGAATTTGTCAATAGAACATTTTCGTGATTGTAGAAAACTTTTTTGCGTGTAGTGTGTACACAGTTTTGTTACCTTAAAATCAACTTAATGTGCACGGCAATTAAGTTATTATTTCTTTAAGTTATAAAAAGATGTACTTTTTAATGATTCAAACATATTTATAATATTTTCAAATCAGTAATTATATTTTATAGGTACATCGGATAACTATAAGTTTCTTACAACTGCACTGGTTACTTTACCTGTAACGTAGACGACAGCTGTCGACTAGACCTCGTCATGACCCCGTGCAGCGCGACGGGATGCTGCGGCAGGTCGACCCTGACCCCGCCCACACTGAGCAGCGCAGTGGCGCCCTGCCTGCCGGCCTCCCAGCCGTACAAGGCTTGCGACTTGCCCACGCTCACGCGGACCACCGTCCTACAACAAACAATTTCAACACTTACAACGACGTAACAATTTCAACGACCGAAAAGGTTGAACTACGACTACAACTGACAGAGAAAGAGTGATCTACTTCACACCTGCACTAATACATTGTGTTGCAAGAGTGGAATAAGATCAGATAAGTCCACCAAGGATTCAGGATGTTATTATTGGTCATAGTAATGTGATTGTACGATATAACGACTAGAAAAAACTTCTTGGCATATTTTTAGATTTACGTAAAGCATTTGACATTGTTTTTGAGCCCAGATTTTCACAAAAAGTTAAAGACATTCGAGTTACGAGACTGTACACTAGACGTTAGGCAATTGTTATCTCTCAGAAAATTACGAACGCGTCAAACTGAAATTACTTATGTGATGAACATCCTTATAGTGTTGGAATGCCACAGGGAATTAACCTGAGCCCATCACTTTTTCTTAATATAAATGGGTGCAAAGCCGTGCTAATGGCAGTGTTAGCAGAGTGCTGAGCTCACTGGTTGTTGGGCGCGACGCCCTCCAGCAGCACGATCATGGTGCGGCCCAGGTTGCCGCTCAGCGACCACTGGCGCGAGCGCGAGGCCGACAGCGACGCCTGCAGCGACGTGATCTCCGCCTCCAGCTTCAGCCCCGACAGCGACGCCAGCAGCCGCGTGCGGTGGATCCTGCGTACGACACGTATAGGTGTTAAATGTTGATAGTTGTATACAATCGAAAAAAAAAAGTTTTTTAAAAAAACAAATTAGAAGATTTCAACTTATGATACTGATTGTTCAACTGTATGACGTCTAATATACCTGGCCACTCCAACGACCACCATGCCCATGTTGTTGGCGCTGGAAGAAGAATTGCTTGTGTTCTGTTCACGGGAGCTGGGCCGCTGAGGACGACTGTGGCGATAGTGCTCCGGGATGTCTGTCGTTACTGAGAATCTAATAAGGAATATATTTAATTGGATGGATATCGAATGACACTAATCACCACGTATGTTAACCAAGGCAAAATAGTAGCGCATGCGCAGGAACGAGCGGCGATCGCACGCGCACTTGGCCTTACGTAAGATACACATACGTAAACAAGACTTTAATCGGCTAAGATTGAGGATTTCACTGCTTGCTGATAAAGTGATATTTAGTATTTTTGAATTTACCTAATAGTTGATGACTATCTGTAGACTGTGAAACAGGCCCTTAGTATTAGTTACCTGTGCGTTATAGTCTCAGCATCAGGCATATTGGCGTACAGGTCGAGCAGCAAGTACACCGTCCTCCAGCAGCGCGGCGCCAGCTTGCCGTCCGCCGCGTCGGCCGACGGTGACGACAGCGACACGTGCGGGGCCGGACCCGGGCTGGCACCGGCCGGGCCTGGGCTAGCGCCGACTGGGCCCGGGCTGGCGGCACCCGTGCTGGTCCCCGTGCCCAGGTACATCGGTGTGTGAGCACCCTCGTTTAGCGAGCTGTATCCTGCAGTGGGAACTTTTATGATGACTTATTATAAACTTCTCCAAAATGTTTTTTCTTTAATCACTTCATATCATAATATTTTGTAGCTAGATTTTTTTTCTTGATTAAAATAAAGTTACAAAGAAATTATCAAGAAGATAATTATGTATACACGAAACTGCAAATAAAATCATTCATACCCAATTTTCCTTTCACACTCTTCCCAGTAGACCTGAGCTTCTGTGCGAAGGACTGGGGCCTCGATCTGGCAGGCTGACTCAGCTTCTGTTGGCTGAGGGACTGCGGCACCGACGCGGCCAGCTCAGGGGTCAAGGTCGGCGCTATCAGCTCCCATTTAGGTTCTAGAGTAGCGTATTGCACCTCTTTCTCTAAAGATGTTACGCTTACTAGGTTTTCTCTGAAATCTGATACTGAAAAAAGATGGGGATTAAGTTTATTTACTAAATGTGCTCCATTCGTCTAGGGTTTATGAGTTTTCTTCATCATTTTTGTGTTAATACAACTATAGGAATATCATTATCGGCATAAACCTGTGTGATGCGTGGTCGGCGAGACCGCTACTATCATATTTTACAAAGTCAACTTTGATAAAATCTCAGTGATGATCTTAGAAGAACGTATTGGCAAAGAGATTAATTTACATAATTAATAAAATATCTTTTACTGTAGTTTTTTTTAACGTAAGTCTAAAGTTCACCTGATGATGAAGTATGTTTGTTCTGGCGATGCGATATCTTGGTCTGACTGCGCAGTTCTATTTGCGTGTCTTTGACATTCTGGTACATGTTGCTAATCTGATGCAGTAGCCGGAGGAGAGGCATGTTTACCTACACAAAGAATAATTGTCGTGACTGGCTACGAAGAACTAGAATAATCTATACCTTGAATAAAATTCATAGACTATTTACACATTTTAAAAACATCAATTCAGTTGAATCCCTTTTGGCATTCTATGACTTTATATGAAGGTAATATGGACTTTAATATTCTGTTTCGTGTGATTGTAAATTAAGGCTTAGTCTGAAAATTGATTAGCTAGCATATTATAACAGGCAAAGTACAATCAAAATTTGTGCAACGTGTTACAAGCACATAATCATTACAAGTAAAAAAGAAAAAAAGTATTAGATTACAACAATGTGGAGACTGGAGACTGTCAACTATTCATACAGCCAGCCGGCGAAAACTAGTTTGTCGCAATGACGATGTAATCTAAAAAAAAAAAATCGCTCAGCGACGCTTTCATGCAGTCAAAAAAACTAGCTGAGCGACTTTTCTCAATTGGCTCTACTCTACCCGTCGCCGAATGAACAGCCTTAATCTTACCTGCTGCGAAATAAATCGTATGCTGATATTAAAGTTGAGCATGGTGCTGATGTGCTTCTTGAGCTGTCCCCTCGATATATACAGCACGTTCTGTCTCTGGATCAGGTCATCCACCGCCATGTCCGCGACCTTTTTCAAGTCCACATCTATAGACACCTTCTCACAGAGGAAGGCCGGAGTTTCCGATGGAATGGTCGTGTGAGTTTGGGCTAAAATAAGAATATAATGTAAAGAAAACTCATGCAAGCATGTTGCAGTTCAATACTAAATAGGCTGAGTTGATTTATTGGTAAATCATTTTGAGAAGGTCTTGGTGGCATTTTTTTTATCCTCACTTTTTTTTTAACCTTAAATTATAATGATAGCGCTCAAAAAGAATAGATCTTTTTTTTATTAGACCCTAAATAATTATGATGATGAAAGAGCAGAATAATAAACCAACAAAATGTAACATTTCATTACGCTGTTGACAGAGGCAATCATGAGTATATACCTACTATAAGAATTTATAAAAATTCAATACTCAGTCTGAAGTCTTGCTTCTCACTCCGACGTTATGTCAATGCTCCAGCTACGAAGACGTTTAATGTATCACGTTTAGTATGAATTAGTTCAATTTATACCTTTTCCTTTAGCGTTGTGTCGTCGGTCTCTCGCGGCGAGATCGCTGACAATGATGTCGATGCGGAACATGTCCATCCACGCTACAAGCGAGAGCTTGGACCCGAGCGAGTCCAGTGCAGGCGGACCGGTGTTGACGCCTTCACCTGAACCGCTTTTGTTTTTCGACTCGCCTGGTTTGGAGGAAGAAATCTTGATTACATTTCTTGAAAGATATAAATTAAATCAGCAAAATCCAAAGAATTTTGATCCTTTTTAGAGAATTAATAAGCTACCATCACAAGTAATTTTATGACTTCTTTTTGCGAGGTTTAGTCAATTTTGATCTATCCTTGAAAGCTAAAGAGAAATTGGGTGAAAAAAGGAAGGAAAGAAATATATTTAACTTAAATAACATTTATTTTATTACTGCCCAAGTAAGCAGCTACTTTTAAGAGTTACCAAAAATAAAATAACCACTCACCCTGCGTAACCTGATGAGGTGAAACTCCAAGAGCAGCCAAAAAGGGTTGGAACACCAGATGTGCATCCAGCAGCATCAAGGACCCCTGCAGAGGGTACAGACTACAGGCTGGCATCGCGGCCGCGACGGCGCGGGGGTTCATCTTCGAAGGAGGGATTATTGGCTTCTTGTTCTTTGACTCCTGGGTTAGTAATTACGAGACAGCGTGCTTTATACTTCGAAATATCTTGACGGTGAAGTTAATGACGAATTCGGTTAATTTTTATTTGAACCCCAATGATTAAATGTGATTCATGCTTGTGTGAAAATTATGAAAATGTTTTTCCATGCGTTTTTATTATAGGTGTAGGTAATTTTAATGGGACTATTTCTAGGGATAGGGGATTTAAATAGCTTGATTTATTGCCTAAAACTCCCTCAAAATCTAAGTTTTATGATGGATGAGAATTACCATTTATAACATCTAGAACAGCACTAGAACATATTGAGTATATAATGAAAATTGTTAATATAATAACAAACACAACACTGCGATCCTAAATTAAAATATAAATTAGTATGCCAAATTCCCTTCACTACTTTTGAGCAAGAATTTAATAAAAAATATCTTCGGCACTTTTTGGTCAGAAATCGCAATCTTGAATAAAAATATCTTAACAGATTCAAAAATCATTATTTTACCCAATCAAAACCGGATATCATGCTCGGCAAATAACATTGCGACCACAATTGCGACTTCTATATTTATTTACCAGTCAAAAATAAAACTTACCACTTTAATCGGCTCTTGCTTAGCCATCCATTGATAAAGATCTTCTCTAGCACGATCATTCTTCATGTTTTCATCGCTTCCATGGGGAGAATACAAGGAAGGATTGGACCCCACCGTCGGCAGGTCCTCCTTTAGGGTCCCGTAGTCTACTATACACGAATAAACAATGTGGACTTATTTAGGGTCATAGTTGTTTTCATGAAAAGAGTGACTATCTATGTAAAATTATGAAAAACAATATCGAAAAATATTTTTATTTATAATTGAAACGATTCAAAACAATAAGTACATCGAAATAAAAAGTTTTTATTCAGTTATGGCTATGGTGTCTTCACCAAGCCTACTTAATAAATTATTACTTTTAAAACACACCTTATCGTAAATATAAATTTACTATCCATTCATTGCTTACAATACATAATTTATATCAATTGTCTTTATAGCATTGTTTTACATGATAACGTTTCTTAGAATAATTTCACAACTATTCGGATGGAACTGAATACGTCAGAACGTGAGTACATGCTTGCACCATCCGTACTTTTCTTTAGCGGGCGATGTCAATTTGTTACTGTGTCTGGCTTTTATATATAAGGCCTTTGTGTCTATTGCAGACGATTCATGGCGTAATGTCTGCGAGACAGCGTTTTTGTCTGGCATTCAGACATCCAAAATTACGCATGTTCAGAGTCGGTTGTGTTAAAATGGACGATTATAATATAAACAGTACAATCTTACGCGGATGGGTGCTGTCCAATGCGACGCCTTATTTACCTGGAGTTTTTCTTTAAAACATATCAAAAACAAAGTCAAACAAAACGAGCAATGTACTACTCACTAGCGATAGCGTCGTCGTGGAAGGCGGGTTTCCTCGTGGAGAATGGCAGCGAAGGGAACACGAGGCTCGCGCGGCTGCTTTGTGCGCCTCGCACTGTGTACCACACGGGATTAACGATACAATGCAGGGAGGTTAACTAGTGTACGAAAAAACTAGCCCACCCTGAAGTTTAGTTCCAGATCAAAACATAACACTATTTTATATTATTGATTGTGCCCAATTTAAATTACAAAAGCCTTATTACTAAAATTAGAACGACAATGGGTAACACCTTCCAGACTATCCTTGGAATAAAAGAGAAAAAAGAAAGATGTGAAAAATTTAGGGTAGAGTTTTTATTTCCCCGAAGAGTTAAAATGTGTTTCTTAATATGTCACCCATATTTCGCATGTTAAAAGTCCCTTGTAAAGGGAACCGAGAGTGTTGCCATATATCAGACAGTCCCAGATTAAATGCTGTTTCAAATTTTTTTAGCTACTTAAGGGTGATCTAGCTTATTTCGATCGTTACAACATTGTGTGTTTTGGGTATGTGCCGGTGATTTATGTATGGTATGAGGGATAGTGCTGTTCTCCTAAGACGTTATTGAGTATAGTCATATAGTAGTATTTTAGTGATAACTAAATGATCAGTAACACGGTTTAAATTGGTCGAACAATGAACTTAGACACACTAATTTGGGAAGTGATGTGAATACAGTTGAATTACAAAATATGGTTAAATGCCAGTCTCTCATATTAAACGAATTTTTCATTTTAATTCGGTTTAAAATAGGACGGAAAGTTGCAGCAATTTTTTTAAATAAATTGTGCTGTTACTGAGATGGGTTTCTCGACGAAGAAGTGTATGAACTTAAATCGAATTGTGTACATTCAAGTCTATGGTGATTTGGGTGTTAACATTTTATGTCTTGATGATGGATTGTAATAATACAAATGAAATATACAAATAAATGCATCACAATAAAAGGGTAGACTCATGTTTAAACTACTACGCATACGCATGTCCAATATCCCCAAGGTTCAAAAATAAAACAGTACCCAAAAAAACAATAGACAAGTTATAATCTGTCTAAATTTCTTTAACAACGAAATCATAAAATTAATGGAATTACTACGACTTTTACTGATATATGTCTTTTCTGTTTAGTTAACAATATCAATTTAAACCTTTATAACTTGTATTTTAAACACCAGAGTTCAATTAAGCACCACTGAGAGATTTTTCAACGGTGTTTACAGCCATGTCAGAGGCCTACGGGCTGTATAAACTCTGACACCAGGTTGTTCATCAACCATACGATAAAAAACAAGAAAACCAGAGCTCAATATAAATAGATAAATGCTATATATACAAAATAATATATTTAGTGTGCATATATTTAATATCTAAAGCATTTCACTGCTTTCCTTACACATAAAATCCAAATATCGATTGACTATACATAATAAAAAATCAAAAGCTTTACATTCTACTATTACACACACATATTTATCATATTTTTAGCGAACAAACTTTAATTTTAGCTGTTAACATAGATAAGCGAGGAACGGTCAACATTTTAAAGTAGATTATTATAAATGAATTATGTTGTATGACACATTCAAAGCGATCACAAAACGAGATAGTCACAACAAAATATAAAACATATTTATTTAAACACAGATATTAATTAACCGGTCAATGTTAACATTTACCGAGGTAAAAATAGTATTTGTCCAGGCAAGGAGAAAGTAAAGGAAATAGCGATAAAAAACCACAGACAATAAACTTAATTTGAATGAAAATGAGATGGTTTTCTCCACTCCATGCTGTCAAACATCAAACAAATTTCAAGACCAACAACGACATAACAAACGCAAGACACACGCTACGAAGTCGTTTGAAACTATTTGCGACAAACGAAACAATCGCTAGTTATTTCTGACATTATTTTAACGTTAGCAATAACAGCTAAAACTGCTAGCACTTTAGTTTTACTATTTAGATTGAAGAACATGATTTCAAACGACTTTAAACAGTTATTTGGGACTTGAGGACCATATTTTAGTCGAATAAGGTGTAAAGTTACTGAAAAAAATGATTTACAATAGTTTGGGACAAATTCTGGGCCCAAAAGTCAAAAGTGTTTACATATCATGTTCAAACTTTATAGTTCTTTGTCAAAACACCTTTAATTTTTAAAAAATACACTAAATAATATATTTATTAACAAGAGGTGTCGAAAAGGTTTGGTTTTGCGAATCAATTTAGAGTCCTATTATCTACCACACAAGGTCCACAAATCCCAACAGGCATGACAACACATAGTGTTTGGTGTACAAACCAGAGGGCGGCGTGGATGGGAACGAGTGCGGACGCGGACTAGCCGCCGCGCCGGACGCTTCACCCACAAACGAGCACATGTTATTATTGTTCATCATTATTATTATATGCTATTTAGATAAAAATGAAGTACTGTGGGGAAGTAGCTTTACGAAATATATTGAGAACTAAGATAATATATTTAAAATTTTCAATAACATTCAAGTGAAAAGATTCCTCTTCGAATGAGAACGTTAAGTTATAGAGCAGCCTTTTCCAAAGTGGGCGACAACGCCTCCTTGTGGGCGCTGCAAACCTAAAGGGGAGCGGTAAGAGATCCAGAAAAAAAATCGAGACGTTGTGTAGAGGCTTTACTTAATTAATTTAATTTGAAGTTATACCGTTTTTAAAGTTTGGGAACCCCTGATAGAGGATTGCTGAGAAGGACAAATTTAATTTCACCCTTCAGCAATAAAACTCTTGACCCGCTTCCCCCCCTACCCCTCCGTTGCGCAACAGTAACAGGGATACTGCTAAACCTAAGCGCGTTTTAAATAGTATGTATTTATTTTCGCCTAACAATTTCCCTTGTGTCATGGATGCAGTTACAAACATATCATTTCACAATGCACAAACACCCAGTCCAGAACAAATAATCAATCAGCCTTAATATATTTAGCAAAACTACTAAATTATAATCAAGATAAAAGCTAATAAAATATTGCGGGATACCGTGAATATATTTAGTTATACTTATAGTGGGAATTCTAAAAGAAATACTTATTGCAATTTAAAAAATAAAACAAGCAACCATGGGCGTATCCAAGGGAAGGGGGCAAGTGGAAGCACTGTCCCCCTTCCCTCCTCTTAGAATTGGGTCTCCTGAACATTTAGCCAGTTCATTATAAATCAACAAGAAATTAAGATAATTCCACCCCCGCCACGCCAATAGTTTCAGATCCCCCCCTCCTTAAGCCTAAACTGGGTACGCCCATGCAACCAACTTTACAAAGTACTTACAAAGGTGCTTCAAAGAATACTGTTCTAAAACGCGAAGACAGTAAAGGCTATTTTCGAATGGTAATGTATTTTAGTTGTAAATAAATTACACTAATAGGGATGTTGACTCATTAAAAAAAAACAAAGTTACAATTTTGAATATTTTTAACTAGAAGATGGCACTAAAGACAAATGACGTCATAAGCCAATAACATTGAGGTAAATCTTTTCAAATCTGAGTAATCATCATTTTGCGATATCACCCCAGAAATTTTGAAAGCTCATAATTATCTTGGGTATTCATTAATGTGTACATTTTATTACAGTAGGCAACATCCCTATTGTTAAATGATTTTCAATTCAAGTGAAATTACATTTTATATGTCATTTTATTTATATAAATGATATGAATTATATAATAAATTCTTTAAAGACCTTTGAGTAAGATTATTTATATATTAATTTTAGTTTTTTTATTATATTTTCTGTACTTATACTTTTTAGGGAATTTTCTACTAATCAATATAATAAACTCACCGGGTATATTGACTTTATCGACATCCATATTGAGGAGAAGACAATTTTCATCCAAACCTTCTGTCTCCAGCGGGTATTCTTGCCAACCTTCGACGGAGTCCTGAAATACAATTATTTATTATTATTATTTTCAGCCATTATCGTCCCACTGCAGGGCAAAGGCCTCCCTACCCTCACTCATTTACATTATTCTTGTGTGAAATACAAACACAAGAATAATATAAATGAGTCACAGTTGATGAGTTCTTCATAGCTGAAGCAAGGGCTTGGTGCAGAAGATTGTTCAAGATAATTATCGCGATGATTACGTACTGATAATTATCCAGATAAATATCGCGATGATGATGTACTGATAATTATCGCGATGATTAAATACTGATAATTATCCTGATAATTACATGCGGGTAATAAGTAAATGTAAGAAAGAGATGCCTAGGGTGTCATGCCTAGAAAGTATAAACATAACAGACTTAGAACAGGATAATTATCGGATAACTATCAATTAACATAATTATCTTGATAATTTACAATCCTGCTATGGAGCCCTGAACGCGGGCTTGAACCTTGTTGGTAGGCTGTATTTTATACATTTTTAATTCATTAAAGGTTAAGACATAAAAATTATACGATGTTACGTGCCACAAAGACATTTTACATAGGTTATCTTATGTTACCTCAAGTAGATCAGGTAAAGCGAAGGTGACGTTGAGTGGCTTCATGACTTTACTCTTGTAGTTATGTTCTAACAGCAGCGGTGTGTACAGAATGTTCTTCCATTGGCGACTCAGGACTATCACTCCCTGAAATATGTAATATTATTTAAGCAACTTTTTCTACCAGCCTGTACTAATTATGAAAAAGAAATTCCTGCTCAGTATACCTGTCGGAGCGTAGACAAGGACGGCAGATGTCTCTCGGCGAGGTCGGCCTGCACGGCGGCGGCGTCGGCCTGCAGCGCGTACCGCAGCAGCACCGCGCACAGCTGCAGCGACGGCTCCTCGCGCAGCTGCTTGGCCATCGGCGTGTGGCGCCCGTAGCGACTCTATGCCACCAAATTACGAAATAAGTATACAATGAACGAATCATTTATTCGGTGTTTATATTTTAAACAAATATTCTATTTCTGGAATACAATTTAAACTTTTTCCAGAAGTTCATAGCCGATCTACTCAATTCAGGTAGCCGCAGCTACACAAATTGATAACTTTGCACCAAGGGTGTCGTTACGCATTTGGTCTAGTCATTTATTTAACCTAGAAACTCCGTACTAATTACAAACTTTGTACCCTACTCTACCTTAGGTAAAGTGTGATGTGGAGCCAGGTCGAGGGCAGCGGCCATAAGACTAGCAGCGGTAGCAGTGAGTCGTCTCGCGTAAGCTCGGTACAACGCGACCACTCGGATGCCCAGCCTGTTGCAAGGGTTCATCCATGCGTTGATGGCTGGAGACGCCGTGCTAAGTAGGTTCCAGTCCAGTCTGAAATAGTATGAAGAGGTTGCAATAAAAGCTATTGTAATTTTATGGTGGTTATGGTTTCAAATAGTCAATAACTAGAGATTTTGAAGGCATGATCGCGCAAATTGGGAGTGTGAGTTCAATATATTCTTTCTCATCTATTTGTGACAGCATCTTGTACCAAACGAAGACAGTGATCAGACTAATGAATTAAGTTCCTTTTTTAAAGTTTACTTCATTTATTTTCAGTTCACATCTATCATTTATAAGATCAACTCACCTGGTATAATCAATCTTCTTCGTGATCGGTGTTCTTGGAGGTGCGGCAAAGTTGAACCAGACGACTTTCAAGTCTATAGCACAGGAGGACGTATTTCCATTATCTTTCAAAGGCACTACGGTGGCGTTGCTGTCGTTGTTCGAAGGCTCATCTGGCCCAGGTGTAGAAGGTTCAGGTGGGGGCGGAACTGGAGGCGGCTGAGCATTTCCCAAGTTTGGAGTACTAGGCTTCGAACTTGATTCTCTTTTTCTAAATAAATCCTCAATCCCTGAAGTCCTACTCTTAGTACTCCTGTCTTTCTCTGACTTAAACTCTTCAGCGGATTTTACTGATTCCCTACAGCTTTCGTTGTCAGGTCTCACAGGTTTTTTCTCTTCGCTTTGTGTAGGCTTGTGCGATTGCGAATGTTTAGAGACCTTTATTGAGATACCTTCGAGTCCACATTCGAACATTATAAAGCCAATAGGGTCTTTCTGAGGTTCTGCTGATCCATTTTGGCAGCACTGTGAAGTAATAATTCGAATTGATACAAAAAAAAAACAAAATGCTACTACAATAAAGTCTCAACTTGCAACACGCACGACACTTACCATAGATTCGCAACCTTTCGCGCAACTGTCAACTCTAATGAACTTGAAGGACACTTTGGAATGCTGGCACGGTATGCCTGTGATCGTCACATCTTTTAACTGAGACGATTCGTTGCGTATGCGACGAAGTTGACCATGGACTTTGCCTGTGAAATAACATTTTATGTAATCATTTTAATTCAATGTTTATTATCCTAAATAATTACCGATCGTGTTGCTACTTACCCACGTTCAAAGTAATTGTCGTATCTTCACATTGTTGCTGTGACGCTTCTATAAACACAGGTTCTCCTCTCTCAGGTCCTCGTCTCTTCCCTGAAGACTGCGTAGAAATTAACGCACGAGGGCCCTTCATTATACCAAAAGACTTTTTACTTCCCAAAGCCCTTAATGTAGGCCTGTAATACAACTGCACAGATTCCAAATTCTTCCTAGAGCTGACATATTTCGCAATTATATTTTCGACTGATACTCCGAACAATGATACACATGTCAGATCTTGGATGTTGTCCAGAGCTGAGAAAGATATCATATCTTCCACTACAGAAGACTGTATGAATATTATATTCACTTTGGGAATAGTTACAGTGGCTTGCAACTGTTCGCATATGCTCTCTTCATAAACGTTTGAATGAGGTATCGTTGCAAGTTTACATTTGTCGTCTTTATCCGTCACCAAGTTTGATTGGCTCCGATCCTGCATCTGAGGCAGCCAATTTTGGACGTACTGCTTCTGTTTGAGCACATTTGCGGTGGACACAGAAGAAATACAAAGCAGGCGCAAATGATTTATCACAGTTATTGGATGTATGTTCGCGAGGACTGGAGTTAACGACTCCACGAATTTTTGCGTACTTTCCAAAACAAGAGGAGTCAACATTATATCGATCTCCCCTCGAAGTTTAACAAATAATCCATTTTTGGAGTCACTTGTAGTGGTAATAGTTGATGCAGAACTTTTCTCCGTAGTGTTTTCTTGACTGTCTTGTACTTGCTGCACGTCCCACCACCCATGAGGATAAGGATGAGCTTTGACTTGAGAGTTAAAATGTGGCGGCAAATTAGAATAAGGTCCGTGCTGGTTCTGATTATTCAGGTCCTTTTTAGATACCAGTCGTAGGATATTGATTTTTCCAAGCGGCTCAAAGCTTGGCAAATATTTTTGGCCAACATAAACTAAAGTTCCGTCATCAGCCCGCTTGAAAAGGGGCAACGTAAACACATCGCTGCCACTGGGCAAAGAGCAGGATGACCAATTCGAGCACTTGTACTGGGGCAAATTATGCATATAACTGGCCATTAGAAGAGGGGAATCTACTATGGGTTTATTGGTCTGCATGTGCAGATTGACCAGCGTCATGTCTTCTTGCGAGGATATCGCTGATATGAAAGATGTCGAAGACACAGAACCACTCTCGGAATCTGGTTGGACGCCGCCGGTACTTAAATTACTTATCGTGTCCGGTATGTCTATTGGTTCTGATTTAGGCGCAGAACTATTCCATTTCTCATTGCTTATATCGTTAATACCAAAAGAACTTTTGTCTCTGGGATTACTGTGTCGACTGCCGAAAGAATGCTTCAAACTTGAAGAACGACTAGGAAACATGTCCTCATCAGCCGAGAAGAATGCTTCCGAATGATTTTCACTAGTTATAGACATAGTTCTTTGTACTTCTTGTGGTAATGTATCTTCCGGTGGTACTTGGGAATTTAATGAATAATGCGATTCTGACACCGCTACACTTCTTACTGGCACTTTCGGTACGACAAAGGACTCTACTTCCGTCGTAACGGTCTTTTTTCCGCTATCCTTAACTCCACAACTTAAAGCCAATTTAGAATCAGAAACACTGCTCTCCATCTGAGGAACGTTCAGTACACTCTTGTTGAGTTTTGAATCGCTGTCAATTTTAGTGCTTCCTAAGGGTATGGAGGCATCCACTAGTCGAGCGTAAGGAACGTCACTTTTTGTACTTGATACTAGAAGATTATTACTTCCTTTACTCATACTTGTGTAAGAGAATCTTCTAGTTAAACTTCTACGATCTGCACCCTGCGGAGATTTATTCAAGTTTTGTGGCAATGGTGATGGTATTAAAGTAGCCACGTTTGTAGGCTGGAGGCATACGTTAAAATCGTAAGGCGACGTATTGAATACCAGTTTTCCAGTATGTAATAGGCTTTGTCCATACCCGTACTCACCTGGCGTTGTTTCTATAACATTAAACATAGCCACATTGATGCCTTCGTTGAGGTCATTAGGACTTGGCTTCAAAAAGTTAGGTCCGTTTCTATTTGAACCGAAGAACGCACAACCTCCAGTACATCCACATTGAGAACTCTTTCCTTCAACTAGCCACAAGAACCAAAGTCGCTTCGTCTTATCATCGTGAAGTTTCAAGAACTTTTGTTGTACTAGATGAAGATTTTTTGGCGTTTGAGGCAATGATGAGGCAGCTTCGATCAGTAAAGGTCCTAAAGCAACCGATCCAACTCCCACCCAATTGTCACTTTCAGGCGGTTTATTCTGACTGTTGTTACTTCCATTCGAATGATGATGGGTATTCGTTTGCATGTTTGTTTGTGTATAGAGAGCCAATTTTATATTTGGTAATAGGCCAGTAACTCCAGTACCGAAACCGGAGCCGTGTAAATTACAAAAACTAAGCCTAACAGGGGATATCCACGTCTGCAACGTGGTGTTGGTATCCGCGATGTAAATATCTATAAGATCTATCGCAACTCGTATCATCTTGTATTTGATTTCGTTTGAAGTCGGACACCGATACTTTAACGTCAGATCCGTTTCTGGGCACATTACGTTATTTAATCCATGATGACATTGTCTTGATGGGTTTGGTGGCACTAATTCGTTTTCACTGTCGCAAATGAGTAGCAGAAACGTTTCTAAAGACGATATTATTTGGTACATTTGAGGTAAGGTGAGACGACCTGTAAGTTGCCCTAGCTGAAGTTCCATCATCCATGCGTACTCCACAGTATCCTCTTCAACAGTTCGGTTCGTATCACTGAAGAAGCCATTACCACGTAGTTGGAAAGACGATAACATTATGTGTCCTTGATATAAAGCTCCAGAATTAGTGGTGTTTGACCGTGATAAGTTATTTGACGATACCAAAATTGAAGGACTCAATAAAAGTTGCAATTTGGTCTCTCTAAAGCTCTTCTCCATTTCAAATCCGAATCTGTCAATCAACACAACTGGGCAAGGTGGTTCACTTTCACTGCAGTTCTTAACTAAATGTGCCTGAATGTCGTGTATTAATATTGAAACTTTCACATCTAAGGGCCGGTACTTTCGCGGGTCGAAAGGACTTTTGGTAGAATCTGTAGAATCATCAATTGATATTTCAGTGTGTTGGTTGACACTGCTTTTATCATTTAACTTAGAATTTTCATTGGGCCAGTGAAATGATTCCATGTTCGGCGATTTCTGCATGTCAGTGAATGTTTGGTCTTCGCCGAAGATATTTTCCAGCAAGTTCATAAAGCTTGTTATAATGGTCCCATAGGCCACTAGAATTGAAGTTCCAACTTCAAGTTCCACGCTCACTTTATCTGGTGCTAGCGTGGTTCTGTCGAATTTGTTTCCATCTAGTGTCCAGTTGATTTGAGGCTGTTTTCTCATCCTTGGTATTCTCATAGGCGATAATAGTATTTCTTCTTTCTCTGGTGTAGTTATGTCTGCTTGGGGCTCCGGCCCTAATGGCGGAATTGGATGATAATCATACTTTACACTTAGAGCAACAAGAGGAGCGGACCAGCAATCCACCCATCCTTGTGACTTAACACATTTTCTCCTCCATTTTGACGCTTTTAGTCTGCAGGGAACTAACTTCATATTCTTGTCTAGGGAGAGAAGTAGTAATTTTGACGTGTTGACTTCGGGCAAGAAGAGACTCATGTCGACGGCTTCACTTTGTATCCAGATTTTTAAAGGTATAACATCTGGCAAGAAATCGACGAACGGCAAGTCAAAGGAGACTTCGAGCAGGTCACCACAGAACGCTACATGGTTATTCTCCTGATTCGTTGAACTGCAGTCTATCCAGTTATATTGATTACTCACTGTAACCACTTCACATTCTTTTAGTACAAGACATATCTTCCACGTGTAAGGGACGAAATGTAAGATATCAGGGCGGGCTTTTGTAGACCAATCATTAATTAAATCTTGGAAGAAATCTATGTGTGTGTAGACTAAATGTATTGTTGCTTTACATCCTGTTAACCTTAGCTGCCAACATTGATGATGGTTCCATACAAGAGGGTAATGGCATTTCACTGTGTACTCCAATGTTTCACTTTCAGCCAGACTCCTGTACTGCAGACTCGTCGTAGCTTCTAAATGTAATAGCTGCCCCGTAATTTTTGTCGTGTACCCATCTTGTAACACAATCCATGGGAGATTTACTTCGAGATACGAACCAGCACCTATGTTTATATGTACAGCATTAGTTTCTTTATTTTTTGTAAACAGAATATCGATAGTAGCTTCATTAAGAGTCGATAGTCTGATATCAAAAGACTGTGTCTGTCTTCTATCGCCAGGTTTAGGTTGTGGCGTTACTTCTAAATTTTTATAATTCGGTGGGAAGAAAAATTTGAACAGATGATCTCTCTGTCTGTCTGCCCAAGGACCATAGCTGAAGTCCGTGCCTTTGCCACATTTGATATCGACGCCCCAAATTGGAGGTGTAGATTCTACTATGTCACCATTAGCTAACCGAAGAAGGACAGGTTGTTCTGGCACTAATCCTGGCTCATCCATATAAAAATAGACTTCGATATAGTTTGAGCTCATGACAACGAAGCCTTCTCCCATATATCGCGGCGGTTCGTCTACCATTGATGTGTAATTAGGGCTAGGAGCAAGCATTACTTTACAATTCTCCGCTTTTGCTTTGACGAAATGCATAAGATAGTCCAGGCTAGAGGCGGGTGGTTTTGTACTATATACTAAATGTGATTCTTCTACACTAATCGACAATGTGGTTGGGACTAATCTGTTGCCGAAGATTACTCTCCCGGAGCAGATATCAATCTTTATGACAGGGATGAGATCCCTCCAGGTGCGAGCCATGGCGGCCTCAGACCTGACAGTGTCTTGTGCTCTCCGTCGCTTTTCATTAGCATCATTCATAGCTTTATCCCTATCTGTGAAATCATCATCATTCTGCTGTTTTATAACAGGTTCCAAGCCAAATATTTTTTCAAGTTCGTTGTATAAATCGCATCGATTATAAAAATGTAATTCGAAGCCGTTTAGCATTATAGAGAGGCGTGTATCCGAGTGCGATAAGTCTGTAAATAACAATGACAATACCAAATATAGAATGTTTATTAAACACGGTTTATTTTCCTGAATCTAAACATATAATTACCATAGAAATAAACTGTTTGTCTGAGAGCTAGGAGCATGTAACAACATTTATTTTTAATCTCATTACAGTGGTTATGGTACTAATTTAGTGAAACCTTCTAGTGTGCCTATTAGCAGCCAGCTGTTAAGTTTAGATATTTATTTATTACTAAACCAATTAGAACACAATATCATTCAGTAATGTTTCTCTACGATAGGTTTTTAACACCCACACTCTGCCAGATATGTTATCAATAAAATTATTGAACTGAGTGAGAGTCTGTTGAAAAAAATATTTATGTACTATGAACTATCGCGGACACGAACGGTGCACCACTTTGCGATCAAAATGTTTTGAAGAACGCTAGGTGCGTAGGGGCGGGGCTAGCGCTATGTTCGGACGCCGGGTGCAAGCGATTCTAACCTTAAGAGTGGTGCACCGGCTTTGTCCACGATAGTACATTGAAAATTCAAAAGCACTTGTCTGACCTAAGAATCAAACGCAGACCATTCTCAATTTACTTTCTACAATACTTCGAGCTAGGTAATTTATATGAGCAAGTAAAATCTTTAAAGATAAACTAACCTTCAGAGACATCTTTGGGCACATAAGATCGCCACCATCTGAAGATTAAGTAGCCATCCTGTATCCGTAATGTGTAGTCATAGTTGATGTACACTATGTCGCGAAACATTATCTTGCCGGACAGGGCATTTAGGGTAAAAGAACCTGTAAATAAATACACCATATGAAGCAGTGGCGGATTGTTAAATGGGGCTCCTGATCTCTTCAAAATTTTTCGTTGTTGTAGTGTACCTATTTACATTTTATAAAAAGAAAAGTTATTTCCTTTAGTAGCTCGGCTTATCGCAATTTGGGGCCTGGAACGGACGCCCCCTCCGCCCCCCCCCCTTTAGTCCGCTAGAGGTAAGAGTTCTAGAAGACTAATTTGATCAAAAAGCGGTTTTTGTGACTTAACTATAATAGTCATATTTTTGTGGGTAATGATGAGTACAATAAACATGTAGTACATTACTTTATGTATCGTCAATAGTTTTTGCAGCAATCAAATGTTATATCTTGGGTATTGCATTATTATTATTATATTGCAATTTTCGTAAGGATGTCTATTTATTTTAAGGTAAAATACAGCCTTCGTTGCTGCGCATGCCAAATCCGCTATCTACTTTATTTTTTAAATCTATTTTTGGTGCCATTTTGCTTAATTTTTAAAGACAGCAGCCAGCAAATCCCGTTTTTTCGTATTCGTATTAGTTCAAGAATCTTGCACTAACATGCATTTTATTTTTATTGACAAGTACCTAATTATAATAATAATTGACAAAACAAAAATAATACACTTACATTTTAGATTGGAATCTACTTATGTCGTTGATCGTACATACCTATGCTATATCACAAATATGACCATATCACGTTGCTACAAATTTTATCTAAAGCCATGAAGCATGTAAAATTTTAAATGTGTTGCACAATGTACTTGTTAATACACCCATTGTTCTCTCCATCTCACTGCATATTTATAAATATTGTTTCAGCCATCTTAGGAAGAGGTTGAGAGTTTAAGCTTTGTCAAGACGGTAGTATAAACAATGTTTGTAGTATGTACAAACAACATATAATAAATAGAGGTTGTTCGTTTATTGATCGAAATTGGACTTTAAGTTTTAAATTGATAAAAAACCTCGTCAATAGCTACTAAGCAAAATCAAAAAAGAAAATGGTGTAAACCATGTTGTGTTTGCCTTTTTATATAGGTACTTATATTAAGTATATATATTATATTATAATATTATGTATAAAGTTATTATCTCTTTAAATTTCTATTCTCTCGCTCTACCCGTAAAACAAAGAATACTGATTTGTAGTAGCTTTGATGTTACAAGCTAAACACATCATTTGTTTAGTGCTGTCTTCGTCTAATATTATTCAAACCATTATAACTTTGTACTTTTTTTATCACAACCTACATTCCTACAGAGAGTAGGATTTTTTATTAATAAAAGATATTTGGATACAAGGTCGGGCACAATAATAATATATATATACATAGAAATAAATGATTGATAAATAAACTTTGTACTTTAATAAAATTAGGTTTTTCACTGCTTATTAATCTTTTTGTAAAAATTCAAACAGAATTTTCTAAAAGATGTGGTCAAATACCTATAATTACTATATTATTGAACAATATTCATCAATGCACATTTGACTGATTCATAAATTGAGATTATTTGTCATATAACAGACAATGGACTTCGACATTACTTGTTATCATTACACAATTTATATAAAAGTACCTAATAAGGTTGAAACTAATTAATATTTCTGAACAGAAATTAAATATAAGTTTTCTATAATTAAACAACTTTTTAACGGAATAATTGCGTAAAAGATTTATTTATTTGTCAAAAAACCTGATGCTTCGAGTGCTTTGCAGCTCTCATGGTCAAATAAATAAATCTTTTACGCTATACTATACTATAGGGGACTACTATGCCCGCACCAAAGCTATGTTGACTGACATAGTCTTGGGGCTGGCATAGTAAGTGAATGTTTAGACAGGGTAAATAGACAAACATCAAGCTAACTCAGTCTGCCATCAACCATCAATATTGGACCTTCCCCGTATCACCGCTCACAAAACGCATAGGCGGTGGCACTTGCACTCAAACTATAGTAAATAACCTAAACTGACAAAGTATACAACTAATAATGACATACAAACAAACTTGAACATTGTTTTGTATTGTTTCTGATAACAATAATGATCATTACTCATAAATATCCTTTTATTTGTGTTATCTGATTATCCTACACATTATCTACTACTTTAGTGTGTCAGTATATTATTATGATTTTAGTTTGTATTCTTTTTACAATGTTGGAGTTATTGAAATGCATAGTTGTTAAACTAGCTCCCTGAACTTGGGGTTGTTGAGTAGTGATCTGGTAATAGCGGAATAACACTCCATTATGTTTCTAATAACATAGGAAAGATTGCCAAATCTGTTTTATCTAAAGATTTAGTTTTGTTTATTTGTTTCTGTGTATTACGGAACACACCCGACCTACAAACCAAGCAACATTTGATCATGAACATGAACTAAGAAATATAAATATAAATAAATAGGTCACTCACCTATTTTAAAGTTGTCATCTTGGAAATAGAACTTGTTGATGAGCCTGGTGAGGATGTATCCCAGCACGCGGCTGTTGTAGTACGTTATATAAACGAACCATAGTATCGCAGATATATGGGACACGAGCAGGAGGGCAAAGTTTCTGTCCATTGTTATATCCGCAAAGTCTATCGTCGAAGAATTCCATCTTTGCGCCACCGGGTCGTCAATAGACCCGGTGAAGTTATCCCTAAATTCAATCATTACAAGTTACAACAAATAAACAACATTAAATCCTTCATAAATAGCTAAATACGAACATAAACATAGGTCAATTACAAGGCTACGCAAATCGCGATAACTTACATGATGGTGGCTTAATAACTACACTGACACTTTTTACATTTTATGATATTAAACTGCCCTAAATAATTACACACTATACACATTTCTAATACTATTTTTACAATTCTTATCAAAATCATAGATCACTGCCCATCCGTAGTTCAGAAATTTTGACAGCTTACTAACGACTACGTTCCGTTTATCATAACTGTTAGTTCAAGTTCACTGTATTTACGTTTCGTTTTGCATCGCTAAGTGCATTGTGATTTAATGAAACTAAAAAATATTAAACTGCAATGCTGGTTAAATCAATACCTATACATAGTTCGACTGATGAAATAAAAATAATTTCAAGTTTTGATATTTATTACACGACTGATCGTTGCATTTTAGCACTTACACACGGCGCTGCACTGTACGGCGATCAAAAGCCGCGTAATTCAAAAACCAAAATAAAATATTGCTAGGATACCAATCTGTTATTTATGTTTGAGACATGATGTTTGATACATATCAAAAAACATAAGGAAGCTGAAAAGTCTGCTTTATTGCCAATAATAATAATAAGAAGAAAAAGTCCTTTTTGCTTAATTGTACATAATTAATTAAATAAAATGTCTAAAGAAAGTTCCGAGGAACAAATTGAGGAAGAAAAACCGCCACCATATGATCCTAAAGTCAGGTAGGAATAAAATTTCTATTCTTCCATCTAATTTGCTGGCCACAATAATCTGCTGGAGCGGAGGAGCGAGTGAGTTTAAATGTTTAGGAAGGTCCGTATCATTCCGATTACTGCATGTCTTGGGCCTTGTTCTGATAGAAATAGAACGTGCTGCGTGTAACCGCTCTTGTTATTAGGTAAATGATGGAAGCGGCCAGCCTCATCGTGAGGTGAATTGGAATAAGGAACACGTACCTTAATACTTTATCATGATATTAGGTACAGGCGTTAGTATATAAGTTCCTTGGTAAAGGCTGACTTATCACGTCTGATTTTAACCAAAAGCTAGGCAGCGGAGCGGTGCCACTAAGAGTCTGTTACAGGGACCGTGAACTATGGTGCACTGGACAGATAGCAAACTTCATCAAACCTGTAGCCACATAACGGTCACATTTTAAAATTTTGGTCTAACTATTATCTAAAATTTAGATATAAAAATCCAATTACTTTGCAATTGCTTGCTTGCTCTACCTGCCGCGACTAGATCAAAACAATTATTTTATACCTTTCATCTAAGATGTATTAATTAATCCATACACAAGACTAGGCATTTACTCTTAAATTGAATAGGTACTTTGCTCGTGACGTGTGTGTTAATCGATTGTGGGCAACTGTTGTTAAAATTGTATAATCTGTTACGGCTAACATTCTAAAAATTGTAATTTCAGATGGGCAAACCCCCACTGTTTGGACTTCATGACATTCGTCGGCAAGGATGTATTCGCTGTAGGACTCGATATTTACATTATATTTTTTAACTACAAAACTAACACTGAAACTGTGTACGTGGCCAATGATGCAGTGAAAGGTGATGGCGTCGATGTTATCACTGGTATGTACCTATAAACAAATGTGTGTGAGCAAAATATAGGACGAAACGAAATATAGACGTTTTACGTGCTTTGCGAAGCCTTATGCCTTGGGCATTATGTTTTGCCACCGCTGGCACCTCCCTTGTTACGATTTTCCCGGTGCGATCCGAGCTTCTACATCGATAGGATATTAGTATGACCATTTGACTAGCAAGTCAGAAGTCTCGGGTTCGAACCCAAGGCGCGCACCTCTGACTTCTTGTAAGTTATGTGGTTATTATAAATTAATTATCATTCTCCGTGTGTTGGCCCCGGCTGTCAATGTAGATCTTTTACGGGTAGTCAGAAGCCCGAAAGTCTGACAACCTGTCTTACCAAGGGGTATTGTGTAACCCAGTACCTATCTGGGTTGTGGAGGTCTGATAGGTCATTTTCGGGCTTCTGACTACCCGTAACGACTGTCAATGTAAGTCGGAGATATCAGGTTAAAAACCTAAGCTTGCACCTCGACCTTCTGTAAGTTAGGTAGGTTTATGCATAAAGCACCCTGTTCTCAATTTTTTTAGGGCATCGTTCGTATATGTTCGCGTTTGCCGAGAAGGTAAAGCACGCCCGAATATTCGTGATGGCTTACCCATCGTTCACGATATTGACGACGCTAAGAGGTAAGTTGTAAAATAATTTGCAAAAATATTCTACCCTTGAAGCTTAACTGGGTAATCTGTGAGCCTAACTCTCATTTAAAACTATCAGTTTTTATTGGCCGTAGATTGTACGATTATGTTATGTAGGACATAGTAAGTAGTTCAATAGCTAGTCGAATTATAAAGTTTCTAATGCAGTAGAAGTGCAGAAAGCTAAAATTTATATTTATAGGCGCTTATGCCAAATCTTATACTACCCGCAGCTCCGTCAGATTAGGTATACCTACCATACGTTCATTCAACTGGGATTTTACATTAGGTTACTCGAATAAGGATTTACACTTCACACCACACACACACTTAAAAATATTTCAGTAGACTATCTATAATACCTACAGCTATTTAAAAAAAAAACCTATTCCTTAGACATGGAGGTGAACAGATACAAGGGTTTGTGCATGATGGAGAGCGACCTAATTGTGGGGTTCAGCAGCTTTCCCAACTATATTGTGAACGTATGGTGTTGGCGCACGAACCAGCGGCTTCTCTGTATCCCGACCGGTATTATACGTCGGAAGCAAATTTTTATGTGAGTCCATCTCTATTTCTTACTACCCAAAAATCTGAAATGTAATAAATTTCACCATTTTTTAAAACTTTTGCTCCAAATACCAATAGTCAATACAATCACACGGTTTAGGGAGCAAAATTGCAAATACTGCCGTCCGTACCACAAAGTGCAAAAGGCAAATCGCCTACCCGCTTCGTCTATCGTTTCATCCATGTATTATAAAATATTGATTTGAATTCAGGGCAAGTCGCACCCACATGTTGCTATGTCAGTGCTGGGGCGAAGGCTTGGTCGTGTGGGAAGTCGCACGATGCTACAAGAAGTGCTTCTTGCTCCAAAGGGCTAAACCGGAGGTCACTGGTTGGGAGGTATCAGAGCCTCCCATAACAGATATCTGCTGGAATATCGAGGGTCATCTCTTCGGTATAGATCCTAAAGGGAATTTATACAGCGTAAGTATTTTTTACGAGTACGTAATTTAATTAACAATATAATAATGTTGTCATAATCGTCATCATCATCATCGTCATCAGTTTTGTTCTTAGGCCGGAAACCACACGGCAAAGTATTCGCATTTTATACTATGTTTAGAGCGCAGCGCAATAGGTCCAATAATATCTGTGTAAAAGTCCTTTTATGCTTTACGCTGAAGACTACTTGAATTTTCAAATAGTTCACGTTATTGAATTACGCTATTATTACCGGCAGTTGACTTCGGATGGAATCGGGATAGTGTCCCAAATCGAATGGGCTGCTGAAACCCTTCCGGTGAAAACCAGCTCATCAATTGAAAAAAGGAAGAGCAGCTTATGTGCCTTCCACAATGGTATTCTTCTCTATGGACCCGATGGAACTCTAAGGGTGAGTTCAAAAACTGGGCGTGGTTTCGAAAAAGTCTCGGTCTTCTTTCGTAAGCTAATCTGATAACTTATATCTGGTTTTATATTACGATAAATATAATGACAGATCAAAAGAGGTGAACCAGTTCACAAATAACCCGAATCTAAAAAAAAAGTGTTAAAATTCACCAAAATTCGATGTCATTCGTCATGCAGTACTATCAGTCCTTTACAAAGCATCCGACCCATATCCGACCGTTGACCTCTTGCGCAGATCATACTGCAACTTGTAGGTGGTACCTACCAACCACGAAGCAAGTTTGTATTTGCTCCGTGGTACTAACCATTCCAAGAGCCACCGCAAATTTTGCGCTCCCATTGCACGCGCTAAATATTTTTTTATTGATTCTGGTAGTCATATTTTTTTTTACTCAGATGCTATGTGTATGGCTAATTCATCTCCTCTTATTGAAATGATTAACTCTATCTTGACGAAGTGGTCTCCAAATCCTTTAGAGTACTTATAACCTGATTATAAAGTAGGTACGTTCGAAGTTCGATTCGTCTTAATTTTGTCCAGTGTCTTCGAAAAGAAGAGAGAATGTGGAAGGTAATGTGGAGTTATATCCCCAATGACGACGTGCTCCGTCTGGTCAGCAACTTCTCCTGTGACATGGCCACCATGTGGACAAACCAGGGCTTCGTGTTCAAGATCACTGGGGAGTCGGAGGAAAAGATAGAAGTTCATCTTTTCACTATTAAACAGAGGTGATATATTTTTTATAACTCTCCAACTTAATCCCGCGCGGCGTTGTTCCAGTGTTAGGTATGTCCGTGACCATAGATTATTCTACGATTTTCGCTTACTTCTTCTAATTCTAATGCACGGAACGGATTTTAATACGGCCTGGTCTTCACTATTTCACTAAGTATATTTAGAGTTTCTTTTGGAAAATTTATATGTACCTATTAAATTGCTTAACCGGGGCGGGTCGCTAATTGTGCATAATTGGTTGAATGGAATATACAGAATGATGTAGAATTCATTCTTTTTTTTTGTCAGCGCTTTCTCAGACACATCAGCTTCACGGAACTTAGCATGAAGGGTATCCTAGGGTCTTTCGTTGTCTGTATCAATCTGCCCCCCACCCTAGAAAAAAGTCATTGCCTTTGGGTATCTCACATAAGATAATCAAATCACGTTACTTTCGGCGTAATATGTGTACTGTCAGGTGGACCGACAGAAGCTCCCTCTTAGAACTTGTGTAGATATTATAGTCTATTGTCGCTATTTATAGGAATGTAACGAAGATCCAGTTGATAGCACCAGATTACAAATACCTCGCCATGATGAACGATACCGGTATACTGACTATTAGCGAGGTATATAACGCAAAACTGGTGAGTACCTATCTCTAATTACGTATCTCATTGGTTACGAACCTGCTTTCCAAGCACGTGGGTGTGGGTTCGCATCGCAAATGTCCGTTGTGAAGGAAAACATCATCGTAAGAAATATTTTATGTACGATTTGTACATGTTTATGCACATGCTTTGCTTATTAAATTTAGAAACTCACAAAAACAATTTTCATATTAAATATTTTCATCGGAATTTTAGACTTTAATGTGGTCTCTAATCCCCCGTAATACCCTTTGAGAAGTCGTCGCCATCTATCTCACCTAAGCCCCAATCAACCAAACAAAACCCTATCAATAATTTCAGGCCCAAATGAAATTCTGCAAAGGTAATGACATATCATTTCAAGCTAGTCCCGTGGACCCCTTGCTGGTGATCTTCGGTGAACTGAACGGGAACTATGGTATTGTGCTGAAGTTGTTTGACCCTGTGAAGGGCTTGCAGAAGGCTGGTCGCATGAGCCTCACTCATCAGATAGTGTCGGTGGTCGCTTTTGCACCTAACGGCCGGTATCTTGCAGCTGCCGCTATGTCGGCAGGTCATATTTTTGTTTTCAAGGTAAGATTTTCTTCTACCACCTAATTATCTACTTAGTTTTGGGCTACCTACACCAACACGTAAATTTGATTCCTCAAAACAAAGTGACTTTTGCTTACCTAATACCTTTAGAAAATTTTCTGGGAAAGTCCGTAATTTTTAGATTATGCTTTTCCATGAAATCCCTCCCATGGAATAGAATCTAGCAGGGCTGGAACTGACCTTATAATAATTAGAATTATGACTAAGTGCCTAAAATGGTCTACATGAATAGAAGAATACCTATGATTTTGATTCCTTACTCATAAGGTTGTTTTCCTTTAATTGTCGCCCTAGCTTAGCGACGACTTTAAGCTGAACCTGGTGCGGTACACGGAGTTAGGGCGAGGACTAGCCGACTGCTTCTTCATGAAGGTCGGCGAGGACATGCGATGCTTCAGCCTCGTACTCTTCTCTGACAAGTATAGTATAGGTAACATTCGTTTTAAAATTACACCAATATTTGCGAAAAACAATCCCGTGGAATTTTAAGGTGCTGCCCCACTACAGCGCGCAGGTATGCCATCTGCGCATTATAAGTAAGTAAGTTCAAACACCTATATATTATAAATAAAATAGAGAGTAAATACTTTTTTTTTGCTGTCTCATTCGCTCGGGGCTCGCAGTCGTTGTTATACATATATTTACCAACTATAAGAACCGTGGCGTCCTTCTGAAGTCCTTCTATTTTTTATGATCGATATAGAACATTTTAATTCTTAGTCAACTCGTAGTACCTGCAAGATCCTTAATTAGTTCAATATTTTCTAGGTGAGCGCGTAATCTGCATAAACGCAGAAACGGGCAAGGACAACAAGTTCGCCGGCAAGATGCAAGGTCCTTACTCAAGGATTCTGCCTCTTAGCATCAAAGACACCATGGCCGCTATACCGCATCTCAGCAAGCAGCTGCACATCCTCAAGCTGTCGGGAGATGTAAGAGAGAAGAGGCATTTACAAAATTTAAACATTACCTATTTTTATTACGCATGTTTTTTCCGACTTCCGATTTTCCGAAGTTCAAAATAATTCTGAAGGAAAGGATCGACGAAATTGATATCTTTTGTTAGCTTGTCTGCTAAATGAATTGAAAGGGTTCGCAAATTTTTGTCGCCTTCGGAATTAACTGATCATTTTGCTATCTAAGTTTCTATTTTACGAAATGCCTAGCTAAGTTTATCAGTCACAATCTTACTGCTATTGCATTTTACACAAAATGTAGATGTGTAGTAGTAAATACGTATCATCATCGATTATGCATCAGCTTTATTTTCTCGTATCTACTCATATTTCTTATTACAAAGAGACTTAATTACCTGTACTTATTTGTTTTATTCAGAAAGGGTTGACCGTGTCAGTGAAAATGGGTCCCATCATAGATACAGGACATGATATCAAGCAGTTTGATGGTATCAGGAATGTTGGGGCACTGCTGACCTTCGGGTATGACGGGACTGTTATCCTGAGGGAGCCAGATGCACCAGAAACATATGGTAAAACATTGATTAGTACCTATATAAAATTTCGAAATTAAAAAAAATATCCTTCAATTGTAATCCTCAATTTATATTACTACTTAACACTTGACATGACGCTTTTTTCAATTGCTAGAACTCAAACTTATCGTGACTCACCGGTACGAAGACGGCATCAGAGCTGCTGTGATTGATGACCAAAATAGGTATATAGTTCATCTGGGCAGTGACCTTACCACCGCCTGCACTTATCTACAGAGGGAGACGGAGAAGACGGAGCTTGTGCACGAACGTCTTACACCTGAGATGTTCCAGGAAGGAGCTAATAGGCTCAACATTATACATGATATGGATAGTGAGTTTTTTCTTTTCATTTCATTTGGTCAATTTCAGAAGGGGAAGTGCGCGGGAATAAATCTTTGTTTACCATCTTAGTACGCTAAATACGGTTCTCAATGCGATGCATTTAAGTATGTAGGTACCTACATATTTCCAATTACGTCATCGATTTTCCAGAAAACTACCTCGATGTGCAAGAAGACAAAAAAGTCCACGACGAGTCGATGGATTATAAGCGACAACGAGACGAGGTGATCAGAACTTTTGAAACAGTTCAGGTGAAGTTAGTGGATCTACTGGAAGAGAACATAGCGGAGCGGCCGCTGCATCAGCTCTCGCTGTCAGAATTCAATTTGCATTTAGAAGCCAAGAAGGAGAGGCTGAAAGCGGTAAGAAATTTAATTTTATGATTTTAAATGCACCTATTTCGAAAAACCTTTGAATATTGTGAGGTTCCAAAATCAAACCTTAAAATAATTTCCCTATTTTTATTTTAAAAACATCTCTCCAGGCTGAAAGGGAACGTGAGGACATTCGTCTCCAGACAGAAGCTCGCATCCGTGCGCAGGACAAAGTGACAGCCTGGATCAAGCAGCATTGCTGGGACACCATGCTAACTCCTAGAGTCAAGCTTTACTCCATATTCAGTGAATACCATGTAATAATAATTTTCTTTCTCATAAATAAATACCTAATCGTTAATTAGCTGACAAAAAGCCTTGTGTAATTTACAAGAAGGTGTAGTGCAGTGCAAACCCGACATTTGGTAAAATCTAGTATTTAGAGCTCTTACTCCAAAGGGTTGATAAAAGTTAACTTATAACGCGTGAATTTATAACCTGACATTTCGAAAACGTGGTAAGGTGTCAACAGATTTTTAAAATGATTATGGTCCACCACCAACTTTTTTTTGTAATTTAAACCCATAATTGAAGTTTTAATTTGCTTTGACCTCTAATTATCCTATCACGTATATCCCATAAAATACTTATATAGATTTTACCAAGCTTCACGTATTTGTCCTCTCAGGTAGAAAACTTTGCAGTTCTTCCATCACAGCGTGACAAGTGGCCTGAATTGCAGCAGATCGAAGCTCTCCGTAGTATCGAGATGGAGAACGATAACGACTTGTTCCGGCCCTGGATAGAAACCGATCAGGAAGTGTCTTCCGATGATGCTCCACCGGAGTATGAGATAGTTGTTTTATTAAAATCTAGTAGTTCTAAATAAGGGGTAAAATCCAGCACGATATTTCACGAGCACTAAAGGTATAACTATAGATCAGGTTGAGAAGTTGTTTTAGTAATAAGTAGAATTTACAAAAACCCTTCATTAATGGAATATCAAGTTCAGTGAGTTGTAACAATAAAGTGTGTAATTTGAAGGGGTGCAGTAGACACGATGGCTGAGGTAGCGCTGAGCAGACAGGAGGAGTCGTTCCGCTCGACGCGGCGCAGCACGCTGAACGACGAGGACGTGGCCGTGGTGGTGGCCGAGCCGCACGTGCTGTCGGGCACCAACACGCACCGCTTCGTGGCCGTGCCGCCCTACATGATCCCGCAGCTGCTCGCCTTCAGCTTCGTGCAGATGAACTGGCTGCACCATATCGTCAAGGTGCGACAATACTAGTAACCCGTACGACTGAACCCTCAGCTTCGGTCAAAAAGCCAAAGTAGGCCGAAGCTGCAGGTTTATAGCAATCGCGACGCTTCTAAATAAATGTTATAGGCAATTGACATTATTTCAGAGTGTTGTTATTTTTTGGGTTATGTTATGTACTAAAAACATTATTTTAAGCCAATCTTGATCTGAATTTCCTAGGGTTCCTATGCATATAGTAATATGCATAATTTGAAGTTAACGAGTCAAGTTGTTTTCGAGAAATAGGCATCTATAAAATATAATATGGACGTGAAATTGATTAGATAAGGGTTCCGTTTCACCTTTGAGGAACGCAATCCTGCAAAATAGCAAGACTTATAATAACCCCATATGTTATATTTTAGTTAAATACTCAGAACATGCGACAATGGTTCAACAAGCAGTTCGACGAGCTAATGAACTTGAAGAAGAGAGAAGTAGGTCTCGTTGTGGAGAGGAACGCCAGGCTCAGGTTCATCATTGAAGGTCAGATGTCGTTCTCTTTTTCCAGAATATTTATGTTCTTGCAGAAGGCTATAATTTCTATAAGTGTTTATAAAAGCAACGTTTTTATCCAAGCTTTTGTATTGGAATATCAAAATTAAATGTATAATACGCAAAAATTTGTATCTGTGCTATTGACCGCTGAAAAGTTCCTTTATGTTCACCATAAAAATGCATTGTCATCGGAACTGAACTGACATGCAAAAATTCAACTCCATAGGATAAGTGGAAATGGTTCTAATTCACCTTGCAAGATTACTCCCAGACAAACATTCATACATCGCAAGTTAAATAAAACCTACTCAAAATCAAAATCAAAACCAAAATATTTTTATTCTAGACTAGACCATTAGGCTCTTCTGAATAGTCATAATTCTAATATTGTTTATTTTAAAAGTGACTCTAGTTGCCAGTTCCAAGGACAGCCTACCCTTCATGGAAAAGAATCTGGCAAGAAACTCCATGGTTGCTCTTTTAAATATAATGACTTACAATATTTTAGGTTACTATCTAACCTATCGAATTTAAAGTATCCCCTTCCTACAATCCTCGTTCGATTCTCTATCTAAATACTAAGTTTGTCTGTTTATAGAACTAAACAAGTTGTCAGACCTACGAGGTAGTTTTCATCACCTCACGATACAGATTAATGACCCGCAGTGGCGGCAAGAAGAACAACCACACAAGCTCATCAAAGTGGAGCCCGAAGAGGTACCCATGGACTAATAAAACAACTTTTTAACGAATTTTGTCACGTCACGTCACGTTCTGTCGCACGCAGTCTTCCTACGACCAAAAGAGATGCAAAGCTATCTCAAACTTAAGGATTTTATACCAAACTCAATAAATGTGAAGCGACAAAATTCGTTAAGTTGACTGTCAGAAATATATGTGAAGGAAGGAAACCGAAGGTTTTTTTGGTGGGATATTTTTATTCAGATACCGGTAGGATATTCCTTTCAAAATAATACTAAGTAAGTATGTGTTCCCCTTCCAGTGCAGCATCGAGCCTTACATCAGCCCGAGTCAGATCGTGATAATTCCTCCAGACCCAGGACCCAAGGATGACTTCCGCGAGAGAGCGCTCATAGAGATGATGGACGGCGTGCTAGAGAAGCTGTGGCACGAAGAGATCAAGAAACCTATCCCGATGCCGCAGTGCATGGTCGTACAACAAAATATTCAATTTTTTTATATTAAGTACTTAGTTTTTTACTGCGTGTTTCTCCCAATTTCCAAGTTTTTCCATATGGCTTATTTTAAGATAAAAATGCCACGTCAATTATGTGAAATTAGTCGGGACTATTCGAAAAAGATAGAATGTCTGAATTAGTTTAGAGCCTGTGCAAGAGAATTAGCACCATTGTCTAAAGATATCACTGTTTCTAGTAACTAACAAAGTGAATAATATATGCTAATCGCGCACACTTGGATCATTGCAAGACTTCTAGATAAATTCAAGATTGCAAGAATCCCTATCATTTCTACCTACAGTTAGACAAGGAGCCAGAGAACTTCAACGAAGACGACTTGCGGCAAGTGTTCGACTACGAGGCCAAAGTAGCGTTCCGAAACGAGGAGCGAGACAAGTACCGCAAGATGTTGCACATAGAATACGCCAAGCTGTCGCAGGTGCTTAGCGAAGGAGTTGTCAAGTTCAATCAGAAGGTAACTACCGTGTGGCCTTCTCCAAATTGCAGCACATTCTCCTTAGATTTTCACTTCCAGCTGCATAATTGAGGTGTCATTGGCGTGGTAATTGGAGTCAGAAAGAAAGAGATGAGACCAACAATTCTTAACAATTCGAAATAAAAGTGCCCCTACTAGGGCACTTTTACGAAATCCTTAATTTGAATTAGACATCTTTAATATGATTTGCAAATCACAATTTACAATAATCATATTAAGCTATTTAGAAATCAAATTTTGAACATACGTCAACGATTTGAAAAAATTGTTTGATACCATCCATCATGGACAGATCGGATTTTAGTGGAATTTAAGACAACTGTAAATTTCAGATAAGGGAAACCTGGCTCCTAAAGCTGAAAGTGGACTCTGTAATTGGGCAGGAGAATCTAAACCTGATGCGTTTGCGCAGAACAAACCTCGATCGCGTTGAGATGGCCGAAAAACTTGAGGACATAAGGTGATAAACTTGAGAACATCGTTGTTTATGCAAAACTCAATTAAATTAACGATTATTATTGTCGGGAGAACTATTTTTTATACTCTCTCCCTCTTTCTTATTCTTTAATTTTTTCTAGAAAATATACTTAATTTAACTTGAATATTCCTATTCCAGGATTATCTTACTTATTAACATTACATCAAATCATTAATCATAATAATATAATAATTGTTTATGAATGTTACGACCATTGTACCTTCGAATTTTTATCGAGTCTCGCGGATTCAGACACTGCGCATAATATTTAATCTTTTCAATTTCCTCAAAATTCTTACTACTTAATTGTTTACTTGCCATAGACACGACATCTCGCGTCTAGAGTCAGAAATCGAAGGGTTAAGCGCTGAACTCCAAGAGATTCATGACCAGAGCACGGAGTGTCAGGCCGCGTACGAAGCCTTCACAGCTAAGGACAGACACATGGACAAGAGTTTCAAGAACCACTTTGCTGATCTCTCACCTATCATTGTAGACCAGACTTACAAGTTTTACAAGTGAGTATTCTTTTAGAGATCAAATTGGTACAAGAAAAATATATAATACGTAGGATTTGATAGAACTGCAGAACTCAACAAGAAAAATCTCAACAAGAGTAATTATACCAAAAAAGTATCATCTGCCTAGCCTTTTCCCAACTATGTTGGGGTCGGCTTCCAGTCTTACCGGATGCAGCTGAATATCAGTGTTTTACATGGAGCGACTGCCTATCTAACCTCCACAACCCAGATACTAGGTTACACGATACCCCTTGGTAAGACTGATTGTCAGACTTTCGGGCTTCTGACTACCCGTAACGACTGTCAAAGATCTACAATTGACAGCCGGGGCCAACAGCTTAACGTGCTACCCGAGGCACGGAGAGTGATAATTAATTTATAAAAACCTCTGACTTGCCAGAATGCCAGTCAACGGTCACCACCACTAGGCTATCACGACTCCCACTAGTACCAAAAAAGTAGAATATTAAAATTAAAAGCGAACATCAAGATTATGAGTCTGTCTCCCACGCCTTTTTAGCTCGTCTGGATAAATTGAATAATAAGCTAGTAACCCAAAGCAGTACCAATGTGCTCTCGCCTGATTAATAACCTGGCCACTATTGGCTTTAGTGCTTTAACTATAAATATTTATTATCAGATAGATAAAACTTACGGATAGGAATTAACTGGCAGGGAAAATTAAAAAAGGAACAGAATTTATATGAAAATATCTGTCGGGTTACTAAATGTCATTTTAACAGAAAGCGGTGAAATAGGACTTTCCCTCAGTCCCTCAAATTACCATTTAGCAGTCATAAAATCTTATCCCCCTAGTTTGACGTATCGCTTACCCTCTAAACGAACTAGAACCAGGATTCTCATAACAGTTGAAGATTATAATTTATATGTGACTCTATCAGGAAACGTCCAAAGTGGCATCAGCGCGTGACTTTGACTCCAGTAGTATTGTACGAGCTCGCACACGCTGTAGCTACAGGAGTACGACCGCCCTTGCTGCATATGGACTGTGTTGATTTCTTTAAACAGTAAGTATCAAATTATCAAAATCATCTCTCTCTTAAATTACTGAACCCTCTAATCTAAATGAACTAAAGATGAAACAAATGTCGAATTTTTGAGTTACGAAATAAAATAGCCCTCTCTTTGCTTCTATTTCTTCTATCTATCTATCTTCTTCTGCATCTATTTTTATTACGGGGAGAAACCTTCAAAAAGCAACCGGCCTCCAGGGGAAGTGATCAGGGAATGTGGGATTCTTACCTCAAATAATTTAAATTACAAGTGCATATCCCATTCGACGGATGCAATGCATTATGCAATCCAAAGTTGACCTATACGGTTTCGTAGCACTTTCGTAGCAAATAGCTACGGAAAAAACCAAGTTATTTTTAACCCAAAAATAAAATTTTAATTTATTTTCTTTACTTTAAATACCAAAAATAATAACTTGTATTTTTCCGTAACTATTGATACGAAAGTGCTACGAAACCGTAGAGGTCAATTTTGGGACATGCATTACCCTAAAATCCGTCGAGTTTGATTTTCTAGGGACGTTTTCCTTTTTTCATCTTTAGGTCTTGTCCTGTAGTATATTTGACTTAATAAATTATATTCTATTCTTTTGTTTCTGCTACCTAACTAATAAAAGCTAGAGCATTTTAACCTTTGTGTAGCATGGAAGGGCTAGACCAGATCAGCAACATGCCCACAGTCTTGGATGAAACTATATGGACCACCATGTGTAAGCTGCGTCGAGCCAAAACTGAAAACGAGATTAGAGTGAGTATGACCCTTTATGATGTGAATGCAGGCTTTTCTTTTCCTCAGATTTTGGACTCGAAGTATCAAAAAACATTTTCGGTGTTTATTAAAATAAATATGCAAGCATGCGCGCGCCGTGTGTATGCTTTTTATAATAAGGTTAGCTTAGCGAGTGCTAATACTTCGTACCTACCTGGTACTACACAGGGGTAGTATTTCTACTCGTCGCGAGACTTTACTTCACTTATGTTAAATTGATACGGCTTTACTCAAGTATTGATTTCGGGAAATACCCGACTAGTTTCGAACTCTAACGGAGTCCATTTTCAAGAGCGGGTGTATACATGGCGGCGTCATGGAACTCACTCACTTGTTCTATTTTTCGACACTATATAAGGACCATTCCTACCAAATTCTAATAATAATTTGATTGAACTTCTTAAATGTGGTTACTTAAAAGTACTTACTTAAAAGTAGAATGTCAAACAGTACAAGTAAATTGTTATTTGCTAATCATATTTAAAAGACGATAATTCAAATAATTTATTTTTTGAAAATAGGCCTAAGATAAAGAGACTTGTTATATCGCGCGAGTTCTTTTATAAAGTCACTTTATTAGCTCTCCTTGAAAAATGTGCAATAATTATTCTGTAGGTATACAAAACATCCTTATCCAAGTAGTTTTTTATTCTGTCTGTCTAAATAATTAGACAAACACTAACACACATAGACTACATTTCTCCACAGATAAGAGCGATAGTCCAAGAGTTAACATACGTGGACAACGCAAATAATGTGTGGACCAAAGCGATACACGCCCGACGCTTGCAACTGACTGGCTCGCAAGCCAAGATCTCTGAACATCGCGAGAAGGTAGAGTTAAATGCGAGGAACAAAACCGTACAGGTAAACCGAACCAATATACTTATCCTATTTTGTACATGAAAATGTTTCACTGACCCCTGACCTAATTTCGGTCGCAGCAGCCAATCTCAACGAAGATTAGCTATCGACGCAAGAGACGCGTCGTGTGTAGTACCTACACGCGCAAAGACAGAGGTGCACTCTCTATTCCTTCCTCTCATAGTGCGATGTGACGGCAATCCGATACGACCGGAGAGAGATCAGGCCGTTTACGTGCTTTCTGAGACACGGAACGATTAAGTGGTAATTAATTTATAATACGCTCCATCTTACAAGAAGTCAGAGTTGCGTGGCTTGGGTTCGAACCTGAGACCTTCTGACTTGCCAGTGAACGGTCATACCACTAGGCACAAAACTCTATGTGACACTATATAGCAATGATTCGGCACCCATAAATAATCTGCTGTGTCAAGAGCGTCGCCAACAACGCACTCTTTGAGGTTACTTATTGCTATTATTTTTAACTTATTTCAGGTATTTCTCCCATCTTCTATATTGCCATCTACGTACTTAGTTCTTGTGAGCATACTATATTTGTTTACTATTTATTATGCAATCAGTTGGTGCTGCCGGCGGGACAGGTGGAGATCGTAACAACAGGACATATAGAGGACTTTGAAGACGCCGTGCTCATACCTCGCGAGGACATCGAGAAGATCAACAGGCTGATTATGGTAACTCACTATAGCTTTTATAATATTTAACTGTTAATATCTACCGCACCTATTCACACCAAACGCCCGCTTTGTTTTTATAGCTAAAGTGATAAGCTATTGTCTTTTGCTATTCTACAAAAGCACAAATCCGACCATTTCTTGACATAAGGTGGCAAAAAGGTGTCTGCGTCCTACATACCTAGTTTTCAGGGTAGGCAGTGCCTTTTTGCCTATATGAACTGCGCGCCCCTGCCATCTAATGGTTATTTTTTCTTTTATATTTTGATGGTAAGCGAGCATCATACTGGAACATGGCAGTCGCTTGGCGGCAAGGCGTTATCCGCCTTCCACCAAAGCAACTTCGATGTTGATCGCTGCTAGTTGGTGACTTGTGTTTCATTTTTCAACCTTTACGACTCGCAGCTGTCTCGCCTCTGCAGAGGTGTAGGAGCCATTGCAGTAAGTGGTGACCAGGGTATCAGTAGGCGACCAGTATGGTGGTCTTCCAATAATTGAAAGCGCATTTATCTTTCTGTATGGTTTTTGTCAGAAAGTAGGAGCGATGAAGCTCCGCATGATGCGCAAACAGATGGAGTTCCGCAAGGGCATTCTGGCGAAGGAATGGGAGCACTCGCAGATGAAGATGAAGCTGCGACATATGAAGCAAGAACTCTACTCCTACACGAGGCTTAGAGTAAGATTTACTTGTATAACCTTATTGAGACAAACGTAGACATTTAGCCACTCAGAGACCATCAACACTAATAAGTGACGTTAGAGAATCTGCAGCACTTATAAGAATCTAATTATCTTTTAGATTTCGTTATAATTCCTTATCTTTTATATTTCCTTTTAACCGAATTCCAAAAAGAAGGAGATTCTCAATTCGATGCTTATTTTTTTATATTTGTACACCGATTCCATGAGCTGATTTGAGTACTTAATTCTTTTTTGTTCGAAAAAGTATCTATATCTCTCCATCGTTTAATCTGAAACCCACTTACCCTGACACCGACTCCAAAACAAACTCTCTTTCTAGCTTCTCTCTAGTTCTCAGCATTACATCATTTGCAATAAAAAACAATAAAAATCTCGACCTCTTTCTTGTTAACTTATACCAGATTCCCAAAGAGCTGCAGCTGTACTTGAAGAACAAGGAGCTGGGATACACGGACGAGATGGATTATGTCCGTATGGAGAAAGAGATGGAGTCATCCAAGGTAGCCGTGAACAAGGTACTCTCCGAACAGATTACGAGGTCCGAGGAATTACAGGTGAATATAAGCTTTTCTGTTATACTCTAGAAGACCCTACTGCCGTGTAGGAAATTTTCATTGCTCTTCGCATTTCTAACAATCTTTTCTTTATCGTATGGTTGATTTCCCTTTCTCTACTTGCCTCCTGGCTGTGGTTGTTGATATTTATATGCATAACACTAATTATTCTTTCAATGTTTTCAGTTAAAGGTTACGGCGTTGGAAGCACATCACAAAAATATAGATAAACTTATAACGGATCTCAACGTCAAGGTCTCCGAGAAGAGACTCAACGAGGACGCGCTCGAACCTATTAGGATACGACGAATCTTCAAAAAGAGGTCGGTTAGACTTCTTTGTAATATCACAATATTATGTAGTTGAAATTTAACCTACGTAGGCCTCTGACTTAACAGATCAAAGAGAACATTTCTCAAGTGGTTTCTATAGGCTTTCCATCTAAGATCGATTTCACGCCGACCATTTTTCTACCGTCAGATCATGCTGATCATGATCATGACGGTAGAAAATTTTCAATATAATAGAAAAGCCTTTTTTCAATAAAATAGAAAAGCATTTTTTTTAAAACATGACTTTAAAAAGTCAGTGATGCTTGCATTGGCTTTTATTAAAGACTAGCTTTTACCCGCTGCTTCGCTTGTGTTAATTTAGAATTAGAATTAATCATGCTTCGAAAGCCACAAGGGCCATCTTTAAGATTGTTATTTATTGTCGTTTTTCTCGGGAACAGTACTTTTTTTCGGGATGAAAGGTATCCTGCGCTATGTTTCTGTACTGTACACCTGATGACGTACTATAATATGCAAAATTTTAGGATGATCGGGTCAGCGGTTTACAAACAACTAAACAAAAACCAACTTACTTTCGCATTTACAATATTAGTTACGATTAGGATTACAATATAATTATTAAGAATTGTATTACTGTGTCTAGGATGGAGACTCTAGTCATGCGCAGTAAGTTGATTCGCGAGGTGCAAGCGAATCACTCCACCATCGTGCTCCTGCAGACAGAACTAGAACTGCTGAGACTCAAGACCTTCCCTACTCTCGCCAGTTTCCGAACTTACTAATTAAACACCCTACTAATCTGTTATTTCGTAACTTTAGGAGGAAAATAGCATTATTAAGAGACATCTAAGAATACAAAAGTTATTGTTCATTAATGAACGTTTATTTGTCGTTACCTATTACTTCGAAGTTTTCTTGCAGTGTGATTTTACTTAGTTACATCATCATCTGCCTAGCCTTTTTCCCAACTATGTTGGGGTCGGCTTCCAGTCTTACCGGATGCATCTGAATACCAGTGTTTTACATGGAGCGACTGCCTAACAGACCTCCACAACCCAGATACTGGGTTACACGATACCCCTTGGACTGGTTGTCAAGACATTCGGGCTTCTGACTACTCGTAACGACTGTCAAAGATTAACAATTGACAGCCGGGGACAACAGCTTAACGTGCTATCCGAGGCACGGAGAGTGATAATTAATTTATAATTGATTTTACTTAGTTACGTCATAATTAAATGTATCTTCTACCTTATTTTAATAAAATAGTAATACCTAATTAAAATCCTTTTTATTTATTACAAGCGAAGAGAAGCTCGCTTGTTTCTAACATCTACCACATCTTTTTCCCTATCAGTCCTAAGTAATATAAACATTATGAGTGCCTACGTTATTCTATGCTCTCAATGCAAAGATTCAGCGGATGAGTTCACTAGAGATGGATTGATGTGGTGGGGCTAGCCTAAACGTAGTGCTTCTATAGATCGACACAGAAACAACCTGAAATTTTATTTCCGATTACGGTTATCCAGTGGGATCAAAGCCAAAGTACAACTGGAAAATAAATGCTTGCTCCTATGAGCCACGGTCCTCCAACAGTCCAAGACTCCAAGAATCACGTTCATTTTAATATTAATTTTTTGTATACCTAGATACGTTTGTAAAGGAGTAACAAATAGCCATCTAAATTGCAAATTTTATCTATGAAATTCACTAGGGCTACTCGTTTGAAAATTTTAATTTATTTTTTTAATATCTGGCCAGTTTTTTATAAATTCTTAATTTCAATAAGTAAGTAAAAGATTAACATAAACTTTGGCATCTACAAATCATATTGAAAACTATTCAAATTAAGATAATTTGGTGGAAGTGCCCCGGAAATTACAAAACAATAACACTGATTACAAATCTTTTATTTCCATAAACATATTCTACAAATTATTGATAAAATACATTCAGTTAATAGTTCGATACAGTCAACATTTACTTATACTTAGACAAAAAGAAATTCACCTAGTTAACATCGTTCGATACAATAATACTCCATTTTTAATGATAAAATTGTCGTAAAAATTTTAATCATGAACCCATCCATAGTACAGTCGTAAACAACCGCTATCTTATTGCTGGGTACACCAAATGAGCGAAGGTGAAGTAGGAGGAAGTTTAAATATATTTTTTTTTAGTTTTTATAACCTTAAATAACAATACTTAAACATTTTTAAGCTTACTAAGAGCCGATTTCACAACTGACAATAAACGCGATTAATTCAAATAAATTCGTTTCATGCAATTTGCGTAGGGCTGAATCTAGTTTTATTAAACTCGGTTTTTAAAGTGAATGGTGAAATTGGGCTTAAGAATCCCTACACTCCACACGGCAGTACATTCACGTGGGATTCGGCTGTTTTCCGATGTTTTTCCTTTGATGTAAGTATGTACTAATAACGCCTGAAAAGAAAACTGTTTGCTATAATTTGTTCGACCTCGCTCGTTTGGTCTTTCCCTTACATTATTTTTTTGAGCTACCCATCTAACATTAATCCTATTTGTAGCTCTAATTGTCTAGAATGACCAGTACAAAATCTACTAGGATGTAAAAGCTATATTAAATATAACATTTTAAGATGTTAAAATTTCAATATTCTAAACTCTTGCCTACGACTGTACTTCTGGAGATTACATAAAAAAGTTGCAATTAGGCCACATTTTCGTTTAATTTTATCACCCGATTAACCATCACAATTTTGCTAATCTTGTTTTTTAAATGTTTATTTACCTATATTAAACATTAAGATTTATCGATCTATATTTGAAACAACAACGAATACCAACTGTTATAGACTAATTTGGTTTTTTCTAAGACAAATCGAACAAATGAAGAAATTGAAAAGAATGTAATTCTCTATTAGCTAATTGTATAATATGAATCCTCTATCCATATCGAGGCCGCGGTGATAATTTTCAGGAAAAAATTGAATTTTTCAAAGACTTTATTATACTTTAACTACGTTCTTGTAAATTTTTAACGGCATTTACTTATTAATTTATTTAGAGGTACGGTATTCCTACTATGTAGTGATAAATTATGATAACATTATCCAACGGTATTGTAATAAAGTAATAATTACTATGTACTTGCTATTTACTATTACGTAGATATGTCAGGGAGAGTATATAAGTACTTAGGTACAAGAATATTGTGTAGTAGTGGAGATGATGATAAAAAAACAACTACCCACGTACAAAACACTAATACAAATCTAGGGACACATTTAAACATTATAACAATGTGGTCATCTGTGCTGTAATGCAACATTTGCGACATGATGTTAACAACATATTTAGATATTCCGAAATTTCCGAACAGGAACTGATGTCGCCTAAAATGAGCTCCTACTAGATATACCTAACTTCAGAAAAAAAAATAGTTTATGAATTACCTATAAAGGTCTGTCCCTTTACAGTTGGATATGGTGACTCGACCGGTTCTTGTTTTGGATCACGGTTTTATAAAAAAAACATGAAACGTTGAACGTCGCTTGGGGACTTCTAAATACAATCAGAAGCCATGTCGTGGTCGTGATAGAGTCTGCTTATATTTTCCTATTTCTTTTCATACAACAAACATCATCAGCATCGTGTTGGATCCCGAATGTTCTTTCCATTTAATTTTAAAATAACCGGTTAATATTGTGAGTTTTTTTTTTTGTTATTTGGCATGTCATATTTATGTTATGCACGTAATAAAAGCATATTGTCTAGTTCGGTGGATCCCTACTTCATTTTTTTGAGCTTATTAATTAGGTATCACTATACCATTTCAGTGTACTAGATTAAGCTTCGTCATTATTATACCATTTCTAAGAGTCATCATTAAAATATCTAATTCAATCGACAAGGATTGATCAGTTCTAGCCATGTTAAGATAGTATTATGGCCGTTTATGGGTTAAAAGATCCTTAGATCCTCCTTCCTCGATTTTTGACCTATTTTTGATATGATTGACTGCAGTTCTATTTAAGTCGATCCATAAAAATCTTGCAAATTCATAGGCCACTTGATAAGCAATATAGCTGTTAAGTAGTATTATAATAACAATCAATATATTATTGGCAGGAGCTGTAGTCATGTTTTGGTTTCAAACTTTTATCATCACATCTTGCTGACACTTGTACTCGTATTCAATGTAAAAACCTAGCAAGGTTTTGGTACATGCTGGACGATGAAGCTCATCTGGAAAGTAGCCGAGCCGTGTGATACAGAAATCAGTCTGACTGAGCATGCCAATGACGTCATAGGCTAGCCAGAGTTTAATAAATACAAACATAGCTCGCTAATCTGAAGCCGTAAACATGACTGAAGTTGTTAATTTTATTTAGTCGGTTATAACGCAGTTCGCTGATCGTACACTATGACAGCGTCTGCGTCAAAGAATTGGCTGTGTGACTTACTGAGAGCAATGATGGCGGCGTGCTCACTACGCATACGATTCTTGTACTTTTTGCTTAAGTTTACCTGCAACACAAATGCAACATTATGTTAGTAAAACATCTATATTTTAAACTACTTATGTCGGCTTAACCAGGTACCTATGACCGATTTTAATAGCGCCTGTAAATTCTCATCTAAGTGTCTCGAATTTCTCGGGCGAGAGGCATGCGAACAAGTATGACCCTGTACACTCTCGTCACGCTATTCAGTCGCAGTTGTGAAATCCGAAAAGTTGGATTCCGCGTTCCATCTAGTCTAGACGTCTAGACAGTCACACATTGGTTCCGATTCCTCGGTGGAAATGACTGGTGGAAGTGACGCACTGGTAAGAGCAAGTAAAGACAGTTCTAAATGACCCACTGCACGTTTGCACGAGGCAGGCAGATGTCGGAGAGAAGTGCATCAAGTGGTGAAGAGTTACCAATAAATTACGATAATCATCATTTGCATAAAATTTGCGCAAATGAGCATTCAGCTACCAGCATTCGAGCAGTGAGTACCTACGTTAAAAGCTCATGCGAGCACTAAAAACTTAAAGTTTCTTCGTTTGGGACGTTCCGACGTACAACGTTTGTAACTTGCCTCAAATCTTTGCTTGAAACAAATTTTTGGCTTCAATTCTAATCTCCTCAATTCTAAGCTTCATTAAAATTTCTAAACACGTAAGGCGCTCGCTGTCGAATGCTCGCGATGAGGACACACTGGGACACACCTTCACGAGATTCACAAGCAAAGAAATGTAGCAGCGGACATCGGCGGTGGCATCGCAAAGGAACAGGTCATGAATTAAGCCAGTTTATTTATGATACCTACAATTATTATGTCGTGGAAGTAATTGGACACTATTGGACCTATCTATTATACTTAGTAGTTTGGGTAATTCTTATCTGCTGTAAAATGGTGTGTACTTAGCTCTAACGTCACAAAAACTTCAGTATCGTCATCAATGTTATAAAATACATTACATCTTGGACAGATACGGTACTGCCGATGAGCCCGGAGCGGCATATCTTCTTCCCACGGAAACATGGGACGCAGCGGCGGAGGGCTGGCGTATTGTGGAAACTGTCCAAATATTGTAGACGTTTGAAAAGTGCTGAATTAAAATAATAAGCCTTATTAAAATAATTATTATTATTATGTAGTAGTCTACTCACTTTAGCATAAAGCTGTTGTAAATCATCTTCAGTCGAGAGTGGTCGTGGTTTGGGTCTGAGGAACGCTGGTAAGGATCTTGTTTTCAGTGCATCTATGTTGGACGCACTGTCTATTTCATCCAACACTAAAACAGTAGGTATATATTTACTATAGAATACTCATTTAATAAAAGAAAAGGACGGTTGAAGTATGGCTGTCCTGTCAGAGAGATAAAAAAAATCTTAATCCATTTAAATTAATGTGCCTGTATAAGTTGAAGCTGTCAATTTCCTGTTACTATTACCTTCCCAGTTTAAATTATTAGTTAATTTATGTATTCAAGTTTGTCCACTATATTAATAATAACTTATAATATGTAGGTATACTACAGGACCGAGAATGCTTCCTTGGGGTATCTCATGATATACGACGCCATTTTCTTTACGTAGCTTTATAATCTAACATATTTGAGCACGATTTGGTGGAAGCTGTACCTATTTCTCTACTTGTCGTGTAATTAAATATTAAGTAGGTACATATTATTTATAATTATAGTAGGTAGGTAGTACGGATTAAGATGTAAAACGCTTAAGTGAAGTCGCTGCGTCGCGCGGCGCAGTGAATAAAGTTCTATTTGATTATACTTACTGCTGCTTGACGCGTACTGGACGGCTTGGTCCCTGGACTCGGGCACCTGGTTGACGTAGCAGTGCGGCTGGTGACGGGACTCTCGACTAGCGCGACACTCCGCGTCACCCGCGTAGCTCACTGGCCGACCGTGACGCTGGATCTGGACCTGGACCAATTCGACCAAATGAATGCGATAGATGCTAATCGGTGGTAGGTGGTAAGAGGTGTCCGTGTTCCCAGGCGCGCGGGTGCGGGCCCCAGCTGTCGCGAAACAAATAATTGGCCTCTTTATTTCTTCAAATTAGTATCGTGCGTCGCGTCTCGGCATGAGCTGACGCTTAGGTACCTACTTCCCTAATAAATGTGACGTAAAAATGACGTAGGTATAGTGAATAAATAAAAAGCTACCTATGATACCTACTTAGTTATTTCGCCTGACCTGGGACTTCAGACTAAATTTTATCGGTGCCTTACACATTATTAAAGCACAGAGAAACGCTCGAACACGAATGCTACAAAAGATTAGGTAACTGCGCCAAGAGTGTGAGAATCACAGTGCTAGAAAAAACCTGCCTTTAAGTATATCATTGAAAGCATACCTCAGTATGTTTCGTCCTATATTTTTCTTGACAAGTATAAGCATGATTTTCTTTGACACCATAAGCTTCCTTCAGGTATTGTTCATCTGAAAAGCAAAAAAAGATTGTACTATATTTTATTACTATTAGTAGCAATTAATAAAAATATAAAAACTTACCAAATGATTTCTGATGGCGTGGCATTATTATACGACAGCAAAAAATTAATAGTAATAAAATAAGGACTCCTAAAACACCTCCAATAATCCAAGATAACCAAACAAGTACAATACGAGTCTGAAAATAAATATTTTAAAATTTTACTATGTAGATACGTAAACCTACATCGTCAAATCCTAGACTAAAGATGCATTCATTATCGATTTTTTATGCGGTCACTTTCTTACCTGTTGCCAAAACATTTCAATTATTAACACGAAAGCGAAATACGCTTGTTTTTGTTTCCTTACGTTTCCCTAACATTTTAAATAATTATTTATTACAAATTCTATAGTTAAATCTTCTAGAAACTGTTATAACATCATTATCTAGGCTGATCTAGGCTTACTAGGCTATGCTCGAACAAAATGTCAATTTTTAAAATATTCGCGCCTGCGCGCTAACACCCCATTCTATGTTCAGTTCAGAAATAGAAATGATCCACTTATAACTTAAATATATCACATATAAGAAAATTTGATTTTTTTTATTATTCACGCAGCCGCGCCAGTGGCAGGGCAGCTCTGTTTTGTAGAGCCCTACGTAAGCAATGATTTATCTTTTGCCGTATTTATAATCGTTGGACAAAAAAACTATTCTAAGAGCCGATTTCACCACTGACACTAAACGCGATCAATCGAGTTACAGCTTGGCAAAAAAGAGTCTGAGGCGGTGACAGCTGGAACTAAAAATAAAAATCTTAAAAACTAAGTTTGTGAGTACTAAAATAATATAAAAATGATTCATTTGATTATAATTAATGACAAAAAACTCGTCATAGAAATATGTAAGCACTAAATAACTTGTAATTTTGAATTGTAGTGTGAAAAATGCGCTAGCGGCGCCCCCAATTTTTCCAGACTCTTTTTTGCCAAGCTGTAAACTCGGTTCAAGCGTTTAACTGAGCTCAGAGCTGCAGTTTGTGTATGGGTGAACTTAGTTTAATTAAACTCGGTTATTAAAGTGAATGGTGAAATTGGGCCTCAATCAATGTTTTAGCACAAGAATTATTTGACGTTTACTATAGTTACTCACGTAGTTACGTTTCGTTATTGCAAAGTGCAAACCATTGCAAACACTCACTTGGCTAATGTCAAAATAACTGGTCATTTTCGTAGAAGAAATTCAAGAAATAATTACTTTAATCGTAGTTTACAATCGTATTCTATTCTATTGTGTCATTGTACGTGGCCTTCTGACGCTTTTCTCTGTGAAGCCATGTTTTCAGTTTAGATTTTCTTATAATAATAACATTACAATGTTGTGGATGTTGCAGTCAAAATTCTTAGCCGGTCAAAAGTACTTTTGACTGGCAAAATCAGGCAAAAGTACTTTTGACTGCACAGGTTGGTCAATAGTAGTTTTGCCGGTAAATCATTGGTTAATAGTGCTTTTAACTGTAAATTTGCGGTCAAAAGTGGATTTGACTAACGCTCCTGGTCAAAACTACTTTTAACCGCTAGATAGTCAGTCAAAATTACTTTTAATCGTTAGGAGTGGAAATTAAAGGGCACTCATTTAAAGAGGCAGTACAAAATATTGAATGAGCAGTTACGTGTGGTAAAATAGTTTTTGTGATAGGCTATCATTTAAACGATAATTTTGGTAAGCTATAAAATTGATTTTATTTGCTAATAATCTAAATAAATAAAATAATAAAAATAATCTTTATCATAATAATTGACGGAGCCCCGCTTCGCGGGGCTCCTACTTCTGGGTAGTTTAAAAAAAAATAACAACGAAGGGGAAGGCGAGGTCTATTCGTCTATTCTATTCAGTTATTGGCCTGCTCAATTATTTTTAGAATTGACTTTGTATGATAAAATAACCGACTGACACGACCAGTCAAAAATACTTTTGACGGAATCAGTTGGTCAAAAGTACTTTTGACCAGCTTCATTGGGCAATAGCACTTTTGACTGTTATTTCAGTCAAAAGTACTATTGACGAAAGCCTATGGTCAAAAGTACTTTTGACTGATTTTGCCAGACAAAAGTAGTTTTGACCGGTTAAGGGTTTTGACTGTAACATGGACACTTACGCATAAAACCAGCTGAGTCAAGTATTCACGCCGTCCGCGGGCCGTATTTTGTTTTACATTCAATTCAGTGTTCTCATTGCGCTCTATGTTTATCCCCGCCAGTTTCAAGTTATCAATATCATCGTGCGAATCGTGCGATCTTGCTACGTCATACGTAATGCACACTTCTTGAACTCTACTACTGACTGCGGCACATAACAATAGTTAAAACATTGATCCGAGTGCGGTCGGACGTATCTTGTTACAGAACATTTATCGAAAACTGTTTACAAAACCCGCAGTTGTATATAAAAATAGTGTCTAAGGAAATGACGAGTAATAAATTAAGTTTTTTCATATTATTCATTTACGGTCTACTTGCGCAGAATTCTCTGGGTCTATCGCCTGTTATCCTCAGTAAGTATTGTATTTATTTATGTTGTATTCTAGGAAATTCATGTAATAATTTGTACTAGATTTGTGCCACCAAACACTGGTACGAAACTGTATATTTGTGTAGATACACTACTTAGTCTAATATAAATATCATTAAACTACGATTTATTATAACTGCAACAGGAATCTTTACCCTACAGCAATAAGATACAAAATGTGTATTAGAGCTATTGTTTACTGTACTTAATTATTATTGTAATTAATTCTTCAAAGGTAGATAAATGATGTACAATAGGAAATCTATTATTACATACTGCCGGTATGCAAAAAATATTTCATAGATTAATTAAAGCTAGTAATCAGACTCAATAGGAAAACCATTTTTATCTGTCTATATGTAATTTCAAATTATACAACTAATTATTGCCTTTCGTTATTACGCCTTTATCTAACTTGTCTTCCCTCTCTTCCTCCATATGTCTCTCTCTGGCAAGTCTGCTCCAATTATATTGCCTGTATCTGCCCCTAAAACGACTGACCGTATACTATTTTATACTAGAAATAAAGAACAAAATAAAATGCATCTGCTGGAACCCATTTGTATTTGTCTCTGCCCAGCAGGGATTGACCAAATTTTTTGAAGGAATCTATTATTCTCCGTCAAGCTCGAGTAGTGAGCTCTAGGCAGGGAGGGGATAACTGGACATAAAACTAATGTCTCTAAATATTGCTTCTTTTTCTGCATGTTTCTACTTTTTAACATTAATTTTGGATCTTTAATTCTTTTTCTGCTCCATTGTGACAAAGAAAACCTATTGTGCGGACCCTAAATAAAATTAGGACAAGGGTAGGAAGGTGATGGTGTGACAATAAATGTAATTGATGAAGAATATTGTGAAAATAAAAGATGAGCCGTATTGGGCAAATCAAATCAAGTACTTTTATTATGATTAAATATTCTTCATTTCCATAATATTTTTCCTTGTGTGTGTAACTAACTTGTATCATGATTTAGATCACAATTGTAGATTTCAACTTGTGTTTGATTAATTAAAATTCATAGCAAATAAAATATAATGTATTTAATATTCGGTCATAATGTTTCATTAGAATTTGCATATTAATTATTTAATCTAAATAATGATAGAATAAATAAAAAAAATATTATATTAGTTTTTTTTTAATTGGCTGGTTTAATCATTTTTGAGTCTTGTTTTAAAATAATAAAAGTAGTTATGACCCTGAACCTATAAATATGTAATCTATTGGTTTCAGGAGATAATAATCATTTTCCTGTTGTCTAATTACTCAACCTATGATGAATAGAATGACTGATTGTTTGATTAGACATTAGCTAAACCTTTCTTATTTATCCTCAGTCCCTGGTGATGGTGGAAGTCAACTGGAGGCAAAACTGAACAGATCAACTGTGGTACACTATATTTGTGCGAAGACATCACCGGATTACTTCAACATATGGCTGAATTTGGAGCTCCTTGTTCCCTTTGTCATTGATTGTTGGGTAGACAATCTTAAGCTAGATTATGACAATGTTACGAGGACAACGAGAAGCCCTGAGGGTGTTGACATCCGTATCCCGGGCTGGGGTAACCCGGAGCCTGTGGAATGGCTAGACCCCTCACATCAGAGTAGCGGAGCATATTTTAACAATATTGCTGATACGCTTGTTAAAATTGGATACAAGAGGAATGTATCTATTCTCGGTACACCATATGATTTTAGGAAGGCTCCTAGTAAGTACTATTTTATTTATCTACTATATCAAGCTGGCCATAAAGTCTGATTGTACAGTTAATTATTTTTTAATTGTCCTATTTTAAACAATTTAAAATAGCAAACTTTAAATCCGAAAGTGTTCTGTAAATTAAATTAAACGCAATATTTACTTTTATATTTTAATAGTAATTCTAATCTCTAATATAAAAAACCTTGTATAACTTGATGTGTATACACATAACATAATAGGTAAAATTTAAATGATGATCCCGAAAAGGGGTCATTGAACTTGTCATTATGAACAACTTATACTATGGGACAAACCCTGAAATCGCGAAAAAAAATCAGCTGTTTCATACATTTATGTTCTCGTAATTCAACAAAATGTATGGAACAGCTGAATTATTAACGCAGTATTGTAGGGAATGGCTAAAGTTATGTAGATAAATGTAATAATTAGTAGATAACACCAACATTCATAAACATACCTACTTCGTAATCCGAGGCATGTTTTTTATGGCTTAGAAAATATTGCACGGCACTTGAAGAACATAGTCTTCACGTCTAGCTCACAAATTAAATTAAGGCTAAATAGAAAATAGTTTTTATCTATTTCTCGCATCGATCCGTTCGATTCGAAAGTAATTTATAGGTATACCTAGCTGCTTTATTGTTTACTATTTGAAATTGAATTGTCTCCATGAGGAACTCTTAATTACTTACCAAACTTCGATGTCTATTTAAGTTTCTAAATTACCTGGAAGTTTTGTTTGGTGGGTTGGTTATAAAAAGAGACTATAAATATTTAATAAGAAATTTGAAAAAACAACGGTTTTTCAAATTTCTTATTAAATATTTATATTTAATAAGCTAACATATGCTAAAACATGTAAAAATTTCACAAAAATAAAAAGAGACTAATTTATTAAACTAGGTAATTGAGAACAATTTAATAGACACAATTTTGCTATTGTGTGTGCATTACCAATTTATTTATTTAGTCTATAGCGTCACAATGCCGGGCAAAGGCCACCCTGCCCTCCTTCCATTTCACATTTGTCAATGTGAGTCTAGTACATCGCGCCATCTCCTAGGATTGTCGCGAAGTCATTTAGTGCTTTTTGGGACCCACTGCGTGGTTGTTTTTGCCCCCATCTCATTCGGAATAGATGTGACGGACGGATGAATAGATGTGATGTGATGGACGGCAGATGTGACCAGCCAAATTCTATTTAAGCCTAGTAGCAGATTAACCTAGGCACCTTAAATATTATATCAATGTAGGACAAAAAATATTTGCGTTATGATGTAAATCGGCCGGTTATCGCGCTAACTTATGGCTTGTAAACTGCCGTATTCCCAGATACCAGACTACATTGTGATTATACTATACTACCACAGTATAAAGAGCTCTTTCCCTACAGTAGTCCAACGAACACGTCTAGACAGAGCAATCGTGCGGGGTGTGTGGAGCGGGGGACGGAGGGGGGGCCGCGGCCGGCAGTACCTTTTTCCATACTCCATTCGGGTACTACACCGTCATTTGTTTTTAGTGGGTGGCACATTTTATTTATTTTAATTTTGAATGTTGATTCAATTTTTCAACGGGTGTGTTGATTATAAATAATTATGACATTAATTTTGAGATCCAAGATGGCGGATACAAGTTTTTGAAAAAACTCAATATGGGTATCGTTTTCGAGGTTTTCAGGGGTGGTGATTACGAATTTGACATTAATTATTTAGAAATCCAAGATGGCGGATACGAGTAAAAAAAAAACTATATGGGTATCGTTTTCGAGGTTTTCGAGGGTGGTGATTACGAATATGACATTAATTTTGAGATCCAAGATGGCGGACGTGAGTTTTTGGTAAAAATCAATATGGGTATCGTTTTCAAGGTTTTCGTGGGTGGTGATTACGAATTTGACATTAATTTTGAGATCCAAGATGGCGGACGTGAATTTTTGGTAAAAATCAATATGGGTATCGTTTTATAGGTTTTCGGGGGTGGTGATCACGAATATGACATTTATTTTGAGATCCAAGATGGCGGACGCGAGTTTTTAATAAAAGTCAATATGGGTATCGTTTTCTAGGTTTTCAGGGGCGGTGATAACGAATATGACATTAATTTTGAGATCCAAGATGGCGGACGTGAATGTTTGGTAAAAATCAATATGGGTATCGTTTTATAGGTTTTCGGGGGTGGTGATCACGAATATGACATTTATTTTGAGATCCAAGATGGCGGACGCGAGTTTTTAATAAAAGTCAATATGGGTATCGTTTTCTAGGTTTTCGGGGGCGGTGATAACGAATATGACATTAATTTTGAGATTCAAATTGGCGGACGCGAGTTTTTAGTAAAAATCAATATGAGTATCGTTTTATAGGTTTTCGGGGGCGGTGATAACGAATATGACATTTATTTTGAGATCCAAGATGGCGGACGCGAGTTTTTAGTAAAAATCAATATGGGTATCGTTTTATAAGTTTTCGGGGGTGATGACATTCATTTTGAGATCCAAGATGGCAGATCTGACTTTTTAAATAAAATCAGTATGGCTTCGAGGTTTTTGGGGAAACTGTTCATCTCAAAACTTAAAATCAATGTCATATTCGTAATTACCACCCCCGAAAACCTAGAAAACGATACCCATATTCATTTTTACCAAAACCTCGCAACCGCCATCTTGGATCTCAAAAAAAATGTCATATTCGTTATCGCCGCCCCCGAAAACCTAGAAAACTATACCCATATTGATTTTTACCAAAAACTCACGTCCGCCATCTTGGATCTCAAAATTAATGTCATTTTCGTAAACATCACCCCCGAAAACCCCAAAAACGATACCCATAATGATTATTTTCTAAAACTCGCGTCCGCCATCTTGGATCTCTAAATTAATGTCATATTCGTGATCACCATCCCCGAAAATCTCAAAAACGATACCCATGTTGAATTTTTTCAAAAATCGTATCCGTCATACTGGATTTCAAAATTAACGTTTATCCCGTAATATTGGCAACTCCTCCTAGACCCCGTAAAATTACCTTCATTCATATAAATAAAGTCAAAACCGCGGTCTCGCAAAATTCCGTAAGATTCACGAAAGCCCCCCCCTACAATTACGTAAAGTTATCGTAATTCCTGTAGAATCCCGTAATTCTGTAAAATTTCCGTGATTCCCGTAAAATTCCCGTAACCCGAACGGGAATGTCTGAACCAAAGTTAATTACATTTGACATAGACAGCATGAGACCAATAGAAGATAGACATCGATTTTCATAGGATATAGGTACCTATGGAAAGAAAAATTACATGCGGACGAAGTCACGGGCAACAGTCTAGTCATAGGGCTTGAACTCCGTATAGATTAGCTAATTGTTTATTGCGTGTTAAGAAAATAAATGATATTTTTTTTTGTTTTTAGTCCCGTGTCAACCCTAACACTTTTTTACGTCGAGACGAATGTCTAGACGTTGTCGGCATTTTCGAAAACATCAAACGCGTCGACTGACTGTATGATATCTAGACTGTGATACTACTATGTAAATTACACTCAAAACCTGGCTAACTCCAATACCCACTACCCACTGACCTGGTTTTATCTATTTGTACCTACTACTTGTACTGGATATAGTTAGTTCTTATACATTATTTACACAGCAGATAAGAAGGTAGGTTTTATATTCAACAACACTCCTAACTCAATTAGTGACTCCTCTCAATCGTTTTTTATATCTTGTTTAATTCCTCTAGTGATCTTCTTCTGCACTTCTCGATTTTTTAAATTCTCAAACATCGTTTCTTTTGCAAAAAATCCAACTTTCTAATCATTATAATTATCAATTATTTAATTAATTAGGTATAAAATACTGTTTTCATTCACGAAAACGCCCGCTCGATGCTCCGACTGTCTGACCCTTCGTGTCTGACCCGTATTGAAAAGGTGAATGCTCTGCTGTTAAGTTCATTACTGATTATAATATCGTACGATGGTGGAGTGAGCAGTCCACAACTATCAGTCCACCTCTGTCCCACTTTTGAAACAATCCAATCAGGGATAATTGGGTGGATGTCTTTTTTATTTAGCTTCTTTTAAAATAACATAGTAGAGGCGGTCAGCAGTAAAAACTATTACCATTTCCAGATGAAAACGAAGAATTCTTCACGAACTTCAAGAAGTTGGTAGAAAATACATATGAAGCCAACAACAAGTCGTCTGTTACCCTGCTGGTGCACAGCATGGGAGGGCTGATGGGCATGCACTTCTTAAGGCTGCAGACGCAGAAGTGGAAGGATCAGTACATCCGCCGGCTTATCTCGCTGTCTACACCCTGGGGAGGCTCCATTAAGGCTGTCAAAGTATTCGCTATAGGTATGTATACAAGATTTTGCCATGCTTTCAATAAAGTTGAGATGAGATTTTAAGGCGCGTACACTTTCTAATCTGTTACCTTGCTCGCACGAAGATAAAAAGTAAATGAATATTATGACTGCATAAGACTGTTATCGGATCGGGGCCGGGTACTACAACCGCGCCCCGTAGCCCCATCCAGTGCCTGCCTGTAGGCCCGCTCAAAAATTTGCACTGGCGGCAATGTCCTGGCGTCCAAGCTCCTGGGACATCGCCCCAACACGCTCCTTGGCCTTCGCCCCTACGTCGAGCAAGGCTGGCGGCATACAGGGTTTAGCTGCCCGCTACAGTTAGTAGTACCAGTTAAATACATTGACACAATTGACATATCGATAAATTCAATAATTAACATTTAACATAAACAATTAACGTTTAACATAAATGTAAACAATCAAGCAGGTTCACTGTTTCAAATGTTTGCTAATAAGATTGTGTCTTCACTTCGGTCACTCAAAAGTCAAAATGATTTTGCCGGCTTCAACGTAACAGATTACATTAACTACCTAAGTACTTTGCCTTGTAAATATTGGTACATATCTAAAATATGCAGCATAATTAGATTTTAGCTAAAATATTCAAATAGGAGAGACATGCAATAACCTATTTATCAATAAAAAACAAAAAAATTGTGCAAATAAAAAAACAAATGCATGTAATCCGGTGACCAGTCTGTGATCATTCAAAGACGTTGGTCATAGGTACGAGTGGCGGAGGGTGATTTTTTCCAAGAGGTAACCCGGAGCCAATCTGTAGAAAATCCAATGGCACAGTCAAAAGGAATGATTGACTATGCCATTTTTTTAAAAATAGGTATCTAGTTTTATAAAGCAATGGTTACCTTTTCAATATTGTTACCCCTATAGCCTATTAGAAAAACCAGTTTTACACCGACCTTCAAATGTTATCGATGGGTACAATAAGATATTAGGTCTTAATTATTAGGTTCCTCGTTACCCCCACAAAAAAGCTGATTTACCCCCAGGTTCGGAACGCAGAATAGTGAATACTATTGTCTGATGTTCCTTACGACTCTTACGCGGAACTTGAAAAAACTGCTTATTATAAATATGCAAATGACGCGGAGATATTTAATAACAATATTTTCGTTTAATAACAATGATAAACATACTTGACCCAGATCGAGTGACGTCATTTATACGCGGAAATGTCATTGAAATTTGTGTAGTACTTATTACGATACAAATATTACAACATTGGCTTAAATATTTACAATTTACCCGTGTATTTTTAGCGCCTCTGCAAAAGGTCGCGCTTTCGATCTCCTTAGCTAAGGATATAATTATGCTAGCTGCAATGTATTTCTTACTAGGTTTTGCTCGCGGCCTCGCTCGCGTTAATTTGGAATTTAAAATAAAATCATGATTTAAAAGACACGTGGTGCCATCTATTATCGTAAGAACGTTATTGTTATTTTCACACGTTGAACGTTGTTGTTGTACAACTGACAAGGTATTATGCAAACATACAAACTTACTTTTTTGACGCTTGAGCGAAGTCATGGGCAAAGGCTGGTACCTACCCCAATACTTCCAAAAGCAGTTTTGACGATACCTATACTTACTTTAAGATTACCCTGGAACTAAAGGAGAGTAAAAGAATATTTGTAAAAAATGTCAACAAGAAAGTTGTGTAAACGCGCCTACAAACATACACAGGGCAGATGCCCTGTTTACAAAATATGATCAAACAGTATCACGTATCAACTTATGGTTTGAAGGAAGTCACAATCGGCAATATTGTGCTATTACGCACTTTCATACATTCACTGCGTACCATCAACGGCTGGTATGGAGTACTAGTAATAATTATAATGAACCTTGCCTTCACAATAATAAATACACTTTTTCAATAACACTAATATCGCTATTGTCCTGTCTATTTAACCTACGACCTATGTGATTCATAGTTATACATTTACATTGAATTCTAACAAAGTAGGTAAATCAATAACATAGTTGAGTTGGTCAATCATAAAAGGTACAAACCATTGTCCGTTACCTATATGCACTGTGGTATTTCTAAGAATTTATAGAAAACAATGAATTTAATTATGTATTTTTCCAAACATTCTTTATATTTTTATGTTATGGTATTTTATGTTAGTTTTTACTATAGTACGTAGCTTACTATAGTCTGACCCCCGCAGCGCTATGATGTAAAGACCTGCCAAATTATAAGGCCGAAACTAAACATCTTTCCCCAAGGAACATAAGTCATAATCTGAAAAAGGAAAATTGAATCACTTTTGTATGAAAGCAACATCCTTTATTTATATTCTCTAAATTTAGATTAGTAAGAGGCTTTACCCTACTCCCCCACAGGTGACGACCTCGGCAGTCTAATGTTGCGTGAGAGCATCATGCGCGCGCAGCAGATCACATGTCCATCCCTCGCGTGGTTGCTACCCTCGCCCTTCTTCTGGAAGCAGTCCGAAGTGCTGGTGCAGACTGATAAGTACAACTACACAGTCAACGACTTCCAGAAGCTGTTCACGTAAGTGGTTAATTTTCCTAGAATTTTAACGTCTAAACAGAAACGCTAAGGGATTTTGGTTCCTTGTGGTTATGAATAATATAATTTCGCCTAGATATCCGTCGAGGAACAGTAGTATTTAGCCCGTAACCTCATCACTTGACTTTGGTGGTGGTACCTATTGAAGTTTTTTTCACACGAGAAAAAATAATTAATCCCGGTACTTATGAGGAAAAGGGAGCATTCTCCAGCCACTAGGCACTCGCCCAATGGTTGTTATTGGGTTTCATATATGTATATTAGGCTGCAAAAGTACATGGACATGAGAAAATAATGGACTTGATCCGGCCTCTTGGTTTAAATAGATATTAAATCGATGATATGCTATAAAGATAAGCAGATTGTATCGCTGTGTGGAGGTCATTTTCTTCATGGTTACATAAACAACTTTCGTCACAAGTCAATACAGTCGAATTGAATAGGTACATATTATCTATGTGTAATGTATCCAGTGACATGGAGCTACCAAACGCGTGGGAGATGCGCAAGGACACGGAGAAGTACAAGCAAGACTTCAGCGCGCCCGGCGTTGAGGTGCACTGCATCTACGGATACAACATATCTACTGTGGAGAGGTAAATACGGGAAGGGAGGTAATATAGAGGAATATTTATAAACGTAGCTCTAAAATTTTCTGTCAAATATTTAAAAAAAAAAACAAATGTAGCTTACGCAACTTCGCATCGGTTTTATTTAAACCTTAAGAACCCTACCCACTGTTTTAATGCCAAGCTCCAGGAGTGTGAGCTGGTGGTATTGACACGTAATTAAAACAAAATATTTCGATTTAGCGCTGTATTTCAATAGGTAGGTAACTGAGGTCGACCGGCGACGCGAGCGCACAGTATCTAGCTAGTAAGTGAGTGAAGTAAGATTTGGTGGGGAGGCGCGGCCAATAGCCAAACATCTTCACTTAAAAAAATAAGCCTTCCTGGTCAACAAAAAATTGTGAACCATTGGTCTAGATTAATTTAAAGCGTGTTCAACACAATACGCGCTGCTGGCGTCCAACTTCTTATTTATTTCTTGCACGTTTCCTTCCTCAGATTAGTATACAAGCCCGGGACCTGGCTGGACGGCTACCCGACCCTCGCGATGGGCGATGGTGACGGCACAGTTAACTTACGTTCGCTCAACGCTTGTGAGCATTGGCGTAAGACTCGCTTCCGTAACCGCAAAAGTGTGAAATCCCTTGCCTTACCCGGGGCTGAACACTTGAAGATACTCCAGGATAAACGGGTGCTGGATTACGTGGCTTTAGTTTTGAAGAACTAGGGGAAAATGTTACAAGGGGAGAGGGGAGGATATATTTTTGAAAGTTGTGGGTAGTTTAAGTCAGTAGTGTAAGAAATAGTTGAAATGGAACAAGAATTAAGAAATAACTATTTATTTTATAATTATTATGTATAGCTGATTTTTTTTACTATTTGTAAAATATTTATCGGAATATGATCTTATCTTGTGTATTGTTTTGTTAAAATATTTCTATTGGTGCAATAATTTATCTACTTTATAACATAGATTTTATGTTACCGTTACCATAGATATGGCAACCCTAATGAGCAGTGATTAATAGTAAATAGTTAATGACAGTAGTGTTAAAATAAGTCATTCTCTCTAGTAACCTTATACGCGTTATTTAAAACAGATCTAAATATTTTACATGTCACCTATTATTTATATAATATAAAAAATAATGTAACGAAAATATATATTATTTGTTCGGTAAAATTACACTTTAACATTGAAGTAATAAGGTTTAATATAAGTTAAAGGTATTTTACAAATACTCCTTTTAGATACTTCCTTGGTATGTTCAGTATATTTAAGTGACAAAGCCAAGCTTTTACGGCTGTGATATACTCTCTAAAGTTTTGTATTTATTTGAGATTTTATTTTCATAAATATTTGAGACACCATGACTTCCTACGGTATATCGTCGTTGAGACTTTAAGACCTCTTACATGTAAAAATTAATTTTATGAGAAAATTGATAAAAATCGTCTCCTAAAAAAAACTATGAAATCAATTATATAACAAAAATGTAGGTATCAGCCACGTGATTTTCCTCTTTCCTTTGCTGAAATGAAAAGTAAATTTTTATAATAAAAAAAACACATAAGAGGTCTTAAAGTCGCAACGACACGATATAATAAAATAACGTTTTATAGAATTTTCGTCGCGACACTTTTATAATTTTGCCAAATCCTAACGTTTCGAGAGCTGGCAAATTCGATAAAAAGTTTTATTATGAGTAGTGCTCGCGGAGACCTAAGACATTCTTACGGCATTTTTATTTTTTTACTTTTGGTAGCTAAGTTTTGTTTACATACTAATGACAGACAGACAAACCTCCACTTTTATGCTTTTATCTGTCGTTCTCAAGTCAGATATACTAACAATGTCTTGAAAGGGAACTGAATTAGAAAATACGCCTACAGTACTCGTAAAACAGTATTATCATGATTCAATCATGATTCAGTTTGACGAGACCGAGAAATAAGCGTTTTCCGTTGTATTTATGAATTCTTTGATAAACAATAAAACTTTTGTTATTGTTTTAATGTTGTTGAAACGTTTTTATTTATTGTAATCGGATGATGTTTTGCGAAAATAAATCTTACAAAACATGTTGAACATGAATATGAAGTGAGAATAAATAAAAACATGAAATTTTATCAACATAAAACATTTATCGCTTACATGACTTGTATATCTCATTCATCAGTTAATTAATTCATAACCAACTAGATTTCATTTTTTTTTATTTATTTAAATCAAATAGTTACACATAAGATTTACTGTACGTAAAATATCTTAAATATTGTAGTTTTAAGTAGTCAAATATATTTTATATCATGCAATAGCTGTGCACTTGTCTTACGAATGCTTAAGAATATGTATAATCAAGAGTGATGTCAATTTTAAAGTAGCAACGTAATCTATATTCAAACACGCGTTATCTCTTTCTTGCGTATGTCATTAGAGTAAGATAGAATTAGTTTACGTTGATGCTATTAGATTCGGCGCCTATTTCAAGCTACGCGTTCAAATTATGCTGGGGAAGTTCTTTCTGATGTTGGAACTCGTTACAATTAAAACAATTAAAATTAGTAACTATTCATTCTAACAGCGGGATTCACAGACCCCATGAAGACTATCATTAATCAATAAAAAAAAAAATGTTTTCATTACTTTGCATGTAGGCAATTTCTTGTATGAAATCTCATCAATATCAAACCTTAACATAAGGATTATACATAATTATGTTTTTACTTATAGTGTTGGAATTTTAAAATGAAATATTTATTCAATGCATTGTTCTTACATAGAGATCTTAAATAAAATTGTTGAAATAAATAAACAGTGACCCAAGAATGTAAATATTTTATTTTGTACCTCATTCCCTTATACTAAATACAATCAGTCATAACTCCAAACTGTTTTCCCGCCTTCTGAAACGTTGAAAAAAAAAAGACTATTATAGATCCATAGAAAGTTTTTTTTTGTATAACAAGGTTTAGGCACTGTGCCTTTTCAATAAACAACGTCCTATAATATTAGAAATGTGATTATGTGCAAGTTGCAAAAATATTTGTTAATCACGCGTAAATTTTTGAACGGATTTGGATGAAATTTGGCACTTACACCATATCCAGGATATAATCTAACTAATAGAATACTTTTATCCTGGTCTGAACTCCACTGGACGAAGCCTCGGGTAAAAGTTATATTATTACCGCCTTTATCTTTACCTTTTTGGGGTTGCCGGAGTTCCAAATTTGAAAATGTTAGAACTCGTTTTCGTTTCAAGTCGAAACTAGTCTGGCAACTCCAAAATCAAATCAATGCATAAAGATGGAAATAAGATCATATATTTTCAGGTTAACTAGTTTTAGAATTCCATACCCCAAGCATTGTTATTTGTTAGTAATAGCATTCAGAATGAGTGTTAGAAAGAAAATGCTTGCCAGTTGCTGTCACAAATAACCCCTTTGAGCTTTGACAAGCGGAAGACCTACAAAATTTTAGGAGGTAATAAGGTCCATGAAACTAATCAACTTTCCCCAAGGAATATAGGTCGAAATATGAAAAGCGAAAACTAAACATACAAATTGACTGGTCACGTGACTCACTTTTGTATGAGAAGTTAAATTTTCGTTTTCAGATTTCGACCTATGTTCCTTGGGGAAAGTTGTTCAGATTCATGGGCCTTATTACGTCTTGAAATTTGGCTGATCTTTAAGACAACAGGGTGTTTAAGAAGTAGTTACAGTTTAAGGCCCAATTTCACCATTCACTTTAAAAACTAAGTATAAAACTAAGTTCAGCCCTACGATAATTTGCAGTTCTGAAATCAGTTTGCCGCTTGATCCGAGTTTAACTTGATTGATTGCGTTTAGTGTCCGTGGTGAAATCGGCTCTAAATGACCCACATGTGGAGCACTGTACTGTCAAATGTTTAAAAAAGGAGCTTTGATACATTCCTTATTTTGGAGTTTTGTCAGTCTCGTTTATGCATAAGCGATTATTTTAATTAATTAATACGTATATGTGTAGGTATCTTTGTGCAATATAGCTAGTAAGTTAGAGGTAATTATAAAATATCATCTTTATGACAAAAACGATTCCGGTAAAATAGAAACTATAATCCGAATTTCCGAAATTTTCTTATCTGTCATTGCTAAAGATTATTCCTGAAATAATTACTAATACAATCAATTACAATACTTAACAAGAGGTAATCATATAAATTAATAATAAAACAAAATAATCAGTAATAAACATGTATTTAACTTTGCATTTCATCACTCAGCCATACTAACCTACTCCCAGAAGCGTGCCTACCAAACATTTTTCCGAAGCCCGTCTTACAAATGTAGTAATACAACAATATTATGTAAGAATATTTTTTTACTTCAATTTAACCTAGGAGCCTCTTTGCGCTAATCTGTTATCTCGCTCGCACATTGAATATATAAATATTTTTTTCGCTATTTTTTTATTTAAAAACATGTTTCAATAGCTGATTTTTTTGCTGAAACTTCGTAATATTGTTCTCCTTCAAATAGTTTAGTTCCATTTTTCATAACTATATTCATTGATTTTGTCTTCAATCAACTTTATTTTGCGAACAAGATAGCAGATTAGTGCGAAGAGGCGCCTTATAAAGGTTTTTGGGCTTTCACTGTTGTTAGGTACTAGGCACGCCACTGCCTACTCCAGGTTACTTCTCCTATCCTACAGCGGTATACATAAAAAAACATCTCAATTTATTAACCTTACATAGCCCAATATAAAGCCTATTACATAATACTAAAGAGCGGCTGACTTGACATAAAATACTAAAAATTCCATAATTTTACATATTATTTTTGACACATTTTAGAATGGATAACCAAAATGCCAGCACATGACGCGGTCAGTCTGTAGATGGGTGACCATTTGTGACATTTTATTTCGAGACTTGTGGTTTAGAAGGTACCATTTTATACGATGATCGTCAAGCAGTCGCTTGCACCGATTTGTAGGCGTCTAGATAAATTTCAACAATTGCCGCACACAAATCTACCTCCACCAATACGTGGTCCACGTGGTCAGCGTGATAAATTCTCTCGATTGTGTAAGAAGGTTTTGCCTAACAATGGGACAATATAAGCTATTTTTATTGGACATTAACAGCGCAGCCAGCCGCCATTTTCAATAGACAAATTCTATTAGTCTTTGAAAAGAGAATTTTGTCGCGTTCATTGAGTACTCATTCAGATTCAAACAATCACATATCTTTTTTAAATCAAACGGTAACACTGCAAACAATAAACAACAAAGTACATACAACTAGGATGTTATATACATAACATATTTACATAGGAAGTTTAGGTGAAATCTTATAGCATATGCAGTAGATTATGTTGCACAACAACTGAATTTGTTACTATTTTAGGGTATTTAAAAAAGAAATCCTCGGACATAGAACTTGATTGGAATTGATTCTTGTCCTAGTGTAAATATTCTTAGCAAATCTTTTTAAAGAAAAGTGCATCAAAAAATTACAACTAATTTATAGAAAAAGCAATTTTTTAACTCATTATTTGCTATATGAAATATTGATACGGCTTTACTCACGCATTGATTTCGGAATAACCGACTAGTTTCGAATATGAGTATCACTTACGAAAGTTATTATTCTATGATTTTAGAATATTTGCTTTTAAAAAACCGTGTTATTATTTAACAAATTTTTCGTGTGAAAGAAGTGCTAAAAATGTTTACATCCTTATAATAATAAAGAAAAATAAAGTAATAAACCTCTTATTTCTTCTGTTCTTTATACAATTGTTAAAATCTGACTACAAGGTATAAAAAAGTGAGAAGAGTAGAGTAGTAGCTTGCAGCCAAGAGCTAAAAATGATTTGAACTGTATATCTTGTCTTGTCTTATATGAAGGCACATGTTTCAAAACTAACCACAGTAATAAATAGTAATCTACATTTTAATTATGCTAAAAGATTTAACCTAAACAAATATAAAAAGAAAACTTAACCAATAAAGTACAGATAGCCACAAAATATTAATCACATCGGTAATATCACAGTACGGAAACTATGTACAAACGCTCGAAAGCGGCACACTCACACAAACATGCGCAACGACGCGTCGTTGATACTATACTGCGGTGATACTGCGAGTACCGCGATGGTCGCTTAGGAGGCTCATCGTTACGCAAAATTACGTATGTATGTGTGAGTGTGCCGTTTCGAACGTTAGTACGTAGTTTCCGTACTGTAAGGTTTATTATACTGTGGTAATATTTTATTATATAGGTACCTATGTCATTAATATTTTGCTAAGAAAACGATGACTATATTTTTAGGATTCATCATATTTTTTAATAGTTTCTACAATTTTTTTCCCCTATTCCGTAACCTTAACAATCATTAAGTGTTTCAGTTCTAGAGTGCATATTATAACAATAAATAGTAAATGCTTATATTCCTCTCAAGTTCACGTCAGCACCATTGAGTCTGGTCGTGAGGATATAAAAACTACGAGGAATGAATCATTAAAACCTAATTATAATAATAATTAAGGAAATATCACATTTCAACAAAATCGTAACTTACACAAAATATGAAATAAATACAGGCAATTTTTAATTTTATTATCCTATTCATTCAATCCGTTAACAAAAATAAATTATTTTAGGGTTGTTACATGATAAAAATGCCTCAAGTAATGCCAGAAGTTTTTAATTTGAAAATAGATTCCATTACAAGAAATATACAAACACGCGAATCAAGTTTTTTTGAAATTCATTGAATACATTAAAATGAGGCATTTATAAATCCATGAATTATTATAACAAATCTCCAAAATGATTGAAATTAATTAATATAATCACACATTACACGATCACTGCCATAGATGTCTTAATTTATTATTTTGTTTATAATTTTTCGTTTCCTACAAATAATTGGTAGACCACTATATTTTCTTTTATTCTTTATAACTACATTACATTTTAAGCGCTTTTGTTTGCTTAACCATACAATTTATGACAGAATAGCTCGGCTCTAAAATTTTATAAAAATCTCACGATGTAAATTTAAAAAATGAAATATTTTAAGTTGCGTTGCTAAATACAAAAAAAAACTTTCAAAATTCTCGATATAAACTTGCAAATACTATTTGTGAAGTTCTAAATTTATCGCAGATAACATTTTGGACTGCCGCCATTTAAAAATATTTTTACTGGTATATCAAGCTAATGGGTTCGACTGTATTAGTTACATTTCTTACATTCATGTAAGGCATTTGTTTTTAATTTAATTCTTATTCTACCATCTTAACTTTATACTTAGCTCATTTGGTTAAATGTAGGATAGAATAATACTTTCTTGGCAAAACGAAAAGTCTGAAAAAATCTTTTAACAAATTCATTTATTTATCAAAAATTCAAATTTTTGACTTCAAAAAGGAGGAGGTTCTATGTTCGCCGTTCGGCTGTATGTCTTTTTATGAATGCAGCTTCATAATGATGTTTCAAAATTCCTATGATGTGGTACAGATGATACGACGATTAAAACAAAAAAAGCAATATGCTTTCTGGTAAGCAAAACCTTAATTCTGCGAAGGAGGATTCCGTACAAAACTTTTGTGAATAGTATATGAATGAACATATACGAATGAACAAATTATTTTAGACATTTAAATGACAAGTAAAGGTTTTTTTAAGTTCAAAATCATTGATCGATCATAATAAATGGGACACGGCTATTATCCGACTATTTTGCACACAGATACGAACATTTAGCCAAATGGGCTAAGCTTCACTATACGAACATTGTTAAGGAACAGAGAACAAGGATTTAGTAAATAAATAAATACAATTAAAAAAAAGAAAATCGGTTGTCGATCATATCGTATCGTTTTTCGTAAATAATATTAGGTGCAGTTTACATAGCAATATTTCTGTTTTTTTTCTATAACTATTATAGTTCTCTATAATCTTTTAGCTGACTTAAAAATAAAAAACCAATCAGATCTGCACGTCATTCTGCGAGATAATTTCAAAATTAAAACAATTCATCTAAATATAAAATTATCTGCTAGATAAGTAAACCGAAACTGTTCAAAAAGTAATAAAAATGAAGAATACAAAATTAAAAAATATATAACATGTTCTCTATTCCCAAACATTTTAATACCAACTGCACTAAACACTAGCAAGCCCCGCCAATGGTTACACGATACTGTTCCTTATACCAACGCGTTAGAGCACACATTGCTCTAACATCAGTTTGTCTGTCGTCTCAGCCTTAAGCGATGACACCCACACCGCACCATGCCCCATAGAAATGCACAATCGATTTCAAATAACGGCTAAATTAACCAAGACTCAAACTAATATTAACTTTAATATCATTTAAATAGGATTGATTTTCGAATATCAAAAAGAATTCGTAATATTAGTATTTAATTAGTGAATATTAATACTGTCTTAAGATATTATCGCCGACTCGCAGTGAGATCGGAGATTAATGCTCGATCCTTCTCTGTATGAGAAGAGGCCTTTGCCATACAGTGGGACAGTTACAGGCAGTATTTTTTTTTCTTTAAGATGATTATGCGATTAATTGCAAGGGAACTAAATGGTTCACATTATAGTAACAACTTAAGTCGATTTTTTAAGTATTTAGAAATACCATTCCGAAATTAGGTACATACCATCACAGGTATACATTTAAAAACCGCTCCGGAAGTTGGTACGAATTTAAATTCAATAAAAAAAAATCTCATCTCAAAATTTTAACCGCGATAGGAAATCGATAGCGCATATACAAATTGTTTGTTAAAAAAATAACGAATGATAGTAAGCTTTTATGATCCGAATATAAAACTGTTAATATTGAATGGTATTCGTATTTGACAATATTTCCACTGAGAATTTTAACACGTTGACTACCAGATAGATAATAAATAATAAAACAATTGAATGACCACTTGGGGTGCACTGCACTATCAAAGGGTTTCTTTGTGACCCTTTTGAGGTATGAAATTGCATATATAATTAAAATATATTGCTCTGGCAAAACAGATCTTGTGGGATATTTGTTTATGTAATCATTTATATTAAAATTCTTAGTATTAGATGCCAAAAACATCCATTGTAGTCTGTAACAAGCCTTAAGCTAAGTTGATACAGCCTGTAAGGCTCCTCACATGGGTTAGTGTGCAATGTCAACGCACTCTGACGGGAATCGTTGGAAACTATTTATATGAGATCAACGAATAAGGTACTAATTATATAATTGACGATAACGTGGTTAAAAACATTTTAAACTAATATAAAAGTAACGTTTCGATGTTTCAGTTTAAATAATGTAAGATCTAAAATAAATAACAATAGTTAAAATAAATACAATCAAAATAATAACTAAACGATATAAATTAAATGAATTTACAAAACTTAAATGACAGTAACCTAAATTGAGTTAATACAAGAAAGTTTATGACAAAGAATAAAATTAGCGAAAACGTAGGTATATGATTTAAACTTGATGAACACAAAACTAACATATTTTTCGATGAAACATAATCACACTTAACAGCTATAACGCCATGGGGGACACATGGTGTCCGACAAACAATAGAATTTGCATTGTGTCTGCAGTCTGGCAGTCAAAGTGTTAAGTAAAATTTAACAGTAACAATTGAACCGCATACAAACTTGAACCCTCTCCTACTTAACTCACAAACGAATTTCCAACCATCCCCCCAGTTTAATAGAGTCCTAATAGAGACGGAAAAAGACAAACTGATAAGCGTGGCGCTACCTGTTGAACAGCAGCTCGGGCCGGTAGTACACGTAGATGCCCAGCAGCACCGTGGCCGTGGCGAACAGCGCGCGCCGCGACACGGGCAGGCGCCGCAGCACGGGCGCCACGCAGCGCCGCAGCCGCCACGCCAGCGAGCCCGCCGCGCGCCCGCGCGCCGCCAGCTGCCGCCGCTTCAGGCGCTCCTCGTCCAGCCGCCGCTGCTCCTCTCTGCAAACAAACACATATTAACACTTTCCGAAACACATCCCTCCTCGAGACACGTGTCTCTCACAGCTGGCGACCTTAGTAAGGCATTTGACTCTATTAATCTAATAGGTCTAATAAAGAAACTCTACAAAGCCGGAGCCCGTAACAACTTCATAAAGATATAGAAAACTATCTGTCAAATATAAAAACCCAAAGGCAGATTTAGAACAACAACAGAAACTGATAAAAAGGTGCCACACGGTGTTCCCCAGGGCTCAATCATTGGACCTTTGCTTTTCTACCTAGATGTCGCTGACATGCAACGAATTGCTCTCAAAATTTGTATTTCGTAATATGTCCCGCAAAGTGAACTTCTATCTGCTGGTAAAAGTGAGATTTGTAGCTTTGTAGTAATCTAATGGCTAGAAAGCCATTAGATTACTTTTTTTCTTTCGGGGCGATATGACGAAAATTGCTCAAACGAAAATGTATCAAATGTAACTGTTAACTTTGATATTTTTGTACAAGAGCTTTGTAGTACATTTATAATAGTACCACGTAAGTGAGACATGTCTCTTAAGGGCCCTCACCACTACTAGCTTTTTACACCTGATATACATTGGTCCTTTTTTGGGAACTGTTCCACGTCTCTCAACTGTTATATTATAATGCAACTCTTGTCAGCTGTCGTCAGCCGTCATCATTATCATCTGATGATCTCATTCCCTAGAATATAAAGTGAACTTACTCTCTCCTCTCCAACGCGGCGACTTCAGATTCAAGATCAGTCGGTTCGTTCTCTTCGTATAATTCTTTCGCGGTCACCAGAATGTCTTCAAACGGCAAGTCATCTGGTAACTGAAATATTTAAATTTAGATTAAATAGAAATTGAAAGCCTTGATTATACTTATAATTTAAATTTACTTACCCTAGACAACAAACAATGCAGCATAGCCATATCACATTCACAGTTATAGACTTCATCCGCTCTGTACAGCACTATGGCGGCGGTGACGTACACCGGAAATAGAGGGGGGGCGCACAGGAAGTAGTCATACAGCCTCACCACATCCGTGTATTTGTTTAGGCTGTGACCAAACCAGGTGAGATACCAGGGTAGCGCAAACATTGTACCTACTTGTGCTCTGGAATTGAGAAAGGTTTTATTGATTTCGTTTATCTCTAAATGAATTTACATAAATGATTTTGAAGGATTATAACATACTTATCCAAGCACTCAGCTAGCTTTCTATCAGCCCTGCTGATGACGGGTAAGAGGTAGTTGAGGAGGTGTTGTGTTGGCTGCATGGTGGTCTGCATGAAGGGCGCCAGTGGGGCCCCCGGACCGTAAGACAGCCGACAGAGAAGGGGAAACGAAGCACGGTCTCCGCATACTAGAAGAAGTGTGATTGCTACGTCGTGGTAACCCTGTAAAAGACGTTACTAGTGCACTCAAATGTACTAGAGCCTTGCAAATCTTGTTTGCCAACCACCGGACAGCGATATTTTTATGACTAAAATATTCGCTCTACTCTTCTCAAGCGCTAAAAAGAGAAATACCCTTCTGGCATCTTAAAATAATGAGTGAAGGCATCTAAAAGGCAGCCGTGCTCAGCCGCAGACCACAGTACTGCTATCGATTCAAGTGACGGAATCGTAATCCAACAACGACGAAACGCCATGGTTTGATTCGAGAAATGTTGTGTCTCTTTGCCTTCCGGGGCGTAATACTTTTATTGCTTAGTACTCGTTTCCAAGATCCTGGCATAACATCGTGAGTTTCCACGTTTATTTTCGGAGTAAGAGATATTGTGAGAAAAGAAATAAAGACGAAGGTTCAAAACCCGCCTAATGGGCAAGGCAATAATCTCGTCAGACAAAAACACATCTACATAACTCTGGCAATTACAAGCGTCAACAACAAATACAAACAGTATAAAATAATGTTTTATTAATTCCGCTACGATCACTGACCGAGAAAATAACAAAAGCGTAACGTAATGTTCTAGCAAGCGAGATTATTTGCATAGGTAATTAGTAATTAGACCTCAACTGCAGAACTAAAGCATTTCTCATAGACAACCCAATTTAATATAATATTGTCGGATTCCTTTGACCAAGAGCGTGGCCACTGGCCTCGATCTTTTAGGGAGTTCCTTAATATTTACTAAATAAATGAGATCCCAATTAGTAAATTTATAGATTTGTTGGATGGTTACGTTCATGCCTTTGACCCATCATTTTTGGTGAAGCTTTAACCAGCTGTTAAAAATTATGATCAGCCATTATCGTCCTTACTGAAGAGAATGTTTAAGTTGAGAATTGTCAGGTCAACTGTCTGTAATAGCCACTAAGTTTGGCCATTCGCCTTTCCACTTTGTTCAGCTGCTCTGGTCCAAAACTCATTGAAATTTATATAATTCAACGCGCCAAATATACAGTCCGTGAAAACATTTATATTTATGTTTATGTGGCCGCGCGACGCAATAACAAAAACAACCCATTATGATAATTTCCTTAAAAGTATTCCAAATAGGCTACAACAAAATAAATAATAATAAATAAATAAATAATTATACCGATATGCTACACTCCTTTTTTTAGGATGATTCATACTAAACCGTTCTAGGATAAATCATCTTTAAAATAAAAAAACGACACAACGATCAAAATCAATTAACAAGAAGCCATTTAAATTATCATTAAAAGTTGCAGCGAAAATCGAACCATAAGTGCTTGCATTAAGGTTATTAATCAAAGGCCTAAGTGTCGACTGTGAATTGATTTCCTATATATCTGGAGCCTATAAACCATTCCGATAAGAACAACAATACAACTGCGTTGAGACACGAGTAGGCTGGCTTTAATTGTACTAATGATATCGTTTGCAAGTTCAATATTCAAGGTCCATATTATATCCGCTCTCTTCTTTACCAGGAAAGTATTTCTGGACGGGGAATCGACGACGGTATAAATAAATCTAATTATGTAGCCGTAAAATACATAAAAGCGTCGCGTTACATAAATGAGACCGTATTTAAGCTGAGTTAAGGACCATTTTTGTCTCGCACTTATTTTTGTTTTCATATTATGTTCCTTTTACATACATGAATAATTGTTTTGTTTTTGACTCAACATCAATTTGTAAATTGTTGTACCTGTATCTACAAGTTGTGCGAGTACAGATTAAATGCATTTTCTTTCTTTGTGTGAATTAAAAGAGATTGCAAGTATCGAAATGTTACTGTAGCCTTTGTGTTCAGCCGATAAAATTAAAACCTAGTGCCGCGTCACACAATTCTATCAGTTGATTGAATCTTTAAAATCAATATTCATGTCACGGGTGTGTCATTTTCATAGCGCCAATTTCATACGGTTCCTACTTGACGAATCAAAAATGCTTTGCACAATCGTATTTGGTTCCTACGTAGACGAATAAGTAACAAAATTAATTATATTTCTGAGCAAAGGTACTTTGTGATCCAATAGCCAACTACAGAAAAAAGAACTAAAAAACATAAAAGAAATTGTTTTTTGGTGAAAGGTTATGGTTGCTGCGTTGAAAAGACGGAGGCGGTGTTAAGTATTGCGACAGCAAAATCTTAATACCATAAATGAAAATATTTAATAAGAACCTCACAAAAAAACTTGACTTAAACCCGCGATCTCTAAAGTGCCGTGCCATCACCTTACCACTAAGCTAACTAAACTGAGTCCTATCCGCTTCAGTTGAATTTAAGAATCTCTTTCTGATGATATCTACCGAAGTATTTTACGCATTGCCGATCCCATGCTCCAAACTTTTGAATTTAGAGGGCATAGAAACGATATCGCCAACTTTTTGATTTAATTTATGTATGTTTATGCACATGTTTTACTTTAAAATCATATATAAGGTCTCTCAGTATGACATCTAGTTAAAAGTCAGCTGACATTTTATTTAGGTACGTGCTAAAATAGAATGCGCAAGTTATTTTGGACCCCTTGTTTTATAAAAGCCACAAAAGGTTAAAACTGGTAAGCCGGGCTTATGGGCTAGTAAATAATAAGCTTGGACATTTTCTACCTACTTATCTAGACCAAAACCGACGACCACAACGAGATGTGGTAAATATAAATATGTCAGATAATGTTTGCGGTTTTAATTTGATAGCTAGCGAGAATGTTTATGTTACAATGTCAGATTAAAGAACAAATCAGACGAAGAAGGAATACAATCATGTTTGCAAGCTGTGCGTTGTGTAAAAAATCATCAACTAGATATTATCCTGCACCCGGCCCATTTTATACCACTTTCACTTACGTAAAAAAAATATATAAATAAAAGTACCTAAGTACTTATTATTAAGGTCTTTGAGCCTAATTTAAGTGAGCATTTCCTGTAGATTGAAGACCCCTCGAGCAATTTTGTGTCACCGACAATCCGAATTGGAATGTCTCGAAGGGTCATTATATTATTTGCGAGTTACAGATATATGACCTATTTATACCGACTCCCAATAAAGGAGGTCCTCGATTTAGTGGTATAGTTTTATATTTTTTATTACTTAGTGATCACCTTATTTTTTAAATGAAGAAACAGTTGTCTATTGTTTGGTTTTATTTTTATAACTTCGATTTTTTATGTTGTATCCCTGTGAGGTCTCAATAAATTACATTATTCATTAAATTAATCAAATATTTCAGTTGGTCTAATAAGTTTAAACTTAATGTAGAAAGAAGACAGAAAATATATTTATTTCTTTCACACAACACAATTGCAAAGATAAACAAAAACAAAGAATAGCACTTGAATAAATAAAAAAAGACTTAGAAGATGAACAGTACAAGCAAAAACTAACGTGCGCCGCGGCTGTGTAGAAAATGGCCGACACTACACTAGAATACACTACCTATATTGATTCAATGGGCCGGCTTGACCCCCCGGCATGGTAGTATCAGCTGTAGTTGCAAGCATCTATAGATTACGGTGCTTACAGTCAGGCAGGCCGTAACCGTATGCTTACCATTAGTACTATAAAATAAACCAAAGCCTACAGCGGCGATTTTCATTGTAAGCGATAATATTTCAAATTTAATATCTACACCATTTTATTTATTTTTTATTGTTATTCCCTGTATTAAAGGTAATTTATAAAACATTATATTGCATATTGCAACCTTGAACCAAATAGATTGCAAACAAAACAATGCTATATATTTTTTTATTTACTTTTACAGGGCTTCACAATCTAGGTAGCTATACCAACTTTAAAAGAGTTTCTTTTGAATGAAAACATACTCATATATACATATTATGTAACTTTCACTCAATCCTTTCACATTAAAACCATTTATACATATTGATATTATCTGCCTACACACCTCTGATTCTGGCTCTAAATCTGTTATAGGTAGGTATACAATTTAAATAGAATTATAATTAAATGATAGGTATTATTTATTAAGAAAGTCGCAAAAGACTCGGGCGGGATTTGAACACGCGTTACCTGGTGTGCCGTGCCAGGGATCGCGGGTGTCCCGCCATTTTTGAGAGTTTCTTATAATAATTTCAATGAATAAGCAAAAACATGTGCATAAAAATAAAAATCATACATAAATAAATTATAATTAGCAGAATTCGCACTACATATTGTTTTTCATAATTCTAAATATCATAGATTTCTGCAATGCTTAATTCATTTATTTTTATACCTACCACTCTTTTGTAATATAATATCGGCATAAACTCACCTGATAGTACTTCAAATGAGGGTACTTTATGATGACTCGTAGTATGAGAACAGTTAGCTGGTCTTGTAACGCCACTCGCTGTTCGTACGGGATACCTGGAGGGAACCGCTTTAGTGACCGGTTTACGTCTAACACCACCTGCACAAAACATTTTTGTTAAACTTCCATGACAGCTTAGTGGTATGACACGGACTGCCAAATCGTATTAGTGTTTTTTATTTTATTCTACATACGTAGTTTCCGTGTTACCTGGCTATATTCGCTATGCGTCGATAGCTCATGAAGTGAAGGAGGCTCCGTCAACTCTTCCTGAGTCACACCTACTAGTAATGGCCAGATTTTCCTTCTGTAATCATCTGCATACACAAATGCAAAAATATATTATAATGAACATCAATACTTGTGTGTTGTGATATTTCTGGTATTGCACACTGTAAAAATATGTCATCTAGATTTATTTTAAGACATGGCAAGTAGGTAAATAATAATAAATGGTAATAATGGGAAAGTTATTAATTGGCTTTAGCAATTTTGAAGTAATGTTTCAAATAAATATTGTATTAGCACAAAAGATTGGTCAACTTTTGTAACACAAAACCTAGATCTGAAATTTCATAATAAAAATATATTCAGTTGATCAATAACTGAAATGATTGAGTAACTACTTTGGAACATTTGAGATGTAATAAGTAGGTAATCAAATGATTTTTTGATATTATGTAGGTAATGCTTCTAATATAATTTCTAAAAGCTTATCAAAAAGTGTTTACAAAATGTAACATTACCACAAATACTCGTTAGTCATAATTATATCTCAATATGACGACAGACATAGGCATTGTTCAATTTTACGACATAAACAAACAGTAAGTACTTCTCACTCACCACTAATCAATCCCGCTTTGCCCTTTGCAAAATTCTGCCATTGTTCCAAATTCACACAGTCTGAATTCTCTAAACATTTTTCAATAACTTTCTTCTTTTCTTTTACTTCAGGATCTTCGTAGTCAGGTTCTAAATAAAATTATCAATGACATTACCAATTGCACCTGTGACTTTCTCTCACACTTTCAATTTAAATATTACAGCAACTTACACAAAAATAGTACGGATATAAAAGTGTAATTTATAGAAAATAAATACAGATAGGAAGTAATCAAATTGTCTCAAGAATTGTTTACAATACCTTCATCAAATTTTAACTCGGAAGGCGTTGAGATGTCATCAATATTTTTAGCGATATTCAGGTCGAAAGAATGTGTATTCGGCGTCGGTGAACAGTTGCCGTTTAAATTACACTTATCACCAACATCCACATCGGTATTATTAGATTCCATGGTAGAAATTTAAAAATTAATCGAGCGAAAACATTACACCATCCTTCCCCATAGGGCGATGTGATGACATTTGATTTGAGAAAACGTCATGTTCCAAAACTCATTCAATAAATCTTATATCCCACAGATATTTCCAGATATTTATCATTAGCGGATTATGAATGTTTATTATATTTACATAATAAGTTGATATTCAAAAATATTTTAAATCTTATTGTAGTACCATTATTCATAATATATATTTAAAAAAACTAATTTATTTACAGCTAATATTATCTGTGTTATCTGTTTTGAACGCACCCATAATGACAAAATTACGTTCCAATCTTAGCAGAAACCTTAGGAATAAAATATTTTGTACGTATTGTACAAATTTATTTATCTTTTTATTTACTCAGTGGATGGAATGTACCAATGTAATGTAAACATGTTATTATGATTCACAATAGTTAACATAATATACATTATAATGTAATATATTGTATTTTAATGTAATATTATCGGAGGCAAGATTTCATGACTCAACCTAAGTAAAAATCCAAATGAGTGTACAACGATTTCTTTTTAAAAGTCAAAAATTAATAAGTTATTGTCAAAGTAAACCATCCTGATTGGATCAATAACATTATTAAAAATTTGTAAAATAATAAATGGCTAAAAACATTTTTTTATAATGGATCTCAACGTGCATTCTCCAAATGAAAGTATTAGAAAAATTGAAGATATCATTGATATTCAAAAAGCTAACGGAAATTTTAGTGTTCGGCAAGTGGCTTTCAATCTTCCATCAGGGTCAGAAAGCACTGTTTCAGCTAATTTAGCTAAAAGTTTAGAGTCTGGCTTGTCTAAAACGAAATCGGATAGTGACAGTAAGAAAAAGAATATTAAGAAATTGCGTTCGAAGCGCCAGAAAAGTCCTTTGCCAGATGTTATATCATGGCCAAGTGATTCAGATATAACAGTGCTCAGAATGAAATTGTGTTTGACAAGCAGTGATTTGAAGGAAAAAGTAGGCAATCTCATTCCAGGGGACGGACTCCACCAACCGGACAGCTCTTCCATGATCAATCTGGCAACATTGGTTCGTCATTCCCAAACACCGTCTAAACACAGCTTTAATATAGAAGAATATCTATTGCCATTGACGTCTTGGGAACGGGAACAAGACCAAGAACAGGAGCCAGAAAAGGAAGAGCCAATAGTTGAGGAGAAAAAAACGAATGATTTGGCCACGAAGTTCAAACGTGAGTTAAATGTTTTTGAAGCGATGTGTAGTCACGAACATAATGAAAACTTGAGTTCAAAAGACAGCCAGTCGGGATACTCAAAGATTACGAGGAAATCTAAAGTGGCCAGGTTCCTACGTCTCTATTTCTGCCCCTGTTGCACGTGCCTATATCGACTGGAGAAGATGCGCGATGACCCTTCCATTTATTTTACAAAACGTAAAGACCCGTAATCATGTACCTATATGTTTAACACAAATTGTAAAGTTATTATTGATTGCAATTTATGTCTGCTTGCCAAAGTTATAAATAAGTTTTTTATTTAACTAGATTCTTAGGTACACTTTTACTCATTCAAAGTTTGCTTGAAAATATAGGTTGCTTATAAAATTATCGTAGGCGTTGTAGTAGTAGCAGACTAGCAGGTGTAAGTACCTTTAATGAAGATTGACGTACACATGATACCATCAACTACCTTCCTAGTTAGAGTCAGAAATAGGGTTGCCAGATACAGGCTTATCATTTTACCGCCCGTAGGCCTCTGACATGGCTTTGGTGGGAAAAAATCTCTTAGGTGTGCTGGTTTCATCACGATGTTTTCCCTCACCGTTTTAGCAACTGATAATTAATTGATTATACGCAAAGTCAGAGGTAGCGCGCCTTGGGATCTAACTCGAGACCTCTGATTTGTCAGTCGACGGTCATACCACTAGGCTATCAGGTATCATCAGTTGAAAATCGTGGATAGGATCATAATGTAGGTACGTACCTATAATAATACCCTTTGGAAATAAATTACAGGCTACCACAGCAATTGCTTAATTATGTGGGTACTTAAACATGTTTTATTAGTTCACAAAATCGTGAGTTAATACCTACACGAATAGAAAATAATATTGCATGCGAAGCTAATCAAATGGTTTCATTCGTTTTTTTTTTCATTTTATTTTTACAGCAATTCTTGAAATAAATTCCTACAATAATAATACTTAATGAAAAAAATAATGAAATCAGTCTTCATCAATAAACAATCGTAGCTAAATTTTTTAAAAAGATTTACGTAAGTCTAGATAACTTAGAAAAAAAAAAAGAAATTACTTATCGAAATTTATGTTGCAGTTATAGGTGCGCATGCGATTTTTCTTATTTCAAAATGAACAAGCGGAATGCAATTTTATGCAATCATTCAGTTTCATTTTTTGCCGTTGACAACAACTGTTATAGATACTGAAAATGCTGTAAATAGTCACCTAATCGGTTACATAACAGCAGAAGTACCTATCTACCTACACCTACATACACCAAAATTTAATTTAATTTGTAATTTCCTTTGTCGATACCCGTTTTTGTCGAGTTCCGACGATACCTACCACTTTATTTTGTGGCAAACACCTAAAACCACTTCGTTAAGGTAACTTAAAGCTTCTTGATACTTCTGGACTTAAAACTTCTAAAGCATCACGCACGAACAATGTGTGACAATCCTACATCGAGCCAAAGGTTCAATCAGCTAGTAAGAAGCTGGCAATCTTGTTGAAGGTGAGACATTACTTTCACTGCTAAATAGTAAATCTATATACCTACGTAGCACTATTTAAGTTGTTATGAAGATCATAACAAATTAAATCTCATACTTTCATTTGTTGGGATGATTTCATTTGCTAGGCTGGGTAGGTAGGAACTTAGCTGGAACTGCTGAATGTAAGATGTCTTAAAAAGCCGAGTCTTGGCTCAGTAGAGACGCAATGGAAACAAGTCTAACAAAGTACAAAACCTTGAACTCTGGAGTTGCAAGTTGCAACTGCAAGTCTATCGGTTTTTTACCGGACGCGTTTCGGCGAGTTTGCGTATGAATTACGTCACTTAATTTCCACATCATCCGATGAGCAGAAATACAGTGACACGCTACCATTACATTACACGGTCGATTAGGTAGGTTAGGTTAGGTTAGTTAGGTAGGTAGCCTTTTATACACCCGGTGCAAACTTCTTTAACTGCGCCCAGTCATCATGATCTACATCTTGGTCCTGCTGATCGTTTCTGCGCTCTTTCAGGGGCTACGTCCTTTGCCTGGGCACCGCTGATATCGCCCTAGTTACGTCACTGATTGTACCCGTAAGCAAGGAGTTAATATTCACACCCTAAGGAGTCTCTTTGCCCGAGTCTCTCCCATAGACATAAAATGGGAGTTCCTATTATAAAAGTGGATAAAGTTAGTCCTAAGTAAGCCAATGACTTAAGATTTAGAAACAAGCCCAAAATTCAAATTTCGACGTAACAATTAGCATAAAGCATAAAGTCCTTGGAAGAACCATTAGGTATACAAAATATTTCTTCCATGATAGAATCTGTCTAATGAAAGCTGGCAGTGAAAAACTATCTGCAAGAATTAAAAAATGGCCTGTAACGTCGGATTAGCAGGCATGAATGGATTTGATAATGAATTTATTATTTTTATAGTATTCTAACGTGTATTGCTTATTAATCTGGGGACACACGACTTTAAAAAAAATTGTCGCTTCTTTTTCCTTGTTGCCTTCGTCATCCATATGTCCTCCTGGATATTCTGACACACATACCCAGCTTTAGGTATATATGTCTCAGCAAAACAAACGATCTCATTATCACAGTCAATATACTACGCATTATTGCAACTCATTATAGCTCCACCTACGCACATTATAACAATGAGTGAACTTTTTAATCATCTCTTTGGGCAAGGTCCTTTTCCATTCACTTTAAATCATTATCACTCGACTACTAGGTACAAAACAAAACAGATTGGATCTGTAAGCCAAAATCTTACGAAAGGTTTGTCATCATCCTCATTGTTGAAGTCTGATGACCACCCACTTGCTGAGTATTGGAATTTGGAGTAGGTATCGTTATTCCCAGCCTTATTTCTTTCCCAAGCGTGCTGGAGTTAGCTTTATAGGTTTGCCGATTTTGAACAGAAACATCTAAAACATTTAAAAACATACATAACTTTTACACATGAGGTGCACTTTCTATTCCCTATTTGTTTAATAGTCAATAGACCGATCAAGTCTGATGCATGGAGTAGGCGATTAATTAATTTATAAAATGCCTTAGCTTGGTAAAAAGGTCATTGGTGTTGGCTAATTGGCTGTCATAATTATGGGTCAAGAAGAATATTCAGACTAACACAGCTTTACGTGCTCCCATTATGATCATCATCAGCCTTTATTAGTCCATTGCTGAACATAGGACGCCAGTTTTGTACGCTCATTGAAGGTATTTGCCCACAATCCCCACGTTGGGCAAGCGGGTTGGCGATCGTAGTAGCAGATGATTGCTGTTACACAGAAGGATGCTGCTGCCCATCTTCCGAATCTTTCCCTTTTTCGCTTCTTACGACACCCGCGGGACGAGTAGGGGTGGTTATATTCTTAGGCCGGAAACCACACGGCGCTAACGGGCTTCCAAGGCAAGGAGAAATATGTTTTTAAACTATCAATTAAATGTATGACTAACAAATTATTTGTTGCATGCTTTAGGTAATTGCTTTGTTTTCCAAAGTGGCAAATACTGCGTTACAAGTATAAGTGACCAAAACATTTACTTCACTTTGTTCATAAAAAATGTTTGAGGTAACTTTTCGATGTGTCAATCGATTAGAAAGTTTAATAGAACATTTGTCTAGTAAAATTGGATTCCTGAGAGAGAGCGGGCAACAGTTTACGATTATTTCTTCATTGAGAGCATTGCAAGTATTGTAACTCTTACTTGTTTTTCTCTCTTTACTTGTACGGAGAAGTGCATTGTCGTAGAGCTACTTAGCAATACAATGCAATAACAAATACAATTACTTACTGCTTATTTATGCGTAATCTTTTAAATAAGATGAAATCCAAATTTAAAAGTATTGCTGAGTTGAAGAATTAATAATTCACTTGGTGCCACACAGTCACAGCTAAAATGGACCGGCTCAACCGGGGAAGAGGCTAGTACCACCCACCCCCTTACGAAATATCGCAGTGAAATATGCCCAATCCAATAATTCCCCTTCGTCCCTCTTCCACAACTCCGCTCAGGAGTCAGGGTAGGCATTTAGGCAATGCTCAAGTAATATTTCCGATGTAACAAGCGTCTACATACTCGTATAGGTTACAATGACCGCTGCTAAGTGCCAACCAACAGGTCCTATTCCTATTATATTAGTTTTAACTACTATCACCAATAGGTGCTACTAATAAGTAGCACATTTATTCCTTTGGATATAGGTACGCACTGAGAAAAAAGGGGATATTCAAGAAGGGATTTAAAAAGTATTTCCAGACATCAGAGAGATAAATAAATCTGATAAATATGATGGTAGTCTTGGTCCTGAATTATCTAACAAAAGTGACCAATTAATTCAAGTCATGGTACGAATTGCTAAGTTTTGATATATGACACAGTGCTTTCACAACAGAATGCTAATTAATACGCATGTAATGCCTACTTATGTTTGGACAACTCTCGTTTTAAGTAGATATGATTTACATGACACAATGCAAGTTACCATGCGTAGGTAATTAGATTGTCCATCGTATATACCATTTTATTTATTTATTTCATTGAAAGTGTAGGTAACACCATGACAGGAGCCGCCTTTAGAAGAACGCGGGTGCTCTTGATCACATTATTGTAGAGATTTTTTCGAAATCTGCTAGAGCCGGTCGGAAAAATCGATTTCTGTCTACGAAATAAGGGTGTAATGTACTTAAATAATGGTTAAGAAGAGCCGACCCGATTCCGCGTCGATAATTTGTGGCGAGATTCTTTTTTTCTGTAATATTTACAAAAAATCTATCTACTCTGAAAGGGAGTTCGTAACTAAATGCAGAATGTGACTATACACTTATTAACTGTTATCTACATAGGGCCGAAAGGGCATAAGCTAGCTGGCTGTAGTAATCATTATGTTTTAGGTCAAATTGAATTTGAGAGAATTTTTTATGTGCAAACTGCTTGAAAGAAATGAGAAAGTAGAGCTGGAAAAAATATCCTACTACATGAGATAACCGGTATGGGACAGTTACCCATCCAACCCCACCTTTTTACGCCTACCTACGCTTAGGGATCCTAACTTATTTGGCGAAATGTAGATCTCTTCTAAAGGGTTATCATTTATTCCTTTAGGAAACGTGATGATAACAGTTGACTGAGGTCTGCGGTAGTCGGAAATAAACACTTCTTCTCAATGATTACTCACAAGCGCACAAGGAAGCACATTAAATTTCAAGCATGAAGCATTGTTTTCCACTACAACGTGTCGAATAGTAAAGGCTGAGTCTATCACGTTCACGGCTCTCAAGACATTGGCCTTTCATGAGATGGACCATTCAAGGAGAGATTTTAAATTAAATACAGGAAGATTTTGAAGTAGTGATATAACTTAGAGGTATGATCACTCTTTTCTTCTCGTATTGTGATCCTGTAATATTAATACTACAACCACACTATAACCTTATTTTAATCTTACTCCAATAGGAACTATAAAGAGCCATCATTATTCTCGCCAACTTATAAATTATACTGCATTATATAATTACAATAGGAATTAAGACCCATCAGCACGAATGGGCTGGCTCGACCCTCCGGTCGTAGTAGTTAGTACAGAATGGTTTGAAGATATAATAGTATTATTTGTAGACTACAAAACAAACGATTATAGCTTTTTGAGAAGTGTGCGTAATATTTTTTTTGTTATAAAATAGTTAAAATATTGTAATTTTTATTAATCAATATGTATTCTAATCCGTAGATAGCTATAAAATTGCAGTAGGTAGTAATTTCTTAACTATCTAAAAATCATTTAACACAGTCATGATTATTGACAGTCTGCACCCAATCAAATTATTTAAACAATCAATTACTTCTCAGACAAATTATAATTAAAAACGACTCCAGTGTATTTCGTAAAAAAAACTACAGCATTAATGAAATTGAATGATTTGGGCGACTAATTGGTAATAATATTTTGCTTCATTGGTCAGTTGAACACGAGTACAGAAACGTGAGGTCACCCAGGTCGGATAATTTTTGATTTATTGTCAAAAAATCAGAAGCAATCGCAGTCTAAAGTTAGCAGCTATACGGTGCAATAGTTTTACTCTTAAGAAGACCTTTGCTCATTTCTCCCTACAGATTAGTACAGATTAAGAAAAGTTTTTTTTTGGTAAAATAGGCATTTTGTCATGCCACAAATCACGCCACGAACCCATCAGGTATTTAGCGGTGTTGTGTGCGGTTTACGGTACTCCTGCCTTTAAGAAGCCTGAGTGTAATACTCTCGATTTGAAGATCCCAAAATTGTAGTTCTGGAAATACAGATGCGAGTTTTGACCCCAGACAGAGTTTATTCCACTTGACTCAGCTTTAAGTGTAGGCCACACTGGGAACGAAGCGAAACTAAGCTGAGAGCGTTTAGTTCTGCTTATGTCACCTAACTCTGAGAGCTAAGCTAGCTAAACGAAGTGACATAGATACTCTTTGCTTCGCTAGGTTCGTCGAGTTCGTCAGCTAGCAAGTTCGCATCGCTGGCGTAGTTTAGTTCTGTAGTTTGCGATGCGAACCGAAGTTTGAAAGACGTGGTAGCTGCATGAGCGAAGCTAAACGCCCGTTTCGTTTCGCTACGTTCCCAGTGTGGCCTGCGCTTTTTGCATATTTTGGCGCGGTTGGATTTTATGGGTGGCAATTCCGCATCGAGGACGGCCATAAAACGATTCCAAAATCAAAAGTATCGGAAACCGGTTAGAATGCCGGCGACATCGAACTCAAAGGAACCCGAATGATTTATTTCATCGACAGAGAAAACTTACTTTTGGAGTTATTATGTGATAATAAATGTGACGCAATCTACACGAAAAATTGTGTCGTCAATTACGTTGTATTTTTTTTACAGTAGAGAAGGATAAAAATGAGTTCGTAATGAACTGACCAAAAGTTTGTTGAATAATAACCTGATTCGTAATGTCAGTCGTGTGTAACTATGGGTCATTTAAGAAATTTGGGTCCAATCGACACTTAGAAAGTACCTGAAGTTCTAGAAAAATCGCTGCCAAAGGGCATAAAGATAATAACGTTGACGCACAAGAATAATAAATAATTAGTTAACGCTGGCCTATACCTAGCTCAAAGGCTTAGCATTGCCATTCAACGTGGCAATGCAGCCAGCGTTTTGGGGACATTGCCCACTGGAAGCGGTCTTTTAGATTAAGTTTTTCTCTTTTTATTTTACTTTTAGTTTTAGTGTTAGTTTTAGTATTAGTTTTTAGTTTTAGTATTAATTGTATTTTAATAGTTTTATGTTTGTGTTTTTGTTCATGAATAAAAAATATTAGTTATTATGGATTTCATATCTGTTGATGTACCTACTACCTACATAAATTAGAGGTACGGAAGCTATTGACATAGAATAATACAATGTCCAATTGCTGCAATTCAAATTATTTAACAAACTAAACCTTTGAATTTTCTTAGACCATGACTAAGGACAACTGTAATATCCGAATCGCATAGAAAAAAAGACCTACTTGCTTTCACCATTACCTTCACCATTTCTAACTTTACTTCACTCCGGTATATGGCGTGTGCTGGACTTAGAGAACCTGTATCTTCGTGGGTTACAGAGGTCAGATTATGACATTATCCGTAAATGACATGTTGAATCTTGTCTATCGACTGGAAGTCGTTACAAACTTAAATTTACATTTTTTAAGTGTTCTAAACAGTTTCAGCAGTGTGTATTAGAAAAATACAACTAAAGCATGGTAATTTACATAACATAGACTTATGCCTGTATTTCCCAGAGGGGGTAGGCAGAGGTGTATGCAGCAGTAAGTCCCATGTAATGGGGGGCGAGCCTATTACCGGGCACTATTCCAGACAGAGAGAGAATTTCCTAATGGAAAAACCCAATAACATGCTCGTCCCGGGATCGAATCCAGGACCTCGTGTTCAGCAGTCGGTAATTTACTTGTTTTAGAAAAAAGTTTTTTTTCGATGTGCCAAGTGTGTGCAGAAATCAACCACTCACCTATTGGATAAAATTGCTAAAGTAATAAACTATCCTCTGCAGCCAGAGATTAGTCTGCAGCTTTACTTTAACTTTGCACACAAGTATCTTCTGTGGCATGATAAGTACCTACCTAAGCCTTTTTATATTTATGTTACTAAATTCTTCGACATTAACTTCAAGTGTACTCCATCGAGCTTTCTTGAGGTCATTACTCCATCTGGTTGTCTTACCGTCATTCGATCAATTTTCTGAACAAAATAAAATCTGGATAATGTTGTCTAAGTAATCTCGTTCGTCAATGAATCACTATTGCATCGCTAAGGTATTATTTGTTTCATAGACATTTTCTGCGGCAAAATAAATCAATCGATTAGCGACGTTGTCGCTGTCACGTCATGAACGACACCAAAGCATAATATCTAATAACTGTTGAACTATTTCTGGTCAAAATAAATTCGTATTTTACAGAATTCGTTAGTTTCGCGTTCAATTGCCAAACGGTTTCATTTCTTCGGCCCCCCGTGCAGCCAGCCTGCAAGTTATAAAGCGCGGAGAAAGCACAGCGTTCGAACAGTCGCGCGCGTCCCGTCCCGCCATTGTTGCGTTCCGCTTGTTTCGCGCCCTTTTTTGACGTGAAGTCATTCCAGTGTTGCAAATTTTTGCGGATATAATTTTTATTTGTGATTAACAATGGAAATGAGGTAAATATTGTTTTTTTATTATTTTACACGAGTAAATAAATTTAAAGTGAATTAGTTGCATTTAACTCTAAAAGGTAGTAAGTAACAGAGAGTTATGATAGTTTTTCAAGTAGGTAGGTGCCTAATAAGTTTTATTATTTAATTTAGGTTTAACAACAAATGTCTATTCGATATGTCATGTCACTTAATTTCTTTGTAATCATGAGAAATCGCTAGCTTTCTAGTGGCATGTGCAGTAATAGCTAAGCTAATGTTTCGTAGTTCACCTACGTGGTTAGAGTAATTTCTATAAACCATTACACTTACTGTCTCGTGATATAAGACAGTGACTTGTAATTATTGAGTACATGCAAACTAATACTTACCTAACAACTTGAAAAATTACAACAAATATTTATTTTAAAGTTAATTGTAACTGAACTTACTGTTATAGATTCTGTCATTTTGTAATTAAAAACTAGGTACCTACTTGACTTAACTTGACTAAGTACTTCTAATTTAGTATTTTTCAAACTTTCGCGACTCGAACACATAATTTATTAATTTTAAAACGGGTATTAATTAACGTCGGGAAAATAATAAGGTAATGACGCGATTAATACCCGTTTTAAAATTAATAAATTATGTACTTCTAATTTATTTCTCACAGAAAATTTCTAGTTACTAGAAAGAACGGACAAAGATTTACATTTAATAAAGTTAAAATTAGCATTACACAAGATTATGGCATAAAATTATTATTTTCAATTAACTATTAGCTTTAAATATTATAGTTCTTCAGCAAGCTTTTGACTGACTACGCCTACGACATTGGTATATTTACACAGTAAATTCAAACGCAGTTTCTGTACAATAAGGAAATTCTCAATATATCAGTCTGATGTGATTTGTGACCAATGATGCGCCAAAAGTCAAGTTAAGACCGCTACGAAGAGTTTGTAATTGTAATGTAAATAATGATTCACGAAAACTAACAGTACACAACATCGCCTGCGGGTGGTTCAGTAAACTTCGCGAAAGAAGACTACTAATTTTGATCGTAGCTAATATAGTAGGTACCTAAGATATACTCCCCCCGGCCACAAAAAAAAAAAAAAAAAGGTACCTAAGCTATAGTATATAAGGTTTAACTTTAATAATGCAAAATATTTAACGGGGTAGATCTATAGGTTATTAAGATGCCTTGTAGCTAAAAAAATCTTAACATTAACCAAATATTTTTCATAATGTTTAAAATTAATCACTGAAGTCACGTGACAACAACACTGGATACACAAACCACTACCTGATACTATGTACACATAACTACATAAGTAGTTATACAACAAACTAATTTTGCACGCGGACGCGACGTATGGTTAAAGCTTGCATAGAAAATACCAATCTACGGATACACAGACTACGAGTAGGTACCTGAACATGGTGTCTTGTATTCCTGATAACGGGGAGAATTTACAAATAGCACAAATCGTCTTCCTGGATCGTTTTTGCACCATCCCTGTGTGCATTCATCATGACAATCACCGCACGCCTTTCTTTTCGATGAAAACATTATTGTATTACCATCGTATTATTAATACATTTGTTCATTCACGTAGATCATGGTCATTTCTAGCAGTGATACTAGTTTAAATAATGATAAATAAATACCTATTAATTATTCACTTCACTTCTTTTGAATGGCGTGTTAAAGCCCCAAATTATAACAAATTAATTACAAAAGTAAATAAACTTGCACGAGTTGTAAATAAACATTGACACCTATCAAAGGGATTTTTTTTCCTCTAATCTCCATGGATTACACAATATCATTTATCAACAAGAACTTTTTAATGTAGGTATGGCAAAAAGGAGTCTGAGGCGGTAACAGCTGAAACCAAAAATAAAAATCTTTAAGAAAAATAACTAAAATAACTTAAAAGTGAATCATTGGATTAAATCGATGACGAAAAATTCGTTACAGAAATGTGTAGGTGAGGTGACCAAATAACTTTGTAATTTTGAGTTGTAGTATGTGAAGTGCGCTAGTGGCGCCCTCAATTATTACTCTTTTTTTGCCAAACTGTACTACGTAGTAGTACGTAGTCTGAATTATAATTAAATGCTAGCAGCTCTTACAACTACCTACTCTCTTACGTCGATCATTCATAAAGGTAGACTGAATGACCGACTGATCATTATTAAATTTGCTACCTTATTTCAATATGCCTAAGCTAAGATTCATCAAATTCAGATTCACTCACTTTATCATGACTTCCACACGTAAGTTGACACAATAATCTCAATTTGGTGCTACTTACGTGTTTTTTTGTACACTTACCTAGCTTTTTTTGCCACTTTTCAGCCGCTTGCAAATGCAATAGTAAAAACCTACACTTAGAACAATCACTGCATAGGTAGGTGCTACAGTTGCACCTACCAATGCTAGCCGTATTAAGTAAAGGACTTAGATTTATTAGGTACCTATCATACTTTTACGGGAAAGGCACTTATGTTAAGTTTTTAACAAATGAAGTCGTATATCCTCGGGACCTACCTACTTGCGCTAAAACATAATGTAATGAGTAGATTGCGAGTAACTTTCTTAAAATGGCATGTGTCAACTGTTCCAGTGTTATTTTGGTATTTGTAAAATCAAGTGCAGTAATAAATTGTAATCTAGGTAGGTGTTTAATAATGCACACTGAAGTTATTATTAGTAGCTCGTAGTGTTCACGCTCATGCGTGTTCGTGATTACTGCTGCGCTAGTCATGTGAATAAATATCAAAACTCATGGATGCTCACGTCTACTGGTAGTGATCCAATCTAAATGTTCTGACTCTCATTGTTGCTGCACAGATGGCGAGACTGGTGTTCATGATCTACGCAAACAAATGTATCAATAATACGATAGTAATACAATAATGTTTTCATAGAAAAGAAAGGCGTGCGGTGATTTTCATGATTAATGCACACAGGGATGGCGCAAAAACGATCCAGGAAGACGATTTGTGCTATTTGTAAATTCTCCCCGTTATCAGGAATACAAGACACCATGTTCAGGTACCTACTCGTAGTCTGTGTGTCACGAGACTTCAGTTATTAATTTTAAACATTATGAAAAATATTTGGTTAATGTTAAGATTTTTTTAGCTACAAAGCATCTTAGTAACCTATAGATCTACCCCGTAAAATATTTTGCATTATTAAAGTTTGACATTGTATTGGCTTAGATCAACCAAATAGGTACCAAACAACTATAGCAAAAATTATTATGGTAATTAACAAAAGAAAGCTCTGATCTGTTTTTAACATCTATAAAAAAAATCAATCAAAATTCTAATAACGTCACCCCTGACCACGGATTATCAGAATTTTAATTTATAAGCTTATATACTTCACTGTTAATTTAAAAAGTCTTTATTTATTCCGTCGTCGGTGTACCGTTACAATAAAATACAGTCCAATGTGTCTACATTTGTACAATACTTTCTAATTACTTCCATGTTGCCTACCTGTAACATTCGTTTAAAATCGAGACACACGTAACCGTATCAGCACGATTGATCTTTGATAATTATAGCCATTCGTGTAGTAGTAGTAGTATTCTATGTAGTACCTTAATACTGTATAGAGATGTTTGCTCTATACCAAATTAACTTTTTCTTACTTTGTATTTCAAAGAAGGTAAATATTTTTCACTGGACTCTCAGCGGAATAATACCTAGTATTATCTTTTAGCACAAGACTGGACCAATCCGACCAATATAGTTACCACAAATTACAGAACGCATTATAACTTTAATATAAGTTCTTAATATAAAAAAAATCATACGTTACATTTTATTTATGTGTCCGAAATAAAATAATTTACATGAACGTATCGAATTGGCTGTGAAATGTATTGCAACTGTAAATCAATGACCCTACTCCAATATCCGTTTAAAAAAGAAAAGGTCTTGTGCATTGTTCGGTACTTCTCGGTTACACGTAAACCCTTTTTGATAAAAAAAAGAAACGTCAAAGCCTAAAATTTAAATTCGATTCGGGGTCATAAATCGAATGCGATTCGCGAAAAAAAAAGAATCCGCCAAAGAATTTCTGTTATAAAATTTTTATTTGAACTGGCAAGATTTTTTACGATGCCGAACGGGATAAATAAAAATTTACATGTAAGGTATGAATATTTTTGGGAGTCCATTCAAAGGTTTTAAAGTATTTGTAATGCACTTTGAAGTCGGGCCGTGGACCGATACTTATCTTACAGTATTTATGTTGTGCTTGTGCAAGAGCGGTCACGAACCTCAGTGAGTTAGCGGCTTTTGTGGTCATCCACCTTCAAAGAGATTTTTAGAGAACCATTTAAATTTTGAAGGACACTTTAAGCTCATTTGAACTTTTAAAGAAATGGTACCTACGACGCGACGCGACCCCGGTATAAAACTATTGTGGACTTCGCCATCCGGTTGCTTTGATTAGACATTAGTTTATAAATATTAAAGTATTTGTTTATGGATTATCGTACCAAATAGAATGAATGTAATTGATATTCTTCTAAATTTTTATACAAATCGTGCCGATAAACCCCATCTTGAAAAGAAGATTTATACTTACCTACTTTTAACATTTATTTCATCGGATCTATCACATTCTTACTTTTCTACTACTAGTGTAAGTAGAGTTCATTGATTCAGGCTTGGATCAACAAGAACCTAATGAGTTTCAACATTATAGAGCGACAGGTACTCAGCATAAATAATAGATCGTCGTCGTATGCGCAAGTGCACCTACGCACAAGTGGCTCTATTTCCCGCAGCTCCCTTTTAGAAACTGTGAGAGAAAAATAATTAATAACATAAGTAATTTACAGTCACATAATTGCATTCACAAAAACCATTATAATAACGTTATGCAACCGACTTTACTACGAAAATTTAAACTTGTGTGCCTATTTCGTTCGTGCCATTTCACTTGGCGAGTTTTTTTAAAATTGTGTATAAGTGACCCTTTAGTTCAATGCTAAGCTGTTGGTATTAAATAATTTATAAAAAAATCAACATATAATTTGTAAAATTCAATTACTTACTCAGCCGTATCTAATTAATAAATTATGTTTCAAACAAACTTAGTGGGTCAACCATTCATCACAAGATCAACTTCTTTAGAAAATCTATTGTACCTTACCTAGTATTATTATATGTTTTTAGATATTGTAACACTATTGCATCAATGTTTTTGTTATGGTCGCAACGTTAGCATGGCAAATTAGCGGGAAACATTATGAAATGGTGAGTCTGTGACATTGCTATCTGCTAGTTGTTCCAGACTTAACAAAAAATCGATGTACATTTAAATTTAGAAGCTTTCGGTTTTAATCAATTGATTTACGCCGCAGGCGCAGCCTCGGCGAAACTTGGGTTTTGTATTGGCCTTGCTTTTGAATTGCACTTAACCCAGTCGGCAAAAACGAAATGGTTTAGATGTTTACTAGAAATACGTATCGTGTTATTAAACTGAGTAAGTACCATGATGATCTTGAACTAAGAGGTATCTACAAAGAAACTCATACTTGAATGAGACTGTAATTATAAGTAGACCTCATTTAATTGAGGATGAATCTATCGAATACAAATAAACAAAAAAAATTAAGAAAAAATTAGACAAAGGACAAATTCCAAATTCAATTGAAGCTAAAGAACTGGTAAATCTTATATGGGTATATTACTCATTAGGTAGGTAACGTCTCAGACCAACAATTCATTAGCCAAGCACGGATATCAGCCATCAGAGTCTCCATTCAAATATCTCACGTGAAATGGACCAGAGCTTATTCGATTTGGCTTTAGTCGATCGTGGGTGGCTAATTCCATTATGAGCAATTAAACTAACCTAAATAAGTAAAGTTAAACTAGTTACTTACCTAATTTAAATAATTCGAAGAGCCTGTTTGAACCAGAATTCCGTTACCTAATCCTACTAATAATATAAATGAGTAAGTTTGTGAGGAAGTGAGGATTGATGTGTATGTTTACTCTTTAACGTCAAAACTACTGGATGGATTGTGATGAAACTTTACAGTAATATAGCTTATACATCACAATAACACAGGCTACAATTTATCAAGTTACCATGCGGGCAGAGCCGCAGGCATTTTTTCGCGTGCTTAAAAGCTTCATAAAAACACCAACATTTGAAAAACGAATAATCGAAAATAATAATAATCCATATAAGTAAATAATATCCAATTAGTATGGGCTTGCGCAGACTCGCGCATACTTGGATTGAGTGTGTGACACTCCTGAGCATGCTCTGAGATCCACTTCGCCATATACATATTATGTAAATTACTAAGGTTCATTTTTTGTCGTAAGGTTGATTAAAAACCTAATGTCAGAGTTTAAATCCCGTAAGCCTCTGATATTGGCTTAACATGCCGTTGAAAAAGCTCTTAGGTGTGTTAGTTTCCTCAAGATCTTTTCCCTCACCGTTTTAGCAAGTGATAATTAATTTCTAATACGCACATAAATTCCAAAACCCCGAGTTGCGTGCTTGGGTTACGAACCAACGACTTTTAACTTGGTAGTCCAACGGTCATACCACTAGGCTATCACTGCCTTTTTTATTAATAGGTACTAAGGTAACTAACACAAAAAAAAATTAGTGACCTTGCGAAACCCATCTATTTGGTATTGCTGGCAACCCAAATCTAGTCTTAGCAAACAGTTCAAAGATGGCCGGCGCACAATGTGTATTTACAAGTCAATAGCCTGACTAGTGTCTGGTGTCTGTGTGTAATGTCAATGAAGAAAGCGTTTACGTAACACCTCATAACATTTAACAAGTTCAACTTTACATGTTTCGTATGCTGGTTACGAAGAATTCTCACTTAGGTATTAAAGAAAAATAAATATGGAGTGTTCTCAAATCATTGTCATCTCTTCTGAACGTAATGAACTTCAAACAGTGTTTTTAAAAATTTAGTTTATTTTTTACTAAGTATACCTACCTACATTGTCTCTCGGAGAAGGTTTATGCTGATTCTCCCGAAACTGGAACATGTTGCCGAATTCTCTTTAAGCAAAGAGAAGTCAATTATATCTCTTCTTTCTCGTTTTTTTATGACTATAGAGATAGTGGTAGTGTGGTGTAATTTATTTGCTAAAAACTAAGTACCTACGAAACGGATTTTTATACTAATATAGCTATATTATATACATCAGAATAACATAATAGGCTACAATTTACACCGCGGCTTCCCGCGGGCGAAAGCTAGTTATGATTATGTAAAGTAGGTATTACCGTTATTTAAATTAAATAAATAAATCAGCCTATAACTGCCCACTGCAAGGCAATTCTTCTCATACAGAGAAGGATTAAAGCCTTCATCAAGGAATCAGAAGGAAAAACATCGTAAGGAAACCTGGACTTAATAGTAATCTAAATATGATTGAAAAATGGTAACACTGCTATCCAGAATATTTACAGGTAAACTTTACGATACAAAAATGTCTGACAACATAACAAAGTGTTATTTTTTTACAGTTTTGACACCAATACTCTACATTACGTATTCATTGCATGAGTACGGCCCTTTACACTTCTAAGTGTGGCATTGTTTCTGGGTCTGCTGCATTTAGTTTGCATACTGTTATAATCAGATCTCAACTACGTGTTTGTTATGCACATTGTTGTAACAATTACCTAGTAAATTTTAGTGCTTTAGCGACATTATATTCATGAAGTATATGTCTGGAGATGGAAAGGTAATGTTCGTCCTCCCATAGAGATTTCTGTGGACGGATGCAGATTAAAATCTTATGTGCCACCTGCATCCGTTCGATTGAGGAAGTATCTCTGTGTTACAAACTTAGAATGGTTAATAAGTCAACGTATTTAAGTAGCACAATATTCTCAGATTCATCGTCTTAGAAGATTGACTAATCGTTAACTAGCCGTTACCACAGAGCAATAAAACGCAGAACCATTACAATCACTACTCAACAAAGAAATGTCGTGAGGATATTGTGCGTAGTTCCTTCAAAGATAAACGATTATTACACAACCATTTAAATCGAGACGCTGCTCTATCGGTACACTGCTGATGAAATCTATTCGAAGCGGATCGTTTGATGCTAATTGAAAGACATTTGGTCAAGCACATCTTGCAGGTCTAACCTCCTCACCTCTAGCTATAATATAATTATGACCTAACTTAATAAAATAACCGCTAAGGTCAGAGCATGTACAAGAAAATTAACTCTATTATCGAATTCAAAAAGTGCAAAATTGTTACCATTGATTGGTTTCCGCGCGCGGTGCTTAGAGACGTTGCGAATGTTTAATGCGCAAGAATTTGGAACTTAGAATTAGAATTTGTAGAATTTACTGGTCAACCCAAAGCAGACATACATTACTACAGACTATATATAAATGAGAAGTTAGAAACATAAAGAAAGTAGCATTAGTATCTATAAAGTAAATAAATGTTTTTATTAATAAAGAATTGCATGCGATGTAAATACTAAAGTAACAAGTTTTTGTAGAGAGAAATACGAGGTATTCATGTCGTTTAGAATAAGGGTACATTATATTATAATGATAATAAATGATGAAGAAAACATCGCAAAGGAACATGCATAAAGTTTACTTACTAAAGACGCTCTCAAAAAGTCAAATATTAAAAAGCAAGCACACGAAAACGCTTCAAAATATAAACTAATCAATCTCAAAATGATCTCAAAATCCGTTCACATCTTCCCGGAATTGATATCCATAGACAGCAAGCTCGCCAAGGTAATTATCTTCAATCTAGACTGGTCCGGCTACTTGTGTTGTGTTGTAAATCCAAACGGTTTTCATTTTCACACAGACTGCCAACTCGAGTCGTTGCATAAGACTATCATAGCGATCTGTGATGTAGCTTCATGGTTTTAATGACTTGGAAGGAGTAAATAGCTGGAACATTGTACAGTTGCTATCATAAGCGTAGCAAGGAGGATCAGGTGGGCCTGTCCCATCCTAGATTGCTTCGTTTCGTTATTTGTAACTATCATTGTATCTTCGGTCAGCCGACAGCAATAGTAAATCTAGCCCCCCCCCCCCCAAATAATTACTAAGCCCTGTTGGTGGCTATGTGGACTAAGAAGATTTTTTTTTTTGAAATCCTTATATTTAGCACAGAATTCTGAAGTATTTTAAAACTTTTTTTGGTACCCTCTGTTTCATTCATCAATGTTGGGATCCGGATGGCTGTTAAACTTAGGTTAGGTCAAGGTAACTGCCGGTAAGTGCCGTTACTAGGGCGGTGCCAGCGCTACCCATGGCGTCTCCCCTGGAGGTGCGTGGATTGGACCAGGACCAAGTTTTAGTCACGCCTGGGCCAGTTATAAAAGCGCGCACTGGGTCCATAAAAAGGATAGTTACGGCCCTAATACCATCTGGCATAACTCGCATTCTGCACAAGACTTCTGTTTACCAACGTGGGCGATGTAAATTATTCAGAATAGCTTAGTTATGTTTGACTCATAACTTTCGTTTTCAATTAATTAACGTACACTGATTGTGTCGTAATAATTTGTAATTATATCAACTTCCTGGCGTGCGCGCAGTCGCGTGTGATCCGTAGGTATCGTTTAAAACGTAATAAATTCAATGTCCGGATTATAAAATTTTAATTATGTTTTTCAAACAATAGCGAATAAAATGGCGACTTGTGTATTTCTACCGATTTTAGATTGTAGGACTTGGTTTATCCATAGGAGGAACACAGTAAAATTAACTATATGTAGTACTGAATATCTTTCCGGCTTATTTCTCTAACACTACTATTTCAGGAATTTATACTGGTACAAAACGGGGAATAACACGCACATACCTTAATATGAGTAGCCTACCTTATTAACCTACCCTTATTACGGGGAGACTCCCCGTGACCACGAGCAGTGTAACCTTGTAACGTCGAGAAAACCCATTATTATATGCGCGTTTTGTACCACTTTTAATTAATCATGCTACGCAAAACTTTAAAAGTAACTATTTGAGGATCTTTAAATTGAGAGTGAATAAGCATCTTAAAAAGGCAGGTGTGCTTTAACCATAGACAACACAGATCAAGTGAGTTCGCCGCCGTCAAACAATTCATGACTTTTCAAAAAATGGCTTCCAAATACTTAATTTCTACCACAACAGTATCTTCAAGCTTTATATGTAGCTCAAATAATCGTCGCGTCCTCTACAGAGTTGCCAGAGTTAAAAAGCATAAACACTTGAGTAAACATTGAGTTGAATGACATTGCCTTGTTATTTCGTAAAACAATCGTCTGGCAAGTAACGTAAAAGCTCCTATTAACGACCCCCTAAAATGTGTACTCTATTAACGATCTAATTTTTTAATCACTCATATTAGACATAATATAGGGTTCCAGAAAATAATACCTTAAAAATTAGTTACGTATTTTTGTTGGACAACAAACAGAGTAAAGTTTGTGTGTTTAAATAGCCGGTGAAAGAAATAATTTGACAATGAGTGGGACACGCCCGAAACGGACGCACATTTCATAGTGTCGCGTCTCCAGCCACGTAAGTACACCTAAATATTACTTAAGGAAAATAACACACTAAAAATGGATTTGTATTCTTTCTATCACATTACAACTGTAACGTATATATTCGTTTTCTAAACTAACTCATAATATAATACTTTTTATTGGTTTTTGTGTTATAAAATCATGTTTTAATTTTAGGCGGTAATAGAATCCAAATTTCAAAACTTGATTCTAATAACGACCCATGGCGTTGTTAAATTTTGAGAACATTTTGTTATTTTTAAATAATATCTATTATAAACTACCTCATTAAATTTTATTTTTTTCTTGTTCAATTCTTAAAATTATTTTACTTCGTTAGATCTATTAACGACAAAGCTATTTCTTAAAGTTTTTGTGTAAAACTCGATTCAACGTTAGACAATATCCCTATTATTATAATGATATTGTACTGTAAATAACCTTTATTATCTTAATTAAAGGCTAACTGACATTAAAATGAATAATATAGCATTGAGATCGAATTTAACAGTATTCTATAAAGCAGATATTTTATGTGTTTATTATAAATTTTATTGGTCGCTAATAGAATATTGTAACCTTTATACTTAATTCTATTACCGACTCACAGCTATGACGATATTTTTGGTGGGTAAAAAAAAAAACAAAATGTATATTTTTGAACAAATTGGTTTATTTCTTGCATACGTGACGTTTCTAGAGATTTTGTCATAATAATATATTTTGCTATCCAGTTTCATTCATGGCTTCATGGAATTGGCTATATTTCTTAAGTTTTCAAATCAAATAAAAATGGCGGGACGGAATGGGGGTCATGTAACTTTTTAAAGCTTCTTTCGAAGAATTAAATTCTATATATCTTTAAAGATTGTGTTCTTTTATAGAATCATGGAACCGCAGAAGCGCAAACAGTATGCCTCTGCTCAACTAGAAGCTGCGTTTTTAGCTATAAATGAAGGCACCAGCATATATGAAGCTTCAAAAACCTAGGTATGGCATTCCGAGGACAACTCTGCGTGACAAGAGAAATAATAATTATTTGAAGACTGTTTTCTGAGACTGATTATACTTTTTATTAATTAAAATAACAAAAAATGAGTGCTCTAATGAGTGTTGCAATAAATAATTATGTTCATATTGTAATAATGTTGATCTCTTAACTATTGTTAATAAATATAATAAATACCTTTAAAACTTTTTTTTTTCAAATTTTATATAGAAGTAGTGAGAACGTCGGAGCGGTCGGTAAAAGAAGTAGAAAAATCGGTAATAGAATCTTGCCGCATTCTATGGGTCGGTAATAGAATCAACTACTCTTTTGGATTAAATAATTATTTAGTAACTACTGTGTTATTGAATATTGAATTTAAGTACTGAATCGCAAAGAATACTTCGTGGAGATTAATTATAAATTATAACATCTTTCCTAACATAACAGCTTATATCTATTTTTTTAGAGTGAATCCTAAGACAGCTAAAACTGGCGGTAATAGGAGCTTTTACGTTACTCTGATCGGATACGCATCACTTAAGAAGCTTCTATTTCAATACTTATTAACCTTCAATTAAAATCTAATGAGAAGGAAATTATTTACGCGCATTTAGGAAATAGGATGAGAAACTGATTAGGAGGGAAGTTCCGAAAATAGTGAAACCGGTAAATCTTCGAGGATGCGGATATGGAAATGTATGTTTCCTGTAAGGCGACACGCGAGCGATTAATGAGAAAACATTTAATTAGCACCCTTGAAGAAGATTTAGAAATCTGCATGGCCTTTGAAAATAAGTACGATTATTTTCAGAATATCTTAGTTATATACCTATCTAAATTTTTAATTGTCTTTTGGGTATATGTGGATCATGTTCGTATCATGGTTGTTAAAAGTTAGTAGCTATACTTGAGTTGTGATAGTGGTATAGCTATTGACTGGCAAGCAGGAACCATTTTGGTAACCTGTTGAAAGGCTTTTTGATAGGGTTTTTGCAAAGTGTTATGATGCATAGTGGTTACACTTCTTAACGGTAAACCGCTTCAATAGGTAGCCTCATCAAAACCCTTTAATATAACCAGTTAGATTAGATCATAGATAGTGTAGCAGGTGCACTCTATATTCCATGTGTTTGCGCACTTATCTCCTGCATAACTATGCATTTATCTATCTCCGTGGATAATTGGCCGCTGTGACCGATATTCGGTTAGGAGGACATTATAGTAGCTATTCTAGTAGTAGAGTCTCTTAAAACAATCATTTTAAATACAAGTTAACTATTTCAAAGAAGACTAAGGTAGTTAAGTTTATAGAAATCGAGAGTGGTGTTGCAGAGTAACAGATATAAAACCGAAAGTTGTTTCAACGTAAAGTGTTTTACTTTCAACGGTGATAATAAAATCAACCACACACCATAATCTTATGGTTGTGGTTCATTCATGTTTTACTGTGGCTATTTGTGAAAAAGTTATGTAACGGTTGCTTTACAACACCATGTCGTAAAGGTCAAATCTTGGTAAGCAAATTAACATCGTTTTAATCACAAGTTTTTGCGTAAACTCAACAATTGGATTAGATTTTTCCAAACGAATCTTAGCAGGTTCTCCTCGACCCTTGTTCCCTGACTTTCGTTGACCCTGGGCTAAGACTGTAGCCCTAAACATGTCCCCAAATAATCAAAATCGGATCCAGGTAGTCCCTAACATGTCCCCTAATCTGAGGTCACGCCCTAATCTAAGGCCCGAGTTGTATTAGTAGGCACCCACAGAGTACCCTAGGGGTAATCTGTGTGAGCACCCTTAGCTGCTGTTGTTTTACGTTTCACTATAGCTGTAGGTCTTTTAGCTCTTGCTAGAAGTCCGGTTAATCAGTCTGAGCTATAACTATACATATATTAAATAGTTAAGTCCAATATATAGATACACCATCAAATCGTCACATGTTATAAGATAAATAGTTACAACACACACACTAAATCTTATGGTCTATTGCCAATCGTGTGTGAATCAAATTAACTGACAACCTGATCAATTCATGCCCAATTGCTCAATGCGCACGCGCCATTAACTAGAGCTATGAGTTGCATTAATGTCAATTGTAATTTATGGGACAAGTTTTTGGCAATAGCTTGATCAAACTTGAAAAAATAAAATCTTGACCTGCATCTGGTCCAGTTTTTTTTGCTAACTGTTATGCTGGGTGCATAAATGATGATATATTATAACTTTACAAACGCATTGGGTAAGAAAGAATTGTTTCGAGTTTTTTGATAAAAAAAGGTATCGCACTGTTTGTTGTATTTGAAGCTATTTTAATTAAAGGATTTTCTCTGATAAGTTATTGTTCATTACAGTTAGATGCTACGTTTTTTTTATATATGTCCAAGAAGTCTGATATACCTTGGAGATATCGATTACTGATCAAAAAAGTTGCCAAGAGATATTTATAGCATAAGTCCTGCTGTTTATAAAATGGTGGTGCAAGCTTCCCAGACGTCTTACCATGCTGAAAAAAAGATGATTTTACAAAACCCTCAGTCAGTCATAGAATTCTATAGATTCTTCTCAGCCTCATATCTACTTTCTTTTTCTATTTACACCTGTTTTCACTATGTTAACCCTGGCCCAGAACGAGAGCATCTGAAACGTGACGACACTGACACACATGTCCGACATGTCACAAACAAGTTCAGCTAGATCATCTGTTTCAACTGTCGCAATGTTGTTAATGAGACGATTGTACAAGTAATGCCGGCTAATTGATCATGTTGTAAGTCGGTTGCGTCACAAAATGTATATAAGGAAAGTTATGTCGGACTTTCTGAATTAAGATTGCAACTTCTTTAGTTATTGTGAAAAAAGTGGAATTACTTTTTATGATAAAAGAGGCGATAGATAAGACTTTATCGTTGTGGATTTAAAGGGTGCTTGAGCAAGAGAGGATATAATTGGATGGAAATTCTTTATCAAAGATAGGAGGACAATGATCGTGATAAAACGATGTCACCCTTACTATTTAGAGTCTTGCATAATAGATGTTTTTGAAAATATATAAAGTAGAATCGAAGTAAAGTTGCCTCGACATTTGGGTTTATTTTTATAGTTCGTATTTTTTAAAGCTTTTGTGAGCTAGCGTGGTGATTAATGCTCAATCCTTCTCTGTATGAGAAGAGGCCTTTGCCCTACATTGGGACAGTTACAGGCTGATTTATTATTATTTTTTAAATAGTAGTTAACGGTTGCTAATTTGATTGTTATTTTCGGTGACAATTTGATGTTTTAGTTACATTCTTGCTGTGTCTTACAAAATTATTTATAACACACGTACTAGATTGATATTGAGTAATTATTTAAGTCGCACTTTTGCTATCGAGGGCAAGCGATGAAATGCTAATATGATAGCCGATGGGAGCAAGTTTTCCTGCGCTAGTCCAGCGTTACGTAAGACTACAGATCAATGCAGAGAAAACGGCACTCCTTGGCCTTACAAAGTAATAATTTCTGAACGCTAAATCTTATGACAACTAAATAACGACGATACAGATAAAATAGGGTTTGGATGAAAGCAAAAACGCACAACTTTAAAAAAACTTCTTTCTTCACCATAAGTCCACATTATCATCTCTTCACCACTCTTCATCTTCCTGCCCTTATCCTAATCTTATTTAGGGTCGGCGCAATAGGTTTTCTTCTTCCATTCATGCATCTCTATTAGCCGTCATGTCACTGCTTACTCCCTTTCCATCTATGTCACCTGATCCTCCATCAGTAATTTTTTTTTGGTATTCCTTTTTTCTTTTTTGTCGGGTCAATAATTTTTTTTGGTCTACCTAGTTATATCATGCTATAGGATATTAATCTATAATTTTATATTACTCTGCTACTTACTTAATACGCATTCCAAAAACCCGCACAAAATAATAAGTCAGATAAATCTCATGTTAGAAACACGTGCAATAAGCGGTACCTAATTATGTTATCTACTTACCTACTTATTTTATTAAGTTTAACTACATCGTAAATGTTAACTTAGAGTTAAGGGTTGTCAAAACAGGCTGTTGGTTTTGTGGTCACAACATAATTAAGTTACCTATAGATATTATGACCGGCATAACTTTTGACTGTGCAACTCTGGCAAGTCAGAAATCTTAGGTGTGACCCCAAGGTTCTCTGACTTTTTGTCAATGATATGTTTTATAAAGCACGTAAAGCCATCGATCCATTGTCTAAGCTCTCTCTGGTCGTGAACTTGCGAATTGCCGTCAAATCTGACTTAATGACTTTTAGAGTGAGGGAAAGACTGCATCTGAGTGTGCGCAAACAATTACCCCTTGCGTAATTGGCTAGTCTCCGTTGAGCTTGCAGCTGTGACCAAAATACGGATAAGAGGATATTTTAAATATTTTCTCTACAATAAATTGTAACTTAACTATATCATATAAAATCATGGGTAACAATAATACCATGAGGAACGGTACTACCACGTAACACGTAAAACCTTACTCCACAATAACCAGTTATAATTATTATTATATAATTCACAATAACAGCAACCTTAGCACGAGACCCTACACGTGTGTAACGCAACGTTAATAGGTGCGCCCGCGCATAACGCGTGGTAAATGGATCATAGTAGGTACCTAACGTGATCATTAATTACCATACTGTCCAATTTGAAATAGGTTTGTCCCGTTTTAGGCAAATGTAAGACTTGTGCTAATGAAATTCGTAGTTTAAAATCTGCTGATATTGCCAATTTGATTGAATTGATATTGATATTTATTATTGCGTGCATCGGAAAGCACGTTATGCTGTTGGTCCCGGCTGTCATGAAGATCTTTGACAGTCGATATAGAGAGTCAGTAACCTCATAAAATCCTGACAACTGATCTAACTTTAAAATATCGTATCCCTTTGGGTTGCGGTGGTCAGATGGGCACTTGGGCAGTCGCTCCGTAGAAACCTAATATTTAGTTTATCTGATTAGAAGCCGAACCCAATAAAGTTTGGGAATAATAAGGCTAGGAAGATGATGATGATGAAATGGATGAATTCAAATTCAATAATGATTGAAATTGAGCGAACCACCTGCAGGATCATTGAACTGTGAATAGTTATCTTAATTAATTCATCAATACACAGTTATACTGAAATTCAGTTTAGTAGATCTAGTCTACATTCAGATTGAAATTTGATTATTATTGAAGCCAATTTACCTACATGTAATGCAGCTAAACCTATTGTTCTGTAGCAAAATAAATGGTCACTTCAGTAATACATCGTGATCCTGCGCATGCGCGGGTCTACGAGCTACGACTGTGCGTGTGAGTTTTGACTGTCACCGTGCAGCCGAGTGTCAGATAAGGGTGATTAATGTTTTACTGATTTAGATATGCGACTGTTGCATAATTTTCGAAGATGTGGAATTACGTTAATAATACTAGATAGGTTCTTTGTATAGGACAGCAGTGATAGCCTAGTGGTATGACCGTTGGAGTGCCAAGTCAAATGCGTAGGTTCGACAAAACAAGAACCTCTGACTTTTCGAATTTAAGTGCGTATTAGAAATTAATTATCGCTTGCTAAAACGGTGAGGGGAAACATCGTGAGGAAACCAATACACCTGAGAGACATTTCAACAGTGTGTTAAGCCATTTCAGAGGCCTACGGGCAGTTTAAACTCTGACTACAAGTTGTTCATAAACCATATGATAACGAAAGAAATAGGTAATTAAATTTTTTATAAAATTATCTGGAAATCATGGGAGGAGGCTTTTGCCCAGCAGTGGGATGATGTAAGCTAATAGTAACAGTACCTAACAGTAAAATTATCTAATTTATTTGCAGCCGTGACTGCCCGTGACAGTACAAATGGCTAAACTGCTAAACTCTAAAAAGCCAGAAATTAGGCCATTAAAAGAATAGAAAAAAATATTGAGTCTTCTAACGAGGCTATGGAATATAAACAATCAAAAACAGAATTTAAACAAGATAAAAATGAATATTTATGTCTATGTTTAGAGCCGGATGAAAATAAATATGTATTTAAATTACATAATAACACACTTCGGGGTCAATGTGTAAAACATTATCTAATTTTACAATTTATGCATATACATACTTAGAAATGTGTGTTGAATTAGGTAATGTATTGTTCAAGCTACCGGAACTGTGAGACGAAATAATATTAACAATAACACTAGTACACTACATAAAGTTTTACTTTATAAATGCATTTTTTTTTAGATCAGTCCTAGTAGTATCAACACAGATTACTAAATAGTTATGGTACCTATCACGTAAAATAGCATTTTAGTGTAAAGACAATCGCTTTAACGTTACGCGTTTTGACTGATTCGTACGATAATAATTTTGTAATAAATAATAATAAACGCGATTTGAATCACTTGAATATAGTATTTTCAAGATTTGATCAGAAAGAAACTTCATACGAAACTCATTTTAGGCAATTTTATGTAGGTATTTTCGAAAACTAGTTCCAATCAACCTGTTATTTGTGCTGGAACTATGTTATGTATTTCTCCTTATTCCTGTAATTCTCCTTTGGTATTTTTGCAACATTTCTTTTTGTCTTCTACTAGCGACCCGCCCCGGCTACACACGGTTACGCCAATATGCTTGTATTATACATATAAACATTCCTCTTGATCCATCTATTTATTAAAAAAAACCGCATCAAAATCCGTTGCGTAGTTTTAAAGATCTAAGCATAAATAGGGACAGACAGTCGCGGGAAGCGACTTTGTTTTATAATATTAGTAGTGATGTGCGAGCAACATAGCGGTAGGAAGTTTATCCTTTACAAACAAACATTAGTGATTCAAATTGTTGAAAAACCACTTTCGCTATTATAGGAACTATTACATGAGTTTTTAAATATATAACACAGTAAATATTAAGATAACAAAAACTAAATATCGTTTTGAATATGCAGAAGTTAAAAAAAAAATTGGTTTCCTTCATTTGGACACTTACCTACAAGCGTTTGCATGCCTAAGTGTTTTTTTTTATAAATAGATTTTTGCAATAATCTACATTATACTTATTATGTCGTAGGTATTCCCATAATCTATAAGTAATTTTGTACTTGTCGCATCCAGATATTGTTTAATAACTTAATGGGTGCCACTGTATCGAGTTCTATTATGTAATAGGAAAAACTTCATTACGATTTATACCTTCCACGGGTTTCCACTGCTCTGATTCCAAGCACGCACTGTTGTCTTCGCACAGTTCACTTCGCACTCATTTCCTGGCAACATTTCTTGTAGAAGTACCTGCAATAAACACTAAACAGTATTAAACAAGGAGGTTATTACACAATCGAAAGTGAAATCCGTACAAAATGTCATAAAACACGCGATGACATGACACTTCTGTTTAATCAGTATAATCATTGGCATGACTCGGATTTTTGAGTTAGTAGTAGGTAGGTATGTTTACGGGGCTGCTACTACTTTTCTTGTACTTACCTATTGTAAATGGATGACCAGCAACATTCACACAAATGCTGCGATCTCTAATTCCCTTATTGGTTACGTATCGATTTATTATTGATCAGGCTACGTACTTACGTCCTATTAAGGGCACTTAATCACTGTACCAGTTTCTTCTTTCGCGTACATACAATCTTGCTTGGGGTCAGCGCAATATGTCTTCTTCTCCCTTTCTTCTCTATTAGTCGTCATCTAAGCGTTAACTCCTTTTTCATTCTCATTGCCTCTTCAATACATCTATCTTTTCTTCGCGTTCTCGTCACTATGAGAAAGAGAAGTGACACGGTTTTAGTTGGTATTTCTATCTGGAGAGTATGACATAACCGTCTTGCATACCCCAAGCGGGATGGTATGCATAAGATGCATTAATTCCCTTCTACACAAAAAAAGGTCACAAACCACGTCAAACTATTGTTCAATATCGAGTTCATATACATAATTATCGTGTTTAAAGTTTATAGCACTGTCTGCTAAAGTCACCGTGTCATAGAGAATTGCAACAACCATTAACCCTATTAGTAATAGGTAGCTATTCCGTGGCCACACCTACATCGTGCGTACTCATATGTACCTATGTAATATTTACATACGTGAACGGCAATAAATAGACCAAAATCTATGGTAGGTAGGTATACAAATACAATAATGTGGACTAAGCGGACTTAGGCAATAGACTAAGTGTGCACGTAATGCAGTTATAATACCTAATAGGGCCCATAATTACTTGTTTATTCTTTTATGAACACACATAAAGGTTACAAGTGGACTAAAATGTCATTCATAAGGATATTCAACTCTATTACCTAATCATATGATACCTAATTGTAATTTCTACATAATATGTAGGTTTAGCACTATTTATCTACTTTGACACTGCCTGGATTAATAAACTCCTTTTTTCTCAGCTATTAAATTATATTGTTTATGGTTCGAAACCCTCGTATTATGTCGCTACTGTAGCGCGAGCATGGATCTTTTTATCGAATTCTTATCGAAAATATATCAATATTAAACGTCAATTTTGACACAATTTAATGAACTTATGTCAAACTTGACGTTTAGAATCGATAAAACGTTCGATAAAAAGTCGACAAAAAGATCCATGCTCGTACCCCTGAGTTTACAATTTATTTTAATTAAACAACCTATAATTTAATATTTTACCACATGCAGTTTTCACAATAGCACCTTCCACGAGACACACTTCTGATATAATTTACGACTATATTGATTACACATTCGCACTTTGACGAATTAAACGAGTTTCGTTCATTGCTCAAGTGTGCACACACCTTAATGAGAAAATGAGTCGCCACTTCTTTGTGTTGTAACACTTTAACACTTATTTCCGTAAGATATTAAAAGCTGCAGGTTTATGTTGCGAAACCGAGCGAATGGCATAATTTTTTAATTTTTTTTTCATCGAATTTCGGCGAATTAATTTTCCGGAGTTTTTGTTGGTTATCAAAGAATAGTGCTGAGTTGCTGACAAGTCATTGTACTTAAAATACCTATCAGATATTTCTGTGGTTCCATTCAAAGAGACTGCAGGTATTTTATTACTTTTATTACCTGCCGGAAATAATAATTACCTACAGCTGTGTATAACCTGACGATTAAAACATTTTAAATACAGATGATTGTAACGTTAAAACCGATTTCATTATATTCCACAATAGCACAGTATAAAATAATACCCATGGATCTATGTATTATTTTACTGTGACGATGCAGATGGTCTAGCTAGTGGTATCAATGGTCTTGATGGGTTTTGGTTTATGCCACCATAGATAATATAGGTAATTAAACCATAAGGTTCCTCTACTACTATAAAAAAAATATTAAAATTATACGTACTTACATATATAAAATTATTAAAAGAAGTGTATGGTGAAGTGTATGGTGAAGTGTATGGTGTAGTGATATGGTGTAGTGATATGGCGGTAAACTGCTAAGTGAAAGGTCTAAGGTTCAAACCCAGATACGTGTCTATTTTATTTATCCAAGTTCTTAGACTAGGCAATTGCCCGGCGACGATGATGTAGAAAATCGTCTTGTTTGTCTTATAATATTACCACAAATAACCCAACCACTAAACCACAAAACTATTATCTATAAGTACTATGTAACTGCTGTTAACGTTTTCGATAGGCTTACCTAAGTACTCTAATCTTGTTATTATTCGCTATTATATCAAAAGAATTAGAGCATTTCATCCGATTCCATCATTTTAAATTTACTAGTAACAATAAAATATGATCATAAACAATCTATCGTGATCCGAACACTTACCTTGCTCTAAATATTATAAATTACTTATTTGCATAACGTCGAAAATATTTGCAAAAAATACAGAATTTGATAAAAGTTAAATGGTTTGTCGTCATGAAACGAGTAGGTAATTAAGAGTGACGACTGACGAAATAGATCCGTAGACGATTGCGTTATACTTGACAATGAAACTGACGCGGCACGATACGCGCCCGCGCAGCCGCCTACTGGACCGCGTTCAGGGTTGGCAATAGTATAGTTCAATAAAAAAGTATAGTAAGCTAGAAAATAGTGGCTTACTATATACTCTCGTGTTACTTAGTAACTTATCTGTACTACACTCATTCATAAGTTTATTATCCTTATGTTTTGTGTAAGTTCAAGTAAGTTCAAAATATTTAATAAACTAGGCTCTATCTGTCTAAAGGCAAAGGCAAAGGCTTCTCATAAAGAGAAGGATCGAGCATTAATCATCACGCTAGCTCACTGCGTGTTGGTGATTTCAGACTATTATGTCCAGATTTCCTTACGATGTTTTCCTTTACCGTTAGTCAGTGGTGTCATAGATTAAATAAGAAAGTATTAGGTTCTTATTTTTGGCTTTGAAAAAGTCGCGTTGGTACTATGTTTGAACTCACATCCGCTGCTTGTAAAGCGGGTCCGTAAGTATATATTCATATAAGATAAGTCATGTAGGTACCTACTTAGTACGGATCATTAATTATTTTTATTTCATAAATTGTATATTCAAAAGTTCTCGTATCGCTTCGCACTCTTGACAGCCCTAAGTTTCGATATCTTTGAAAACAATAAAGCTAGCGCGTGCCTAAAACTTAACTAAGCTTGAAGTTTGAACAATGCGCGATTAAGTTTTGTAGGACCTTCGAATTCTGATGACTAATACTAGATCCTGTAGTTATTATATTGTCTGTGCTAACTGCTAATACGCTACGCAATGCTAGACTAATAAATTCTCAGTAAGTTAACTCTGTAGAGTATAGCTATCTATTTAATATCTACTCTAAAGTAAATTAGTCTTGTCAAAATAGATAAAGACATGGTTGTAGAAGTATTTGCAATATTTCTTTCATTAAGAAGACATTTAGGAAAAAATAAAAACCGCACTGTTATAGGAAGTTGCCAAATTATATTATGGAAAGGAAAAATAGGTATCTATCTGTAATGAGTGAAAGATATTGCTCAGGATTACGTTCAGAGCCAATATAAGCAACTAAACGTAAATAAGTTAAAATAACATCAATTTTCACGTTCTGATAAATTAATTGTAGCAAATTCAATAAGCGTAATGTTGTAATTTAAATAAAAACCAACTGAAATACACGAGTAGCATAGAAATCTATTTTACACGTATTTTAAATCGGATTGCATTTTCTATTCCAAGTATTTCCAAGTCGAAGGAACGTTAGTCAAATCTCGTCACGGGCCGCCTCACAGGTAGTAGCCATTGTTCGATCAACACCACATTGCAACTGAGCTGCGGTCAGAAAGACCAACTGTCAATACGCAAGTTTCCATTTCACGATTGGATGATTTCGATGGAGAAGCAGTGGTATGTTACACCTGTTTGATAAAAAAGACGTTTTTCTGGTCTAATTTGTGTTTCGTAACTGTTTTAGGCATTAATCGGTCTGGTAGACAAATAGTCACGAACATGTATGAGTATCAATACGAAGAATTGGGGGTTAAAAAAAGAACCCAGTAATTCCTAAAAATACCTTAATAACTACACTATCTTCCTACCTAAGTACTCTGTAATTCAATGCATTTGCGTCACATACTTTTTTCAACATTAAATATACCTATTATTTTAATAAAATTCCACAAAGGCACAAGTTAATAAACAAAAAAAAATAGTACACAAGATAGAAACGAAAACGAAACCAGAATAGAAAGAAAAGGAAAACCAGAAATGGTAGCTTTTTCAGCGATTTGTAAGTATGTATTTCTAGAATTTATTGTGATCATTATTTTGTTGCTTTTTCTGTGTCTGCAATCATAGTTATATAATTTGGTAACAGACTTGCAGGCCATCGTACTCCTAGTCTCGTAGACCCTACAAAAACACTATAATTATAAAAGGTTATTCAAAAAGACTAAGTTATTAAAACCATTTTGTGTAATGTGTTCATCAATCATACGATAACGGAGATCAGACCTGTTTTGGGGGTTAGGTAGAAGTTTGTAGACAAAAAGAGTTATCTACCATCCAGTTTCCATCATTTTATAAAAACAAGGATATGATCTGATAACAAAAGCCTTACCTACAACTACAACGTACACCATACATGAGAAAAAGACCAAAACCAAAACGGCCAAAAGACGCACGTTTCTGTCATAAACTTAAAGGTCAAGTTCCAGTTCTTAATACAAAAGTTTAATTTAGCCGTTTCCTTATTGTTTTCAACATAATTTGTTATTGTTTATTGATGGAATTCACAAATTAATCGATGAAATTAACTGCCATTGTTGTAGTTATGTATGTTAATACTGGTAGGCATTCTGATATTAAATTGCTTTAGCAATTTCAACACTATGCAAAACAATATATGAAAACTAATCGACATTAATTTCTTCTATTTAATTGACAGCTTTATTTAAATTGATTTACACTTTATTGTCTATTTACCTACTTTTTGATGGTGTTTAGAAGAGATACATTCAGGATATTTTTATCAAGAGTGCGGAAATTTTGAAGGGTATACAATGTTATGACATAATCCTGAACAATTATTATCTTATATCTACTTATTTAAATACTCAATATATTTATTTGCATTCCAATAATTTGAACTTAATCTAAACTATGTCAAGCTGAAATTTGAACTTTCTTTAAGCATTCACGCTGCACCGTTCTTAGTAGCCAAATTGTATGGAATGGTGCATTTACAACTTCAATATAATAATATCATAATATTTAAAAGATCTTTTAAATTGTGGTCTTTTTCGAATCACGTAAATCATTTTACACAAGTCACCTCTTCAATTGTCCGCCGAAAAATAACCGTGCAATTTCTGTGAATCATGATGTGACAAAATTTACAGTCAATTATGTAACTTTATACACCATTTTGACACCTAAAAGTGTAAATTTTAGCAATGCTTCTTTCGTCATGCTTAATTAGACCAGTAAATACCAAAGGACCACGCCCAGAAGTTACGTGAATGCAATGCACATTGCTTTAATATGTAAGACATATGACGGCCTACTAAAGGTACAGAGTCAGACATATTAACGATTATATTTCTGGTTATGGATATAGTCGTCTCGGTTCATAATATGTAATGTAAGAGACATCTGGATGAGACGTTTTGTTTTGATAGGCTGCTGTTTTTGGATTGATATTAATTGTAAATTGTTTAAAACTGATTTATTTACATTGATCCAGTACCACAGTGTACCTCCAGTGAGGCTGGATCGTTACTAGACCAATGTAAATACAATTCAATCTAATAATCAGCGTTGTTCGGACAAGGACTAGGTATAATGGGCAAAGCAAAAAGCCGGTGGGTTTTTTTTTGTAAAAAATTAGATGCGACAAAGTAAAAGCTTTTTTTTTAATTAACACTATTTATTAATGTGTTTTAAATTTGCTTTTGTATTTAAAAACAAATATAAATCAATAGGTATTGAAAGAAAAAGGGCCTCGCCGGTATGACTTCGCCCACGTCTAAATTAATCCACGCTACGCCACTTGTTCACATTAGTTCAGTAAAGTTGGATTGCAGCTCTGGATTGCAAATCAGCCTTTAATCAAAATATAATACGAAGTAAGCAATGTTTAACGGTACTTAATATCAGACAAGTTGTCGATTTCTGTGTTAGGTCAAAGAACTGAACGTGAGATAAACTTTACGTGGTAGAGCATTTCATTGGCGCATGCGAGAAAGCTAACGACTTCCTATTTTTTCCTCTAATCGCAGGAAATTCTACACTATACTAACACTTGACTTTCCGATACCAAGTTCGAACATTACCTAACTAGTTACTAGTTAACTTTATCTACTAAAACATCATCTGCCTAGCCTTTTCCCAACTATGTTGGGGTCGGCTTCCAGTCTTACCGGATGCAGCTGAATATCAGTGTTTTACATGGAGCGACTGCCATCAGACCTCCACAACCCAGATATTGGGTTACACGGTACCCCTTGGTAAGACTGGTTGTCAGACTGGGGCTTCTGACTACCCGTAACGACTGTCAAAGATCTACAATTGACAGCCGGGGCCAACAGCTTAACGTGCTATCCGAGGCACGGAGAGTGATAATTAATTTATAAAACGCACATAACTTACGAAAAGTCAGAGGTGCGCGCCTTGGGTTTGAACCCGAGACCACTGACTTGCCAGTCAACGGTCACCACCACTAGGCTATCACGACTCTTATTCCTTATTATCTTACTTTATCTACTAAAACATGACTGAATATTTCACATTCTGTACATCATTGTGGTTATTTTGGCTATTGTACTGTCATATAGGTACTCAAATGTGACATTAAAAATCATCCGCGAATTGGAGCGCATACGCAACTTTGTGGTCTTACACTCACACCTGCTTTATCGTTTAACGTGCGCGAACCAGTTCCGCTGTCATCGATTTAAATCGGCGTACAACGTTACACAACAGCCCTCGGTGCAGCGTCCATTTTGGTGAAATTGCCGCCGTTACGTAATGGTCATCTTACTGTACATGCTTTATTTACACAGATATATAGTTAATGATAAACGAAAGTGAAATTTAATTCAGTTCTGACTTCTGTCAGACTGCATGGAGCGTTGTAACTAATTGTGCGATGGATACAGGAAGTGACCAACCGTAAACTACTTAAATTAAATTCAATTATAAGCAAAACGATAAAGTAATAAATGTCAATCACATTATAAAAGGGGCAAAATAACGTCTCTTGGGCAGTATTATACGAATTCAGTTCTGTCAGTAAGAGCATCGGAGGATTCGGAGGGCCACCTATCCCAGTAATATAGAGATCTGGAAAAATAGCAAACGGCTCTTGCTTAGTTTGCTAAAATGGCTTTAAAAAAACTGACAAGATTCAACATGCATATGTTAATGTTAATTTGAATACTAGTTACTTATTTGCACATTAGATTATTGTAAATAGGATGCATCTAACACTTCAATTTTTTGCTGCTTTGTGCTCTGGAGATGCACTTGCTTATACACCGCGCTGCTGTATTACACCATAATTGACTAGTACAAGTGTATCTCGTCTGTGGTCGGTGGGTCTCGTTGTCGGCATCCTGGCTACTGGCCTTTAGACGGCGTGCTTTGGCGACGATCACCCCTTATGTCCCAAGTTTCCAGGCCGGCAACTCATAGAAGCTTACCGTGCTTACCTAGACAAGCGTTCACTAAACTAAATGGTCTTTATTCCGTATAGCTCTTCAATGAAATGGTCTTCTGTGAAGCACCATGCAACTTTAATATAAGATGTATTTTGACTTATGTATCTTTTGTTTCAGGTGGAGATATTTACTAACGTTACTTCTGCTCGGTCTGGCGTTTGCCGCAGAAGATGACGACAGTATACCTGATGCTGAACTAGACGAAGACGATGATGTAGGCCTAGAACTAGAGGTAAGAACGACATGTGACTAAGTTAATCAACCTCGATAGAGGAGATGTACTAGAAAAATACGGAACTTATGTTGACATAAGCTAGTGTTACTTTTGAAACTTATATTATCCCAATGTTGGGCAAAGGTCTTCTCTCACAAATACGAAGCGAGAGAAGTTAGGTTAGAGAGCTTGTCTGTGTTAGAGGTAAGATTGCAGCAGCCCGCTATTGGAATATAACTAAAAGCCTCCAACTCAGCGTGACCACATAAAGTCCAGAGCCCACGAGCATTCCAAAACACGGTATGGATATAGTCAAAGCGATGGCTCGATGGCTCGAAGTAAATTGCCATAAATGGTCATATTTCCCTACTGACCGCGTCTAGGATTTAATTAATCACGACAAATAATATGTCAATCATCGCAGAATCGCAGCGCCAAAAGTAGCTCATAAAATCATAAGAAAGACGGTACATTGACAATCGGTCTGGTATATCTAGTTTCAAAGTACTAATAGAATTACATTGTAGTGTGGTCGGATACGATGACCAATCAACCGATGTCTTAGAAGTGGAGGCAGCAACCTAAAATAAATAAGGGCAACCAAGGATTTGGCACAAAGCTTCAATAATGAAGAGACAGTAATTTTCTGAACGGACCCGGATATAAAGAGAATGTGTAGCGCAAATCGTTTTGTGAGATATCAATCAAGAAACATGCTTCCAATATAATTAACAGCTGATTGAAGCTATCTATTATGTGCAACACGAAGAGCTGAGTCACGATGTGGCCTTGCTACTGTCGCTTTCTTTATCTAGATTTAAATCTTAGATCTACCTAGAATTAATTTTAATATCCACCTTTCGTAAGAGTCGTAATAGTATAACTATAATACCTAATAAATACATCGATTTTTGTACACTTTATACTTGCTTATTCTCTTTGCGATTATGTCGCTCAATTAAAATCCTCTTTGATTATCATTATTAAGTAGGTATGTCAAAATCCTTTTACCTACTTAGGTATAAAGATTTCAGAAATTTCTGAAGGTAAAAAGCACGGAAATATGGTAACAAAATGTGATATGCCTAAGAAATATATTCAATGAGCTGACAAGAAAATTAGGTAACAAAATGATAGATGACGGTGACGACCACATCACAAGTTAACTAATAATTATTGCATGATCATGCATGGTCCATGGGTAATTACTCATAGACCATGTATGGTTATGTATGGTGTGAGGTTAAAGTACCTAAATGTTACATGGAATGTTACATTGAATCCTGTAAAAGTAAGACAAATAATATAGTACGGATAACATAGTTTCATGATCTTGATTGATTGAATTTTAGAATTGGATCCCTAAAATTTTCTGTGAATTGTACCCGATGTGCGACGCGATGATTAAGTTTGAATTCGACGATTAATAGTTTTAAATTAATTTGCTAAGATAACGAACAAAAATAAAATGCATGCCTTTTAGCAAATGAAATTTTAATCCAGTAAGTATCTACGTTTCAAATTAAAAATGATAAAACATGATTTTCTGTTAATGTAATGTTAAAATTAAGTAGGTATTTTACCCTTTCTGTACATAGATAATTAGGTATTTGTACATCTTAAATTTTCTCAATTTCAAACCTCTTTCAAACTGTCAGCTAATGTCTGTTATGCACTGGTTAAATTCAATTAGAGGTGAACACAATAAAAATCACATAAAAATAATAAAAACAAACCGAGTACAGATAAAAACTGAATCTATTTTCCCGGTAAATCGACAGAACTCGTTGTCGTGACCGAAATCGAGTGTTACAAATAGAGCCACTAGCCGTGTTATACGATGCAATTTTTCTACGCCATTTCGTGTCAATGTCCGTCCAGCAAGGCCGTTGAGAGTGAAAGTCGAAAGCCAACCATTATTTCTTTTCTTAATTTTTCTTTTTTAAATAATTTCTGAACGACAATGCCTACATGTTTTGTTTTGGTGGGAAAGTTTATTGTAACCTTCAAATCTTGTTTGTGGAAATAAAGTTTTAAAGCTTTATTTTCGTTTATTATCTTTAATACATTTCGAAAATCAATTGTTCTAATTATACAAAAATCATTATATCATTATTCTAATTATACAAAAATCATTATATCATTATATCATTATTCTAATTATACAAAAATCATTATATCATTATTCTAATTATACAAAAATCATTATATCATTATTCTAATTATACAAAAATATCAATTTATCAATTTCCTGTGTGTATTCTTTAATCATTATCTAGGAAATATGACATGACATAACATCGTTTAATCCAGTTTTAGATTGTGTGTGATGCGCAGACATTTCCATTTTTGTCGATTTGCGTAATCATGCGTAATTCGCGTGAGAAAAATGCAAAAGATCCCGCTACGCTATAATTTATTCGTTTAGAAACAAGCGCTCTGTGATTGCATGCGCGATATCTGAGGAAATCCATTTGAATTCGACGCATTTGGTTTAGGTGCACCGTTTATTACTTCTTTTTAATTAATTGCTTTTTGTTTACAAACAATTTAGCGATGATTTGCTTCCGTTTATTGATTATCTTGTTTTTATCTATTTTATTTTATTGTATTCTACTTTAAAAGTAAAAGTTAAAGTAAAAAGTACCCTACTTTGTGTTTCAATGCCATAATGTAGTTTTAGCTAACGGTGAAGAAATACATCGTGAGGAAACCTGGACTTGAAAGAAAGAAAACATGTTTTATTTGGTACAAACAGAAACTCAAGCGCACACAAAAAATTGAACAAAAGTAAAAGAACAAAGTGCCAAAAGCTAGCTATCATTCAATCAGCGCTAGCTGGCATTAACACTGCTCAGCTAGCGCTGATTTTCAGCTGCTGCCCAACTTTATGTCATCGCCAACAAGCTGCGAGATAGCGTGCTCTATCCATCTAAGTATAATTAGAGGCCTTTGCCCTGCAGTGGGATAGTTACATGCTAGTTTTTTAATGTCACTAATAAGCTATGAAGTATTTCTTTCATTATTATTATGAAGTATTTACACTGCAAAGTTTGTGTCGTTTCGATTACAATATTATGGCTGGCTTCATGATGTTCCTACAGTCTGTATTTCTGTAATCTTTTAACATCAGGCCCTTCTAGATCCTGTTTTGTAAATTCCTTAGCAGTATATAGACCGTACTGTGCGTGCTGTGGTTGTGGTTAAATTCCCCCCGCCCACAAAAAAAGTATTTATGACGATCGCCGAATTGTATCTGATAGTAATTGTCCGTGTAATTTAGTAGGTATTGAATTGTTTCTACGAGATTCTGATCGAGGCCAGCAAAGCAAACACTAACAATGATTTGCGTAAAAAAAGACCAATGGAATTGGATGAAATAATTATAACATTTCTAATACATTTTTAATAGCACTGATAGCCTAGTGGTATGACCGTCGACTGACAAGTCAGAGGTCTCAAGTTCGATCCCAAGGCGCGCACCTCTGACTTTTCGTAAGTTATGTGCGTATTATAAATTAATTATCAGTTGCTAAAAAACGGTAAAGGAAAACATCGTGATGAAACCGGCACACCTGAGATTTTTCAATGGTGTGTAAAGCCATGTCAGAGGCCTACGGGCGGTTTAAACTCTGACACCAGGTTGTTCATCAACCACACGATAAGAAGAAGAAGAAGATTATAACATTGCCTGAACAATTGAACCAATACAAATTAAAAAGAAATTAATAGCACGAAGTCATTAACAAGTAAAAGTCCTCTCTCCCGGATCTGCTTACATGTAACAGTGATATAATACCAGATAATACACACATTGCTGTCGTTCCGCACGATTGCACGCTCATACCACTATTTTTTTCCACAAATAATATTGCCGCAATGGAATTTGCACGCGTCGCCAACAATTGAAACTGTTTAAATACAAATTATCCATTGTTAATCGCTTGAATTATGTAATTTTGCTGTAACTGCTATGCTTGCTTCCAGTTTTTTTGTTAATTGGGTGGAACAAAAACAGATTAGTGACTATAATTGTCCGTGAAAATTTGCAACAATGTTCTGCACGTGTGAATGCATTGTTAATTCTTTATATTTTACACAGCGAATTAAACCTAAACCTGTTCCTTGAGATTTTATCTCAGATGACACGAAACAGTTTACTTAATAAATTAACCATCTTGCGTTACGATTCTGAAATAATGGTATTCATTTGGCACTCGGATTTACAAATTTAGTCAAAAACATAAGAGGGCCAAGAATGGAACCAGGAAGTACACCATAACAAAAATGTTAGAACCGTTAAACTTAGCAAGCAGTTGTGTATTATTGTATTTAATTTTATTCACTTATACGTAGATTATTTGACCTAAAAACCCTCTATCTCAATTTCAGGAATCCCGCAACCTTAGGCCACGCGCATACACCCCCACAGCCTACAACGCATTGCCCAGCGGGTTCCGGCCTACTCCATCCCTCGCTGAGCTGGCGGGCTACCAGAGACAACCGGAGCAACATGAGCAACAGCAATACATTCTGCAGCCTAGACCCACTCCACAGCAGCAGCAGTATATTGAGGAGCCTAGGCCGACCCAAAGAGCACCTCATAGAAAGGTAGGATATTTAAAAAAATGTAACTTAGAAAAAAAAATTACGTAAGTATTATGTATTATGAGTTGCTTACGGGGAGCCCGTTTTAATAAAGACAAAATTGTAATTGCTAATTTTGACCTGATGCAGTATTATACCTCGCACCTTAAATAAAATTATTTAAAAGTATATTAATACTAGCTTCCACCCATACTTATATCGCTATATAACCGTAAAGTTTCATCAAAATCCGTCCTGTAGTTTTTGCATGAAAGATTAGTAAACATCCATCCATCCATACAAATATGTGTGTAATATTAGTGATATAAGTACCTACTTTAGATTGGTCATTATCTTAAGAGATCATTTTTGCGTGTAAACGGCAATTTCGAGGAAATTGTAGGACGATATTTGTTATCAAATTGGAAATTAACAATCAAAATACAGTAAAAATAATTTGGGACCTAATTTAAATTTCCAGGAACAGCAACGACCCCTGAAACTTCAGCAACGTCCAGTCCAAGAGGTTGAAGAAGAGGAAGAAGAGGAGAAGGAAGAACCAGACCGTCTATCCCAACTCCTGCAGCAGTCCAAGTTCAACTGCGTAAGCAAACAGACCGGCTACTACGCTGACGAGGACCTCAACTGCGAGGTGTTCCACTACTGTCAGGACAATGTCAAACACTCATGGATTTGCCCTGAGGGATTCGCTTTCCACCAGGTACAGAATTTCAACATTTATTTTATTTTACCTAATTTAGCATGCATGCATGCAAGCAGGCCGAATTTAGGATGATAATGCCTACAAATAAACAATATTAGGTTGATATATATTTGAAGCCGGTACTGTATAAGTCTTGGCTATACTAAACTAATGTTTGTATGTGTGTTCGTTGTGATTCCGAGCTCTTTAGTGTTCCGCAGAGGAATTTTTAAATTAAATTTGTTTTTTTTTTTATTTTAAGCGATTATGAGAATATCCATACCTACATCTGTAAGTTTTACTCCATTTTGGTGAAATTGGGTCTAAATTAAACATCAGTGATCAGATTATGGCAATATTAAAATGGGATCAAACAAATAATTATTCAAATCGATCCACGGATCCAATCACAGAGAAATAGGTGTACAAATTTAATGTGAAATAAAACCCATCGAATTGAGAACTTCCTCCTTCTTTTGGAAATCGGTTATAAAGTTAAATTGATTTAAAAAAGAACTGAGTATTATCAAAATACCAATAACGTAGCTGGTATTATCTGAATATAATAGTACGTAGGTACTTACTTCTGTTTATAAATTACTAGTAAATAGTTCTAAAATAAATCTTTATTCTCAGGTCCACTTAATATGCATGCCGCCAACGCACGACAGCGACTGCGCGAAGTCATCTAAGTACCACTTCGTAAACGAGTACTTGTACAGGCCGATCAATGAGGAAGAGGTCCAGAAGAAACCCAACGTGTCCCTCAAGTACTCCGACAGGTACTACCCTGCGGAAGTGTACAGGGATGACAGATACGACCAGGAAGAAGAGGAAGAGGTAGGAACTGCTATTTTTAATCCCACTTCAAGTTACCGGAGAAAAAATTACGTGAATTCCGCCTTGTTCTACTAGTAGAACAAGAGCAGTAGAACAGAACGGAATACACCTAATTTTCACACTTTCACAATCCTCGTTTTAGCATTGAGAATGTGTAGATTAAATTAAAGGTTTCACTCTGCTCTAATTTTGAACTTACCTAGAGTAGATAATGCCTAACTAAGATAGTTGATACAGGCTTGTTCAATAAACGTACCACAGGCTGCAAAAGTGCATGAAAAGGGAATGGATCAAAAACTCACATTATCCACTTTTGTCACTTTAACTTACGTAGTAACTATTTATTAATCTGTGCTTTAAATTTTTTTGTTATTATTCGACTCCAAATGCGACCGACTAAACCAAATTGAAGAGGTCAGGATCAAAAGTCACATATTTTACACTTTTGACAATTTAGTTTTTTTTGTTCTTATTAGACTCCAAATGCAAAATTTACAAAACATTTTAAATCAAAACGCAAACTATATCAAGAGTTTCGTTCAAAACCATCACAAACTCTACTGTAAATTTTCATTAAATTACCTAGGGACATGTAAGCTTTGATTCACGCTTCCTCAAGTAGAAATCTTACAAAAAAAGAGTACCTACTTACTTAACCTTAATCGGACAAAATTCAGTGCTTAGTTTCAAGAAAGTATTATAAATAAATGTAACCTGCGTCACCAGGACGAGCCTCCCCGCCGCCAGCCCGCGCCGGCGCAGCTGCAGGCACGGCCAGTGGCGCGGCCGCAGCAGCCACAGGTGTTCCGCTCCGCCGAGGAGGTCAACATCCCTCTGGTCCAGAGGCGTCCACAACGCCCCTACGACTTCGACTTCTAAGCCGCCTCTCTATTTAGTCGCCATTTCTTATTGGCTATAAGCTCCTGCAGTTCTTATTTGCCAATTCAAATAAAACATAATAGAATAGCCATTTTTATTCAGTGGCTCTTGACAGTGAAGTCTTGTCGACGATTTAAAATTAAGTAATCCAGAATGTTTGTCATCCAAAAAATCGTAGGATTTTTTTGTTTGATGACTCTAATTCATTATTGATTATAATCAATACTTTTGTACAGTTGCACGTATAAATACTTACCGTGTTTAGCTTATTTATACGTTTATGTGGTTAAGAGCTACTGAAGTATATGAACAAACTGATGGAAACTGGTGAGGTGCTATATTATATCCGACTTCTTTCAATCGATTTTCGATTGATCCGTACCATCACATTTGTAAATTAAGATTAAGTTTTAATTAAACTTATTTATGTTTCTGTACAATAAGTCACAAATTAGATGTAAGCTAGTCTTTCCTTAAACTTATTAAGTTAATAAAAAATGAATTTTATGTGTGGTATATCATTTTATTTATAAAATCTAATATGATCCTGGATAATTTAATTAAATGGCGTTGTTGTTGATAATGGTACCTCAGGCCTTTTTGACGACATTGTTATCTGCAAGAAGTAAATAGTACTACAATTTCATGTAAACGTATGTTGTAAGTAAACTTCGTAAGTCAGTAGTTGCGAATCTATTCCCATGTTATACAGATAGTGAAATGAATCAACATTAAAGGGAACATTCATCATCTTCCGTGTGAAAATTCGCAGTTTACCGTATCCGGGACGATGCTCTTTAAATAGCTACAAGCTCGTCCCCATGTTTAAAATACATGGTTCTAATAACTGACGACATGGTGTAAAACGAACTACTTTTTAAAAAAAGACGTTATGTCAAATAGATTTAGAAAAGAAAGTTTTAAATATTAAGGCTCATCACATACTTTCAGGTCTGGTCAGAATTGAAACCGGTTCAATCGCCACAGACCTATAAAGTACAATAAGATTCATGAAAGAAGTTCCGTGGATTTTATTGGAACTAAAATAAAAAGTATGAGATTTGACAACATTTTAAAGACGCTAGCGCCACGTGTACGGAACTTTTTTCATGAAATGGACTCTACCGGCGCGCGGCGGGACCAATTCATATCTTTTTATTCTAGTCTAGTGTTGCCAACAGTTGTTGTACAGTTTTAACATAGATTTTAATTATTAATTTTTTAAATTTAAGTAAGTATCTCAGTTTTGGTTTTACCCCCAAACCTACAGATTTTGATTGATTTATGGCGGAGTCCGCCATAAAGCTCGCAATCAAAATCGTCAGTCTAAATCGATTATTTTGGTATCAAGCGTTGAATTTTTATAAGAATGACTTCGAATATTATTATAATTATTAAGACATCGATTCTATTTACCTATGTAGTATAATACAGATAGACCTATTCACATAATATACCTATGTAACATATAATATGTGTAGAGTAGGTATATCTATATTTATTAATATTTTTGTGAATTTTTATTTATTAGTTAGAAAATAAAAGTAAAAAACAAAAACTGATCTTAAATTTGCAATATTTTTTTAAATATTTGAGGTTTTCTGCAGTTTGTTACGGTCATAATATGGCAACGATCCGGTTGCTTGCTGGCCGGGATGGCTGACCTGACCAGACCGGGCGTGGCGACGATCCGTAAATTTTTTGGGATTCTGACCGGACCGGAAATTATGTGGTGAGCCTAAAGGATGATATTAAAAATAATTATATTAAAGCAATTTACCCTAGATTTATTAATAGAAAATATTCAATTAATAATAATATCTGTAGTTGTAGGGATCAGCTCTAATTTTAACCTTTTTATCTAAAACAAAGAAAATACATTTTTAGAATTGCCTTTTAAAAGGTAAAGGCACCTTATTCCGAGGGGTCTGAAATTGGCACCTTATTTCGAAGTAATTAAAAGAGGCATTTACGTCTCATTTAATATTTTTAGGCGACTACGACAGAAGAAGGGAGAATTTAACAGTTTATAATTAATATATATTACTGTACCTATCTAGGGATGTTTGATCGCAGCTCAAAAGCAAGTGCAGATTTTGACTAATGAGATCACATTTGTTATTCTAATGTGACGCTGATAGGCCTGCCAGGTGTCCGGCTTTTAACAATCGTGTCCGGCCAAATATATTTACAAGTGCGGCCTGTCCGGTGTCTGTCTGTCCTTTTGTAAGACTTTTGGTGATCCCCACCCCAAAACGCCGAACGCGAAACGAAAGCGTCCCCATATGTTGAAAGCAGTAATAAATACATACCTACATTTTTTTTTCTAAACCAAATTTCCAGCCAAAATGTTCGGCTAAATATAAATCTGTATTCGGCTTTCTATTGTTTAGCCTCGCACGCTTAGTCATGGCAATGTTTATAGTATAGATATGACGATGTATATGTATAGATGCCCTTACCTTAAACTATTTTTTACCTTGTCTCTTCAGGCAACAGATTTCCAGTACAAGTCGGGAATTCGCAATCAGTGGCTCATTTCGTTTGTTTCTCCTTCTCCTTCTGCACCATATTTTTGGATACAACTGCGCGTACAAAGGCTGCAAATTGAGAGTGGCCTGTTTCCTGGTGCATCGACGCGGATATCATGGGCTTATTCGACATTATTCGAACATTCCTTGGGCTCGTTATCTTTATCTTGTAGGGCAGGGCAGTTTGTACAACATTCATCATTGTTCTCATCTTCTGGTGCTTCTGGAGCTTTAGTGCATCCTCCTGGGCAGGTGTCGGCAAGGTCTTCCTTAGAATGACTACAATCATCGCGTGTACAAAATTTGTGGTCATTAGGTTCCTTATATACAGAAAAACCAGTCATTTTTTTCTTACTTTTCTTACTAATATCACTATCATTAGAACAACATTCCATAGGTTCTATAGGAAGTGCTAAAACTTCATAAGCTTTTTCGTTAAAACCAGTCATTGTTTCACATAGTTTTGTGGCGGAGTAGTCATCAGGAGCAGCGTCGAATGTATATAAAGAGTCAATAGAAAAAATTGACTGTGACAGTATTAGATGACCTTCATCCTGGCGCCAAGGGGGGGCCAGGCGATGATGACAGTTAGGGGTAGGATCGGTAAAGCTAACATTTGATTTACTGGATTCTGTAGGTTCCACCACAGACTTTTTACCACAAGCAGCAACACAATCTTTAGGACATGGATCACTATTGGAACAACCGCTTATTATCCTTTTAGAGTTACGTAACATTCCAAGAACTTCTACATTGGATTCCTTGCCTTGTCCTTTACAATTTCGACAAGCACATTTATCCGTTTCTCCAACAGAAGCATAGTTAAAGCACAGAATCTTAGCCATTTGCTGATAACGTTGACAACATTTTTTTTCGGAGTCTGTAGCGGACAAACTTATACAAGCTATAATAGAATCTTCGCATTTATTAAATTGTTCAATGCAATTATTGTGCCATGAACCAAGCTTTCTGTAATATCCCCATGCTAGCTCGAGCATGTTATATACAGAAATTGATTCCCTTGAACTCATATAGCCATACTTTTGCTTGCAACGTTCGCAGTTAGCATTGTGCTCAGAAATCATTTGAATAAGATATGCTTGTGCTTTGTCTAGCTGAGATTTTATGCAAGCATCAGAGTGGTTACAAGTTTTTGCGTTTGTATTGTTAGATTTTTTTGCAGTTATAGAGGGGTTAGAAGTTTTTGTCGTTAAAGAAGTGCTAGGTAGCTTTTCGTTACAACGATGACAATTTATTTGATGTTCAAAAGATATTTTTTGGAAATACGCCCAAGTTTCATTTAAAATATATTCTCGACAAGTGCCATTCTGCTTTTTTTTACAAAGCCTACATGACTCATCGTCGAGTGACAATTTTATCAAGCTTGTTTTCTGTCCTAGTTTGTGTGAAGTGTTTTCTGGATCTGGTGTATTATTCTCAATATTAGTAAGTTTTAGTAAGGCTGACAAGCCTTTTTCCGCCCAACGTTGATAAGCACTTTTGGGCTCAGGAGCCATTTCTTCGAAATTATAACTACTGAGTACAAGTTCATTGTGTGAACATGTTGTAATCAATTCATGTTGATCCAATCGGTTGCCTATGAAATGTTTACAAGGAATATTATCGACAAAACTAGTTACCGCAGTTCTATCAAAAGGTCAATATAAACTACAACTACGAATCTAGGTATTGTACTGGTAAGGTTACAATGTTTATTGAATTTCCTGAGTGTAGTTAATTATTGTTGCACGAAGTTTTTAAACATAAAATACTTATTTAGGTAAAAGTTTTCCATGGTGACTAACACTTTTAGATTACATTCATCAACAAACACAAGTTTTGGCATTTTATGCTGATTAAGCTATTGAAAAAGGAACTATATGTATCTTTTACATCTATCAACGCACTTAGGTATATCTGAATATCTAGTTCGATGCCGTATTCTTCAAGTGATTAAGCTAGTGAAGAATGATGATTGCAACTAAATGTAAGAGTAAATTAATTGCTGTTTCTACTCTTGCTAAAACTCGAGATCGACTGGACCGATTTAGCTAAGTTTTGAAATATTTGTGGAAGTCCAGGGAAAGTTTAAATGGTAAGAAAATACACTTAGGAAGAAAAACTTAGGAAAATAGTAATTATCGACAATTTTATTCTCCCATGCAAACTGTTCCTACCTGTCAAACATTTGAATTTTAATGATTAGTCACTTTTTGCATTGCAATCAAGTTAAAGTTTCATCAATTATCATTTCATAAGGACTTCATCTCGCCTCCTCTCTTTCGCACTCTTTCGGTTTCGCTTGGCACGTAACATTACCTTTTTTTGTTTACGGGGGGAAAACTTCGAAAGGCTCCCGGCCTCCGGGGGAAGAGACCGGGTAGTGAGGGATATTTAATTTTTTTTTAAATCGTGGCTCTCGCCACCGCTCCCTTTCGTATGCCACCCGGTTCCCCTTGCTCCCCCCACCCTACGTCACTGCGTCACTTCTACGTCACTGCCTAGTATTTAATATAATATATTATTATGAATGAGTAATATGACTCACGGAAGCTATTTTTCTAAATCTAAAAGGTTCATAAAATTAATTTTCTTTCACAGTTTTTATACCAGCAATTTCTAAGCTAGTACATACTCATTTTTATTAACTACTAGCTGACGCGCGGCTTCGCTCCCGTAGTTCTAATTTTACCTTCTACTGGGTCCAATTGCAAATATAAACCATCTAGAGACCCATATAAAACAAATGTCATCAAAATCGGCCCAGTCGTTCGTGAGTTATGGGCGTACAAACATTTCGGCGATTTTTTTTTTATTTCTATAGATAGATTACTATACTTGTATTAACTACCAGTACCTATTACATTATAGTTGAAACTTACTAGATTTTTTCAAAGCACTCGATTTCGAAGTATTAAATTTTACATTATGCGAGTTTTCGGAAGAACGACATAGTTTCGATGAGGGACCTGGAGAGCGGTTCAATGCTTTATTAGGACTTGTCCTCATCCATGCTGGCAAATGCTGTGCAATGCGCTTCCAACTAAATTTTTTTGTAGGGTTGGCATTTCGATCGGAACTTCTTTGTAAACTGCGAGTTTTGCTATTCTTTTGGCAAATTTTATCACATTTGGAATTGTCAGTTTGAAGCTTTTTACAGCGTGAAGAACAATTTGAAGAATGAGAATTTTCCTTAGAAAGATAAACTTTCTCGTTAAGATTTTTCTTTTCATTACCCATCTTCAACTTCTTGAATTTATTATTTTGTTGTTACTTTTATATTTTGTACTGCACTAACCCAAGCTTTTTAAGTTGAACATCAATACTTTGTACTTGCACGGTACTCATAGTGCTTGAATCAAAAATGTACAGTTTGTACTTTTTATTTATAGCACTATACGAAGGTAGGACGTCGTTGAAGCCCATATTATTTAATTTGCCTACTGTTTTATCATCAGGCGAAACTGCAAATAGACTACATGGTTGTAGAACAATTACTTGTAAGATTAATAATGTGAATGTTACCTGCTAGATTAGAGGACATCAGCAAGGGCGTCGCCAAGGGGAGGTAGGGAGGGACTGCTGCCCCCCTCTCCCTAGATAATTGAAAAAAAAATTATTTCTTAATAGGTACATTTTATTAATTACTATGTTTACAAGTTTTATTTATTGTACAGTCAAGAGCATGTTGAAGTTTTCACTTGCTACGCTCTCGATTGTACCTACATACTTTTCCTACCCTCTATACTTTTACTAGAATGATCATCGGCTGGCGAAGTGGCGACGCCCTTGAGCTGGTTATTGTAATACTAACTACACAGGGTTATTTGTAAAACATTAGCATCAAATCGCAAAAAAAAGTCAGCTGTTCCATACATTTTGTTAAGTCATGTGAACATAAATGTTTGGTACAGCTGATTTTTTTTTGCGATTTCAGGGTTGGTCCAATAGTAAAAGTTGTTCATAATGATGAGTTTAATTACACCTATTTTTGTGAATTTTTTACATGTTATAGCACATGATAGCTTATTAAATATAATTATTTCATAAGAAAATTTGAAAAAACAACTGCCATCCCATCCGTATCAGTTGTTTTTTCAAATTTTCTTATTAAATAATTATATTTAATGACACCTTTTAAGGATGCTGGTGTTTTAGAAATAACCCTGTAGATACTTAAAGAATAAAAACTTACGGAACTGTGTGATGCGCATTATGACTTTACAAATTGTATAAAATGTTGCTTTGATCTTTTCTAAGAAATAGTATAGACAGTTTATTGTAAATATCTTGGCGCGTTTAGGGAAATCTATATTCGGCGATAATTTTTTACAGTAGTTCTGAAATAAAATTTATCATTAGTACCTAAATGTAAACAGCATTTTTATATAGGAATCATTTTTATAAAGTATTTATGCATACTAAGCGAACACTAAAGTTTGAACCTAATTAAATTTGTGAACTTCGAGCGAGCGTGGCGCACCTTTCAAAATTTTCTCAGGTGTGCTGGTTTTCCCACGATGTTTTGTACATAAATCCGAAAAGTCAGAGGTGCGTGGGTTTCGAACCTACGACCGGACCGGACTTGGCAGTCCAACGGTCTTACTACTAGGCTATTACTGCCCAGGCACAGGGCGCAGAAATGACCAGACCAGGACCAAGTTTTGTCTTGCATGTACAAAGACATCAAATAATGGTACCGGGCAGATGAAAGTTACGGCACTCGAGCTACGGGACTCCAACATTTAGAAAGCAGCTGTTCATAGGCGCCGGGAGAAGATGCAAGAAGGTGCACTTGCACCTCCCTAACTTGGAACATAATAGACAACATTTTGCCGTATAAACACTAGGGACGTCTTATTATCGTGAAAAGCTTCTAAGTAAGGACCCCTGAAAATATACACTCCCCTTGTAAGAATCCTGACAGCGCCCATGCAGCTGTTGATCGTTAACAAAAACTGGAACGAGCTATACATACACCCTGGGCCATGCAAATACCATGCCCGTGCTCATGGGTATTCTTACACACACTTTTGCGGCGGCACGAAGTCGGCGCATCTAAGAAAACGGCTCAAGTAAAGTGAATACGTACCATATACTTCGAATTATCGCCGAAATTATTTCTTTTTTCCGAAAACAATAACAGTACAATTAAATACAGAAATTGCAATAGATTGTAGTATTGATAGCAGGTGGAAATTCCCAACTGAGTAAAATTGACGACTAGGAAATGCGCTAAAGAATGTTGGAAAACCAGGGACAGAATATACACATACGCAATAAATGCGCCTCCTAATATCAATAAAAATGCCTGATATGCAAAACTGCTACATATTTTAAGTAAATTATTAGCTTTTCGAATCCCGACTATGTGTTTCCGAGCATGTAGAATTTTTTTTAACAGTCTTTGCATGAAATCCCTGAATTGTTTGAGCGCTGTAATGCACACTCATAAATTATACTGAAACATTTTGGTGGTAAAAAGTATTTTTATAAGTTTCATCTGATACTTGTACCCCATCGTTCTGTGCTGTTTTTGTGATAGACATTTCATGAAATGTCATTTTGATTAGAGCGAGCAGCAAACAGCAGCAAACTGTTGACTGACTTCCTTTATGGCAGCAAACCGTTGACTGAGAATCAAATTTCTTTATGGAGCAAAAACCGCAAAAACAATAGGAACAAGGAACAAAAATTACAAATTACCGAATTTCGATACAAACTTTTTGTTTGAGAGAGAGAATAACTTCTTAGGTGACCTCGTTTCTAGTTACATCAAATAACTACCTACCTACCACGTACCTACCGACGCATTTCCTGTCTGTGTCTGCGCTCGGAATAGCAGGAAGTCAGATCCTACTGCGTGCTGCTACAATATACCTAACATCACGCAGCAGTCAGCACCTACATAGGAATGTAGGTACCTAGGTGCGACGAAAGTTCATGCAGATGAATCGCAACAAAACAAGGAGCAGAAATGTAAAAAATCAGCCGCGGGGGCTGATTTCGCAGAATGGCAAGAGCCTGCAAGGGCGAGTAGTATGAGAAGAGCGCCAGTAGCGCCCCCAATTTTTCCAGACTCTTTTTTGCCAAACTATCATGTTTCTGGCGAACAGCCCTTCTATATTTTTTTCATCCTATTTAGGGGTCCTATCTAGGAGTCTACTACCAGACAGTACGTACCTATAGTGAGTACCTGGAGAGTTCAATCGAGCCATGCCTCAGCCTCACAGCCCTGCAGTCTTCCACCAATTACCTTTGAAAAAGAGGCTTCCACAGTAAGTTGCGACGTGAGACGTGACTATGACTATCCACAGACTACTTACTTAGTGATCTAGCCGAAGTCGTAGCCGAAACGAACGTACAGCTTGGCAAAAAAGAGTCTGAAAAAATTGGGGCGCACTTTTCACACTACAATTCAAAATTACAAGTTATTTAGTGCTTACATATTTCTATGACGAGTTTTTGTCAATAATTATAATCAATTAATGGATCATTTTTATGTCATTTTAGTACTCACAAACTTAGTTTTTAAGATTTTTATTTTTAGTTCCAGCTGTCACCGCCTCAGACTCTTTTTTGCCAAGCTGTACCTTAGAGGAAGAATTTTGGATTTTTACTTTTCTTTCTGTCTGTTACGTTAAAAAGTTTGGAAAATAGATAATAAAAATAAAAAATGCTTGTCGTAGAGAAAAACTTGCAGAATAGCATCCCGCGACTTTCACTCGAGATGAGTTCGAATTGGACATTTTATTCGTATCCGAGATTATATCGATTGCACGAGAATCGCCCCCCAGACTCCTCTACCTCTTCATAAGAATGTTGAGTACATTCAACTAATTGTAAATAATTTTGTGGTTTTTACCGAAACAGAAAATTCAAATCAATTTTTTCATGTTGAAATTATAAATAAACTGAATCGCGTCAGTGCTAGAAATCAACACCAGATGCATCACTAGATTCACTAGTTGTCAGTGTCACTTTCAAACATGAAATCAGAAATGTCATTTTCATTGTGATTTGTTCGATTTGTTTTGTTTTGAGGTTATGTATGTTTATTATTTAACATAACACAAACATAATTTATAGGGATGTGTACCTATTTATTCCATATTTCCTTATGTGTTGGTCTACACGTTGAAGAGTGATATGTTTCCTTAGCAATCGATTACAAAAAGGGGCCAAAAGTATACATACGACAGTTGTTATCGGACTATGGTTTTTTTTATCAGAAGATTATCATAAAACTATGATGAATTCAACGGAGTACAAGAAGTATCATGAATCCTTTATGCAGAATAATCACGGTTCTACAGAATTTCATACGTTTTTCTGTATATTTTTTACTGTACAATGTGCTATCTACATTTCCATCAAGTCAAGGTATTCACTGTTATGCCAATATGTTTACGAGTATATTATTATGATTCTACCCATGATCCTAGCCCACACTATATTATCTAAATATATTTACGGATTAAACTTTATAGTTTTCATTATTTTATTTTTCCATTTGTTGTGTCATTATCACAATGTACCTAAAAAATTTGCGCAAAAAAATATATTTCGCAATGATAGAATACCCTTAGTATCGTGTTTAAGAGGACTGACATACCTTATCACAGTATTTTGTATATTGGCCGTAGACTTTCAAGACTTCCCAAGGTATTTAGCAAAAACAGAAAGATTTGGATACAGTTTAATGGATACTGGTGTAGGGTTATTTGTAGCAGTCAGTGGACTAGTCCATAAGGATTTGAGGAAAGATAGTCTTAAGAATATAATTAAAGGGAATGTAAAGATTATATCTATACTATTAGTTCTTGGAGTTGGTAGATTTGTTTCTGTAAAACAGTTGAATTATCAAGAGCATATCACAGAATATGGTGTCCACTGGAATTTTTTCTTCACTTTAGCCATTTGTAAGATAATTTCCACCATTGTACTGTATTTGTCTAACCATGTTTTATTTTTATGTATAGCATCATTAATTTTACATGAATTTATCCTTTATATTGGCTTGCAACATTGGGTGTTTGGTGACACTGTCAGAGACACCCTGATATCAGCCAATCGTGAAGGAATTTCATCATGTTTAGGATATGTGTCAATCTACCTGTTTGCTGTAAATCTAAAAAATGTTTTACTAAACAAATCTGTATCAAAATATGAGACTTTGTGGCAACTTATATATGGCAGCGGAATACTTTGTATTTTGACATATTTTGTAAATATAATTCGACCTGCATCAAGAACGCTAGCAAATGCTGGCTACTGTTTATACATAGATGCAATTTTAATAACAATCACATCTGTATTATACTATGTAACTGTACTATATGAAGAACAAGATATTTATTTTAATGTCCCTCAAACTCTTTTGCACATAAATACAAATGGATTGTCATATTTTTTAATATCTAACTTGCTAACGGGAGCTATAAATTTAACAATCAATACCTTGCTAGTATCTAGCAGTGTTACATTTATCATTTTAAATATTTATATGATTGTCACATTGGCAATTATTGTGTATCTATACAAATTGGGTTTTAAAATATAAATAGGTACAATAATTGCCACAGTTTTATTTATAACTAAATTGTTTGTTAACCGCAGGGGTGTGCAGTTCATGTAGGCATAAAGGGACTGCTTACCCTGACAGATACGATGCAGACGACGAATTAGTGAAACTAAGTAGGATTTGTATATTTTATACCTACTACCTGCCTGTCGAAAATGTCTGAACGCCCTTGATTAACACAGAGATCAGATAAAAAGCATCCCACATGTTTTTATGCATATAAGAAACACTTACATGATAATTCTTTGCACAAATGTCCACAGCCAACTTCTCTGCCACAGAGATCCGCGGAGAGTACAGTAAAGTTAAGTAATGAATTAGCTAAGACAAGATTTGTAACAGGTTTAAATTCTGCATTCCTACTATGAACTATTTTATTTATTTATTTAAGATTTTTTATTAACATTTAAGTTAAAATGTAAGCTTGCAATTTGAAAATAAATTGACAAATTCTCAAAAAGGCCTGTAGTCTGTATGTTGGACTTGTGTCAAAATCAAAATATTTTTATTTATGAATATATATTTTTATTTGAATAGTATAATTTATATTATTATAAGTGTGACATAGTTGCCAGTTCCAAGGTAAGCCCTCCAAAGGACAGGATCACTTTTTTTTTTAAGAGAGCCTGTAAATTTTAAAAGAAACAAGAATAACAATTAGGGAGTTATATAAAAAAAAAAAAACAATAATTTAAAAGAGAAAACTTCAATAAAAACGGTCACGATTTAATTCTATTTAATATAAATTACAACAATATTAACAAAGTGATGTTTGAACAGCAACTTTTATATGGATAAATTTGGAAAACTAATCTAAAAAATATAATAAAATAAGGCAATGAACAATGATTGAAAATATACAAAGTTTATGCCTCATTCACAATACTCATGAGTGCGCGATAACTAAGGGCCGGTGAAGGGGTACCTCCGACTCACACGGTCTAAAAACCACAAGGTATTTCTCCACAAACCTGTGGGCAGAAATATGGGGTTCACTTGCGATTCCCCGTACTGCCACTAGGTTTTGACTCGCCAATGCGGGCGCGCGGGACCCATCATCGACGTAATTTATGGATTGTCCCTGGCCACCACCAGGCCTGCTGATAGCATCTACATGGCATATATTGTAAGTGTGTGGCCACTAAACGTCTAAACATACTAAGTAAACCTCAAAATAATTTCTAAACAGCTATTATTTGAGGGTGCCTTGAATAATCAACACTTCCGATCAAATATTTTTAGTTTTATCACATTTATAGGAGCAATAGATTATACAATAAAATACTGTAATTATTATATTAAATATTACGATATATAAGTCTAAAGTAGGTATTAGGTTATACATATACGACGCGATTATGTTGTTCTCTGTTTTATAACTGGTATAATTAAATAAAATCGAATTGGTTTTATTAAATGTAGAATTACCCACATAATTTATATACTTACATTTATAACTTTAGCCCAGTTTAATAAATAGAGTACCTATTTCAAATACTATACTTATTTATTTATTTTTATTTAAGACAAAAAGGTATATCTATAATGTAATATTAAATTTGGTGTTATAATCATATAATTTAGTAAATTCCTTAATTAGATACTTAATATTGTAAATAATAATTCCTCACATTCCATACTACGGTTCAGATTTTACTTTGATGCATAAAATGTTAAAATATCACAAAATATATTTTATTTTACTAGAACAGTCTTTGTATTTAAATTTAATTTTAATATTCAACCTGACAAATCATTCAATATCATCTACCAGACGGAATCTACCTAAAATTACATACATATTAAAACAGTAGGTACATCAAGCTACCAGAAACTAAAATTTTCACAATCAACTTAGAACCTAATACTTTAGCAAGAAAGTTGAAAACCTATTAAAGAAATTTGATAGATTGTGATAGCTCGATGTGCTGGCGTCTGTATCTAAGATGTTTTATTTTTTATTTTTATCTACATGATCCAAAATGTAGGTACACTGAGAATTTATATAAGTCTTATAAGAAAAAACTGAATCTTAACCTGTACCTTGCCAGAGATAGTCCCAAACAGTTTATTATCTGATTTATTCATACATCTCCGGTCTTTTTGTACCTTGGACACTGTGTGTGTGTGTGTGTGTAAAATAAGTCCGTACAGTAACATTTACTTATCACAGTTAATTTAAATTGATCGATTTCTATCATCTATGTTTATCTTTCGATCATTTCCGGAATGGAAGCACAAACTTCATACTTAAATCCATGCGATCACTGAATATAAGATACATTTATATGTACTTATATTTAATTTATTAGAATTATAATTTACTTGTTTTCACGCTTTGCAAGCACGCGGGTGTAGGTTCAAACCTGGCATGTACTTTTTCAATGTCATTTGTACTTTCTTATTGAATAATGGTGAATGAAAACATCATAAAGAAACTAGTCTGAAATCGCCAACACGCAGTGAGCTAGCGTGATAATTCATGCTCAATCCTTCTCTGTATGAGAAGAGGCCTTTTCCCTAAAGTGGGACAGTTACAGGCTGGTTTATTTATTATGTCTAGTATACAGCTTGGCAAAAGTCTGAGGCGGTGACAGCTGCAACTAAAAATAAAAATCTTAAAAACTATTTTTGTAAGTACTAAAATAACTTAAAGTGATTCATTTGATTATATTTTATAAAGAAATATTCGTTATAGAAATATGTAAGTACCAAATAACTTGCAATTTTGAATAAAATTGTAGTATGAGAAGAGCGCCAGTGGCGCCCCCAATTTTTCTACTTTTTGCCAAACTGTACAATAATTAATTACTCCTTTTTAAATAATGTTGACCCATTTTATGTTTTGCCCCTGTATCGAGGGTGCACTTCCCTTTCTTCAACATTATTTTAAAATATATTGATACTATCAAATCCACCATATTAAATCTAAGGCGTATTCTAAATCATATTCAATAAAGGTGACATATTGCCAGTCCTTGATGTAAATTTTTTCGACTTTCTGTTCACAAATCTGGCTACAAAGAATACCAGACAGTAAGTAAATAAAATTGTAAGCATAATCGCATATAGAATTAGGTAGGGAAACCTTGTGGGGGACCAGAAGACCTTGTATCTCATGTTTTGATTGTTGTTTTCTGAAAAAAAAAGAGAAAAATAAACCTTAGAGTAACCCATCAAGTTTATTTGAACGAATTATGTATAGGCCTATCGTCAAAGGATATAAAAAATATTTTGTCGACCATACATGAGGAATTCAAATTTTGATGTTTTTGTTAAAGTACAGAATTAATTCTTTAGAAATTACTTACCTACATAACCCAAGTATTACTAAATATCTATTGATGCCATAACTGCAATATTTTTACATTTTAAATACGCATCGAAAAACTACATGTTTACATAATTTTGCTTGTGAATGTAACTACAGGTCGTGATAGGATTCCGTATAGGAATCCGTGTTTTCACGAAAATATGAGGGGTTTCGTAAAATCGCTTTAAGTTTATACAATCTTATTTTTTATCACGACACTAATTTAGTGTACAAAAACATTTTTCATTTCTTCTTTATTCTACTAACATTCGTAAGTTTCTACTAACAATAATATGGATTTTATCTGATTTAAATAAATTAAATTAAGAACAACGTGATGTCAAAGTTTAAACCGTAGCCTTCCGACATGGCTAAACACCATTGAAAATCTCTCAGATGTGCTGGTGAGGGAAAACTTCGTGAGGAACACGAAGTTTACCCTTACCGCTGTAGCAAGTGATAATTAATTTCTAAAACGCACACGAACTCGAGAGGTGCGTGCCTAAGTTTCGAATCTACGACCTTTGACTTGACTGCTTTAGTTTGGCGATGGCGCAGTAAACCAGATACGGGTCGAGAACTGTTCGAGAAACTGCGAGAAAGGTCTAGAACTTACCTATGACGGCAGCTCCATATCCGATATAGCTGGTCCCCATGCGATAGGAGCAGGTCGGCACGTACACCTCGTACAGCGTCTCGTCGTCGAACGTGACGCTGAGCGCGGCACTCGGCGACGTCAGCCATTTCTGCACGCGGTTGGTGAGATGTTTGCTTTGTTTCACGTACTTAGACTCATGATCGTGGGCGCAGAAGAATATGTTGGGATGGATATCGTTGATTACCTGGAGAAATAAACGAATATAATTTTTTATTTGAATAAAAAAGCCACACTAAGATCACAGTAAATAATAATAAACATACAGTACGGAAACTAAGTACAAACGCTCGAAAACGGCACACTCACACAATCATGCGCAACGACGCATCATTGATGCTGCGATTACAGTAAAAAGCTGGACAATCCTAATCATGGTTGCTTAACCAAAGCACAGCACAAAGGGTACCAAATGGACCCTATTCTAAACTTCAAATCAAATAGTTTATTTTGCGATAGGTACTATCCTATACAGGGGTAGGGGTAGGTGTAGGAGTAGGGTAGGGGAAGGGTTGGGGTAGGGGAAGAGTTGGGGTAGGGGAAGAGTTGGGGTAGGGATAGAGTAGGGTTGGGTAGGATAGGGTAAGTTAGGCGTGGAGATAGGATAATTCAATTCAAATAAATATTCATACCATTCGACCAAACATCCTCTGCTGGGTAACAGGATAATGAGACACTGCTATTTTAAAGTTCTTCTTGCTATCTTCTGTGATGTTCTTTGGGTACGTATAAGTTATAGCATTCACTTTGTAGAAGGATATATTAGCGAATGTTATCACGGACGGCTGTTGGAACACCTCCTCGAACTCTGATATTTTGTCATGCTTTATTGGTTCATTTTCGCCACCAATGTCGTTGTCACCCGGTATCCAAATTTGCTGGAAGATTACAGGCTGGTTACAAATGCTACTAAATAAGCTGACTACTATCTTGTACACTGTGTTTGTATTATCGCAGACACGAACGGTGCACCACTTTGCGATCAAAATGCTTTGAACGATGCTACCTGCGTAGGGGCGGGGCCAGCGCTACGTTCGGACACTAGGTGCGATTCTAACCTTATGCACCGGCATTGTACACGATAGTACATATTTGGTTCAAATTTAGTAATCGATATTTCACCCCCTTCCTGTTGACAGATTGATCTGATATTTATTACACAGCTTTAGTTTTGATGACCAAACCATTTTACGTAAAAAAAAAATACTTATATTATCTAGTTGAAGCCTTTGGAGCAAAAGAAGCTAGTACTCCACAGTGCGTGATTTTGCAGACGTACTGTGAAAAGAGTGTCGTCTGTGAAAGCGCAGAAATGACCGTAACGATGCATGCGAAAAACTACACTACAATAATTTGAACCTTGTACAAATTACTCCAAAAAAGGATGACATAAATCACTTTACTTTCTAAATCATAGAAAATTTTGGATCATTATATTGAGGGTTATTCGTAATTAAACATTCTAATTAATTTGATACAGACAAGATATATAGGAATTAAGTATTACTTACCACAAAAGGGTAATTCCAATCAAATATATAAGTTAATCTCTTGACGTAACTATGGAACTGAGGGAGTGTGGATATGGAGCCTTCATCCATGAGGTCCCCCAGGTACACCAGAACATCAGGTTTGAAATATTTTACCACTGCACGGAATGTGTGCCTGAGGTAGCTGGAAAATTTAATAAAATGCTTACCATAATAATAAATAAATAAATTAGCCTGTAACTGTCCCTATGTAGGGCAAAGGCCTCTTCTCATACAGAGAAGGATTGAGCATTAATCACCGCGCTAGCTCACTGCGTGTTGGCAATTTCAGACTATTAAGTCCAGGTTTCCTTACGATGTTTTCCTTCACCGTTAGTCAGTGGTGTCTTAGAATATCTAAGAAAGTACATATGACATTGAAAAAGTCACATTGGTACATGCCAGGTTCGAACCCACACCCACTCGCTTGTAAAGCGGGTCCGTAACCAATGCGCCACCACAACATTCATTCATTCATTTACCATAATATAAAATTAATAATAATATCCTCCTAACCGAATTCCAGTCACAGCGGCCCATCTCAATATACTCTGTCAATATCAATGTCTCAATAACCAGATTTCTTAATACTATCGTACATTATGTTATGAAATTTATTTATAGTTTTAGAAACTATGATACTTATGACAGACACATGAGACAATCATTTTATCCTGTAATGTGGGCGCAGTTACTGTTACTGTCAGCTCATATCATCCCACTATTGGGCAAAGGCCTCTGATCGCCACATCTTTCGATCCAGAGTGTAATGTGTGTATTTTTTTTAAGATTTTTGTTAGGTACCTACATCTAATAAAAAAATACAATTCTGTTAAAATCCTCCACACAATAAAATTTGTGTCCTAACACTTATCATTATTTCATATCTTCAGTCAGCTGATAAGGAGAAGATACTTTTCTTTTTATCTTTGTCTATGATAAAGATTGGATGGGTAAACAATACTCTAAACATGATTTAGTACCAGTAATACAAAAGGATGATGGACCAATGAGTCCAAATCCTAAATACCAGCACCATGGGCTTAGTCCGAAGATCCAAAAATATACCAAGATAAACTAGTCTTTGCCCAAGCTTCACAGAGTTAATTTCACAATATGCCTACATAATAAGGGGGGGGGGGACCCGGACCCCCAAAACCCTCCACTTATGACTATCACCTATAAAAAACATACATAAAATATGTAGGTGATAATAATAATACGCACACAACTTACGAAAAGTCCGAAGTGCGTGCCTTGGGTTCAAACCTGAGACCTCTGATTTGCAGGTCAAGAACGGTCAAACCACTAGGCTATCACTGCACTCGATAAATTTTTAGATAAATTTAGAGAGCATCATAAAATATTAAACATAAACATTTTATGGTGTTGACACTAACCGGTCGCTGTCCCAGTTAAAGAGGTAGCTCAAGGGAGGTGGCACTGCTAAATCTCCCTGTATCTGAGGATCTGCTATAAACAATATCTTGGTGCAGGAAAAATCATGATCACTGCATTTCAACTCCGTCCAGTATTGCTGTTGAACGAAGTAGATGAAAAATTCACAGTATATCACAGCCCCCACAAAAGCCGCTATCACGTACCTAACTGTAGTACTGTAATAATGAAATGAAATAATAATTGTTAGTTTTTGTATTTTTTAAATGGATTTTATTACCTACAAATTTAAAAAATCTATCATAAAATTATCTCACCTTCGTCTATACATTATATACACAGATATATACGATTTCTTTGGAAAATATCCTTTCCCATTGCATTGAAAAAAAATCTCATTAATTTCTCAACTTAAAAAGATAAACATGAAACGTCAAAACAACACACATGTACTTCTTTTTACGTAGAACAGATAACTTTTAGAAAGAATATGTAAAGATAGCAAACAAAGATTCTTAGAGTCTTAAAAAATATTGTTTCTATTTAAATAAACTCAAAGTACAATGTAGGAAACAACTTTAAAAATAACAGAAACGATATAAATATCAAACTTTAAAACTTTAGAATAAACAAACACTAGGAAGAAAGGAAAGCCTTTGGAAATGATTGTTGACATTTGTTTGGGTGCAATCACATTTACTAGGATTTTATAAATATGGATACCATTTCATTTTCACGATTTAGCAAAAAGCTACAAAAAGATATTCATAAATTTAAAAATTTGAAAGTTTAGTATAATCCACGAAGTTGTAATAACGTAATAGCCATAAAATATAAAGAGATATTTATGCAAAATAAAACTAGAGAACGCTTCTTTATTGCGGCGATTTGACAGGTCAGCTTCGAGCCACTTTTTAGCTTTCCGAGTAGCGTATTTTCATTTTATTTTGTGTTATCCTTTCATTTACGCGTAATAAATAACATGTATGTAGATGTAATAGTAGTGTGATTTGTTTATTAGACTATTTGTAAGTGCACTTTCAGTGTTACATAAACAGTAGAAGGCTAATCGTTTCGGCAATCCCGATGCATATAACTACATAGTACGTCAGTGAACGAATGGTGGCACTAAGATAATGGATGTGGATGCTCCTAACATATTAAAAAGGTGCAGCAGTGCACCGTTAATCAATGAAGCAGCATCTACGGCAGCCACATCGCCCACGACGAACGTAGCACCCAGGTAAAGTAATAAGTAACGAACACGCCTCCTACGGCGACGATATCGTTGTTGCTACGCTGCTTACCTATTTTTGACAGCTGCTGAGGTCGCCAGTGGGTGCTGTGCCCGTATTTAGTGATGTTTGTGCATTATTCACAGTGTATACTATAATATTATGATTACTGGTTGGTTGTATATTGTTATGGTAGAAGTACAGTAGCTTGGCGTCATTTTTCAGTGTTGAATTGCGGTGTGTTGACAATGTGTAAGTACTGCACTAAGTGCTGAGCTATCAACTTGGTATTTGTTCTAAATTCTTATTTCCATACAACCATAAGTCTTATTTGGTTCATATAAGAATAATTAAGTTCCCATTTGTGATAAAGTGCTGCAATTATAATTTTATGTTATGTGTTCTATGACTAGGTGAGTTATTTTTACATTTATTTAGGTATGATGCATAAAGTAACATAGGTATTTAATTCTAACAAATCTTTAACATGAGATATGGTGTTTGAGTGTGACTGTGAGAGAATTATTTATTAGTAGGTATCTATATTAAAATTAATTAATACACACTTAATTTATTGTATCCACCTATATTACCTTACCATAACAGAGTTTACCCAATGATGTAAATAATTATGATAATAAGCTTTTATATAGGAACTGCCATTCAAACTGATAGGAGGACCTATCAGTTTGAATGGCAGTAAACAATAACAATTGTTTTTATTTTAAAATACCTAGTAGAAAATTTTGTAATGATACCTTTTTAGACATTTGATCTAAAAATAGGTATTTTAATCAGACTTAAGGCGAAACAGATGACATTTAATTTTTCAAAATTGGTTTAATTAGTTGTTTTTTAGGACCATTGAACATCCATAGGATAAATACAAGTAAACAATGTCTTTTTAACTCGTAATTACCCTTCCTCTGCCATAATCGGGTAAATACAGACTATAGATTTTGTGTTTATCATCATTTTGTCAATAATATTAAAGCTTTATCAGAAAGGTTAAAAAAATACTTTTTGATATGACAGAAACAATTTATTTTTGATAAACATACTTTTCTTCTATTACTTGACTAAAATATTATTAAGCTATAGTGTCTTTCGATTCTTGTAAGAATTTTTTTGGGAGTTCTATGTCCAGTAATTAGTGTAGTGTAGGTAGGTGCATTGGTTATGGACCCTCTTTGTAAGCATGTAGGTATGGGTTCGAACCTGGCACGTACCAATGTGACTTTTTCAATCTCCTAAGTACCTTCTTAGTTAATCTAAGATACCACTAATTAACGGTGAAGGAAAACATCGTAAAGAAACCTGGACCTTAACTCTGAAATTGCCAACCCACTGTCAGCTAGCATGGTATTAAAATAGAGAGTGCATCTGTGTTTGCGAACACACTTGTGTACTTATCTCCTGCATCATTGATTTTCAATATGCAATACAATCTTTTACCCCACGGTTGCTAACCTGGGTACAATTATACCTGCAGAGGTAAAACACCAGTTTCATAAATGCGGGGTAATAAGCTGATAATTAATTAAGACTAATAAGATCCAATCAAGTGGCGAGCTATATTCAGACTTTAAAATTAGATAGGTAATGTTATTGTAAGCACTTATTTACTTAATATTTTTGTGTATATTTTCAATGTTTATTAAAACTACATTTGTAATTACATGTACCTAAGTACTGTACTGTGTGAGTGGTAGGAGTAACAAGATTGAAAAGCTTACGAACCAATGTTCTAAATCTGTATCGCATATCATTGATTTTATATGTATTTAAACCAACACACGAGACAAGACCTAATACATTATTTATGTCCACCATTACTCTTGTGCATGCACTTTTGTAGCTAACTGTACCTACAGTCTTCTTCTTATCGTATGGTTGATGAACAACCTGGTGTCAGAGTTTAAACCGCCCGTAGGCCTCTGACATGGCTTTACACACCATTGAAAAATCTCTCAGGTGTGCTGGTTTCATCACGATGTTTTCCGTCACCGTTTTAGCAACTGATAAGTAATTACGCACATAACTAACGAAAAGTTAAGGCGCCTTGGGATCGAACTCGAGACCTTTGGCTTGTCAGTCGACGGACATACCATTAGGCTATCAGTGCTGTACACCTATACAGTACTGCTGCTATACAGACTGTACAGTAAAAATATGTATATAATGTGACTGTTAATTGGTTTTTAACATATTATAACTGGGATGACATGTAAACACTAAATCCACAGTTAATTACGATGGCAACACTAGCGCAAGGACAAAGGCAGCAATAGCATGACAGACAAATTTTAAAACACAAAATTATGTTTTCACGAAATAATACAACATTTTATGTTTATTTTCACACATCAAGGATAATTTGTTAAATTTATATTGCCTCATAAATAATATTATAGGTACTATGAATTTTTATTTATTACGTGCATAATTGCATATTTATTATTATTACATTCCTACCGAGCAGTGGCGTGCATAGCATACAAGTCTAAAAGCCCGGCTTGCCTATAATAATTAAAATCAAGTAACACATACTAACGTTTATAGTTTCGTGAAATCTTTAAAAATATAGGCTTGCTCTGTTGTTAGGTGCTGGGCATTGGGCAAGCTACTGTTACCGTAAGGCCGCAAATTCGGAGCAGCGGTGTTTGGAGCATGTAGCGTAGCGTTGCTAACATTTGTGAAACGCTACGCTGCACCCTTCAAACACCGCTGCTCCGAATTTAAGGCCTTAGTCCTCATTATGACCAGTGCCGTAACTAGCCTTACATGAGCGTAGCAATAGGATTCTTTTGACAAGACAAAAATAAAACGATTCAATCCCATAATAACAAATAGCATTCTTACTCTAACATTTTAGCTGTCTCTTCCAATTGTCTCATCATGACAGGCCGTTATTTAACCACTCAAGTTCATATACCTACTAATAGCTGGCCTATCACCTGTGCACAATTAAGTCGTTATCGTTAATGGCTTCTACATATTAGTTGTTCACTGTAAAATGTGTGACCAATATGTGAAGTCAGTTAGTGTTAAGATGCGTGAAGACGCATCTTAGCAGCAGTTTTTTAAGCCGACCGCGACCGTTAGAAATTAACGCACGCGATGAAGTTCTTTCGGTGAAGGCGCTGTAACGAAATCCTGCTGTTTATTGTCGCAAATAAAAGTTTCCTTGGCACGCGGAAGAATGTTTGAACCACGTAAACGTTCGCGGTAAGATGTGCTTTTCGCAACTCGGTAATTTGAAAGCGCTTCTCTATAACATCTGTTTCTGTTTATCCCCCTTCCTTATAATCTTTCCCAGAATATGTAGTTTACGGTTTAACCACATCGGGTTTTTTTACAATAATAATTTGTGGTAATACATACGTTACGTATAAACATCTCAATCAGGACTGCTTAGCATACATACGTCGTCCTTCATTGCGTCATACTCCAGTTCGTACGTCATCAAGTTAATCTGCAGAGGCTATGAAAAAGCGATAACTGAACGCTATAGGTACATGCCAGCTTTCCATTAGCTCTCATGTTTTGTATTTGTAAGATCATTCCAAGAGTTTTCAAGCTTGAAAACTCGAACTTCATAGTACAAGATGACTTTGAAACTAGCAACCAAGCACAGACATATAAGAGTAGCAGACCATACATTAATCACTAGTTATATTTATATAGATGGGTATAATCTTTTTTCCTTTTCTTACAAAAGGACAACTCAATATATGTATCTCGTTCTTTCACCTATTGCAACACTCACACACACATAGACAAAATATGAGGCGTAGTCTATTTTGTGACGCCGCCATATTAGTTAAGCTACATAAGCTACATCGATTCGAATTATTATCATCAGGTTTTCGTAAAAAATATTGCTCGGTTGAGAATTAAATGGTAAAATAATAATTTTATAAAATGGTAAAGTGCAGTGCCTATCAGTGTGATAGTGCTAGCTATAACAATACACCTGGATTGACCTTTCATCGGTAAGTTTTATGTTGCTTTGTTAAGATTAAAAGCTATTCGGTTCTCTCTGATGAAGAGTTCAAATAATTAGTTATTGTTTAATAGCTTATTACATAGATTTTTAAATTTGGAGCTTAATCGTATATAATTTTGACCTATAACAACAGAAATAAAAGCATTTATGAGTTAGTTTGTTGTAAAGTTGCAAATATTGACAGCTCAAGTACTACAATATTATCGAGGGACGGATTTGGGAACAATTCAAATGTTTTTTTGTAGATATGGTACCTATACCTAGATTGTTAAATATTTACGACATCATATCCATAATAATGCAGAGCACAGATTGTCAGCTGTTATAATAATAATCTACAAAAAATAGTCGCAGAAGTCTTAATTATTTTCATTAATACCTATGTCGATCATTCACATTTTTGTAATTTCAGGTAATTCAGATCAAAATTAAACAGTATTAATAAATCTACCAGGTTGTTCATCAACCACACGATAAGAAGAAGAATAAATATATCTATTTTTATTATGTCGTGATTATGTCTTATTCACCATGTCCTAAATGCGGCCCTGGCATAAATAGTTGTTCAATGTGTGCGTTTTGCCTACGCTGTTTAAACTTTATATTAGGTCTGCTACTCTTATATGTCTGTGCAACCAAGTGTACTTTGGCAGTAATCACGTTTGTAGGGTACCACCACAACAGCGTGACTTCATGCGATTATATCTGTCATTTCAAGATCGTGATAGATAATACTCAACAATAATATATGTAGTTGAAATGAAATAGTATTATAAACATTGAGTAATTGTTATTGCAGCACGCAACACTGTTATTATTGTCTCACGACGCATCGAATAATGTTATGGTATCGGAAATAGCTGTATAATATGTTTTATAAGCAACTTTATTTGTGCCCTGGTGTTTATTAGGATCTAGTTTTCCGTTATATGAGGATGACAATTTTGCTCATTTTGCAATGAAAATATCAAATAAGAAATTCGCAAAAACAACTGACTTGGGCGGGACTTGAACCCTCGATCTCCGGCGTGCCGTACCGGTTGCTTTACCAACTAAGCCACCGAGTCTTACCCGCTTCACCGCTACCTCGCTATTTCTTAATAAATATTTTCATTAGTATTTAGTTTTGCAGATACACAATTTTTTTTTCCGATTCCAAACTCCACACAGAACACAAATATTGTGCAGCCGCGACATAGGTCATCTTAGTATCTCTGAACCACTTGGATGCGCCTCATAAAAAAAAATCTTTGCATTTTATTACCCTAAGGGTAGTAAAAAAACTCTTAATCGATCGTCATAAAATTTATGAGCAGCAGCCGAGGAAATAAAACAAAGTTTCGTTATGGATACTTTGCCAAGTTTTGGGTTGCGTACAACGAAGAGTTTATGGGTTCTTCTTGTTGTTGAAGTCAGTCTGTTTGTGGACCGTGGACGTAATTGTCCAGGGATTAGTGTATTCTAATATAAGTATAGTTAGATTTTAGATTATTTTCGCCTTGAAACGAATCTGTTTGTCGCCTGTAGGGATTGCAGTGAACGGACTACGGGGAGTGTCCCCGGAGCGCATGGAGCGTGTTATCCAATCCAATTAAAATCAATGACATTTTCTCAAGGTCGTACTTTAACCCAAGGAGCGCACCTCTGACTTTTCGTAAGTTTTATGCGTATTAGAGATTAATTATCACCTACTCCGTGTCTCGGAAAGCAGCCGTTGGCCCTGGCTGTCATGAAGTTCTTTGACAGTCGATATAGGGAGTCAGTACCCCCATAAAAAACCTGACAACTGATCTAACTATGGACTATCGTATCCCTTTAGGTTGCGGGGGTCAGATAGGCAGTTTTTTCTGTAGAAAACTAATATTCAGCTGCATCTGGTTAGATTAGAAGCCGACCCCAAAAAGTTTGGGAATAATAAGGCTAGGAGGATGATGATAATTTGGTCATATAAAGATCAAATTTCGTTTGTATGGCGCGCTTGGGGATACGGCCGGTTTGGCTACTTGGTCTACATGTGCAGTTAAAATAATGTGATGTCTACTTTCGTAGACAAAATGGTCCACAATCTAACCCTTCCCAGCCCTTCTGTAAAATAATTGAACAAATCCTGCTTATTGCATTCAACTAACTCAGTTATTTAACATCAGAGGGTCTAGCTTGGTCGTGCATCGTGGCTGGCTTTATAATCTAATTGAGTGCGCTGGCGCTGGCCCTCAATTGTCGACAATCACTAGCAGGGTACGATAGTTGCGAGTGGCTTGCATAAAATTAAGATCGCCTGTGTTTGTAGCGGTATTTTGTTGTATTCATTCCTTGGGTTTAATATCCAACGACATTTCTACGTGATTTGACACAAGGCTTGATCCTTTTTAATAAGGGTCTCTAACCGGTAACAGGTAATTGTTCTTGTATCAATCAAACAATTCAACCCATCAAAGTTCAATTCTGATAAAGGATTAATATTTCACTAGATCCCTGTAAATGTTTCTTTAGTCCTTAGAAATAAAAGAATGTTATTGTGTGTGATTGATGTTATTATATTGTTTCAGGAACACGTCGATATTCAGCATGTTTTCTAATAATAACTTGACGCGCACGCGCAGACATAGCGGCACCTTCGGACCTATCACCTCACCTGTTAACGTTGCCGTGAGTTATTTTATCCATATTTTATATCATCACCTTACATGACGCGAATTATTCTAAGATCAAGTGACACTATTATTTGAAAGCCAATAATTGTGATAAGGCCTAATAATTCAGCTTCTACTAGATGGCGCCACTTGTTCTTGGTCTACCGTAATCCAGGTACTAATAAATGATACTATGTAAGTATGTATAATCATTTTCTTGAGAAGTTACGGTCCAAGTAAGTAGGTAAAAGTCAATAGCTGAATTTGACGGTCTTTCAACTTACGCCGAGTATCCAATATAAGGCAGTGAGCTAACAAAATTCTGTATTATCGGTCGTTACATAGATGTACTTATATGAAGTTATGTGGGACTTAAAGGGATGCAAAAGACTTTTTTCCTGCACGTCTTCTACTAGTCCTTTCTATTACTGGCCTCAAGCCACCTACGGGGGATCATTTAGGGGTCTGATAGGCATTTTTATCCTTTCTAATTAAGATATTCAAAACCAATAAGTACCCAAACAGATGACATTATCTAGCTAGACATTACAATTGAATTTGTATGAATTTTTTTTGAGAAACATACGTGTAACACGCAACGCGAATGCTTCCCATGCAACATCGATCCGCGCTATTAATTACATAGTAACATAAATTAAAAACTAGTTTATATCGACTACTCTCGGATGAATTCCTACAGTAGGTTGATATTGACACCTTTTATAGGTTAGGTACATTGATGTAAAAAAAAAAATGACGTAATATTATCTTATTAGTATTACTATCGGCCGGGTTTTAAATATGAAATATGTTCAGAAGACACGCCTCTTTTGTTTCTTTTGGCTAGAACCCGTCATGTTATCTGGCAAGAAGGTTCTTGAATTCGTGACAGCCTTGTAATCCCATAATATGATAAAAATTTCATATAAAAGTAGGTAATTTATTCTATTCTATTTAGTAATTTAAAAATAACATATTCTATTCTGGATGATTTATTTATATTTTTTATTTATATTTTTATATTTTTTTATTTATATCGAAAGAGACATTTTGCGCCTGAGCCATTATGGGTTTAGTAAAAAATAATACATTTTAACGACATTAACTATAGAAATAACATAATAAAAATCTTGTTTATCAGGTGTATTTGTTGCACAGAGTTCATGGGCGAGGATGGCGCCGCGGGTCACCCAGCTACGCGAGGAGGAGTGCGCAGACGTCAGCAACACCCGCGAGGTGGCGCATGAGAGGGAAATACACTCTGCTATGCAGATGGGCCAGTCCTGCGAAGATCTGACATTAGTAGCAGGGCTTACTAACTCACCGACTAGGATACCTAGGTATATTTATGTAGATATTTATCTTTTATTTATTAAGAAGACTTTTGTCTGTGCACATGGTGTTTTGATGTCGCAGTGATTCTCAATAAGGTTTAGCAATGCTAAACGTCGATAGAGGGCCCTAGCTCAGTTGCGTACCTAGTATCTAAGCCCAACAACTTTTTTAAAGGTGCATGAATACATTCATCTCTCTCTCTCTTCAGATCAAAATAAAACTAATTTTGATCATTTTCTAAAGCAGGCCGGGCTTTTAAGCTTGTGTAGTAGGTACGCTTCTGCCCTAGCTACAAATCAATGTGAGTTAAATGTTCAATTGAAAATGTAACAACAGCATGGTGGAGTACAATACATATTGTTTTAATTCTATTTGGGCGACAGTTCTATTTTAATTCGTAGGTTCAGGGTGACATCAAAAGACCATTGGTGGCCTAATACAGGGTAATAAAAAATACCCGAATCCTCATAGCACTAACGTATTATAATCTTCAACAACAATACAAATTATGAAAACACTAGTTTTCATCTGAGATGGACGAGAGGCCGGGGTCAAAGACCGCGGCTGCGAAGCTAATACAAACAGCACATGCGGGCGGCGTGTGTTTAGTAAACGCAAATTTTACACACTTCAAATGAACCAAAACATCTTTTTTTGGTTAACCTGTTGCGTTTTTTTTCTAGTTTGCGTTTTTTTCTCTTTTGCGTTTTTTTTAGTTGGTCGCAAACGTTGTTCTGGATCATGATTAAGGCTGTTAAGTTACCGTATTGTAAATTTGTAAGCGCTATGATAGGCGCACTCTTCCTCTTAATAAATGCTTTCTTTATGGCTTACTTTCAACCAAAACTATTGCCTTTTCAGGTTTTCACCAGTCGTCTCACCATCGCCAACGCGGAAGTACACGACGCGGCGAAGTCTATCCCCCATAGCCATCAGGGCCTCAAGCTTCAGTCCTGTAAGCCGGCCCAACATGTTGTCGGGCAAGCGGCGGTGCGATGAAGCCGACTCTCCACTGTCCAAACGTATGTGCACCTCTGATAGATTAACCCCCTCAACACCAGGAACCCCTGACTCGGATTCCTTAGAGTGCACCTTCAGGCCTGTCTCCCCAAGAGCCCAGCCCATGAACGAATGCTCCCACGAGTCTACAGACATTCAAGACAACCACAAATCTTCAAATCCTAGCTAATAGTATGTATTGCAGTTTCCGTTGCGACTTTTGCGTAAAGTAACACTTCTTGCCAACTTTTCAAGATTTTGAGTCCCAATTACTTCATTGGACGTATTTTTAGCGTATAGAATAGTAGCTTTTATAAAATTACCATTAAAGTTCTTTTTCTCGTGAATGAGCTTTACGCAAAAGTTTTCATCTAAAACTCTTTAAACGGGTTTTTAATGCCTTGGCGATACTGAAGCGTATTCTAATAATGTATCCCGAAGTATAGCAAGGTATTGTAAACCTAGTATTATTCTTCATAGGGTTCAAATTTCGCGTATTTGTTCCGATTCAGTAGCCTACCACGTTAGTTCCTAACGAACTTGAAATTATTAACGTAGTTTTATAGGAATTAACTGTAAAGTTAGTCTTTAACGAAATTTTTTCCACTGGTAAATTGAAGCGTTATATTTATGGATATTATTTTATTTTTGTTAATTTAATTTAAACAACATAATTATCTCATAAATAAAAGTATCTTGATCCGCATGATCAGTACTCTTTTTTCATTTTTTTTTAACTTTTAATATAAATTCTTGGTGTTACTTTAACTTGTAAAACGCTTGCTATTTAACAGTGAAATAATTATCGTTAAAGACAAACTTAAGCGAGTGCCCTATTGTTAGCCAAAGCATCCAAAACTTTATTGTAAATACACGGTTGCCTCAAAAGCGGTATATCATACTGAAGGCCTTGGACGGAGAATAACGTTTACCGTCAATTTGAAAAAGCACAAGGTCCTGTAATTATCTTATAATATAATTGCACATTTTGATTTTTTTTGCACAACTAACCCTAAAGCAGATGATAGAGTTCATGACCCGAGGTAAAAATTAATAAATAAAACCTCTTCTCTTACAGAGAAGGATCGAGCATTAGTAAAAATATAATTAATTTTCATAAATCATATACCTAGGGTAAAAAGAGTAAAATGTTTTTAAAAAGTGTTGGGACAAAAATGCGGCTTCTAACAAACTATTAAGTAACTAACCGTATAAAACTATTAGCTTTCGATATGTTATACCCCTTTCGGGGCACCTTGTATAATTAGATGCGTTCACTTGTATAGAGCGTGTAATGTAAATATAATTTATGTGTAAGCTAGTTTAGTGCAGGAGGCATATGACTGCGGAGATGTCGGAATATAAACAATGTTAGCAACACAATGTTTTTACATTGCAATATTTGAATTATGTACTAGAAAATACCCAGTTTTATGTAAGTTATGATGAAAAAAAAAAGAATTCATTTAATCTCATTTACTTATATTATGGCAATACTTTGTTATTTTTTCGATCTCCGCGGGTATGTATATTATTGCAGAAAGCGATATGTTTGTATAATTTTGTTTATAGTCATTGGTATTAATTTTGCGTCGTTCGTGTTGCGGCAATAATTGTGAATGTATTAATAAGATGAATTGGAAGATTTCGTTTTGATAAATCGATTTAGTTGGAAGTTGTGTCGAATATATCTGTGATTTGAGTTTTATTGTCGTAATGTGAAGCGGGTTGCATAGATTCAGTAACACCCTTTTGACGTCTCAGATTTCGATCAACACATACAACTTACAACAATAATTAATTTTTATTATTATTATTTTGGCGTTACTTACGGTTTTATTTTCGAGAATGCCCGACTAGTTGCATCAGTAGGCCTTCGACGGATGCCGCGGAATCACGCACTTGAAAATGGACTCCGTTTAAGTTCGAAACTAGTCGGGCATACCCTAAACTGTGAGTAATCGAATTAATGTTTATAAATAAGTACTTATGACTCACTAAAGTTATTATTCTAAAATAATTCTTTTACCGATTACAAACTATTTTGAGCCTGACCTCTTCGGTCGTGAGGGAATTGAGAGTGCACCTGTGTTTGCGCTCACACTTTTACACTATCAGTAGTAGCGAGAGACAAATCTAAAACTGGCTTGTTTAAGTAAAATGACCGCGTAATTCACAACATCACAAGTCGATTCTTACAAATTTGCATATCTGTCGCTTACTAATGTTCATTATTTTTGCGTTCCGCGCACTCTTGTTCACTCTTTTTTGCGCAACCCTCACTTATACGGAAAGGTAAAATTATATAAAAAAAATGTATTTGATACTACTTTAAAATAAACATAATTAATGAATATGAATTTAACGATTGAATGACGATTTTTAACGTGAATCAAGGTGTTACTGAAGCCATGCGATCCGCATAATGATTGAATTTATCCGCCGATTGTATTTTAAGTTATAACCAAAAGTCACCATTACTGACAAAGATGTCAACTATTTTCACTGTTTAGATCAACTGATTTGAGATAAAGTAAAAATAGTAATGTTCTTATGTCGTATGTATGCGTCTGAGACACATTTTCGTGGCCAAACAAACTAATGCGAAAGCTATTCAAATTCAAGACACTCATTATCATTCTACCAAACCGCTATTTGGTTCTTTTTGCCTATATTAACAGGTCTGGTTATTTTAAACCCTAGGGGCATAGGAAAAGTGATTTATACTGGCTGATATTTAAAACATGCGACTAATTGAAGTGGATGATTTAGCAACTGTTACAAAACCATTAAAAACTAACAATTCATTATGGTATATAATGTAAAATAACCTTATTATCATCAGGACTCATTACCGGTGTTTCAATAAAAATGTATGTGGGAAAGCCATGCTGGTTTCAGCACGAATGCGCTCGGCCCATGTATATTAAGGTATATAGATGGCCTACTTCAGATCTACAACTATGAAATTGCTAAAAAAGATTTGTAAATCCGCACTGATGGTTGACATAAGTTAGTCTCCGAAATTAAGTTATTACGACAATTGAATATCTGCTATGACACTCGTTCATCCTACTACTATTATAAAGGCGAAAGTTTGTAAGTATGGATGTATGGATGTTTGTTACTCTTTCACGTAAAAACTACTGAATGGATTTGAATGAAACTTCACCACAATATAGCTTATACATCAGAATAACACATAGGCTACAATTTTTGATTACTAGACTAGACGGGACGAACCTGAAGTCCACGCGAACGAAGTCGCGGGCAAAAGCTAGTATTTCTATAATCTCTAAGCTAATACAATATGCTAAAGGTTTTTATTCCATCTATTTCACAACATACTATGTCTATCAATCAGTGCGGATAACAGACTCCTATTTTCGTCAGATCATATTCATTCTGTACATCATAGTGAACATGGCTCTCAGAGTACGCGAAGTTTTACTTGAAACGAGGCGGGGCAATGTCATTTGATATATCATCGGTTTTGAACGTACTAAAGCGTCGTCGATTGACTCGCGGCGATAATGTGCAATATCACTGAGCAGTTGTCTGAATTTTACGCCTACTCTAAGGCTCAATAAACACCGCCGCGAAATGGAACGGAAGCGACTTTTTGCAACGAAATTGTATATAGCATAATGAACTTTCTATCAATTTTAATACACAAAATTAAATACGAGCCAAAGAATTCGCCGGTGCCGACTTATTTATCTATTTTGTTTCGTTGCTGAATTGACTTGAAAGTTTATTATGCTTTAGCCAATTCTGTTCGCTGTCATTCCGTTCAGCGGCGATGTAAATTGAGCCTAAGAGCTAAGTCCTTCTACTTCATGCTTGAGTCGTGATAGCCTAATGATATGAAAGTTGACTGGCAAGTCAAAGGTCTCAAGTTAGCACCCAATGCCACCTCTTATAAGTTATGTACGTTTTATAAATAATTGTCAGTATCACTTAGGTACTCCGTGCTTCGGAATGCACGGAAAGCCGTCGGTCCTGCGCCAACTCAATATCACCAAATCTGCGCCAAATGTGTCGGATTGCTCTCCCATCGGAGTATGAGAATGCACACACTTGTGCACTATAATATCTACTGCGTAGTAAGCTAATCTCCGTTATAATTGGCCGCTATGACCGAATTTGGTCAGGAGGACATTATTACTACTCTATGCTATCATTAATGCTATGTTAATGTGATCTGTTTATAAGAAATTATTTTATTCTCATTTTGAATTATTTGTCATCTAAATTATTGTAAATAAATAATTAATTCAACACATTCTAAATTGATTAGCCATTGGGAGTTAAAAAAATTAATGTGATAAATATTTTGATGTATCAATTTGTTTTAAACACTATTAATATAATTGAAAATGTTGATGGATATGAATTATTTTTTCTTCGGTTACCTCACGGTTGCACTCGTGGCCTGTACATGCATTTTATTAATATAGTTTGTGCTATGTATATAAGTTAGACCAATGCCCACTTGTCCTACGTGTGTACCTATCAATTGTATGTTTCGTAATTTTTTGTATGTAGTCAAGATGTCAGGTTAGACGGCTGGAAATTTTGTTTTCAAGTGTGATTAAATCACAACATGAATAATTTATAGTTTTATTTGAAATTCGAAGTGTTTACATGCGTATGCGCCGAGTAGAGGTCAGCCCGTTCAATACCCCATCCGAATTTGCAAACTGACAATTTTAGTGAGACGTTAACTTATTTCAAAGCTGGAGGCGTAAATCAATCGGTTTTTGATTGAGAGACCCCCAGGTCTTTTAATCTACAACACTGTATTGCAGTATTGAAGACCAAATTTGTCTAGTTAGTAAGTAATACCACTTGTTTTAAATGAATGGAGCTCTTTAAACTATTCTATCTGTGATTGAAAGTCGCCGTAAGACGTGATTTATTCGACGCAGACATTGTGTTACTAGGGCGGTATGTACGCAATTACTTGCGGCTTGTAGTACCTATCATAATGTAATAAGTAATATAACTAAAAATTCTGTTGGAGGTTTCTGGTGAACCGAAGAGAGTTCAGCAAGATCCAAGTGGACCGACCTGGGGGCCAATTCTGCTATTTTACCAAAAATGACAATTCTGACACGATGCTATTGCCATTGATCTTTATAACATCATTCTGCTAACTATTATGAAGCCACCATGGGCGTCATAATTGAGTGTCAATATAATGGCAATAGGATCGTGTCGGCACAGTCAGTCGGTGTTGCCCTTAAATATCTGAAAGTTGGAAAAGTGTTGCCTATCAAAATCTACCATGTTTTGTATTTTTACCGGTTATTTTAAATACGTCTTTTTTACTTGTTTTCTGCGGTTAAATCTTGAAAATAATGTTCTCAATTATTGAAAGAAACTGTTAAATTTATAAAATACTTCATCAATCTGAAAAACATGGGTTTATTGAAAAAAAATATTAAAATTAGAGAAACCGGCTGTTCATCTTTGTGCCTTTGCCACTTTTAGGACTCAGATCCAATATTTTAAAAAATGTGAAACTATTGTCAAAATAAACAAGAAAACAAAATTGCAAATGTGAATTTAATAAAGAATAGAGACATTGCGTGATTTTACGTTTTATATAATTGAAATATTAAAAATACTTGACACTGGCAGAATTAGTAGACTATAAGTCCACATTGTTGCCAAAAATAAGAAGAAAAAGAAAAATTATAGAAAAAGCTGTATTTATATTCGATAATAAACATACTATGCTAAATAAGCATTTATATTGGACAAATTCTCCCAGTGATTGCCGTCTCCTTTGATTATTTATAAATAATCAAAGGGCGCCTCGTTTGCCAAGCAAGCAGTAAACTATAATGTGACTCGAGGACTCGTGACTTGAAGACTGCTATCGGGATTACAGAAACATCAACAGCAGCCAAAAAGTTCTACATAAACATGATGAGTGCGTAGGATGCAAAAACGAAGCAAAGTGATAGTGCAAATGCAGTCGTTCATATTCAATATCAACGGGATCAACAGTGAAGCCTTGGCGTATCGCACGAGTATCGCGGTGCCGTATGTGTGAAATTGAGTTCATAAAATATAACCAAATCATAGGTGCGGTCAGAATATTGTTGTTTGAATAAAATATACCTTATTATATTAAAATTGTTTTATTTAACTAAGTACCTATTCAAATTTTGAAAGATCTACTCTGTTTATTTGCTTCGTTATATACAATTACAATACAATATACATGAGAGGTAAAGAAATTAGATAAACACCTCCCTATAGAATATGTAAGTACCAAATAACTTGTAATTTTGAGTTGTAGTATGTGAAGTGCGCTAGTGGCGCCCTCAATTTTTGCCAAACTATAAGTGCGATACGGGCGTTTTTATGTGTTTGAGGGAGATAAAATATGCCAACATATTAAGTAAAGTAGAAATTGCAGTGGAACTCATTTATATATCACAAAAAGTATAATCTGCAGAAAATGAAGAAGAAATACTGAATCATATTCCAACACCACTGAACAAAAAGCAATGTTTTCATAATGGCGGCCCAATAGTCGTTTAGCCATTGCGAGACGATTACGAGAAACGTCTAATGGCAGTAGATTACCAATATCTGTCACCATTACGAAGCCGATGGAATACGATTGCTTTGTAGACTTGCAATAAATGTCAAAAAAGCCAGTGGAAAACGACTGTAAAGTCACTGGCCTCAAAAAGTACTTGCGGAATACCATTAGACGATTATGATGCCATTGTCATTACACTGCCACTCCATTATGACGTTTTTTCGTTACGTGAATTGGCCCCCTGTGTAACTGATTCAACGTCACACATATAAAAAGTTAAATGCCATGATGTGATACTGAGAATAAACAAGTCATAGTTATTTTGCAAAATATTGTGATCTTTATATACTTACCGCGAGTCGCGACGTCATTTGCCATGCAATGCATTCAGTTTGGCGACCTCAATACAATTTATCTGCGCATTATAGCCAAGTGGCTCAATATTTTGTTATACTATGTATTTTATGGTATCGATTTTTGGAATATCTAATCAAAAACATTTTACCAAACCAAAATCACTTTTATTTACACGTCATTTTACATCAACGTTGTATAATTAGACGACAAAATATCAAGACGAAAACAGTTTTCAAAGTGACAATTATTCTAAAACTTATTATTAAACGAACAACATTATTATAACATTCCAATATTTTGTACTCTTTAAAATGTGATAAATTACAAAACATATGACAAATGATGCGAATAATCTCACAATAATTACTATGTAAATTAATTATATTAAAACATTACAAAATCCATTAATAATAATTATAATTAAAAGAGTATTAGCAAAGCTTGCCAAGAATACATAATATTATGTATAAAAACGTTACACATCCGGCGCTGGTTGAACCTGCACAGTACCGTCGGGGACATAAGTGTTGTTGAAAGTACTGAATATACCCTACTATAAAACCTATGATAACACTACTTTAAAATAAATGTATGATTAAGTTACGAGACTTACGAGTAATAAAGTTCATTGAGACAGATTTTTTGGTTTACACTTATGATCGCGACTGTACAGTCAAGCATTACGATACCTAAAGATTCAACAAATCTTAGTCGTAAAATAATCCTAAGCATTGTATATTTATCGTAAAAGCGAAAGCGCTCATGTACAATATATACTTAGAAGACTTTCAAACAAATACGTGTTGAGAAATAAAATCTCGCTCCTGAATTACCATCAAAGTGTCAGGATATTTGTACATTTAGATAAATATACTTACATATCAATACAATTAGCAGATTAACACCTATAATTTACTATAGGAAGACAGCGTTTTCTAATTAAATAATAAGCAGCGATGCGGAAGTGAAACGATATTCGAATGTGGATTTTGGGCAGATATTTGGTAAAAATTCTATTGAGGTCAGAACAGACATGACGAGATTTTGGTTTGATTGTTTTATTTAAATAATTCAAACGCTTATGTTTTGTGGAAACTTGGTTTCGCCGTTCAACTGGTGTTTATTTATTGAGGCTTCTACCTCCTAGTCAAATGTTCTTCGGTACCATAGCTATATGGCACGTGTTTGACAATAAAACTAGTCAGGTCATCCCGACTCCATAAGATCATGTCAACAAACATTTCAGTCTTTATTATATTAATTTACCGAAAGTAAATAAACTTCCTATAACGCTTAACGATTCGTGCATTCACACAAATTCTTCATTGATCTACATTTTTTCACTACCTACACGTTCATTAAATGGCAGTGATACTCGGGTTGGTAAGCCCGAGGGAAATTGTCTAGTCAAACTACTTACATATATAACGTAGTACTAAATAAGCCAATGTGGCACCTTACATATAATTGGTCTTTTCTAGAGGGCTGTCCCTTATAGCTCGTTCAAGGGCATATGGGTCCGATTTTTTGTCATTTTCCACCGATTCTCGTGAACGAGCTATTCGCAATATTGCAAGCGTTTACATTTGAACGAACAGCACATTACAAATAATTAAGTAGCATAAGCTTTCCATTGCGAATTCTTACTCTACGGCAGCGCGACCGAAATCAGTCTGACACAAGATAACTGGTGTTAATATTTCTGTTAAGTCTAATTAATAATTGTAAAATAACGTCAATTAAAAGGATTCGTCAATTAATAAAGGCGTATGGATTGTTCTACCTCCAATAATTTCATAGGCCTGTTTTTCATGAGAAAAATAAGATTTTTAATAATCTAGACTTTATAAGAAAATACATTTCAAATTACAAACGAAAAGTTAAATTTAACAATTAAGAATAAGAAAATTTGTAATAAAGCTAGAAAATTAAACAACAAAAAAATAATATAAATACGAACAGGAAAGGGGTGAATTTTATTTACATTGCAACATGACTCAGACGTCGTTCGGCGGCTAGCCTCGAAAAAATATACAAACAACTTTACAAATTTTATCATAGCTATTAGAAGATTTGGACCCACCTTAGTATAGTCTGTACAGCATGTAAAGCGCCACAAGGCTTGCCTCAGCTGGAGAGCGCGGCGTCGTCGATCAGAGGTACCTTGGCTACTTCGAAGAAGATGGTGTGAGAGTATTTGTTCCTAACTGTACTGATGGCGGATTTTGGCTTCTTGTGTAGTGTCGCGTTCTGTTCGAGTGCGATGGGAAGGATGTCTTTGACGGTGTAACCTGTGAGAAGAAGATCTTATAGAAATACGTTTTATCTAAGATTTAAATCATCATCATCTGCCTAGCCTTTTCTTAACTATGTTGGGGTCGGCTTCCAGTCTAAGATTACTAATAATTACTAATCTAAGATTTAAATATTGTGAAGTAATTCTTAGATCAGACATAAATTTGCTGCTCCTGAACAACCTTCCCATTCCTAAGGATTCGACAAATTATCACGTAGCAGTTGCCTAGATATATCGCACAAAACACTTAAGTTTCCTGACCTGTATAATACTGAAGTGTGGGCGTCCAGTGCCCGATGGACTTCATCCGGAGGGCGAGGTAGAGAGCGGCGGCGGCCATTTTGCTATCTGAATGTTCTAGCAGGCTGTACTCTAACAAACATTGCTCCAGCACGAACCGCGCCAGCGTTAGTGTCGGCATCGACACTCGGGCGCACTGGAGTAAGGAAAAAAGTCTAATAGTAGTGTGGACACTTGGATTGACAACTGCAGCGATAGCGCCCATGGCGTATGCCCATACGCCATGGGCCATTTTAGAATGCGGGATGTATTACTTGGGAGCCGTGGCGAATGGTGGACACAATAATGGCTTGTTTACATCCCTATAATTATGTAGTTTGCGCTTAGGTTTCGCGGATTGACTGAGTCGAGGCGGAGCGCGGCTGCTTTTCTTATCATCTCCACGCGAGACGAGGTCAAGGAAATAAAGCGCCTGTGTCTGCGACTCTACTATGTACGTAATATTTGCACCGTGCCGATACTTAATACTCAAATATTTTTTACAGTCCACAAAGTGATTCACAGGAGTACCAACATACTCATAGAAATTACATCTTATACATACTCTATAAAGTCCCCAAAGCTCAATTATCCAGTTTCTTTACTATTCTCACCCTGGCGTATCTCCTAAGGAAGCGGTAGGACAGCGGGATGCCGAGGTCGAAGTCCACTACACGAAGAATGTTCATCTCCATCTTGAGGAGTTGGCTCAGTGTATACGCGCCGTCGCAGATGTATAGGAAGTCGTCCACGAGAGGGGGGATACGTTCCTGTTGAAGAAATAATTGCTTTTGTAAAAATAATGTACACCCAGATGTCGCTATGAGGTTATTACTAGCAGTACCCAGATTATCACTAGATACTAGGCTTTATGAAATAGGCCAGATTTGTCGCATGCTCGCCAGGCTACGTGCCTCGCAAACAGGCTTTACATAGACACTCAATGACTCGCAACGCGGCTGCCTCATTTGGTTCAAGCCTCGGCACGCCTCGACCCGCGGCAGCGTGTCCAGTTGCTGTGCCGCGGATCGAGGCAACCGCTCGACTCGCGGCTGGGTCTAGTGGAGTCCCAGCTTAAGAAGTAAACAAACTGCAGCAAAAAAAGGTGCATACTAAAATATTAAAATAGTTTCTCTTGTTTTTTCATATTTATTAAATACCGCTCGACGCAAAAAAGTGTGTTTATTATTTTAAACTGTCAAATATCGGTACGTAAAGTAGTAAAAAAATGTACTTACATCAAACTTAGAAGAAATAAACAGTGCAGAAGCACCAAGGAGCTGAAGTTCCTCCTTCGTCAAATGGTTTCTCTCTGGCTGAGTCTTACTAGACCGTGTCAAGAACAGGTCAACCAGCTTCACAGCCAGGTACAAGGTCTCATGGTTCAGTTCGAAGCTTTCTTGGACTTCTACCATCCAGTCCACAAGAAGAGCTCTCATCCAAGATGTGATGCCTTTCATCCTTTGAAGGTAGTCGTCGATGGGGAAAAGGCGCTAAAATCAGGGGTCTAAATTAGACAGATCACGACCGCAGTGTCGTCGTTACTTGCGTATTGATTCCGACCAACGTCTGCACAGAGCAGACTCGCGTCAGATAAGTCTTATTATGCAAGCTTCGAAATTCATGAAAACCAAAACATAAATTCGACTATAATAATGATAGCAGTTGTTTTATTATCCAACTAGCTGTTCCCCGCGACTTTGTCCGCGTTAAATTATTTTTTACCGTAAACACACGTTGATAAAGCAGCCAGATTGCCTGTTTTTTTCTGACTTGAATCAGTATGAGATATTGTTATTTTTTACTGAAAACTCAACTTTTTCAGAATAAAAAATAGCCTATAACACTCAGGGATAAAGTAGCTTCCTATTGGTGAAAGAATTTTTAGGATCGGATCGGTAGTTCCAAAGATTACCCTTGACATACATACAAATAAACTTTACCTCTTTATAATATTAGTATAGAAGTATAGATAAAATAGTTGAAGTAAACATTGATATTACATAAATATTCATACTTGATGATTCTCACCTCTCTGCTCTTCAAATAGTTGAATATATCCATAGCATAATGAGAGACCTGGTAAGGGTCATTCCAGTTCTCCTGGTCAAAGTCACAAACATCAGAGGGTGGCTTGTGTGGCTCCTCCGTCTCTTCATCCAAGGAGCGGACTGTGTCATCTAAATTTACCTTGTCTAATTTTTCACTGATTGTCTTGTATTCTTCCTTCGATGTCTCAGAAGGGCTGCTGAAGTAAAAACGTATATTAAGGTAAATGTTGAATTAATTTACTTATCAAAAATCATTTTTTATGCATCCCAGTTGCAGGAATTAATATTTCTGTATATTCTAGTCCGAATAGTAAAAATGTAAAATACGGCATTAGTTTTCAGACTTTTATGTGAAAATAGTGTTTTCTTTTCTTAGAAAAAAATACCAGAATATTCAAACATTTAATTTTTGATTCGGCTAAAATGTTCCCCCATAACAACTACTACTTAAAACTTAATTTGAATTTGTATAAGTTTTAATAAACTGCATAGATGTTTGAAGCAGCTGGTAGAAGCATAAAAACACTTCAATCAAAATAATTGAGGTCGCATTAGCAAATAGGTCATTCAATTGAGGTCAGAGACCTTGACAGGAAATAAATCATCTCATTGATTTCTTCTTAGTCCTGCCATTATAGAGCTTACTTCAATTCAATTCACTCTGCCATTGTCTTGTATCTAAATATAGTAGGCACACTATCAGTCATACTGACGTACATACAGATTATAATGATTTTAGTGTTTTGTTTAGATGTTCAAAGGAAACTTAAAAAAATATTTTTGCATCAAAAAATGTTTGTAAAAGACCATTTCTCAAAAATGCCTCAAAGAGCTATAAAGCAATGAATGAAAGAAACAATGAAAGGACCTTTTCTTTTTATAAAGAGGAGGCTCATGGACAAGTGCATTCCCCACAATATTACCATAACATAGAGTATATTTCATGTGTTTACTTTCTTGAAATAAATGACAAAATAAATGATTACTATAATCCCATATTTTCCCACAGCTGGGCAAGGCTTCCCAACTCTTCTTTTTTCAGAGCTGTTAGTCTTTATTAAATCTAGATAGTTGAAGTTTATTGACCTAAACTGATAGAATAAACTTTATTAAAAAGCTGCTTCTGGGGGGTGGGAGGCTTCAGACATCTAGTTACCACCTACCAGACAAAGCCTTGCTATAGATCAACTTAATTGTGTGTGAAATCAGAAATGTGGACAGTTCAGAACAATGCCATCCAACTTGCATACTTCGGTTTTAAGGGCAGGTGTGAACCACAACATTGCTGGCCACAAGTGGTGGTGAAACATTCCTTTTTCAAAACAAGAAAAAAATATACAAAAAAAAGAAAAACTAACGTCGTTTCTAAAGCTGTCATGTACAGTGATGGTTCAGAAACATCACTCCTTGCAGACTTAGCAGAGTTCTGGCTCTGATTCGCTTTTTCTTTCTTCTGTTCAAAGTTTTTAAGGATGCCATTCTGTGCCCGTGTTACTGTCGGCTTTGGAGGGTCCTTGGCAAAATGCTTCTGGACAGCATCAATGGCATTTGTGGCTACTCTCTGCAGAGTCTTCGCTTTGGAGGTCTTACCGTTCAATGTGGTTGTTTGTGGTTTGATACTCTAAAAATGATGGTTTATAATTAGCTCACAATGTTGCATAAACAACTTTTTTGTTTAGGTCTTTTTACTAAACAAAAAAGTAAAAGTAAAAAAGTAACTAGAATTATTCTAGTTAATGCATTGATACAGACAGCAATCAGATAAATTAGAAAATGTATCCTTTGAGACATTATTATTACATTTAGAGACTTTGGTCACAATAGGAACAGCCTTTAAGACTTGAAAATGCCTGTTTAGCTAGGTATTACAACAAATATAGGGCTCCCTCCATTTTTGCCTTTCCTCTATCAATTTAGACCGATTTGAAAAACAAAATCAATTTCATCAATTTATTATCATTACTAACAATAAATAAACTATGGCAGGAAATCAAAAGTAAATAGTTTAGATACTTACAATAACAAAAGTTATCTCTGAAATATTGTTAAGTAATTGACCTTGACATACTTTAGCTCAAGTTAAATGAAATACTTACAAATAAATATTGAAGGCTAGTGAGTAATCTACTCCTATTTTCATAAATAATAATGATTAATCCAGGTAGGTGAAAAAATTGCACACTTTGCAAAATATAGTTTTGGAGGGAAAGTTCATTGACCTATAATGCTTTTGCAGAATCCATTATTATTATCAGTAGAGACAGTAAAAATAACCCCACATGGTACATACCGATTTAAACCAGTGAAAGACTTAATTATTAATTTTTTGTAGTGCAAGTACCCTCGACAAATTAATGAACGTAAAGATTTTTTTTGTACCTTTACAGATGGCAGTATTTTACTCTCCACAGTAACCTTTTTCAGCCCCAAGACTTTGTCTTTATCGTGGAGCGCGCTGGTCTTGTTGAAAGCGTTTGTGATGTCCCCAAACGCCGCTCGCTTTGCCGTAACATCCTTCAAAGGGCTATCAGCTTTCCTCTTATTTGGCACTTTCAAACTGTCCTTGTGAGTCTTCAGAGAAGCTAACTGCTTACTCCTTGTCGTTATTCCATGCGCCAGTAAGCCGTTCAAGTTCTCATTGACGCCGATCGGCTTTGATGCCAACCTTGTTGGCGCCATTATGAGAGGTACTGAAACAATCCCCACAATTATCACGTGCACTATTCAACGTGGTAAAAATCCCACGAATATACAATTATCTAACGTCCACAAACTGATAAAATATGATATAAACGTAAACAAGCGTTTCAAAATCCTCACGTAACGACCGAAAATGGAGGCAAAACAAGCGAACATCGACACAGCGTCAAAACGGTTATCTAACGTTTTTATCTTACTCACATTTATTGAACGGCGGTGGCCGTATTGATTGAATTATTGGTTACTTTAGTAGTTGCACGACCAGGTTATAATTTCAAAATGATAAACTTTTATCTAAATTTCATTAAATTCAACAAGACACCGGACTGATGAAACGTCTTCAAAAACCGTTGAACTGCTTTAAATTTTCATTCATTGGTCCAACGGACCAACGGTAAACCAATAGAGAGGGACGATGCAAATTTACGTTCCGTTTCTGCCGTGAGGTGAATCGTAAAAATACTCAAATATTGAATATCTAATGCAAAATCAACAAATTTAACGAAAATGTTTTGTAGGTAAAACATAAAAAGTTAAAATACGGAGGGCACAATGTATAGGTAAGTTGTAAAACAACGTTTTACTACAAGTATTCAATTGAATTTTAAAATACGTATGAAAATAAGCGAAACGGAGTGTTAACGTCAAACGTGCTTAAAATTAAAAAATATACTAAGAATGTCTGTGCGTTCCATTATTGTTCTATTTGAGATTGCATTATTAAAAAAAATAATTCTATAAAACTAAATTTATATTTTATTTAGAAAGTAAATATTTTATTAGTAGATTATCGTTGAACATCTAAGTTCTTTAAAATATATTTTAGTTTATTACATGCATGACATAATGCACATTTACCAGAGAATACGTACACTCAAGCGTTTTATTATTTACGACTTTATGCTTAACAATTATCACACTTATTTACTTTTTATTGAACCGCGATCATTCAAGTTGTGGTCATCTCATTGTCCTTCGTGTTGTGAATAATAAAATTATCATTAAGTCGATAACAAAAGGAGTGTTTTTATTTACGAGACCTCATGCAGTATTAAGTATTACAGTGTCTGAAACCAAAATGTTAGGCGGAATCAAGCTGAGAGTTACTTATACTCATGAAAAAACTTGCTTTGCTTATATCAGTCCAAAGTACAGCAGTAATAATGAGCAGGTAAGAATTTTGGCGACTTTATAGTGCAATACAGATTGTGCTTTATGTTTTTGTATACTCTATTGTGTTAATTTAATAATAGTGTATTTTGAGGTTAGGAAGTTGTTTACTACTGGGTATACAAGTAATTATTTTATTTTCTTTCTAACTTGGTACTACGACGTCCAAAATAATACTCTGATTTTATTATGAAATATTGTAATTATCATTCTTTTCAATCAACACTTCAGGTGACGAACAAAAAGGGTTCATTTACTTGGAACATTTATTATTGTTTTGATATAATAGGTATCATTATCATTGAATAGAAAGGACTAGGTATTAACAAGCTACCAATCCAAGATTTCATCAGAGATTAATTAATTAGTAAATTCACTTTAGGTAACAGACATGAAGTAACACTAATATTGTGGAAAATATTAATTCAATGTCAATTTTAGTTAAGTATTAATTTTTATTAGTGTATAGGTATTGAATTGGTTGACTAATACCCAGTAACAGGTACTGTAAGCTAATATGAGATGAAAAAATATAGGTATTCAACATTTTTCTGTTTATCTAAATTTTATTTTTTTATGGTATGGTTGATGAACAACTTGATGACAGAGTTTAAATTGCCCATAGTCTTCTGACATGGCCTTACACACCATTGAAAAGTCTCATACTACAACCCAAAGGGTCCTGATATTCTAAAGTTAAATCAGTTGTTAGGATTTGATAAGGTTACTGGCTTCAAATAAAAGGCTTAGTGCGTGCCTTAGGTCAAACCTGAGCCTTTGCCAGCCAACGGTCATACCAATAAGATATCACTGCTCAATTTCAACCATAATACAGAAGAAAATCCTACAAGATTGATAGGATTAAAAAAGTACAAAGCGTAATATTCTTCTTCCAGACTCAATGTGTCCAAGTCCTATCAAGCAACAAGCAATTGCTACTTTGGGTGGTGTTCAACAGTATCCAAGAAGGCTGTATAGCCCTCAACCCCATATACAGCAGGATGATGGGTCTGGAAGAGGGGGCTGATGTGTTTGTATCCCCATACTCAGATTTGAAGGTGCTAGATGAACTCTATGTGGATACTGATAGTCCAGATGATCAGGAGATACTGGTAAATATTGAATTGTTGTTAGTTTTTTTCAGAGTGTAATATATGAACAACCTAGTGTCAGTGTTTAAACCACCCATAGGCCTCTGACATGGCTTACAACCTTACAATGATTTCCTTGGGATGTGGGATTGGCTTGAGCCAGTTGGGAAAAGCATGAAGCCTAGACATAAGGATGTATAGGTAAGTAAGTACAATATCTTTTGCAAGCAGGAGCGTGCAGTTCATATAGTCAAAAAGGCTCTGCCTACACTGACAGATACGACGCAGACGATATATTAGTAAAACTACTTAAATTACCTATTTTTTTAAGAAAATATGTTATTGTAGGTATTGTTTATACTGATTCAAATTATATTTCAGGAACACAATATCGAACTTCTACAAATGCGCATATTAGATCAACTAAGACTGGTAGTAGCCAATCAAAAGACTGTAGTTTGGATATCTGCGTCTCTACCCATAGTATTCACACCAAAACAGACAGGAATTCTAGTCAATCACAGTCAAATTATTGTCAAAATTGATGCTTTTAATAGTTTACATAATTACTCCAACACAGTACCCAATGTGCCTAAAGAAAATGAACATTTTAAAAATATTGGTGCAATTAATAAGGGAATGCTGGCTCCTTATCTAAATGTACCAAAAAGACTTGTACTTAGAGCAGTCCCGATTGACAGTGATGGTAAAAAAAACTTAATACACCCATATACTGTGTTCATTCATGAAGACTTAATTGATGAAAAGTACAAAGATCTTACAGTTATTTTGTCTACTATGACCAATATACCATCTATTTTAAATGACAATGATGATGATAGTGAAAATAATAATGTTCCAATCAATGATGTTTGTGTAGAAGTTGTACCAATTGACTCTGTTATCTATAGAAGTTTGTGCAGAGAAATTTATAACAAAAACATACCAACGGTTCTTATTCCTAGAGCTCTAAATGCTATAATTAATATTGAGAATGGAATGAGAATTATCTTTACACTGATTGGTGATACCATAGAGCAACCAGAGCATATAGATATAATTACATATTCTGACCAAATTCAGACTGAAATGGATGTTATAGAAAGATTCAAAAATTGCGTTATCAACAGCACACATTCTGGGAAAAAGTTTCTAATAAACAATGGATTGATTAAACAGAACACAGAAATCACTAGTGGATTTTTACAATTTAAATTAAAACCTGAAAAATTTAAATTCACTATGTTGAATTCCGGGTCTTTTAGGAATTGTACTATTGCGGCAAAATGCTTATCTGATACTGAAATGGTGCTACCAAAAGCAGTCGTTTCGAAGCTAGATTATGACTACAAAAATTATTGTAGAACAATGAAATCTGTGGAGTCGTTAATTGAGAAGGTTTTGTCGCATGTGTACTTCGAGATGCATAGAGAGGCTACTTTTAAAGGTGTTTCAGAAATCAAAAGCAATGTTTTAGTAACTGGTAAGTGCTGTTTTTTATATTATAATATGTTTTGTTTATAATTATTTGTTTTTCATAATGCAAATCTTTTTTACCAAGGTTTAAGTGGCACTGGGAAGACATCATTCTGCCACATAATTCAAAAGGAGCTGACAATTTGGTCCCATATCCTTCACTGTAGATCCCTCAAGGGTCGTAAGGATATTCCGGAAGTCCTCGGCAAGGCCATACTGATGTGTCAGGAACACAGCCCTGCGGTGCTCATATGTGATGATGTGGATTCCTTAGTGCCTCCTAATGTGGAAGGTGCTTCGCCCCAAGATATTGCTTATTATCAAAGGTAGGTAAAACTGAAGTCCTGTGTTTTTGGGTTTTCCCTTTCATTTCTTGCTAGCAGTTTGTCAGTCTGAATTTGTGCCCGATTAATGGTGAGGTAATAGGCTCACCTCCTATTACATGGGGCTTATAACTGACGAAATGTGGAATTATCATTCACCTCTGCCTAGTGCCTAACCCTCTAGGAAACAGGCGCAAACTCAATGTAATTTTTCTTAAAGAAACTTATACGCCTTCACTTACCAAAATAGTTTCTCTATTCTTTTCCACTATTCGGCAAAACTCCAATCAAAATGGGATAGAGATTATGCCACCATAACTTTCTGTATATTCCTCCACCCCTCCTGCTGAGGTCCATCTGGACAGGTACAATGCTGTTGATACTGACCGTATATAATTCATTTCTTTACCAGACTTGCAGTAGTAATAAAGCACCTGCTGCAAACTTGTTCAGGTGTTTGTGTACTAATGACATCACTCACTATGAAGGCGCTCCATCCGACCTTGAGACAGTTCAGCGGAAAACCACTGTTTACCGCCCACTTCGATATACCAGAACTGGAAAAGGTCAGTAAAATATCCTGTGACGTGTCAGAAAAGAATGAAAAAAAAATTATGGGACATAGTTCACTAAAATACTAGCGATCTTATAAATCATTTCTTTAAAATTGCAGGGTGAAAGAACTGAACTATTCAAGCATTTACTAAACGACAAGATTCGTCAAGAGTTTGAGGTTGAAGGCGATGACGTCATTAAACTGGCGATGGATACCGCCGGCTGTAGCATCAGAGATATTACCGACTATCTCAATAAGAAGATATTTAAAGCTGTTAAGAAGAAAAGTTAGTTTTTTGCTATCTTTTAACTCAATTTGTGAAAGGCTTGAGTAGTACTACTAGTAGTATAAACAGTATTCATACGGTTTTGTGTCGTATGGACAGTCGAAGGTGCAATTCTTCATTAATCTTCTTTTCTTCAGCCTAACCGACTAAGTTTGCGCTTACCGTATCACTTGCACTTTGCCCAACCTACGCGGGGTTATAGATGAATGGAATTATGGAACGGGGAGGAGGGACTAGGCCTCCGATTTCACGCCGATATTCTGTAAATGTACTATTCAAAACTGGCATATTCGTGCTGAAACTAGGATAGTTCTGCATCAAAAATGACAAAGAAGTTATATTCATGTTTACCGTCATCTTCCAGAAGCCTACCCATCCTTGCCCAAGCCTCGTCTAGTAGAGGACGTGACGAAAGACGAGGAGAAGGCCAATGAGTTTGATATCTGGGGACCTGTGGGTGGACTCGAGGAGGTGAAGCAGGAACTAACTGAGTGTATCTTTTGGCCTATCATGGTAAGGATCATATTATTTTCAGATAGTTAGACTGCCACATGCCTGCGCAAGCGCGGTCTGCGCGTCTGATAAATTCGAAGTTTAAGTTTAAATTCCCTCATTCTTATATTTAAGAGCTAGGCTTTGTCGGTGGAGCAATCGCCACCTCTCTCTATCCTCCGCTTGTCTTGTCACTTCCGGATACGTAATGACTCCCATTTAGATTCCCATGTTGAGTAAAATGTTATTACATGTCTCCTTCTGGAGTTCCATTTGCCCGGTATATGGCATCAGGTACAATCAGGTTTAAAATGACTAGAGGTCGCCTATTGGCCAAAATTTGTTTTTTTTTATTGATTATTGTAAACAGAAATGGTACTAAATTATTTTGTGTTTGACTATTCATAAACAATTATGTTTCTTGTTATTTTAAATACCACAGTTGTTTTCGTAATTTTAATTAGGTATAATGTATTTCCGCAAACTAATGCTCATCTTCACTTTTAAAAAAATCGAAACTTGCTTCTTACATACGTGTTTCTTTGTGTCATTCCATTGGTTTTTCTCCCACAGTACCCAGCGCTGTTCCCATCTCAATCATGCGGCATCCTCCTCTACGGTCCCCCAGGCACCGGCAAGTCCCACATCGGCTCCTGTCTGGCTCGGCTGACCAATATGAACATCATCACTGTGAAGGGGCCCGAGTTATTGTCCAAGTATATTGGACAGAGCGAAAAGGCCGTGAGAGATATATTTGACAAGTTAGTTTAACAGTCGATCCTAATACGCTTTTTCTGTCAAGTTTTTTACTACAAACCGATTCGAAGGTGACATTTCCTGCCACAAGCCTTAAAAAAGTATTCTGTGGTTAGATCCGAATCGCCTTAAACCTCGTGAAGAATGGCAAAATTATTAAATAAATGGTTTACTTTTCTATTGTATACGCCTTCAGCAAAGTTTTACATAATGTTTCTTTTAATAATTTTTTGAAATAAATATATAATCTGTGTATGTATTTTATTAACTCACAGGGCGGACATGAAGCGGCCTTGCATTCTGTTCTTCGACGAGTTCGACAGTCTCGCGCCCAAGTAAGTTGCTATTGTAAGTGTCCACTGTCCATGCTTCCCGTTATGTACGCATATCTATACTCTATACTAATATTATAAAGAGGTAAAGTTTGTATGTTTGTATGTATGTATGTCAGGGGTAATCTCTGGAACTACCGATCCGATTCTAAAAATTCTTTCTCCAATAGGAAGCTACTTTATTCCTGAGTGCTATAGGCTATTTTTTATTTTTAAAAAGTTGAGTTTTCAGTAAAAAATTACAATATCTGTGATTCAAGTCAGAAAAAACAGGTAATCTGGCTGCTTTATCAACGTGTGTTTACGAGAAAATTTAATTTAACGCAGACAAAGTCGCGGGGAACAGCTAGTTTCTTATAATCCTGTATCATGACTTAAACAAAAGTCTCTTCGTGTTTGAATAAGATTATTCTAAGCCCGCGGAGTACTGTAGATCGATACGAATTGAAAGCGACGTGTATGCTGCTTATGTATTTGTGCAAGCCTCAGCGCGAGCAGCCTCTTATGTCGAAGTAATTAAACGCAGCTCAAATAGACGGACCATAAACGCACGACACAGACTGAGTGTCCTGTGACGGAAATAAATACCGACAAAATATTTCGCAAATGCGTACTTAAATCCCTTAAATAAATAAAGATTAAAAAAAAGATAAAAAGTTACCACCACAATACGTTTCTTGCTGAAAAGGCTTGGTGTTAGGTAGCTAGTCGATTAGCGTAAGCGTGCGTGGTGTAGGAGGTGCGGGGTGAAGGAGGTGCGGGGTGAAAGAGGTGCGGGGTGAAGGAAGTGCGGGGTGAAGGAGGTGTGGGGTGTAGGAGGTGTGTAATGACCCTGCGCCGTCACTCTCGTAATTACGGTGTAGGTATACATATAGTCTGTCCGCGTGCATGTCGCGAAATCGCTGTAAGCTGCGAGTAGCCTATATCAAATAAAGAATGGCCGCGTTTTTTTGTTTTTCTTAACCTTGACTTTTATGAAAATCTGTTTTTTTTGTTAAGACGTGGCCACGACTCAACAGGCGTCACAGACCGCGTCGTGAACCAATTACTAGCTCGCCTAGACGGGGCCGAGGGCGGCGCGCGCGGGCCAGTCATCGTGGCCACCTCGCGGCCCGACCTCGTGGACCCCGCGCTACTACGGGCTGGCCGACTGCAGCGACATGTCTACTGCGCCCTACCCGACACAGTGAGTGACATCAACCATCTAATAGCCACTATACAGGGGGGAAACTTTCAGCGGGGCAGTGAGGGAAAGTGAGGACAAGAAAATGGTCTTAGGAGACTGTCTGTGTCTGTCTTTTATTAATAGATCTATTAGCCTTAATCTAAGATGTCAAACTTTTTTTGACCAATTTGTAGACGTGCCCGGGGCTTGGCTCCATCTTAGATCTCATAACTTTTTTAGCGTTATATTTATATTTACACTAGCTTTTGCCTGCGACTTCGTCCGCGTGGAATAGTGACTTCCGGCAGAAAAGTATAGATAGCTGTGCCCGCGACTCCGTCAGCGTGTAACTCTTTGTGTGTTATTAAGTTAATGTATTGGTAATATTGTTTAGATTACGTTCACATGAGGTATAAGTACCTACCTATAGAACGAAAATACTTCAACGCAAAGCTTCCGGGTAAACTATATTGAAAGTTGACCCGTCCGGCAAGTGAACATAAAGATTTCTAGAACTGCTAACACGGGAAAGAGCAACGTATAACTGACCATGCGAGAAACTACTGACACCGAGATCTACTCCGGCAACACGAAAAGTCTGCCCTTGAGCCTTATTAATTGTCATTGCATAACACACCGATACTGGGAATTGCGTCCTTTTAAATTAGAATGGAAAATTATTTGTTATTATGGGTATTCTGGGTATAAAGACGGTTTCTCCTGCACCGCAACCCCGTATCATTATCTTGCTGCATGGCGTCGCGAAGGTGCACGTATTCTTTAGCGCGCAGCTGCCTTTGATTAGATCGTATATAAACTAATTTTTCGGTTTCAATTTTTGCGTAGGTACATGTCTACAATAAACTGATTAAATAAGCCACGAAAACATTGAAAGTATACAAGCCTATTCCGTCTTACTTGCAAGTGGTAACAATAAAATTGAAGGCATGAAATCTTTTTATTATAATTAGGTGCGCCTGTACGCGGATCAGTTTGATATTAAAGCAAAATTATAACCATCTTCCCCTCGACAGTATACCAAAGGATATTGCAAACTGTCGTAAGCCCTGTGGGTTTCGTAAATACGTTGCAAATGATTGTCTCTGGAACGGATAACGATATCACACCCGCCGCAAAGCACGTCGAGCGCGGCAACCGATACACAAAAATAATCCTTATAGCATGATTCTGTATTCACGCGCGATGAATTATTAGCGTATTTCATGTATAACTTTGGTGTTTCTACACCGATTTATTTGATTCTTTTTTTATTGAATAGGTAATGTTAATTTTTTTAAATTAGGGATGAGTAAGAGTGTTGTCAACGTAAGAGTAGACAAATATAATCAGAAAGCTCCGAAATTGCTAAATGAAATTGCTATCGGGAGTTTCACGTGTTATTGTGAGTCAACTATAAAAGATAGACATATGTTGTCAAAGAATATATTTATATAATTTTAAGAAGAACATTTCCGTCATACATGATTTCTATGTAGCTTTAACCATTAAAGCTGCACACGCGACGGAAGCTTAAAAAATGGAGTAACTTCTCCCGTTTTCCCAATATTTCCCTTCACTGCTCTGCTCCTATTGATCGTAGCGTAATGAAAAGTATACTATAACCTGCCCAGGAGTATAAAGAATAATTGTGCCAAATTTCGTTAAAATCCATCGAGTAGTTTTTGTTTCTATAACGAATATACAGACCGACAGACAGACAGAAAGACAGACAGACAGACAAAAATTTTACTGATTGCATTTTTGGCATCAGTATCAATCCCTAATCACCCCCTGATAATTATTTTTTAAATATATTTCATGTACAGAATTTGCCTCTCTACAGATTTATTATAAGTATAGATGAAAAAATTCACCCATTATCTTTCACAGCGTGGCCGTTACGACGTGCTCCGAACATTGACGAAGAGCGTGGTCGTGGACGAGGAGGTAGATCTTCAGGAGTTAGCGGAACTAACCGAGGGATATTCGCCAGCGGACCTCAAGTCTGTGCTCGTTACGGCTCAGCTGACGAGACTGGAGAAACAACTGGTAAGAAACATAAGTAAATAAACATAAATAAGGTTTATTTCTTTCAAAATGCCCACATTTCTTATGTAGTGTGGTATAGTCGACCATACAATTGCTTTACCCTTTAGGCGTTGTCTTAATACAATTCCAATGCGCGATCGTCGCGCGCGTTAGGGATGCGACCATCGCGCCTCACCCAGATATCCGTGGACAAGACGAGATCATCACGCGTCTATTAGGACATCTATTTGACATCAATATGTTTGATCGCGCGTGGTACGAACTAAATTCGCGCATTCGCTTTGTATTAGGACGACGCCGAAGCCTTAGAGTGAATATCGTTAGCATATCACAAAACAATAAAGTCTATTTTTGCTTGCAAGACTAAGTGACAGATAATGTTGTCATTAATGTGTATGAAATTTAATTCTAATGGAAGTTTTGTCAAAAGTGGTATAGCAATTTTATGGTCGACTTAACATTAAATAATCTCTTGATTTTATTGAATACTCAAAATACTACTTCAAACTTTGGACGTTGCCAAAGACTAGAATCGTTCTATGCGCGCATAGGATAAGAATTTGTTGTTTGCCGTGCCGTCTGCCAATGAGCATTAGTCCGCCCAACTACAAAGCTCCCACTAAACTTCTTTTTACTTTAATTAAGACGGTGAACGAGGACAAAAGTATGGAGTCAGTGGTGGTGTATAAGGAAGACATAGAGAGTGCCTTAGAGGAGACCAAACCATCGCTCTCAATTCAGCAAAGACTTTTCTATGATGTGATGTAAGTAACTTTCACTTTTTTTTATCTTGGGTAAAAAAATAACCAAACCGAAACAAAATAGGTATTTATCAATCACATAAATTCAACTCACCTCGGGAACCAACCCACGACGAAAAATACTTGATGTGAATCGTGATTTAAACCATGATTTAATTATATCAACTCTGACGAGTACCTTTAGAATGTTGATTGTTATGTATATAATATAGCCTAGGTCTCGGGATCTCAGGTTCGAACCCAAGACTCCCTCTGATTTTTCGTAAGTTATGAGCGTATTAAAAATAAATTATCACTACGTGCCTGTGTTTGTGCACATACGTACCTGTGCACTGTAATATCTCCTGAATAGTCGGCTAATCTCCGTTGAGATTGGCCGCTATGGCCAAAATTCGGTCAGGAGGTCATTATTATTATTATGTTTATAATCTTATTTCTTTTCAGATACAAAAGATTCCGGGGCGAGAGCCTGACTACGGAACAGAAGTTGATGTCGAGCCTACATCAAAAACAAAGAGTCACGCTAGCGTAGAATTGTAATAATGTGATAATTCTGTGACGGTCCAAATAAAAAAAAAATATCCTTCGTTACTACGCTATCTTCTTCAGAAGGAATGATCATTTTACGTAAATCAATATATATTTTTTTGCCTTAGTGCTGTTGAGTCCCTAGTGTATGACGATAGTCTTGTAAAGCGTAGGTAAAAATCAGTAAATGTCCTTAAATAAGCCATTCAATCAGTAGAACCACAGTATAATAAACATACAGTACGGAAACTACGTACAAACGCTGGAAACGCCTTACTCACACATGCATGCGTCCTAATATTGCGTAACGATGAGACTCTAAAGGTGTGTCCAAATACAACGCGGCATGTGAGCGCGGCTGCCGCGCGCGGCTAGCCGCGCTTTGATTGGACGACTGCCGCGCGCGGCAGCCAGCTAGGCGAGCTACTCTACGTAATTTACGAATAATAAGCAGAGCTACAACACACACGGCCGCTTTCATTGTGGTTTGAATACGAAATGAAGAGCGCGGCGTGTCTCGGGCATGCCGCGCAGCACTGTCGCGCAGAAGGTCTAAACTAGACGCGCGGCAGAAATGTGTCCTGCAAACGCCGCGTGTTGCTGCCGCGCTCTTGTCGCTCAATGTTTGGACACACCTTTAAGTGAACGTTGCGGTGCTCGCAGTATCAAGGACGCGTCGTTGCGCATGTGTAAGTGTGAGTCTGGCGTTTTCGAGCGTTAGTACGTATTTTCCGTACTGCATGTTTATTATACTGTGGTAGAACAAACATCACACATACGTAGGTATAGTCCGCGACAGGTCGGCATGGCAATCCGCTAGCGACTTTAGTACACAACAACATGTCAAGGTGGTGGTTTTAATATCGTTTAGGTTGTTGTCAAAACGTGAAATCACTATTTTGTAGTGATTTCTGCAATTTCACTTTTTGCGATTTCACGTCTTCTGGTTTTTTCTGTATTCTGAGATTATAATATTGAATTTAATTTTGAGAATAATTATTGTCTACTTCAGTGTAATATCTCTATTGTGATACTTAAGCCTGTAAATTTAAGCATTAGTGCTTTAAGCTTAAGCTGTGATGATAAGATAGTAATTAGTAGGTGCTAGAGTAAAGATGCTTATATTGCTCGATTTGTATCTATCGATAATTTTAGTCGATTTTTTATCGATAAAGTTTGTTACCTTTTCACGCCTACACTACTGAGCCGATCATCCTGAAATTTTGCATATATACGTTGTCAGGTGTACAGAAACGGTCATAGGGTACTTTTCATCCCAAAAAAATTATGCTCCAGAGTAAAACAACAATAACGTTCTTATGATAATAGATGGCGCTAAGTGTCTTTAAAATTATGATTGAAAATTTAATCTCACGTGGATGAAGTCGCGGGCGACAGCTAGTAAGTAATCTATAATATCATGAGTAGGTAGTTAAATCTATCGATAGATAAAAATCGAGTAAGTTATTAAACGCACATTACTTATAAATTTATGAGTTTGATTGTATATTTTGTTTGCGATTTTTTGTAGATTTTATTAATTGTTATGAATAAATCGGTATTTTATTTACTCTTGGTTTTCATTTATACCCTATTCCTTCTACTGTGCAGTGATAAAACAATCACAATTGACTGGCAAGTCCGAGGTCTCAAGTTCGAACCTAACGCACCTTTGACTTTTCGTAAGCTAAGAACGTATCATAGTGTACAAACGGTTACTTATCAAATTATACAAAACCAGTGTGAACTGATCTTGCATTGTATAGGCTCTTCGTACAACAAGATGTCAGCTTATACCTACTGGAAATAGTAATCTTAATCTACACATCGTAGTCGTGTGTACATTTTGTTAAAAAAAATGAATACGCTCGGCGGGGGGGACTATTGAGATTTGGGGGTCCTCTGGGATCGTGGCTGGGGCGGACACACCCCTTCTTAGTTTGCTAGAGATAGTACTGCCAAGTTCTTGCCAAGTGCCAAGTTTGAACCATCACCCACGTGCTTGCAATGCGCCACCACAACCTGTACCTATTATATAGGCACCTAATTCTGTATAATAAAACATAATTACGCCCTTAAAAACTCAAAACCCTCTCATTTCTCAACACCAAACTCTTCATCAGCTAATTATATTAACAGTTGATGGACAAACTTTTATCAGTGTTCGTTAATGTCGTCTAAATGGTGTTAATTAGTAGCGCCGAGTTGCCAGGAGATTGAATATTGATAAAATCTAATTGATTACCGACAGTTGCTGGTATTGGAACGTTTAGTGACTAATCTAAGCTGTAATCTTAGCTGTAGGTAGTTAGGGTATGAACAGTGATGGATTAAGACTACTTGATGCCCTAAACAATCCATGCCTGTGGGCCCCCCTATCCGTATGTCAACTAGAATCGGTTTACCGCTTAAAAACATTAGTTTTTTTTTTGTAAAATAAGATGATGAGATGTAACGTACTTTAGAAGTGGAGTAGGTGCGACAACAATCAGTCCTAGAAACTTCTTTTGTTGTGGTTTTTGGTGACGTGAGAGTGAGACGTGATGCTCTAAGGACGGATTTTTTTTGTGCTTCTTCTGGTGCCCCCTTAGACGCGATACCCTAGGCAATTGCTTAATTTGATTAATGGTTAATCCGTCACTGGGTATGAATGACAACTTTACGTAATTATGGCTAATCAGACAATGGTGCTGATTCTCATATACATCACGCTAAACTTATTGTCAATCATTGTAGTATCTAGAGCTATTTTTCGGGACATTCCATGGCTATAAAATTATAGAATTTCGAATCGGTAGCGCAACAACCTGGAGCGGGCACTAGACCATCCTGGAGTGGGCACGGCTTCTATCTACACTTATGATTGGGGTCTTACTATTTCTTTCTCTTTGTAATTCATACCATCGAAGTTCCTCTTCTTCTTCTCTACAGCCCAGACGATGGCCAACGCCCCTCGTTCTGTCGTGGAGTATTTTGCGGCTACATTAAAGGAGCACGATATCTTATACAAAGAAACATAATCCTTACACTGGTGCCCCACGTTGGGCGCCAATGTAAAGGTTAAGATTACGTACTCCACCCGAGGTCGGTGGTTTTTGCTATTTTTCCTGTAGTATGTTTATGATGATTTCAAGGATTTAAACAGAGCACTGCATACATCATTTAAGGATCTCAACCTTAAAATAAAAATTACGTCATTTTTATTAAATGCTAGCTAGCTTTCTCTGTCTAGCCAATATGTTTCAAACCCTTTTATTATCGTTATTAATTTACCAATTTAAATGGATGGCCTTATATACCGATAGATGGCGTTAGTGGATAAGAGTAGACTATCTCTGCGATCGGCTCAGACAGTTATCAGCTTCATATCAGAAAGGTAGACTGCTGTCTCTTAAAATTATTAACAATACATTATTCCTTAAAATAAGATTTAATACCACAAATACGACATTCCTACATTAAAAAAAAAAAAAAAAGTACAGAACTAATTAGCTATAAAGACCTATCAAATAAACTGTGTGCTTACTCTACAAGATAAGCATGTTTTATTGAAAAACTTAAACGCAGTAGCGCAGTTTTGATTAAGATTAGTTCCTAACTTGCTCAATAATTTAGATTGAGCGGTGATTCGGAACGCGACGCGCTCGCGGGTTGGCGCGAAATTTCGCGGTACATAGATGCTAGTATTACTGGAAGTGTGGGCATAAAAAAGTCGTTAGCCACGTATTCCAAAATGATGGAAAAGTGTGAATCCTAATTTAATTCGTTGCAGGAAAAGTGGCACAATAGGCAATCCATTGTATGTGGCGCTTGTTGTAAAGAACGTTAGAAAGTTAAAATAGATTTTTAAATTAGCACGGTATCATTCTTTCGAAATGCCATGCCGTTATAAATTCAAAATTTAATTTATCTAAATTGAGTTTCTTACATGGAATACGAGTCTAAATGAGAATTTTTTATAAAACATAATATTCTCAAGGGCGTAGCAATGATTTTTTTATAGGTCCTGTGCCAGGCTCTACAATTCTTTTAGTACGTAAGTAGTGAGTTTGTTTAGTAATATTTTTTTATGATTTTAAGTGCAGATTACGATATGTATAATCATCGGAGCCCTAATTACTGCTTACTTACCTCCATACCACATCTAGCACCAACCACGCTCCACATCTCACCTCCTTGTAGAAACATCACGTAAAGTTTGAGCAGCGGTTAATAGCTTAATACGCGTTTATAACGAGTTGTTAATGAATTAAATCTGAATTAACAGCCTCGGCTCCTGCAACACGATTATATTTCACTTGCATACGCCTCCGTCTAGATAAGTCATGTTATTTATGTCTACTTGCGAAGTTGTTGAAGTTGGGACTTAGTAATTAAAATGTTGGAATTAATTACATTTAGTTTAAGCCTTCAACGGCAATTTTTACTCGACGCCGGCGTCCGGCGTCCACGCAGTAGTCAAAGGTTTAAAGCCATATTAGTCCGATGAGAAATCTTAGAAACTATGATAAAAATAGTAGGTACAATAATAAGTAGGTGAGATAAAATAATTATGAGAAAATCATCTTCACCAACAGTGTAGTAAAGAAGTGAAAAAAAATGACCGAGTACGAGTCACGAAAAAAGGTAGAAATCTGAAAAACGAAAATTGACTTTTCATACAAAGTGACTGGTCACGTGAGTCATGAGGAGTAAAATTTTCGTTTTCAGATTTCGACCTATGTTTCTTGTGGGAAAGTTGTTCAGTTTCATGGACCTTATTACCTCCAAAAATGTGGCTGGTCTTTAAATCAAAAGAGTGTATATTTGAGGGCACGGCAATGCCCCCGCCAAGACGAGCCAATCAAAACGGAAGGGCACTACCTACCTACCTTTTCTCCAAGTGCTTCGTCGTATTTTTGAACCCGTAACGTATTTTTATAAGAGAGAACACAAGAGTACTCTTACTGCAACAAATAAAAAAAAAACCTAATTACAAACCTTTTACGAACCCTTCAAATCCCCTCTAAAAATCAAAAATCCTAATCCACAAAGATCTTTATCAACATTCAAAAAGAATAATCTTCTATATAAAAGGAAGATAAAACGTCTTTGTAGGTGAGGTCCACGAGCAAGTCAGTGGAGGTGGCGAGGTGAAATTAGGGGCCTTGTCCGCGCGCAAGAAAGCACTTTTTATTCGGCGTAAAGTAATTATTGTGTTTTTGTGAAAGAGTTTGTTAGCGGACCATTCAGCCGAGGACACGGACGCTTTCTTGATAGAGGGACGGACTTGGGGTGCGGAGAAATTACATCCTATCGGTATCTTTAGGTTTTGGTTTTCAAGTTGTGTTTTTAATTGTTATGTCCATCATACGGAATTAACTTTAATTTAGGTGCTGGCCTAGTGATATGACCATTGACTAACAAGTCGGAGGTCTCAGGGTCGAATACCTCTGACTTTTCGTAAGTTATGTGCGTATTATAAACTACTTATCACTTGTGTATTATAGTGCCTCGGAAAGCACGTAAAGTTAAGTCCTAAGCGTAAGCCTAAGTAAAGTTTCTCTGGCCGCGTTGGAATGCCGTCCTATCGACCTACGAGAGTGAGGGAATAGAGAGTGTGGAGGTTTTTAGCTAGCCTTTAGATATAAAATCCTTAATTCTCATACATAGCCTTTCACGACGGAACATATCTTTTTTTTACTAAACGCATGGCCACAAAAAAGAACAAATATTGAATACCCGCGTAAAATATTTTTTTTAACAACTATCAATAAAAAATATGAAAAGCCTTTGAAACAATTTTTTTTAGCTAAGACCATTCTCGATGCAGGTCACCTTACAAATAAAAAAAAATCTAGTTCAGTTCGTTTGGGAGTTACACATGCAACAGACACATATACACACGTTAAACTTATAACCCCTCTTTTTCTTCGGAGGTTAACAAGCTTTGCATTATTAATGTTTTTGAATGTAACTTATTTCTACATACAAGTTTACGTAGCAGTTCGTAGACGTCTACGATAGGCGTAGCACTCGTAGCAGTCTACGAGTATTTTCATATTATTTACTTAGTAACTATTAATTATTCTTATTTTTTAATTAAGTAGGGTATTAGTAGTATAATTAGTAATATTTCACGCACATTTCTACAAACATTAAATCTTATCTAAAATAGACTAGTTTTTAGCTACAGTTAACAAAAAATACTTCAAACTAAACCGCCCAAGTCCGTCCCCTTTCATTGCCCGGAATATTCTTGTTTTCCTCAAGTTTTCTCAGCTTTTCTTCGCGTTTTCTTTCGTTTGGTGCCTTAATTAGCTCATTCAGTGCCCCTTCGCACCGCGCTCCCCACCGCACCCCCTAAATTATCTTATTTATTGAAAGCACTTTTATATTACATTTTGACAACCGAATGGTGTATTTAGAGAGCATTTAGGGATCGACACAGGCACAGAATGGCGAATAAGGTGATATTTTATTAGCCAGGGCGTTGAACTTTATGAATATTTTTTGAATAATCAAATATTTATAGGTTTTCATTTTATACGTATCTAAAGATTTTATTGGGAGTCGTAGAGATTGTGAGTTACGCGTGGCTTGTATTTGATAACTATTTTAAAAGATATATTTCGTGTTTTAATTGTTTGTCGGTTTTTAGTTAAATGGGGTAGGTACTGAAGTACATAAATACACTGTAACATGTACCTCACTTGCTACTTGCGCAGATCATAGTGCTGTGAGCGGGCTACGCCCAATTTTTTATGTTTTTATAAAATGTTATTGTGTTCCGGTGAGAATTAATTATAATGAAAACCGACAGAAGTCTGTAATTTCGCTTCAACAAAACCGCAGTGGTTTTTATATTTTTATCTGTCATAATACTTTCGCTTTTCTTTTTAAAAATAAGTATATTTCTTTTAATAATAGTTGAATTACAGGTTTATAGATTTCAAATTATGAGTTTATGAGTATACTATATAGAGTATATATCATATATTTATGTATATGAATTTATAACTAACATAGATGATGGTTAGTTGATGTTTGAATACTTGTTTGTAGTATCTTATTAAAGTAAGTACATTCTATGGCCCAACTCAATATCTTTGAACCACACAAAGTTTACCTTGAATCAAAGGGGACCCGCAATACTTAGCCACTGCACCAATCGTTATGTTGATAAAACAACTCTTCATAACTCAAACATGATATTAACCAACTACCGCGCGACCCACATTGCTCCTATCTTGAAAGATCTACATAAGTACTTAAAAATAAACAACATAAAAAATTAAATAGAGAAAACCTAAAACTGAAATCACTATCTTCACCTGAACCAGACGTGACCGTAAAAGAAAAAGGGGCGAAGTCTTGCAGGAAGTGTCTCTGATAAGCCGCCATAATGGCGGCCGCTGATAACAGCGCTCCCGCCTTTTTCTCCCGCCAAAACAGGGCGCCATTGTCGACACAGAATGGCGACACAAAGCCACTTCTCAACACAATGCCTCGCACTCACACCGAAGTAATAAATTTTTTGTAGTCTATTCACATTTTTATGCTATTTTTATGGTTGGTTAAGGTGTATTTGATTTTTCAAGCTGTATAGGTAATGGATATTGGTGTGTGTGTGTTTAAATTTTAGGATACGATTATAACTCATGCGGAACTTAATGAGAGTATGGAAATGAGATTTCTTTTAATTTTTTAAAATCAATTTGTTGTTTATTTGTCTTTCAAAGTGCATTTATTAGAGATGTGATATGTTAGGTAATGGTATCATAATTGCGTTCAAAGAATTAACAGCCATTCTGTTTAGAAGGACCCATGGAAAAGACACTGAAAGACTGTATACATTTTAATACAAATTATTTAAAATGTATTCTATTCGTTGTAGTTTTAATAAATTAACTGAGTTGAAATTAATTAATTACATGTCTGAGATTACCTACCCTTAAATGTGTTTGAGTAGTCTATTATTAAGTAATTAATGACCTACATTTTAATAATCGTATATATTAGCAAATTCGCTTCTTAATAGCAATATTATAATTAAGTAAGTATAATAAAGTCTCGACAATATTAAAATGTTAATATAACCTTAACATACACACTCAAGTGCTTTCAATTTGTGGTTTTAATAAAATTTTAATTGACACGTATTAGGTTCGCCTAGTAAATTGTAAAGAAGGCAGAGTGGCCGCTTTCCTTCGCCACTCCGCGAACATTAGCGCTGGGGGTGGGTGCTGGGACAAATTTTTGTTTTTCACTCGCGTTAGAGACAGCGATAATGGAGTCACAGCATGCAAGAAAGAGACAACACCAGGTGCACACATTGCCTTTGTTAAAGAGCAAAAATAATAGAGAGAACGGTCGTTTATCTCTTTTTATGGCGGGAACGCTATCTTCCCGCCGACGCTATTATGGAAGACAATTTTGGCGCGAAAGAAAACTGCTTATTACTTCTTATTCTTGGTGGCTGGTTTGGCAAATTTTTCTTTTTTAAAAATCTGGTAAGAGTCAAGTGGGTCGTTTGAGTTCCGTTTTCGTATTTTTGTTGTTTGCACCTGATTTAGTATTAGTAATTAGGAAAGTAGGTAGCTACTTTTCAGTATTAATTATAATACCTATTTAAAAATTCTGGCTATTTCCGGGAAATTGATAATAATTCTTTGCGCATGACTTGTGTTATATTATATAAATATTTAATAAGAAATTTGAAAAAACAACTGACACGGATGGGATTCGAACCCACGATCTTCGGCTTACCGTGCCGACGCTCTAACCGCTGAGCCACCGTATCCCATCAGAATCAGTCGAAATTTCAAATCTCTTTATACGTCTAGGGCGTGTGGTAATATCTATCGGAATACATTACGTATCCGACTCAATGTTCCAAACTTTGCAGTTTTAGAAGGCACCGATGCGATATTACCAATTGTCTTAATATATTAATATCGCATCGGTGCCTTCGGCACGGTAAGCCGAAGATCGTGGGTTCGAATCCCATCCGTGTCAGTTGTTTTTTCAAATTTCTTATTTTATTTATTAAGCTAACATGTGCTAAAACATGTAAAAATTTCACAAAAATATTGTGTTATATTATTTTTCAAGTATATTTTCATAATTTTTATACTGCCAATAATATATTTCAGGTTGTTTAATTTATAGACGACTTATTTTCAAATACTAAACTATTATCTCTTTTCTACCAAGACATCTTTCTTGTATATTTTTTCCCCTCTGTCTCACTGAAACGCTTTATTTTCTCTTACAACAGATAATTATTTCCAATAGCTTTGTCTCATTTCAGTGGTATGTTGACTTTGTTCTCAATAAACCGAATTAATTGATCGCTGACACTTTTGTGGTCGTCGAACAATGGTTTAGAAGATCTTTCAATCTTGATACTTTAGGCTTTGATTATAATGGCATCAAAGAAAGGACGCAAAAATATTGATAAAACTATTAGAAACATAAAAATCTCTCGTGGTAGGTACGAGGTGTGATATCTTCTGTGCCATGGCATGGCATGTGGCATAAATGACTTCTGTGGCATGGCCGCCGCCCAATTTTCGCCATTTTCCTTTGATATTAAAGTGCAGTCATGGTTATGGCTACAATAAGTGGTATATGATCGCTGAATAACAAGTCTCAGGTTCAAACCCAAAGGCACCTCCTTATAAGTTACGAGCGTATTATAAAATAATTATCACTAACTTCTATTCTAATTATATATATCTTATTAGTTATTATTTATTTATATCTATTATAATTATGAGAGAGATGAAAATTAAATAGAGACTGCTTCTATGTTTACCAATACTATCATATCTTCTGTGAAATTGGCTAGTCTCCTTATCGATTTCTATAGCCAAAATCAGCAGTGATTTTTTCTTTACATGGAAATGTCTATAAATTTTCCGACTATCAAGTATCAAGACCCATCATGCCACATTTCGTAAGACCGCCGTCCCTTTGTCGAGCTATTCTTCTCATTTCTTATATCAGTGAATTAGATCGGCCCCGCAAATGGATTAAAACGTTAAGTATTTATTTATCGTACGCTTAATCTGAGATCGCGGCGGTTACACAAACAGACAGATAAATTATACGCTTTGTTAATGTTAACGAGGGCTTACGCTTGATTTTGTGGTTATTTTTAAGTTTGTTCAATTAAGTGATAATTGTGTTTGCTTCGGGTGTTTGGTTGTGTATTATTGTATTTAGTTAGTGGTTTGTAAGAGGTTTTGGTTTCAATGATGATTGACTTACACTGGACTTCAAAACTTAGTACATACTATTGAAATTGTTGAAATTGCAATAACTTTTAAAGTACATAAGATATATTTTCGAAATAAAGAGGCTTAGCAAAATAATTTTCATGAGTTCTTTTTTTTTGCACGGAGAGCACGAAAAGCTGTTGGTCCTGCACTTAAGTCCTTCATTTACATCCTCTTTCTAATCGTGTCGGATTGTCGTACCATCGGACTATATGAGTGCAATAGAGAGTGCACCTGTTTTTTTGCACACAGTACACAGTCCAGTTTTATGTAGTTGGCTAAACTCCGTCAAGATTGGTGGGTGTGACCGAAATTCGGTCAGAAGGAGGTTAATATTGAAAGAGGTAAAATGAAAATTGCCATTAGCTCCGCTAGGTGGCCTGGAAGCGGTCTGTACAGTAATTACCTATTAAGATAAAAAAACAGGTCATTTAAACTTGCGTAGTTAGTTTAGTAGTATATTTCGTAGTAGTTTTACACTTCGTTCCTCAAAACATAGTTTATAAGAAAATATTGGAGAAAGAATAAGAAGGAAAGTAATAATTTATTCAGCTCAAAAAACTGTTTTTAAGTCTCAAAAAAGTTAGAGGACGTCTTAAGTATTAAACTTCACTACCTGCTTATATAGGTACTTTAAATTTAAGTACACAATATATTTTTTTAACTTTGTATGATAAGAGGCCTTTGCTCTGTAGTGGGACAGTTACAGGCTGATTTATCTATTTATTATAACCCACACTAGGATTTCATTTTCTTTTTCAGCGACAACAAACAGCTACATCACTCATGTAGGTACTAATCTATTCTAAATAATACTGTAGCCCACATTGCTGTCCACAGATTATTCTCAAACTATTTTATAAGAATTCACCCGAGCCAGACTATCATACACTACAAGATTTCTCCCTCCCAAGTTAACTCAACGGAGAGCAGTAAAAACCAATAGAACGGAGGCAATCATTGGAATTTCCCGTTACTTAACTTTCTTTCTCCGACTGCTTGTTGACACGCCCCGGACCCCATCATTACCGTCGCCGAGACGTTTGCCTACAAATCCTTCGGTAATACATATAATTTACTTTTTAATTCAATCACCTTCGATTTTATTTGCTTACCTATTCCGGTTTTAATTCTGAATAGCTTTTGGTAATGACAGAATTGGATTGGTAAATTATTGTTAAGCTTTTCAATCTAAAAATAACGAGGTGTGAGTGAATATTTTTATTAGTGTACATAGACATGTAAACACAACTTTTTAACAGGCGTACCAATAATATCTATAGCGTGTATTATTAAGAAAATTAGGTTTGTTATACAGATATAAGAACCATCCCTTTTACATGTAGACAAATCGTAGGACTATTATTTAGATACCTACTTCTAAAGAGTGTCAAAAGTGCAAATGTAGATATACATACATGACTGTACACTGTAGTGTTTATTTCCAAAACGCTTATTAATCTGTTTCTTTCCGGAATTTGAATAGCAATTATAAGTACTGTTTATTTTTTCAATTTTTGATACTTAGCGTAACATAATTGCAATTTTTGTAGGTATCTTTAATTTTAAAAAATACAGATAAAAAGAATAATCACTGATAATGTAGCTTTCTAGTAAAAGAACCTTTGAAAACACAAAAAAAAAACAAATCTTTTCTGTTTATAATATTATAGTTTAGATTTTAAAGAGCCTTCCAAATTATATTCTTTGCAGAACAAAATGTAATAAACTCGAATTTCTTCACATTTCCAATACCATTTTTTTTTTACAAAAATACCTATTATAGACGTCATAAGTCTCTCGTCTGTTTACCGCTAGGCATTTGGTTTCGGGCGGCGCGTCGAGGTGTCAGATTGAACTGAATTTAATTTGTACAAAATGGAAATACCCCCGTCTGTTCAATGTGTCGGGGAACGTTTTTATTTAATTCTTTTTCATGTATAAGAAAATTTATTTGATATGGTGACGCCTGCTATGGCCACTCTACATGCAATGTGTTGTATATTTGAGCTTTATTATATTATATGTATTTACCTTCTTGGATGAACCAAGGCATGTGTTTTTCCCTATCGGTTTTTCTTTATAAATTCTTTATAATAACCGTTATAAATTCTCTCAGGTGTGCTAGTTTCTTCACGATGTTTTACCTCATCGTTTTAGTAAGTGATAAATAATTTCTAATTCACCCATGGTTTTGAACCTACGGCTTTTTGAAGCTTATCAAGGCTTATAAGAGCTATAACGTGGCTGACCATATCAAGGTTGCTGATTTGCAATGCCACTAGCACTTCGAGGTTGACGCGAGGTCGATACGTTCCTATTTTGGATCCTAGTTCCAATTTTGGCACTTGACAAGCATTGCAGTTGTTATTTTAGATGATAAGTACTATTTTTTTATTAAATAATGTTGTTAAACTGTTTATTCCTATTATATTCAAATTGCTGTGATGTAGTGCTGCTTCTGCATTTTTTATTTTTTTTGGTCAGAGGATACGAAACGGGGCACTATGAAAAAAAGACTTATTTTTATTCTATGCATGGTCGAGGGTGAGCTTGGTCGACGGAGCCCCGCTTCGCGGGGCTCCTACTTCTAGGTGGTTTATAAAAAAATAACCACGAAGGGGATGGCGGGGTCTATTCGACCCCGCCATCCCCTTCTAACCTAACCTATCCGAGTCGGGGTACTCTGAGTCGGGGTGTTAACCATATTATGATGCTCGACTCTGCAGTTTCGGCTTTTTGGTCGCCTTACGCCTTAGTAAATGAAATCCTTTCTTCATCAGTTTTACGGCGAACCGATGGTTGGAGACAAAAATCACCCAGACCCAGTCTTAAATTGTTCTATACGATAGAATCGAAAAAAACGCGATATTAAAAAAAAAATATTTTCGTCTAAATTTTTCTAAGTGTTTTTTCCTCAGTGCCCCGTTTCGTACACTCAAACCTTTTTTTTTGGTGCCAAAATAAAAGCTTCTTTCTTTCTTTCTTTCTTTCTCATACGAGGTCAAAGCGCGTTATTTAAAAAAATAAGACCAATAAAACAAGGCGTATAATCGTTGATAAGATGTTTGCTAAAACAGTTTAAAACACCAAGGTTCACACCAGACAGAGCATCGATCGAAACGTAATGTAATTTATAAGAAAACCTCAGCGTCTCACCGTTTTATGTGAAAAGTAATGACATACCATAGAGTTTTATAGAAGATCCAGTGCAAAGCAAAATAGACGCTATGTGTTAAAATCATAGACAAAGATAGAATGATAATCTCTTGCACTAAATTAATGGTTTTCAGTAATCTAGCATTGATAGTGGTATAATTGTTAAACTGCCAAGTCAAAGATCTTTGGTTCGATGTCCAAGCACGCACCTCTGAATTTTCAAATTTATGTGTGTTATAGAAAATACCAGAAATTACACAAATCACTTGCGAAAACGGTGAAGAAAGGATTCGTGGGGAAATCAACACACCTTTTTTATTTTTTTTTTGTGACCGGGGGGAGTAAAAAATGTTCTTATCGCATACCGTAGTCCAAGGATGTACGGTTATGTGGAGCTCGCACCCACAAAAAATTGTTAAAATCACAATAGATCTGTCGATTGTGACAATATCTGTCACCAACTCTGCAATCGAACCCGCTACACAAAGTGCAGAAAGCTAATCGCTTAACATCCTCTTCAGGGTTTCACTTATATCTAAATTTTAAATAAAAATTATTTATTTATAATATTTTCTTTTGTGGTATTTCTGAACTTATTTACTTCATCATAATGAGGTGTGCCGTCGGATCAGACAGAAATCGTCTTTATCGCCACAATTGTGGTTCTATTTTGCGCACGATTCATTTGAATGTTATAGCCAAGCATCGCAATCCATAACCGAGTCAACTTCATGAATTGAATTTCATATTTTTAGACATTTCACTTCCAGAGTATTTTGTATTGTATAACAAGTATAACTTATTTTAACATTCAAATAGCTCTCTCTATGGATATATACATCGATGTCTACTCGTGATATTTATATAATCTCTATTTGTTTTATATTTACAAATTCCGAATATAAGTCATTTTCAAATAGTCAGTTGAAATTAAGCTTTCTTAATTGCATTTCATAAGCCCAGTCTGATATAAACTAAACTATGTCATTCAAAGACGACAGAATTACTGGCAGACAGGACACAATTTAGCTAGACCAAGCGGCTGCCTCCAGCGAAATTAAATGACGCTGCATTCGCAAAGAAAATGCAATCACCGTCCCGGTATATTCCCCGATGCAAATCTCAATTTCCGAGTCAGTGTGCCCCGCTATTCCTTACGCTAATAAAACGTGCACCAAACTGAGATGCTGTTTCGCTCGCTGATGAACGCTAAATGACGTTATGACAGCGCACGCCGTCATTTAACGCCTATTTGGTTCCAATTTCAAATCTGACGCGCTCCCCTGCGGTTCCGGACACGAACGGGGCATAGATAATAGCGTTTTGTTTTGTAAGTTTAAATGTTTTTTGGCCAGTGTCGTATTAATGAATTATGACTTCGAATTTTGATTTCTTTATGGCAAATCTACACACTTTTAATTAAACTGTGTAAAGTGTGTACACACAGCAAGGCTTATTAGGTTGACAGGGGCGCTAGATAAGGTTGTATTTTTTTAAAGATTTCATAAGACGAAAAGGTACAACTGAAACATATAAAACTAAACAATTTTTTACAATCTCATGCTTCTTCAAAAATCTTTATCCTTTACTAGCAGCCCTGCCAACCTAATAGCTTTGCTGTGTGTACTCTTCAAAGTTTGAAACATAAACCGATTCGAGGGAGTTTTATCCAAATGAAATTTGGATAGACTGCAGTATGTGAATGGTGAACAAACAAGAATAAAAATGGTTAGCTTTGGGCGGAAAAAGAAAATGGAAGAAATCAATATGGCCGAAACAGAGAGGAGTAAGCCGCAAGCTCCTCGTCGAACCGACACAGAAGTTAAAATGAAAGCAGTTTGATATGGAGATAAGACACTTCAGTTACATACATGTGATATTTTTTAAATTAGAAGTAGGAAAATCCTTATAGAAATTCTTTAATTAACACAGATAAGATTATTAGTATAAGTGATACATAAAATTTGCTTTGATTGTATGACGGGTGATGGGATAGTCCCACGTTGGGCGCCAAGAATAATGACAAGATAAGCGTTGGGCGCCAAAATAAAAAAAAAAATCGATTCACATTTCACAGACTAAACAGATCTAACATTGTCTATAGCAATTTCTTTTATTCGTAGCGCAGCTATCACGTTACGAATCCCGATACACGAATATCCGTTCTGCCATTTTGGCGCGCGGGCGGCCGGAAACCCAAGGATATAAAGTTTCGCGCGCCTTTCTGCCCGCCATGACACTTTTCAATATTTTTACTCTTATTTACCGCTATTATTTATGTCTCCATTCTTCGGCGGGGGAAACCGATCGTCTATATTGTCTGTTGTTGGTTTTCTATCATTGAGTCCTTTATGTTTTGTTTGCGTTGACCTCTGTTTTTTTTTGTTGTGGGCTAAAAATGGGGATAGCTAAAAATAATAGAGTATTTTATACTTTTTTGTACGAATTCAGTCGTAAAAGAGGTGAACTACGCATGTGTTGGTGATCGAAATTATTTGTACTTTTAAACTTCATACTAAATCGATACTCAAATAAAATTATACTTGTAGATAAATCAAGATGTTTTCATTATCTATACCTACGAGATTTTCTATATCAGCTTAATGCTGAGTGTCAGCCATTTTTAGCAACATTTAGATAAAACAAAACAACAAAAAAAATAGCAAATCCATTTAAAAATGGAATCAGCGTTACTTTGCGGAAATCTATAATATTTGGAATGTGAAAAACAAGATGTACTTAATGTTAATTCCGCTATTAATAAGTATATCAAGCAGGGATGCATTAAAATTGTATGCATAATTGGATGCATAATTTTATGTTGGGTTGACTGGAGTATCTAAATGACAGGTTTTAATTATAGTTAATAATTTAAAACCTTGCACATTGCATACTGAATGGCTGATATAGCTGCTCGAAATCTTTTTCGTAAGATCTCTGTACAACATACCAACTTATATTCGCAATAAATTATTTGTATTTGAAAAAAAACATACTTATTAAAAGTGGAATTAACACGACATATTGTTTTTCGTAATTCTAAATTTATTCATTTCAAAAACACTGTAAAGTCTAAATAAATAACATCTGTCAAGTGCTTAGAGTCTTCAAAAGATTTTCTATTCATATATAATCGCATCGAGTCCATAGACTTGAAAAGCTAAGTTTCGTCCCCACAGTGTCCGATACGTTTTTTATTCGCATAGAATGGATCTTTTCAAGTCCACAGCGGCGTGAGGTGGTCACTTTGTTGGGAGATTCTGCTGGATGTGGCTTAGAATAGAGTTGTGGATATTTTAAAAAGTTATAAAGATTTTTAATACTGGTTGTACATGACATGACATGGCTTTATACACTTTTGAGAGCTTGGCATATTTAAAAATAGAGATTTAATATGAATATCGGAGTGATTAGGTAATGCTATTTCAAAATATTTCTTCTATTTTAAACTATCGGGGTGATATTTCTACTTTATGTCTCAGCAACTCGAAAACACAATTAAACTGTTGAGAAGAATTGTTGTATTAATTAAATTGTTTGAAAATTGATAATTAATCTCGTAATTATTATTATTTTATAATTTGTGAAATTAATAGTTTAGATTTTTTTAAAGTAGCGGAGTCGTATACCCGTATACTACTTGAAAAGTTAGTATACCTATTGTGTTTCGTACGCTCATCGAAAAATCACTCGTAAAATTCTATACATCTTCGTCCTCAAGCAATGGGATACACAAATAGGACTATGAACACGACTTTTATTCGTTCATCCGATTAGACTGTATATGCTTATGAGCTCTTTGTCGTGCGTTTTTGTCGTCGCAGTTAATCGCAGCGATCGTGCGCAACCGTGCGGCAACGCTTATACTCTCAAAGAGACACAATGCGCGCTTTATATTATTTTGTATCGATATGTTAGGTACGTTATTGGAATGTATTTGGAATTTTAAAAAGGAAGGATTTTTTTATATTTACATGTTATGTAATGCTTGTTTTAAGAGGGTTAGGTATCAACATGTCAATCTACTAATGACTTTAATACACAACTCATCATCTGCCTAGCCTTTTCCCAACTATGTTGGGGTCAGCTTCCAGTCTTACCGGATGCAGCCGAATACCAGTGTTTTACATGGAGCGACTGCCTATCAGACCTCCACAACCCAGATACTGGGTTACACGATACCCCTTGGTAAGACTGGTTGTCAGATTTCGGGCTTCTGACTACCCGTAACGACTGTCAAAGATCTACAATTGACATCCGGGGCCAACAGCTTAACGTGCTATCCGAGGCACGGAGAGTGATAATTAATTTATAAAACGCACATAACTTACGAAAAGTCAGAGGTGCGCGCCTTGGGTTCGAACCCGAGACCTCTGACTTGCCAGTCAACGGTCACCACCACTAGGCTATCACGACTCTAATACACAACTATGGAGAAAAAATATTATAATCTAAGTAAACTTGTTTTTTATACTTACTATTTACACTGAACCTAATAGATAAAAGTCGTCAAAGATTTCCTCCTCATCACCGTCAGTTGCAGATAGCAATGCTGATTCTTTAAGTAGAGAATGAACCAGCCCTCTGGTCATGCGTGCTGTCAACTAGTCTCCGAGAAATTTCCTTGTAGGTATAGGAGACATGCACTTGGACCCCATGGCCCTAGGGCCAAATGGCTCAAAGATAATAGCAACCAATATTGTTGCTATATTTGCGCCGTTTGAGGGTCTCCGCGGCTGCAGCGTCAGCACAGCTTGCTGAGCTTGCAAGATGGGATCGAGCAAGGATGTCGAAACCCTCCCGCGCTAACGCCGTAGCGAACGGACGTGTTTATTATCGCTCCGTAATTTTAATTCTTAAAAGTGGTTTTAATATTATAAAACAATAGTAACAATACACTATATTGTGTTTAATACAGTGAATAACAACTCAGTAACTTTTTAAAATAAAGAAACAATCATATTCATCCATAATAAACAATTTTGGTTTCAAATATCAGTGCAATTTAAAGTGTTTGTGCCAGCCACGTCACGTGCGCTTCGCGTCATTGCCAATTTCAAGGTCAAACGACGTATTTAAAAATTCAACTGTTTATACTTGTGGGACTATTGTTACTACGGAACAGTATTTTCGTCACATTTGTATAAGTTTGTTTGGTCTCGAGGCTTAAAGGTGGGCCTGGAAGTGACTCGTGCATGACTATAAGTGTGATCGAATCCCAGTAAAACAACTTTCTTTTTGGATTTTATCGACAAGTTTTTTTTACGTTGGACTTTCATGAAAAAATGTTTAATATTTTATAACTGTATTTGTGTGGGATTTTATATATTTTTTTTATTTTATTTTTTTTATTTTTTTTTTTATTTTTTACTGCTTTTGTGTTGGGACTAACTTGAACCAGCTTTTGCAAGTTTTAACGCTATTTGGCATAATGGATTGTGCTGCTTGTAACAACGAATTACTGCCTGGCGATGCATTTCTCGAGTGTGCTTCTGAGTCTTGTAGTAAAATATACCATTACTTATGCAATAATCGACAGCTAACATTAGAAGAAAGATCTACTTGGGTGTGTCCAGAGTGCCACTGCGCCGCTAGAAAAGGTGGTCGTAACTGTGATATACCGATTCCTGTGTGTACGCCAATTAATTTGAATAATATTTCTTTACGAAATAAAAGCGATACTCAGTTGCGTCGATCTCCAGGGGACTCATCCCTCACTATGACAATGGAAATGCAGCTTTTACGCGACCAAATATGCATGTTGACAGAACAACTAAGTGATGCAGTATCCACCATTGCCCAATATCATACTGCACTGACTGACTGCATGAATAAGATCGACATATGCAACGTAAAATTAAATAAATTAGAACAGAGGTCGGAGTGTAACCGATGCCTACTACTTAGTTCCTCAGAAAACAATATTAAGCCTACTCAGATGGAGAATCTAGACATCGGTAACAAGAATAAAGAATTGCAGAATAATCCTAGTGAGGTGCAAAATGAAAGCAGCTCGGTACCTACAACTAATACCACTTATGCACGAGCAGCCTGTCATCAAGTCAGTAAATTGCAGAAAAATATTATCCTACAACCAGAGGTATGCGTTAAGGCGAGCAGTGGACAGGATGTTTCTAAAACCGATGTATCAGCCCAAATTCATGATGACCAAAATTCACTGATAAATGAATGGACAGAGGTACGTAAAAAAAAATCTAAGCGAGTCAGTTCTGTTCGTTGTACCGCAGGCCCTGAGATAACTTCTCTTAAGGCGGTAGAATTTCGTAAGTATGTTCATTTGTGGAACATGAAATCTGGAGCCAGCGAAATATCCGACTACTTACAAAAGATCTGTACTGTAGGCACTTGCACTATTGAAGAGCTTAAACCCAAGGGCGACTACAAATCGTTTAAAATAGGCGTACCCGTCAACTTTTACGAACAGTGTATATCGGCTGATACATGGCCCGACAACGCTCGTGTACGAGAATGGTTTTTTCGAAGACACCAAATGGGTAAATCCAGCCACAGTCGTTCCTAAATCTTCGCATATGCATGGTCATAGACGCACGATCAGCATCGTCTACCAAAATGTCAGAGGCCTTAACACTAAACTAAATTTCTTTAGAAATAACTTATCTATCCTTGATTCTGATGTCATAGCAGTAACAGAATCATTCCTTACCTGTTCCGTACTGGATCTAGAAGTAACAAGTAACAATTGGTCTATATTAAGACGAGACCGGACGACTGGTGCATGTGGCGGCGTAATGCTCGGTGCACGACCTGGTATCAGACTTACACGCTGTCAAGATTTAGAGACACAAACTGGAGAAGATCTCTGGGCCAGATGTACCTCGGAATTCTCGTCGTATTATGTTTGTGTTGTGTATATCCACCCTAGGGCTTCTGACGAAATGTATATGTGTTGGTTCCAAAAAGTTGAATCCATAATAGATTCTTTAAAGAGTACAGTTATTATTGTTGGTGATTTAAATTTAAATCCTAAGTATGTATCATCTAATATTTTAAATTACTATTGTTATTTTCTATGTGCCTGTGGACTGACTGATAAGAATGAAGTAGTGAATGAGCATGGAAGTAAATTGGATGTAGTGCTGGTATCAGAGGGTTGTATTAGCGTGGACGTACTCGAAATAAAGGGAGGAGGTCTTGTCCCACGACGTGATGCCTACCATCCACCATTAGAAGTATGTATATCCGTTAACCAAAATGAACATTGCCCTAATTCATTTAAATTAAATCCTAGTAACCTTAATGAACAGCATGATTGGAACTTTCCTAAAGGAAATTACGAACTACTTTACCAACTTATCACCGAAACTTCATGGCAAGATGTATATGAAGCCAAAAGTGCTGACTCTGCTTTAGAATATTTCTATAACAACATATATAACTTATTTAATGAATGTATACCTAAAAAACACAGATCTAATAAACCATCTAGACGCTATCCCGTATGGTTTACGGGTGACATCATATTTGATATCAAACGAAAAGCTCAACTTCACCGTAAATGGAAATCCACTCAAAACCAACTTATATATAATGAGTTCTCAGCTCTTAGGACTAACCTGAAACATAATATAACACAAGCGTATAATAGTTACATTCACCATATACAAACAAAATTAAAGAAGGATCCCCGTGCCTTTTGGCAATATGTGAATAGTTTTAAAGCTAAAGGTGGGTTCCAGCCCCAAGTTACTTTTAATGGTCAGGAATATACCGGTTCCGATGCAGCACAGGCTTTTTCAACCTTTTTTGCAAATGTCTTCTTACCAGAAACTCCTCTTCTAGAATATAACAATTTAAACGACAATAGTCCGAATCTTTCATCTAACTTTGTGCATATTAATGAAATTAAATTAAATGATATTACAACCGCTATGAATAAATTGAAAGCCAATTCGGCCATTGGTCCTGATAAGGTTCCACCTTTCATTCTAAAAGGATGTAAGGATTTTCTTATTAAACCAATACTTCATATTTTTAATATGGCTGTTTCTACTGGTCATTATCCACAAAAAAGGAAAATTACACGTGTGCAGCCTATACCAAAAAGTGGCGATAATTTAATCGTAGAAAACTACCGACCTATAGCTATTCTGTCATCCCTTCCGAAACTATTTGAATCAATACTACACTCTCTGATTAGTAGCCAGATACAACCTTACCTTTGTGATTCTCAACATGGTTTTCGATTCAAACGTTCCGTTAACACAAATCTTCTAACATTAGTAGACCTCATCTCAGAACATTTAGAAAAAGGTATACAAGTAGACGTCGTATATTTTGATTTTAAGAAGGCCTTTGATCGAGTTGATAATGATATTTTACTCAATAAACTAAACCTTATTGGCTTTACACCTAAATTACTTAAATTGTTTGCAAGTTACTTAAGAGACAGACAGCAATATGTTCACTATGGCTGCTATGAATCTGCACTGTATCACACTCGATCAGGGGTCAGTCAAGGTTCTATTCTGGGACCTTTACTATTTGGAATAATGGTAAATGATCTGGATTCTGTATTAAAGAATAGTAGATGTTTACTTTACGCTGACGATTTAAAGTTAATATATGGCATTGAAACAGAAGCTGATGCATTAACATTACAAGAAGACATAAATTCTGTGTTTCAGTGGAGTATTAAAAACAAACTCCTATTTAATACCGCAAAATGTAGTATTATGTCATTTAGTCGCGCACATAACCCTCGCCATGCTCAATATTTCTTAGGTGAAGATCAAATAGCTCGTGTTAACACTGTAAAGGACCTTGGTGTGGTTTTTGATACTCACCTAAATTTTCATGATCATATGCGTTCTCTGGCAGCTGATTCATATCGTAGACTAGGCTTTGTCATACGTAATATGAGAGAATTTAATAATCCTCATGCTATTAAATTAATTTATATGGCTTTAGTCAGAAGTAAATTGGAGTCAGCATCTATAATATGGAATCCCTATGAAAGTACCTACGCCTCGCTTCTGAAAAAAATCCAAAAAGCATTTTTAAGATTTTTTTACAAAAAATTACATGGATACTACCCATTTCTATACCCTACTAAATTTTTACTTGGTATGTTATCTTTTAATTCTCTTGAAGTAAGGCGTATGTACTCTTTACTCACTTTTGCTTGTGGGGTTTTAAGAGGTAACTCTGATTGCCCTGAGCTTGTGGGTCAGCTAGTAAAATTATTTGTTCCGGCTGTACCCAAGTACCAGCTAAGGCCACGCAAACATCAACTACTAGCTACACCCACGTTGACACATACAGTGGCTTATGATAATTCTCCTTTGGTTCGAGCTCTCACATTGTTGAATGACCTTCTGACATCAGCACCGCACTGCGATTTATTTGCATCAAGATGGATAACAGTGTGTTGTGAGTGTCTGAAGTACTGCGAGATGATGGATGAATAATAATAATTAATCTTGGTATGTACAACGAATTGGTTACTGAAACTGTAATGTTGTATATGTGTATTTGAATAAATAAATAAATAAATAAATGTTGCGACCTACACCTAAGGCTTTCCCATCGTCGAGTACCAAGACATTTGGTTCCAATACTATGGAGTGATTAGTAAGTAAGTACTCCGATACTATTTTTTTTACATAAGAACACTCTCGGTCAAGTCAGCTTTGAAACAAAAATTAATATAAATATAAATAAATGTTTTTCTTTCAATTGTTTATTAAAACATTCGCGGCTACAATAATAATAAACATACAACCTTAAAGAGCATTTTAACCCTCAAAACCCTACCAACTTAAGATTCAGTGCACATCACAGCTAATTAACCACAGACCAACAAAACAAACTAACAAAACAGTAGGCAGTAACTCAATTACACGCCCACAATTCCTTATAAAAGAGCCTTTATCGAATTACAGAGCGTTTTGCACCCCGCCATTATGCGAAGAATCGTCACAAACGAACCATTGTCGAGGACACTGCGTCGTATTGTTCGTGTTATCGTACTAACTACGTCGGTTTTTGCTGTATCTCTTCCGTTGAGCTAGGATTTAGGGAGACGTGGAAATAGGTAGATTAGTTCACAGTGTTTGTAAGTAAAACTTTTATTAGTTAAAAGTTTTATTTTTTGTTTTTAGTTGGACTAATTTTGACATTATTTTTTTATCAAGTTAGATATATGTATGAAAAAAGCATTTGTTTGTCCATGAACCCACGATGGTAAGTGATGTTGTGGTCTATGGAGGAGCACACATGCCATACTTTCCTTATATTATTTGTACCTATAATAAAAACAATAAAGAATCAATCTTTAAGTTCCCTAATCATGCTATCCTATTTAATATTATAATGTGAAAGTTTGTGAGGTTGTATATTTGTTGTGTAATTATTTCATGAAAAAACCGATTTTGACTAAACCTTACAGTAATATAGCTTATACGTCAGAATAACATGTACGCCACAATTATTAACATACCACGCTGGGCGAAGCCGCGGGCGTGTGAGTCGTTTAATTATGACTCAAAAAAAATTGTTAATTAAAGAGTAAAATAATTAATTTGTTTTATTATAGAAAGTAAAATTTATTTTTTTAATAATCTGTTTGGTTTTTTTTTTTTTTTTTTAACAGAAAGATTCTTGTCATAAGCATGAACCGATAGATTTTCATTTTCCTCTCAGAAAACATAACAAATTAGGCAGAAACCTACCAACCGCATAATGTTCTTTCTTCCCATATCTATTCATAGTCCTCATTGATTGTCGACCTCACGCCCTTACAAAAACTTATCATCATGACATTTTGTTCAGTTTTATTTTCACTATGATATACACCTTTGCAAACATAACTTTGCATTCAAGGTATAGATTTATGACTCTTATATTTTAGACATAAAGTTGAGTATTGTATGTGTTTGTGTTGAGTATAAAAGGAGGTAAGATGGTTTTTTTGGAGTTGCAGCGGAAATAAGCTTCTTTGTGTGACAGTATCGTATCGGATCGTCAACCGCTTCCTTTCTGGAGATTATTGTAGACGCCACAGCAAATAAAACTTATCGGCCAGTGTTTGAATATTAGTTTTTTTGTGTTTGGTGCTTTCTTTTGTATGTTCAGCTGAGTGTGTGAGATTCTACATTAATAAAAGGACGGTCTTGCCCTAAAAATCATAATATTTTCCTATTTTTCTAGTATCTAACACCCTAGCCTAGCAATCCCTACCATAATCAACACTTATATCGTTGATTCGTTGAGTTAGTTTCTAAGTGCGGGAGAGTCTGATACTAAGAGACCTAAAGTACCAGACGGGTAAATGGGTAGGAAAAGGTAACGTGTACGTCGTGCAATGTACACAGGGAATGATATTCTCACTGCCGCACAGACGTAGATTTCAATGATTTAGGCGGCCAAAAGCCCATTTACCAAAAAACAATCTAATGATAAATTAACCATTTACGCGGATAGTACATAGATTTAGGAATACAATGGTACCCATTTTAACTTTCTACGATGCGCAGGAGATTATCCTCAAGCATTGTAAAATTCAATAATCGCTTAACGTGTACACATGTTTTCTCGACGCTCCTAAACTTGCAACTTTTGTAAAGTGCATATTTGTTTAAAAAATGACTGTTTCCGTGTGAAAGTAATGGATTACAATAATTTAGGTAAATAGCTATGTTTTTCAACAGTTATTTACTTGGTTTTCATTTTCCTTGATACACTTTTTCATTGTCAAAGATAGGTCTATCAAAAATGAGTTTTTTTTTGTATTTTTAATTTTAATGAGGTCTTTTAACTAACTTCCGGGTCCGTCCGAGCAATAATTTCTTTATTTTTCAATACTTTACATATTGTGCTATAAAACGGCAAGAAAATTAGCCGCGGAAACCCGCGCTTTTGAAAATCAAGAGCATTTGAATATTTTAGTCAAAATTCAGCAAAATAGAATGTTAGTGCTATTTTGTATTTAATCAATTTACTTTTCGTTTTAGGTCTGTTTGGTGCTTTGAGTACTAAAGTACTGACTCGGGACTACTTGTTTGACTAGATACAAAGGCAAATTTTACCAAGTTTCAGTGAAAAACCCGAATATTAAGAAATTTTCTTTTGAAGCGTTATGGTGACATAGAAAATGGTAAAAACTGTTTTAAAGCGAAGGTTTTCTTACATGAAAACCGAATTCAAGAAAAGATTGACGAAAATAAGTAAACACAAAGAAGTTTTTTTTAAAAAACAACAGAGATTGGTTAGAAGGAACATTCGTGATTCCATTAAAGTTGTTCTCTTCTCAAGGTAGACCACGTTAATCTTATAAAGATTTAAGTGAGCGCATTAAAAGAAGAAAAACGGAAGAAGTCCGTGGAACTTTAGGCCATGACATCATTATTCACGATGCTCCAACGGTTTTTACAAAATACTGGGCATAGAGATGCTTCAGTTTTCAAAGAAATGACTAATTCATAATATAGGCTAGGAATTTGTACGTGGAGCTGTATGGATGGCATCCAATGTCTCCGACAATGCATTAAATATTGATGCATGGTGGACAAATTATAAGCAATTCGCTACTTCCTAATAATCAGTTATCTGAGGAGGCAGCAGAAGCTCGGTACAAGCATTTCCAGTCATACCGGCTTAACTTTGCTAGAGAGTTTTCTAGAAAGGAATGCAATTTAGATGTATTTAATAAGCTTTTATTAATATCGGACCCTTTGATCAGCTCCAGGAGAAAAAATAAGATAGCTTTTCGCAAAGCTTTCCTTCCTGAAACAATAGAACTGTTGATGTCTGCCAAACCAAATAGAGAGAAGGAATGCTCACAAAGTGACGATGATATTATATAAATAGATTTACAGTAGTTTGTTTTACTAGAATACTTCGATTTTTTTAAAATATTAAAAATTTAATTAGCAAAAAAAAATTATGAAACTTTTTTATATATTTTTGAAAAAAAAAAGCTATTTTTATGTATAAAAATGTTGTTTATTAATGAAAAATATTTTATTGGATCAAACAAGGCTTATTTTAATTTCATTTTGTAATTTATAGCAAAAAATATTTTTGGCCGCCTAAATCATTGAAATCTACGTATGTGTGCCGGTCGAGCAGGCTCACAAGACCGATCATACTGACGGCTTAAGGTGTCTTGGCCACAGTGAGAGGAAGTATGTAGGAGGTTAGTCACATAGGAAACACATTATACGAACTTCAACACATTATATTTCACACAATCACACAAATGGGCATTACAAGATAATAAACAAATACTTAACTTATTAGGCACCTGGACGTCCAACTTTAACTCCTTAAAACTCCTTAAAAACTGCTTAAAAACTGGTTAAAAACAACTAACTGATTTTGAGTATTACATTTCTTTTTATAGACTACCCAACAATAGTAAAAAAGTACTTCAAATGCGCCATCTTTCTACCAATCACAGATTGTCACACAATTTAGCTAATATCTTAATACATTGGCAATAACAATTTAATTTAGTAGAACAGTCTCAAAACATAATAAGATTATTATATACATTTTAAAACCAATAAACAGTAATCTTTCATTTGAACTGAATAAAATATGACATTGATTGAGCATACTTTAGTTACTTATTTTTAGAATAACAACAAATTATCAAGATATTATAATACAATTAAATACAAAGAGCATTTTAAACATCGTTAGAATATATGTTATTGTTATATTTTAATTCTGATATTAAATAGTATCTTCATAGTTAAATCATGACAGGTCACAACTTTCGTTCGGAAATTATGACGAATAGTTACTGTTTCGTTTAGAAATACTTTGAGATTACAAACAAATAGGGAATATTTCATACCAAATATTACAAATAAATCCTCGATCTCTATAATTCTATATTTCCTGACAAGTGCGTGTGGTTAGGTACTTTCGATTGTAGGATGTTTGACAAAGTTATTTTGTCTCTAAGTAGATGACGTGATGAACTGTCTACAACAGTCTACAAGTCAATAAGTCTAGTTTCAACTTAGACATGGTTTTACACAACATTGAAAATCCTGTACCTACCATATCGTGTACTGGGGTACTTATGTGTATTCTTCATGAATATTCTTTTTAATTTTCTTTTGAAGTAATAATTGGGGTTCGAATTTTTTTTTGGCAGAGCAACAGTAATATGATTTTTCAATCTACTATAAACTCGAACTTTAGTGTTCGTGTTAAGAGATAATTGATTACTAATACCTAAGCTCAGGATTTTGACTAGCTCTTAAATTAAGATTACAGAACTACTAACTATTGTGGTTATTATAGTGACACTCCTAATTATTAGCCACATAAACAGAACAATTTTACAGCTTGGAAGGCTGAAATCCAATATAAATATATTCAGTTGAAAAACAGCAACAACAACAGGTAGGTTCATATATTTTATTAAAACTTTTCGATTTATTAAAGAAAAAAGCTATCCTAAACACATACATCACATAATATCTGCGTAACATTCAGGAGTTGAATCCCAAACCCTTTGATTCGGCAGCCCTGAGTACGGGCCGCTCGGGGCACAAACAAATAACCCGACAAAGTGACTACAGAAATCGCTATGATTGAAAGGGGGTGCGTATTACGTGTTTATAGAAACTGATAGAGATTGAGCCTGTGAAGAAAATAATTTCAATTTATGTTACATGCATGGATGTGTTGAACACACGGCCGGTTTCTGGTACGAAAATATCGCTAAAATAGGTAGGTATATTGCGTGAAACGTAATGTGAATCCTACAGATGTATCGGATATCGAATTCCTAGCCATATTATTCCCAAACTTTGTTGGGGTCGCCTAATAATCTACCTAGATTCAACACAAAAGGAAATTATTTGGTATTCTTTTTGGAGTTGTCCTTGCGGGAGTCAAAGGTTTACAATTATTTGAAATGCTGTAACTATAAGATGGAATGGAAAGGTATGGTCAGCATCTTCAAGCCCTCTGTATCAAGAGCCAAATTCTTGATCTCCATGTAAGTTACGACTTTCACTTTTTCTATGATCCGTGCCATGTTATAATTATGCTTCCATCTCTTCCTGTCTTCTCTTTCCATTAATTTCCCTCTCTATGTTATAAATTATGAATGTGTCATGGGCCATGGCGTATAAGATGCAAACTATTAACTACTATTTTGTTAGTAATTCTTTCCGTTTAGTTCCATTTTCAGCTAAACCCCTCAGCCTCCTCCCTCGTCAGCGCCCTTTTCGACAGGTTCCAGACTTAATCTAACCAACCTCTCTGATGAATATAAACTGATAACTTGGTGTAGGTACATATAATTTAGGTGTTGCGTGACAATTGCCATCGTCACCAATCAATATAGCCGTCAGTATTTATCCAAACACGGCATCCTTTCGCTGACTAAAATGCAGGTCACGCGCGCGGCTATCCGACACAAAGGCGTCAAATTTGCACGTCGGCGGCGTTTACGCGACATCTCGCATTCATCGCATTGACGCTGTGTATACGAAAAATTGCCATTATGCGTCCCCAGCCGCCATGACACCCGGTGACGGAACTTTTTCGCCTTTTGTATGCGGACGTTTGTTTATTTGAATGTTTGAAATGTTTTGGTCAGGCTAATCGTTATTGTTATCGTCTTCTTCATTAGGATATCAACAGTCTCTGCTAATGGATGTCTGCTTGCGTTGTTTTGTGTTGGTACGATGTTGAATTGGTACCAGGACCTAGGGTTAGGAATGGATTCTTGGGTACTCTCTGTATTTGTACCGGTCTTTTGATGCCGCAGCTAATGACTAGCCAATAGCCTCTGTTTTTATCTATTGGGAAAAAGTTTCTATGTAATTTCTAAACATTTCCGCCTCTGCTGTTGCTATATAGTTATAAAACCGTAAATTATTAAATAATAATTTGTTCGCTTCTCAAGATCACTGCTTAATTTAAGTGAGTTAATTATCAATAGAGATAGTTGTTCTTAACTCTTAAAACGCAACATTAATCGGATCTGAAGCGGTGCCGTTGTTTTAAATACCTCTTACCATTTTCATCGTTCATTATTATATTAATAGCCTATTAAAAAACCAGAAATCCACATCTTTTCTACACCAGCTCGTACCTCTTTACAAAACTATTAACCCTACAATCAAAATTCGTTTGGAATCACCGATCACTTTCGCGTCATAGAATTGCATGAGCCTTATGAATGGGTCCGTTCAGATTGGGCTGGATGTCTGAATGTAAGGTAAACGGTGGGCTATCTGCCGGCGGACAAATGACTGCCATTGTGATTCTTGTCCCCCTTACTTATTGTGTGTGCTGTACTTATGGGAACAGATACTTTATCTATCGTAGCATGTGTGTATAGTAGTATAAATGAATTAGGCTAAACTGTCTCACGGCTAAGCTTTTTTTAACGATTTGACTTAGCTTGACCTGTTTATTATTTGGTTCAAATTTAGTCATCGTTATTTCACCGCCTTTCTGTTGACAGATTGATCTGATATTTGTACACAGCTTTAGTTTTGATGACAAAACCGTTTTACGTAAAAAAAAATACTTATATTAGAATAAGAATAAGAATAATTTATTATAAACTTTTTCAATATACATTACATAGAGTTCATTTAAATTATAAGTATATTTACAGTAATGGTAAAGGCTAATGAAACAAATATAAGACTAAACATATAGGTTATCGATGCAACAAAAATATTGAAAACAATATACCTATTTTCTAATTCTAATTACATGTAGCGACCTGCCTGAGCTAAGTTTATTCAAACCTATTATTTATAAATAGAGTCGAAATATTCATACGTCACCACGCTGAACAGCTGCATTATGTCCTCCTGACCGAATTTCGGTCACAGCGGCAAATCTCAACGGAGATTAGCCGACTACGATGGAGATATTATAGTGCACAAGTGTTTCCGCAAACACAGGTGCACTTCACTCCTTCACTCTCATAATCTAAAGGGCTGGCAATCCGACACGACCGGAAAGAGATCAGAAATTTTAATACGCACATAACTTATGAAAAATCAGAGGTGCGCGCCTTGGGTTCGAAGCTGACACCTCTGACTTGCCAGTCAACTAGGAATTCCATAGAGTTCCTATTGCGGTCATTAAGTTTCACTCCTTAAATAGGAACTGCTGATTTATAAATAATTTAAAGTTAAGTTACAAATACATTTCCAACTTATATCTCAAGTTATTTTGTTTAATCTGTTTTCATACTCGCTGAATTTAGATTGATATTATTTTCCTTCAGTATAATTTTCAATCTGTCCGTCTGTGGCCGGCGGCGGTGCATTTTTCTGTAGTCTTATTTTTTAATCTCCTGGCTTAACTGGGTTCAAACAAATTTATTTAAACGACAAGTTACGACAGTCAAGTAGAACGTTGGTTATTTATATAATTTTCTTAGTAATAATGTTTCACGGGATTATTTATTTGTCTGCAAGAATAATGTAATTTCAAAGTAGGTAGAAATAATGTAAATGAAAAACGGCACTAGGTACCTACATGATTCTTTTTGGAGTTAGTCTCGTAATACGACCTCCCTGCCTCGACGGGATCTCCCACCATGTGCAGATGGTGATCACCGGGATGGTTTTAGTGAGGTATGAATCCCACACTCCCCGGTCTCTTCCCGGGTGCCTTTTGAAGGTTTCCCCCGTTCTTTTCTTTCTTTCTTTCTATATAAAATGTTTTTCTTATTTTTGTCGAAGTTGTCTTTTAATTAAAAAAAATATAAAAAACGTATTTTACTGTTATAGTTTTTCGTTTAGGTATAAAGTTTTGCTAAGATTATTCACATTTTTTAAGAAATAGTTTTAGATAGATATTATTATGTTTTTTCAATAAATAGGTATCACGATAAAATTATGTTCGTGTTCATAATCAATTATTAATTTAAATGTGGAAATAATATGATTATAAGCCTATATATCTTTCTTTGAAATGTATTGTTATCAGTCTTTGAAATTACCTTTGATACAGGAGCACAATAAAACCATTTCACAGTCAAATCACACCTTAAATTCTAACCATAAATAACACCATCAAAAAATATCATTTAAAAAATCATCACTCTCAACAATAAAATGGCCGCAATCGGTGATTTGTCGGAAATCTCCGATAGCTTACGATTTGCTCCGATTTAGTAAAGCCATGGATTTATGGAGAATGTAATAGAGATCGTTGCCACCTCCGCAATTAGTAGCTAAAGGGTGTTTGTTTGTGGGGTCGGTGAGGTAACCATGATTACTGAGGATTGGACAGTCCGTATTTTATTTTGCAAGCTCCACCCAACCAGTCCGTCTGTATTGAATTATTTTAAATGTTTATTAATACCTGTGTTGTACTATAAATTGAATCTTAAAATATTCCAAAATGGAAACCTGCAAAAAAATATTAATAAAAATAAGACTTCTCAGGAAAAATTTGCCGCATAGATTGCTTACAATCTGAAATGAATAAATAGCAGGAAAAAAAATGCCGTTGAAAAAGAAATTATTTAACTGTAAAACCAAAGACATTTCTTTCTTTCTTTCAAAGATCTCCAGAATATCGTAATAAAATCTACAAGACAGATACCCAGATCAGAGACGTCTAATGAAACAAAATCAACAACGATTTTCGCCTATACATTGTCACCCTACATCAGTACCATCAGCCCACGGCTATCCCCATCATCGTCTAATCGCCCCCGGTCCCCGATACATAAACTGCGATTATTGTCTTTTTTATTGTACATGAATAAAATATTAATTGCCGATAAGTGAAATGTCCGTTGTATCTCACATCGATTTGCTTTAAATGGCTTTTTAGCGAATTTTTAAAGGGATTTGGGGGTGAATTTATAATGTTTTTGTGATCTAGTTAAGTTTGTGTGTATATAATATGTTTTCTATAAGTACCTACAGATATCTCTGACTAGAAGCTAACTATAAGCCTATAAGTACCTACAGATAGTCAATTTCTGACGGTTCTGTAGGGTGACTTAAAAATTGAATGGTTGGACAAAAGGCAAAATTTTTCTTCTAAGCTTGGACAGGTCCATTTTTATTAAGAAGATATGTCAATGTAAAGTGACAATGATAACGTCTAATTTTTTGAAGTTTTGTGAGTATTTTATATCACTTGTTACAAACATTTTCCTATTTCTTTATATTATTATCTTTCTTTATCGTATGGTTAAATGAACAACCTGGAGTTAGAGTTTAAACCGCCCATAGGCCTTTGACATGGCCCACCGTTGAAAAATCTCTCAGGTGTGCTGGTTTCCTCACGATGTTTCTTTTAACATGAGTAGAGCACCCATGGAGTTTCTTGCCAGATTCTTCTTCATGAGGGGTAGGCTGCCCTTGGAACGCTACTAGAGTCACTCTTATAATAATATTACAATTATGACTATTCATAAGTGCCTAAAATAGTGTACATGAATAAAAATATTTAGATTTTGACAATTTCAGCGAATGATAATTAATTTTAAAGAAAAGTCAGACATGCGTGCCTAGGTTTTGAACCCTAGGCTATCTCTGCTATCTTTCTAAACTAAACACTAACTAAAATTTCCCCGGTTTTCTTCAAAACCCTAACATTTGTGCCCCTCGTAGTACTTGAGTGTTTATTCGCCGATAATTGAGTATGTACCGTATTTAATTCTCCACCCCTCTGTTTTTAAAGAACTAACGCGCCACTGACTTTTCGAGTGGCTTTCACACATGGCGAGAATTTAATCTTTTCGAAATTGTTTCTTGTTTGGAAGTCAATAGACAGCAATTTGTTTTGGAGGGGAAGAGAAAAATAATCAGGTAAGTAATTCTGTTTATTTACCACGAAATAAGTTTAGAATTATGAAAAAAAAAAGGTTTTAAAACAATGCCTTTAAATCAAGCTTTTACTTTGGAATACCAAAATTAAACGTATTATATGATATGCAAAATTTCATGTCCGAGCTACTAACCGTTGAGTAGTGCCTTCCTAAGAAGACAGGCCTATCTGCAGCATCAGCTGTTACATACTTACATCGACCAAGTAGTAGACGACTGCAAGGTTCATATCACAGCAACCGGCCGCAACTGCAAGTACATACTAGAAAATGTAGTTGCAGTTTCGGTCGGTCGATGTTGCCGGTGACGAAATTGTACTCTATCTTATCCTTAGTAGATACTTTTTATAGGTTTATTACATTTTATTTCTTTTCTGTGAAAAATTCTTATGTGATTCTTTTTGCTTTTATCTCTGAACGCTACCATAACCAATATGATATTCCCTGCATAGACTTAATAGGGATACTAACGACTCCCTGTCTAACCCTTGACAAAAGTGTGGCTATCACTGTCGCATTACACGTACAAATTTTCTTCTTCTTCATCGTATGGTTGATGAACAATCTGATGAAGAGTTTAAACTGCCCGTAGGCCTCTGACATGGCTTTACACAACTTTAAAAATCTGTCAGGTATGCTGGTTTCCTCACGATGTTTTCCTTCACCGTTTTAGCAAGTAATAATTAATTTCTAATAATGCGTAATGATTTCTATCTACGAAAACAAACTCAAAGATTATATTCTGATGTATCATTTATTTCATATTATATAAAAATTAAACGTCCGTCAAATACAACTAAACTTGCAGAATAAAACTTAAATTTCAACAATAACATAAGTACTTAATATCAGTTCAACAATTATCATAATCACAAAAGATTTTTTTAAAGATAAAACTAAATTAGACAGATTAGCTACAACTTTTGGCGGTGGGTGCTTTTGACTAAATAATTCATAAAATGTTAGAAAATGTAGATACAAAGAAAAATACTACAATAGGTTTTATTAAAACAACAAAATGTATTTGATTGCCTTTTAACAAAAATAAATGGCTGAATCTAGGTTGAGCTGACTAAATCTAGGTGCAGCTGACTAAATCCAGGTAAAGTCGGTTAAATCTAGATGCAGCCGGCTAAATGTAGGTTAATCAAGCTAAATCAAGGTGTAGTCGGCTAAACTTAAGTAAAAACTCATTTTCATTCGAACAACATTTAACTATTCGACGATATTCTACAACATTGTCATACATTGCTCTCGATTCATAAACAAATAACTAAAACCAATTATTAATAACTAATATAAAACTGCACAGTTGCACACTTATTTTATAAGAACACATAATTTTGACTGAACAAATTGAGATGAGAAATTGATGAGAAACGATACAGATATTAAATAGAGACTCGTATAAATTTTGATTGATAGAAATTGCATACATAGTAAAAACTCCTAATTATAAACTCAAACTAATCGAGAGTCGTGATAGCCTAGTGGTGGTGACCGTTGACTGGCAAGTCAGAGGTCTCGGGTTCAAACCCAAGGCGCGCACCTCTGACTTTTCGTATATTGTTATGTGCGTATTATAAATTAAAATGAATTATCACTCTCCGTGCCTTTCGGATAGCACGTTAATCTGTTGGCCCCGGCTGTCAATTGTAGATCTTTGACAGTCGTTACGGGTAGTCAGAAGCCCAAAAGACTGACAACCAGTCTTACCAAGGGGTATCGTGTAAGTATCAGTACCCAGTATCTGGGTTGGGAGGTCTGATAGGCAGTCGCTCCATGTAAAACACTGGTATTTAGCTGCACCCAGTAAGACTGGAAGCCGACCCCAACATAGTTGGGAAAAGGCTAGGCAGATGATATAAACTCAAATTAATCCAGCAACTCTCCCTAACTGACATTGTGAGCGAATATTGTATGTTAACATAAATAACCAAAGAATTTGTAACAATAATTAATCATTAAATTTATAGAAAATAGATCCCTATCTTAGTTTTAAATTACATAAAAACAAAACAATTATTTAATTACTATATTAATAAACTATTTACAAGTACGTATTATTTACAATGTGAAAATATTTTAACTCAATTTACTTAGGCCTTAATATAACTCTGATAATATTTATATACTTGGTTTTATTAGTGAAGGGAAAATGCACATTAAAATATTGAAACCAAGAACCAGACGTAGCTAACTACTTATGCATTTTTTTAAATGTTATTCTGTTATAGTGCTAATTAGCACAAAGTATTCAATTTTTTATATTATGTAGCCAATAAAATATGTACATAATTACGATATTGAACTACAATTTATTAGTGATTACATTATATGTGTTAGTGATGTGTTTATAATATTAATATTGACGATACCAGTAGATATATCAAAAACGTTTAAGTAGTGTTTTGAAGTTGAAGTCAAAAGTAAAATCCTGTCATATAGTATCTATTGATGACGTGTTATGTTCTTAATTGTGAAATTTATTTACTTTCAGTAAATAATTTACTTGATACTATAAACAAATACCTACACTCGATGACAAACAAATGTTAAATTAGTGTCAGCTCATTATAAAACGTTTTTGGTATTGGTATCGATTGAAAACGGTTAGGTATATAAACATTGCATAGAAGTCTTTTTACAAAATTGACAATAATTCACCTAACTAACGTCTATAAATTACACAGAAGAGTAAACTCTATGATATGTGATCTATTCAACAAGGTGCTCCTCAAAGTAACTTACATTGTACGTTAACAATAACATTGATTGCACATTCAGTTCATCGTGGATTCTTCACGCACAGCACCATTCCGTCTTTTTATAAAATCAACCTTAAAAAGTTGAAATATTAGACTACAAGAAAGCATATTCACAAGCACATAATATTTTTTGTCCAAAACACGCCTCACCGAAACCGAGACAAGTGTCCCATCCCTAATAATCTTAAAATCCTTTCAGTCTTACACGCTGTCAGGTGAACTTGTTTCCCGTTCCTCTTGCACGGAGGTGGAGGGACGCTCCCAATGCGAAGGCCACATCCTTGCAGGGAGCGGGACCGGCCTTCAGATAACATGTTGAGGAGGTTCCTCATCGCTCTTCATGAGGACGTAGGCTACAGGGCGTTTGACATCGGCGGGGGGAGGGGAAGGGGTCCGACGAGGGGGGCAGCCGCAGGGTGATAGAGCGCTGCTGTAGAGAGCACTGCTGTATAAAGCGCCGCCATATAGTGCCTGTGGAGAGAAAACGGCTTAAGAATAGCTGCTTAAGACTAGTTAAAAACTGTATTATTTGACATACCCATCACTATTTCACTAAATCTTAAAATAGAAATGTCTATAGCTTGTGGATGTCAAATAAAAATGTTTACAAATATAACATGTCAAATAATACCTGCAAATGCGCCAATTCAGCAGCCAATTTCCCATCATCAGACGGGATCTTCGTAAATGGATAAAACGGGTAAGGCAGTGGTGGAAACAAAGCTCGGCTCAGCTCGGGTTTATCCGGAAACAAGTGATGTGGCATCGAGTGCATTTGTGGATGTATCGGGTGCGGCACAGAGGGTGTCACCAGTCTCGGTACCGGGGCCATTAAGCCGTTGATACCGAAACCGAACTTCGGTTCCTTCTTGACGAGCGGTTTTGGCTTTCGTCGCGGCCGGTATTTGTAGTCCGGGTGCTCCTTCATGTGTAGTGCTCTAAGAAAGAAATAAGGTGTTAATTAGTAAAATATTAGTGTGTCAGTGATAGTATAGTTGCTGGGCCTTTGGAGTGCCAAGAATGATGTCTCAGGTTCGAACTTACGAACACATTACCTTAAAATGAACAGATACTGATTTACAGAGATTTACTTAAAATCCGGAAAACTTCTAGAAGAAATATGTATCTGAGAGTTAGTTTTGATGGTGTTTAGGTAAATCCGTGACAGAGGTGTATACTTGTACAGGATGGCTTAAACTCTAATCCTAGGTTTTTCATCAACAAGATGTCGCCCACAACTTTGTCCTTTTTTTGAAATTTGCAATTTTTTATTTGTTGTTTGTTGTATGGGTTTAATTCCAGCATCATAAATTCTCAAATTGAGACAAACGTTTATTTAACCTGGATTTTATATGCAATGCAATCCTCAACACACAAAGCTGATTGCAGAATTAACTTTAACTTTTGACTGGTTTATTCAGAAATTGATTCAAAATGTATTATGTTTCTCATCCTTCAAGCCAGGATTATTGATTCTCACGTCAACCTTCGTATCAACTTCACTTATCCTCTCGAATAAAGAGAAAACACTTGGAGTATTATCAACAAAATAAACACGGAAGGTATCCGCCATCGTAAGCATCGCAGAAATCGAAATAACTCAATTCGTCCCACAATACTATAAGTTTAGCGTCAAAATGCCACAATGAAACGCCGCTGGGCGATATAACATTATTATTTATGCAATAAAGCGTGCAATTGTCGCGAACGCCTGCCCGCCCTTAAAACAACAATGTCGATTCAACAATGCGCGGATTATTGCATTGTCCCAGTCACAATCGGGATTCTGTGTTTACCACTGCACTATGTGCATTTTGTATGCAAGCGAAATTCGATTCAATTGTTGTGTTATAGAGTTGGATTTAGTATGTGTACGTGTGTGTTTATGACGTGTAGTGTTGGGAGTGAGTCGACACAGCGTCCGATTATGCGAGCTTTGTGATAGAATCGCGATTGTCAGCGAGTCGATTGTAATTATTCGAGTGGACCACGCCGGCGGATGATAGTTCGTCATTGCGCTGAGGTTTTGAATGTGAATGTTTGTTGAGTCTGATTGTGTTGGGATTTAGCATTATTTTTTATTTCATTTTGAGATAAATGCTGCTGTGTTTACAGTAGTAATTTTACTGGCTAGGACCTTTTTGACTCATCATTATTAGATTTAATTTAAATATGGAGTTTAGGAAAGCTATGCTTTGTATCAGTACAATTATACTTGTAGTCGTTCCTATTAAGACGAAAAATTATTGCGTAAATTAAAACTAAACAATGATTTTCGTTTGGACCCCAGGTTTAAATAGGTATTTTCTAATTGTGGTTAGATATTGCTAATGTCCGTCTATGAAAACTGATGTAAATAACTTTAAACTTCTAAGGATATGCCCCGTCTAATACACACATATCTTACTTTATTCAATTTCTAATACCTACAGCAAAAAATAATCCTCATATTTATTCTAACTGAAAATTTTCCATAGACAAGATAAATAGCTACTTATTCACACATTAAAACCAAACATTTTTTTTTTATCAGAACAGAAAACGTTCCATCTTCAAAAAAAGACTGAGGTCGTCGAACCTTGCACTATCAATTCTTTCATTACTGTTTGTTAACCAAATAAACAGATATCGCTAAGGAAAATAACACAATATCTTTGGTCAAGAAAAAACCTATCTACGTCTTTTTATCGTACACGTTTTGGCGTATTTTTTCTATGGAACTAATCGAATTTGGTAAATATATTGATATGATTCTCGATATCAACGATCGCTTTATGTGTATATTGAATTTGGAACGTCAATAAGAAGTTATTGAGTTTTTTTATTTATGTTTTTTTTGTGTGCAGCCATGTTGATTATGGTAGATATATTTTATATGAATGATTTGAAAATATTCTATGATCTTTTCTTAAACTACCAGCTTTTATTTATTTTTATTTAGGTTTGTAGCGTGACCGTTTTTGTTAGGTAACAATATAGATAATTTTTTTGTAAAGATAATTATTCTTTTGAGATTTGTTTCATAACAGCTCTACGTCTAGACATCATTTCAGCGGACAAATTAATTTTTTTTTGGAGTGGTTCATACTGGGCATTTCTTGAAACATATTTTTTCAATTTGAAGCCAAGTTGTATGGAAACGCAAATTTTTAACTTGAATTTAGGATTGAAATATTAGGTATATTTTAATCCTAAATTCAAGTTAAAAATTAGGTAAATTAGTTAGGTATAATTATAATATATTTAAGAATCAGGAATAGAACCATCATATTAAACTTGCGCACAACTGTTTAGAGATTCTTTTTAAATTTCGAATATAAGATAAAATAAAAAAGTAAAAAAAGGATTTATGGTATCATTTAAAAAAAAATATGAATCGATTATTATTATTTTTTCTAATTTATTTGTTTTGGGGATTATTAAGTAGAACATTTTTGACCCTTCCATACAGAGGTAACGATCATAAAAGTATAACATAATTTTATTTTCTATTTCTAACAAAACCACATCGTTAATAATACCTTACAAATCGACGCATAATATCAATTCTTCACAAATAAGTTTAAACTTGCACCTCGATGGTGTTTCTTATCGGTCAGTACAATGGTAAGGCGCGCCGTTGTTTGCTTCCATGCTTATTTTTATCGTCTTGTTTGATCGGACGACACAATCCGATCAATAACGGTCACTAAATATTCGATAACTTGTCTGGGGTATTGAGCAATCATTTATTGGCCGAATTATAGAGAACTTCCTCTAAATACACATTAATATACTCTAATATAGTTCGTCTTGTCGATGTTGCATATATTTTTTTATATTTTAAAGGTGTTTACTATTACAGAATCCCAGAATTTGGCCACACCAATTGGTATTTTCGTTGCCCAGACGTGGTTGATGAATGTAGCTGTTAGGGCATAGCTGGCAGACCAGCAAATGTGGCATAGTTTGAGATTCAGTGCCAGATTTGTATTCCGTCGCTGACTTTTCAATACAACCATAATAATTTGCTTTGAGGGCCGAATTTGTTCAGCAGTCGCGCTTGCTAACACTAGACCAACGAGGCAATCATTAAATTAACTATGAAATTTAAAAAAATATTAAATCTTATATCAAAGGTGATGTAATTATTTAATAAGAAATTCGCAAAAACAACTGACTCGGGCCGGACTTGAACCCGCGATCTCTGGCGTGCCGTGCCATCGCTTTTGTTTGGGTTTTTGCGAATTTCTTATTAAATAATTTCATTTAATAAGCAAATCATGTGCATAAACATGTTAAAAACATACATTAAAAAAGAGATGTAATAGGAAATCAATTGTTACGTGTTATAAGGTTCGTCCTGTCGTGAAGGTAACCTACCAACGCTATTTACATTGAATATCATTGACAATAAGGACAAACTGCTATCAGAGAGGCGTGCCTATTATACATTTTTCCGAAGCCCAGCGGAAGCCCGTCTTACAAATCTTTACTTAGTATAAAACAAAGTCGCTTCCTGCAGTTTGAACCTCTGTACGCTTAGATCTTTTAATCAGCGCAACGGATTTTGATGTGGTATTCATCAATAGATAGAGCGATTCAAGAGGAAGGTTTCTATATACAACTGGATCAGGAAGGTGGCGCTACGATTGTGTTAAATTAGAACCACGCAGGTGAAGCCGGGTGGGTGAGGATCAGCTAGTGTAGTAATAAAATTACGTAATACATTTTTTTTACTTCTATGTATCTTTTAATCTCTGACTGCTTGCTTCTTAGAGAACCTCAGAATCACGCAACGGGCAATAAAGAGAGCTAAGCTCAAAGTTTTCATACGTGATAAAATCCGAAACGAAGAAATCCGCTGGAAAACCAAGGTTACGGGCATCGTCATCTCAGATTATGCAAGTTGAAGTGGCAATGGGTAAGCCACATCGCTCGCAACCGATAATTATAATCAATGGGGAAGAAAGGTTCTCGAGTGGCAACCACGAACCGTAAGACGAAGCGTTGGTAGGCCTCCAACCAGGTGGATTAACGACATCGTTAGAGTCGCGGGTAGCCAGTGGATGCAAGTGGCAAGTTGCCCTTCGCTGTGGCGTTCAATGGGGAAAACCTTTGTTCAACAGTGGGCCCCTTAGGCTGATGATGATAAACTTTTTAAAAGGTTTACTTGGTACGCCACTCACTTGGTAATGTCGTTTGAATACCACGTGGAAATCAAACAAATGCCCACACAATAGGCTCTGTACATTATCAATATGCCTCTACACTTATCTCTAACAAATAAGTTGAAATAACACAGAGTAGTGGTGGAATTCAATGGGACTCATTGTATGGCTGTGATATCATATTATTTATTGATTTCCACAATGAAATCATTTGTTAGCTCTGCCAATGGTAACTGAAGGATTATTTGCTGCAAATGTTTGTTGTACTTATGTACCTAGGTATGACTAAAGCCTTGGAAGAAAAATAAACCAGCTGACATAAGATTAAAAATTAACTTTAAAACAATTCCTCCATGATCTTTAGCTCTTATCTATGGTTAAAATTGACATTATATAATTTAAATTTTTATTGTCTCTATGTCCGATTGACGGTGGCCAGTGATTGTATAAATTTCATCAAGGAGGTTGAGGGTTATAAATTCTTTTTTATACAAAGCAATTGGTTAAAATGCTTAAGTACCCTGAGTGTAGGTTAGTAAATTTACCTACACTACTATTTTTATTCATTGTAGAAATTTTTTCATTACATTAAACTTTAGCTTCTGTCTGATTTAAAAAATTCGGATCATTCGGACACAGTACAAAATTGCTGTGTCCATTTCACTCAGATTGTGTAATTCGTAGATCGTAGATTATCAAAAAAGTTACCGGCCTGTGCATACGTTTGCCGAAGCTAGAAAATTTTAAGATTATAACTTTTAATTTTAGAACAACAGATTATAATTATTTTTTTTTAAATTTATTACATTATCAGAATATGCTCTGAAATTTTTTTCAGAATAATATACAATTACGTGTAAACCTACCTTTTTATAATTGTATCTTACCTTTAAACCTAGTCTGATGTTTTCAAATGCAAATTAATCTTAAAACTAATTGTACAAAGCCATCATTATGTTTTATTAAAGCTCATCGCACAATGAGCGCTTAAATGAGATATGACAAATATATCGTGACGGGTAGCGTGCGCATGGCCTTACGCCCCGCTAATAAATTCAACCCTTGAATTAATTCTTAGTGTTCCACCTAATATAGAACTGTTAATACTCCTAAAAAGAAAATAATAATTATGAATAACAGGTATGAATTTAAAAATAGTTATGACAATAATCCTTTTCAAAACCAAAATTGATACAATTTTAGATCGTAATATTTATTATAATGGAACCTGAACCTTTATTTTATAGATGTCAATGATTTTTCAAGTGTATTTGGTAATTTTTACATTTATTGGTCGAAATTAAATTGTTTTATTGAAAAATATTACGTAAATTGTCATTAAACGTTGTTAAATTTCACACACAAATTCTCGTTAATTAAAATTCAATAACTACTTATGTAGGATTGCAAGATAGGAGTGTTTATAATTTCTCAAGGTAGGTAAGTCCAGATAGTAAAAGCCGGCTCTAATTTTAAAAAACCTTAAAAGTGTCTGTAAATAACTTATTTACAGAAATAAATACTATCAGTTTAATTATACGATATATAAACTTGTATTTCTTTATAGCAAGGACGAACTTCCGAAGTTTTGTTCTGAGTAGGATAACCAACACTTTTGAAAACCCAAACAAATTAAAACAAAGAGACGCGCAATTAAATCCGAATTCGCAGCAACAGCTCTATATTAACCCTGCTCGAGTTAGACTGGAGGCATAAGCTCATTTTTATGGTCCTGGCGACCCCTGATAACGCGCCCCCAACAATGCAAGATATTATTACAATGAAAAACAGATAATTGTCGCCTCTCACCGACCTCTAGTGGATAGATTAAATTGATTTGTTGCCTATTTGTCAGGCGTAGTTTGTTTTGTGTTTTTGTTGAAAGGGTTGATGCAAAGTTTAGGATGTAAGGACTGCTTTTTGCTACTACTACAATGGTGCATGTTGCGTCATCATAACCCCTGTTTTTTGCATAAAAAAAAATATTTTAGCAATTTTGTAAATTCAACAATTTTCCAAATTTTTTTAGAAAAACAAATTCTGCTCTCGTTTTTTACGTTTTACAATAATTTGATACTACACATACTACATATACTACATATTAGGCAGCAGAGTTATTTTAAAACATGATACCTAACAAAAATAAATTTGTTCTTTTGTTTAGAATTAGTTAATTATAATTAGTATTGGTTTTAGTTATTAATTTGTATTTACAATAAAGATAATTGAAAACATGATAAAATTGTTTATATTTAGTTTTCGCCATCTCTGTCCATCGTTTAAACTATGTAATTAAATATATCTTGTCAAATATATTTAAAAGCTAAAATATAATATTTGTAGAGCCTAATTTCAAATGTGTAGTAATGTGTTAAAACAAGGACAGGAAGTACCGATAGTTCAATAACAATAGTAATGTGATCTATGCTAAGTACAAATCAATCGTTATTAACCTTTTGACTAAATTTAAGGACTGTCAATGTATAGGTTATCATCATTATTATCAGCCTGTATTAGTCCACTGCTGAACACAGGCCTCTCCCAAAGGGCGCTACTATTGTGCGCTTATTGCAGGTATTTGCCCATAATCGCCACGCTGGGCAAGCGGGTTTGCGATTGCAGTAGCTAATGATTATTATTGTTACACAGAAGGATGCTACTGCTCATCCTCTGGTTCTTTCCCTTTCGTCCCTTTTAACTACAACACCCGCGGGACGAGTAGTGGTGGTTTAATTTTTAGGCCGAAAACCACTTATGACATACCCGCGGCACGGAAATTCATGAATAATCATTTAATCATTTGAATTTAAAATACCAGTATAAAAGTTACATCAAACACCACAATAAAGCTTATTTGATTGAAATGAAAGAAAGTGTTCCTTATCTACTAATTAGATATACAATTAGTATAAGATAGGAGCGTCAAACATCCGGCGGCAGAATTATATTTACCCTCTTTATTGTATCACTCAATGTTTGTTTAGTTCCTTTTTATCATAGGGATAAGTATTTTTTTCAAATAAGGTGTGGTAACAGTTTTAAGACGAAGTGTCAGAGTTTAAACCCTTAGGCCTCTATGTGGTGTGCCTAATACCTAAAAACAGTGCAAGTGCGACCTTTTTAAAGGTTAAATTGAAGTAAAAAATATTATATTATTAAATAATGTTTTATTACTGCTTTTGTATGTCGGGCTTCGTAAAAATGTATGCGAGGCACGCCCCAAGCTTCTGATATGGCTTTATACCATTGGGAAAATATCTCAGATGTTTTAAGCAAGCGATTTTTGTACTTTTAATATTTTTTTTTCTTGGTTTTTGTGCATTGTTAAATCATATGTAACTACACCTACACAGGAGAAAATCTTATTAGTGTTGCGTATTTAAAAAATAAACTGACAATTAATTTTAATTTTGCACTAACGAAATTCTATCGAAATACACTGTTAGAATTTTGACGAAATTTTTATTAATCCGTAAAAATACCGTTATTACGCACAATTATTAAATTTGTTAATTTGCTTTGCTGTTAGAATGTGGCCTTTTAATACAATATGAAAGGACCAAATTTTTATAATGCTGATAAAATTACCTTTATGTATTATTTATTATATACTTTTTTAACTATATTATAGTTAGTAAAGGTTCTCCTCTTAGGTTATAAAAATATTTTATACAAATTGGAATTTAACTATGTTAGTCATCATGCTACTTATATAATTATTTATATATAGATTCGACGAATTCCGTCGATTCATCACGGTTGATTATTCAATTTAATCAGACTATAATCTATTTACTAACTAATAAGTTAACGCCGTGTTATATTATAAGCCTTAATGTAGGTTATTCAATCACTTAATCAGTTATGTTCTATACTAGGAATACGCTCTCGTAAAATTCCTGTAAGTCCACTCAAATTGTAATTTTACTGACACTTACTGCACTTGTGACGTCTTCTGATATAGAAAAATCTTCAAGCGCGATTTTTAAAAATGGAAGTATACTATAACGCTACTTATACGCTATAATTTTTGTTTAAGACTATTGTAAATAGGATGAAACCAAAATGGACATTGATACTTGGATTTATGGGCATTATTTGTGGTTCCTAAATAATCAAAGTCAGTGAAGATCAACCTCACTAAAGTCTAGACAATATGAAAGATTTAAAACTTCTTTAGAAGATTCCGTGTAAACAAAAAAAAACGATATTTAAAGAGAAGTAAGTCAGCGCTTTTTTCCATAGTAATTATGTGTTATAATAATATAGACAAGGTGAGGAATCCACAGCCGGCGCGCCGAAGCTATACTGTAGGGGATCTCCTACATAAGAAAATCCGTTCACCTTCAAAGCAAGAGTGATTAGGCATCTACTAGGCTTTTCATCAGGCAAACGAGATTGAGGTCAAGAGCGGGGCCTATTAAAATATAATAATAATAAAAGGGCTGGAGCGAAAACTCAGTAGTAAATAAACGAAGAATAATTCTAAAACAATTAAAAACCGTCAGTCCGCGCTGAGAAGCGATAACTAAACAAATAAAGTTTTTTGTTCCACAGATAACGAAACACAGGTGTGTGGCTTTTGTTTCGAGTTTACACAGATACGAAATTAAAAAAGATAATGAGAGACAAAAAAAAGTTGGAATTAAATAATTCCGAGTTGTTTGCTTTACAAATGAAAAGACTGCGTGTGGTTGATAGTGTTTTTTTTTGTGGTAGAAAGACATTTGAATTTGGGTTCATGTCAAATATTTGTTTTAATTGTCAAGTGATAATGGAATGAGATTGTTGAATTTTTGTAATTAAATAGGTGTAGGTTTGGATACAAATGTTTCTTTTTTAAAATTTATTGTAGTTGCTCAAAGTTACTTGGCGGAATATTGGTTTCTTTTTACAGAATATCAGTAGACTAAATAATGAGCTAGATTTTGCAAAAATGTTCAATTTGAATGATAATTATATTGAATTTCATAATTAGGCGAATTATAAAACGCTGTATCTATAATTCTATATATTTGGTCTTAAACATCTGTAAAATACCATGTTTATATGCAAATATATTGTGTTTTATCCAACATAAATGAATTAAATGATTATAATTATAATCCATTTATGCAATAATAGTTTTTTGTGTGGTTTATGTTCCAGTCGGTGACAAAAATTTGACTGTAATTTTTGTATTTATAATAAAATTTGCGTTTCTTATCCTTGTAAACTTGAACTTTGCCAAATCTCACATTTCTCCGTGTGCGTAATTTTCTTAAAAAGGGACCGAAGTTTTTACTTTATGTAGAATTATTCTTTTACCATATTGTGAATATAGAATATATAACGTAAACGCACCCATTACCGCCAGTTTAAGCGTAGTTCAGATTGACATCCAAAAAATAAGCACATCCTTAATATGTGGCTTCAATAAAAATATTTTTTCAAGTACTGAAATAATCAATTTTTTTAGTTATGTATAAGAACAGTAATCAAAGAGTTACTTAAAAAAGTAAAAATTAAATAAAAGGAAAAAGGGTCATGTCCCTATTACCGACTCAATATATCGGGTGTTTGCCTAATACCGTTTATGTGACACCTAATACCGACCACTAAATAAATGGAACCGTTAAAGTTAAATAAAAATGCTTGTGTATATTGAACTGTTTATATAAATGCTCCAACACAGTACAGAATGCTATCAACACTGAACAATTATAGTATTCTTATAATAGTATATTCTTAACAGCGTTAAATCAATAAAAAATATCATATTTATACGAATTATGTATAACAAATTACCAAAGGCCAGCATTGATTATAACTACTATAATAATATAACCAATGGTAATTTGGTATTATACAAGAGTAAATGGCATTATAGAATCTTAGTAAAAATGTAACATAGTCATATAAAATTACAATAACATTTATGAGGCGGTTCACCGTCTACTAGCGCCGCTAATTGAAAAAGTATCATAACTCGTAAATAGAATAAAAAATACAAAATGTGGTCTATTAAAACAATAGAAAAGGCATTTGACTGTAAACCGCCTCTTAAGTTTAGTAGTCATGTCAAATCAAAAATCAAATCTTGGATTAAGATTGAAAAAGAGGTTTCATAGATACTTGCTCCATTAGTGATAACCATCAGTGCAGCGTCAAGTTGATTAACTGTATATTGTTTACGTTTTAGTCAATCTATGTTTCTGAAACAAAATTTATTTACTAGGTCTAGGATATACTATAAACGGATAGCAAATAGTAATTAAAATTACCATATGACTTCCACATATAAATGTTAGCTAAGTATTACTATAATATAATAAAGCTTATGTTAAATCTGTATGTTTATTATGGAATACTATAATTTCTATTAAATAACTTGAATATATGTATAATAAATACCAAATAAAAAAACATGTAGTATGGGGTCCGTCGTAAATGCAAGTAGATCGGTAATAGGTTTTCTTAAAGGAAATCGTATAACCTATTACCGACCCAAGGGAATGTGTATGAATTGTGTAAATACATGTAATTTTTGTACATGTATGATTTTAAGAGGTGCGGTTGCTAAAAATATTTAATAATAATGATATTTCAACTATCAAAATACACTATTTAAAAATTATACCTCCTTTAATCATCAAAATATTTACATAAGAACAAAGTTAGTGTATTCGGCTACTAAAGCTCTTGAATATATGGCGTTAATAGCTCAAATATAAGTTAACATACTAAGAAACTGAGTTAGTATAGCCTCCTGCATATTAATTTATGCATTTTAACAAAAATCATGGCACACAAAATATACGACAAGTACTTATCAGCGATATGGGTCGGTAATAGGAATAAAATTGTGATTTTTGTTCCTATTACCGCCTATTTTTAATATTGAATTTTAAGCAAAATAAAATAGTATCTCATTAAAATGAATCATTACTTGTGTTCCTGCAAGTATCAAAAATGCATCAAAAGAACTAGAAGTTACATTAAAATGCTTGACGATATAATCTTCTGCTAAAAAAGAAACAGGAATACTTACGCCATCGGGAATGCCACACTATGGAAAATGCACTAAAGTCGGCGTCCACGGACGAACTTAGCAATTATTACTTAAATCGTCGAGTTACGCACACAAACAAGAGATGAACATTTGCAATACAAATACTTCTACATTTTTTTTAAAGGAACCAATTGTGTAGCTTTAATACTTAACATAAAAATGATAGTTTTCTGAATAGGTCGGTAATGAGCACGAATTTTAACGGGTCGTTATTAGGTGCGTTTACGTTAATAGATATGTACGTAGATTTGTGCAATAAATCCTTTTGAGAGTTGAGTAGTGTCCAGTGTATAAATAATTTAAAAAAATCTCTGATTTTAAAACTTACCTCAATCGTTTAGCTTCATCAATGAACGGCCTTTTCTCCATCTCGGTGAGCAGCTTCCACTCCGCTCCCAGCCTCTTGGAGATCTCCGAATTGTGCATCTTCGGGTTGTCTTGCGCCATCTTGCGGCGCTGCCCTCTCGACCACACCATAAAGGCATTCATAGGCCTTTTTATGTGGTCATTGGGCTGTTTAGCCAGAGACATTGTTAAATCAATTTTGACAGATTTTAAATTCAACTTTAGAACAATCAATTTTCGTCACACCGATTCTCCGCGCGCATTATTTCTAAAACGTTGGTTGAGCCAGTTAATTTAAATTATGAATAATAATTTTTCTTTTTAATATATGCGCTACATTCAAATATATCGCAAACCGATTAATTCCCGCGCGCGTAGTGAAAAGCTCGTCGAAAGCTCAATGCGGCGCTTTTCTTGCTAGTGTCATGTTAACGGCGAACTCTGCCTTGTCCCCCCTTGGTTTTCCCCCCTCTAAAGTGACTGGCCAATGATCGTGAGCCGTGGGCGGCCGCTGGGCGCTGATTGGCTAAGGAATCGTTTGTCTCGCGCGCTTCAACAGGTAGCCGTCGCGTTCGTGTTTGCATGTTTATTAGCAAGATTAAATTTCTTTTTAAACCACAATCTTGGAGCAAAAAGAACGCACCCGTTCGCAATCGAATGGAGATTCGATTTGGAGAGCGCGACCGGTGATTTGCACAAATTAATTGTTGACATTAGACCGGGTTCATACTGGGAACTAATAAAAATGAAGATTTGATTTTTTTGTTTTTTTTTTTAATATTGGATTTGAAAGAAGTGTTAGATATTTGTGACACAATAAGCTTTTAGTATTTTTTACTGTCTCCTGAAAAATGATTTTTAATTATTGTTTAAAATATATATCTTAATAATATGATATATTTATATAAATGAATACTTATTGCATTTTTTTAAAATATTGTACCTATATTACTTTCTCATAATTCATTTGTAGAAGAGATTGCGACGGACTTAAGTAGATAAGAGGGTAGATGTTTAAATGTAAATGGTTTTATCTTTTATTTATTTTTTTAAATAAGGAAATTATTTTAATAAAATAAAAGTGTTTAATATTTTAACATTCTTCTTCAAGATATGATACTTATATTTTTTAGTCTTCTGGTTCGAGTATTTATATTTATAGTTTATACTTCAAATTTTTATTTTATTCATATTAAAAAATATGTTTTGTGCTTGAAGGTAGGCAGTTTTATCTGAAGAATGAAGAAGAATTATACTATAAGAAATTAAGTAGGTATTACTAATAATTTACATGGTGTCATGGTGTCCAAGCCTGTGGAACCCCTCACCACAGCACAGTGATTATTTATTTGAATTGATGCTATTAATGGTGGGGTCAGCTATTACAAGGCACCTAATCTCTTCCGGTATCTACCACACAGAGGATCTGGAAAACTTACTAACCTATGGATAAGAGTGTTATACGATTTAATGCAATGAACTGCTAGATCAACAACAGCCTTTTTGTCTTTTTCTATTTTTGATGGTACTTAGTTGTACAGGTTTACCATCGTGGCAATACAATAGACATACAAGCACTGATAGCCTAGTGGAAGCACTGATAGCCTAGTGGTATGACCGAGGACGAAAAAAGAGTGATGTTCACAATCATAACACTCGTCATAAGGACAATCTTGTGGTACCTGGTTATAGACTTTCTAAATTCAGTTTTTTATTTATAGTTTAGTCGTTATTTTATTTCTAAGTTATTTAAGTTTTTCTTTTGTCATTAATATGTAAATCACTTTATTTTTTTTACAAAAACATTCTAACTTTTAACTACCCTCATTAAAAAGTTAAAATCATTATAATCAATTATTATATTCATCAACACAAACCACACACCACACATTGAACGCAGACGGTATCCAATTTGCATGAGACAGGGCGCGGGCACAAACAATTCCTGTCTGAATGCGCCCTAATGGTCACCTCTGTACATAATTGAAGCGCGGACGTGTGTCTCAAACTATCTAGTGTTATACAGAGAATATGACATGCAGGTTATACAGGGTTATTTGTAAAACACCAGCATTCTTAAAAGAAGCCATTAAACTCCTCATTATGAACAACTTTTATTACGGGACCAATCCTGAAATCGCAAAAAAAATCAGCTGTTCCATACATTTTGCTGAGTCATGTGAACATAAATGTATGGAACAGCTGATGAACCTTCTCATACCGAGAAATGAGACACTAAAGGTAATCAATTGTGGTTTGCGGGAATCAATGAGTTCATGTTTCATAAAAATACGTTGTGTAGATTTTATCTGAAAGAGTAACAAAAATCCTTCAAACGCTATACTATTAAACAGTACTGTGACTGAATGACTGACAGACAACGCACAGCCTAAACTCATCATCTTAGGGACTTGAAATTTTGAAGAAATATTTCTTAAGTATTCTAGAGGAAGGATTATCGAAAATCCCGCCCCTAGCGGGTAAAATGGGAAATGAAAATTTTTAAATCCACGCAGACAAAGTCACGACCAAAGTACTAGTACAATATATAATACATAAGTATTATTCCAAAACATTTCACCACAGACTTTTTTAACAAAAAAATAAGCTGAATATGTTATAATTTTATACAGAATGTCATTATAGCGGTGTCGGCCATTTGATTGGCAAGCGAACGTGAAATTGAAACAGAGCGACCTGCGTGATTGAGTTACCGACGGGCCAAAGTACTGTTGCGCACATCAGGTTTTATGTTACGTGTATTTTTAAGTTACTTTTATTTCCCCAGAGGGGGTAGGCAGAGGTGTATGCAGTACACCCACGTTGCGCCGGCTATGTTATAAGTCCCATGTAATAGGTAGCGAGCCTATTGCTATTAATTGGGCACAATTTCAGACTCCGTGTTGCTACTGTGAATTTCGTAATGGAAAAACCCAATAACACTTCCCGAGTCGGGGTCGAACCCAGGACCTCGTGCTCAGCAGTCGAGCTTGTTACGAAGAGACCAACGAGGCAGTGTAACAATCATTAAAACAATCTAATACAGCGAAAATCATCATCCTTCTAGCCTTATTATTTCCAAACTTTCTTGGGGTTGGCTTCTAATCTAACCAGATGCAACTGAATATCAGTTTTCTGCAGAGTGACTGCCTATCTGACCTTCGCAACCCAAAGGGATACGATATTCTGAAGTTAGATTAGTTGTCAGGATTTTATGCGGGTACTGATCTTCATGACAACCGGAGCCAACGGCTTAACGTGCTTTCCGAGGCATGGAGCAGGTGATAGTTACCACTAATTTAGGATATAATACACACATAACTGAAAAGTCAGAGATGTGTGCCTTGGGTTCGAACCTGAGACCTGTGACGTGCCAGTCAAACGGTCATACCACTCGAGTATCATAGCACCTAATATAGCGAAAATGCCTACCTAAAAATATTTTCCATCCTAGTATTTTGTACTTGCCTGTACAGTAAACAATCTGATGTGTCGTCCACAATATCGCGTTATGTACCGTTTTACCGCATCACTGCGTCGCGTCGCCCGCGTCGCCGCAGGACATAGACAGACCTACCCCTTGTTTCTCTACAATGAGAGCTGCCGTTATCGTGAGCGAGTTTTGTAGGGGTTTATGCGACTTTATGTGACGTAACGTAAGAGTTAAGAATTAGGGAGCACCTACACTTGTGTTTACGCTTACGCTTGTGGACTGAAATATCTGACAGAAAGAAAGACATTTATTTAGATAGATAAGATTAATATTAATATTGATAAAAAAAAACTGTTTACCATAAATGTCAACTTAAAGTGCTCATGACGCCTGTGACACAGGTTTATCCTAGTGCAGGCACGACACTGTTATACCTTTTTTAATTATTCTAAGAATTCATTTTATATTGTCATGTACAGACGCCAGCACATCAAGCTACTACAATTTGTCAAATTTCTTTAATAGATTTTCAACTGTCTCACTTCTTAGTTTTGTTTAAATGATTTTTAAATGATAATTAAATTTTATTTTAATTTATAAATTCACATCTTTTTCCTATTGGACCCAGGCAGAAACTACAGTACGCTACGGTTCCTACATACTCCTTTTGCCTCTTTTGATAGATATCTAGTGCCTGACGGTGGTTTTCAATTATCTAGCATTCATCTCTTAGTTAGCTAATCTCCGTTTAGATTAGCCGCTGTGACTAAAATTCGTTTAGAAGGACATAATACTATTGTGTCTGTTTCACGGGCAGACAAATTAAAAAGGAACTTATTTTATTATTATCTATTTTACATATTTTATCTGTCCTGGCATCCCGATGTAACAGAGTAAAACGTCATCAGATAATGCCATTTGGTGTAGCAGCGCGCGAAATAACGCGAAAATTTAGTTATACGAATTCGCAGCAGAATTTTGATAGTTTGATCACCAACTTTCCAATTATAATTAGTGAAAGTAGGTCAGATGTTTATCTAAATACACATTTTAGCTATTTCGTTTACAATTAGAAAGAAAGAAGGAAACAAGTTTCATTTTGAAAATGCACAAAAAATATAACTTCCATTACATATAATAATTTAATAAGAAATTCGAAAAAACAACAGATACGGATGGGATTTGATGTACCGTGCCGACGTCGAAGATCGTGGGTGCAAATCAGTTCAAATCCCATCCGTATCAGTTGTTTTTTCAAATTTCTTATTAAATTATTATATTTAATAAGGTAACATGTGCACATGTAAAAAATCACAAAAATTCCATTACATACTTAGAAATAAATTTATTTATGAAGACTTATAAATAGTCATAATTCTAATATTGTTTATTGTAAGAGTGACTCTAGTTGTTCCCTTTAGGAGGTTATTCTACCTATAAAACTGAATAACTTGTAGAACAGTAGGTGTGTATGTGGTTTTTAAAATTTTAATTTATATTTGTTAAAAAAGTACAGCCTGTGTTAGGAGACTTCAGTCTTTTATTTGATTTAAATATTAAAAACTTGTACAAAAACTATAGCTTTGAATTTTGCTAGTAATCGATTTTTTCTTTCCATACTTACGCTTCGCATATAAACGCTTTTATAATTTAATTATTATGCATGTATAGCACGGCGTTGATGCTTCAAGGCTTCAAAGGCTGTCAACGGGACTCTAATACTGAGACTCCGCTGCCTGCCCGTCTGTCTGTCCTAGGGCTGTATCTTTTGAACCTTAGAAAATACACACTCTTTAAAAATTTCAAGTGTCTACTTATTTAGACACTTAAAATATTCACAGAGTGTGTATTTCTACGGTCACTATAACAAAAAATTATAAAAATATGAGATCCTCATATTACACCAGAAACCCTTCATGTGACAGTCCGAGTCGCACTTGGCCAGTTTTTTTATATAATTGTTTCTTACTAATAATTGCCGTGATACTGAAAACGATAAACCTTTATTCTATTAAATAAAGCCCCTAAAAGGGGAGTCCACAGTCCACAAGTAAACAATAAGTGAATGCTGAGTGACCGATATTGTAGCTCCGGGCCTATTGCTACGTGTTGTGCTACGAGCTACGAGCTACGAGACTACGAGGCTACGACGCTGAGGTAATGTTATTGTGGGTTGGGTTAATTGCTTTGTCTATTAGGGTTAGTTTGAATTGTTACTGAAAGTGAACCTATAGAAACATCTACACAACCTATATTAGTCCACTGCTGGACATAGACTTCTTCACAAACGCATCACTTATTTTTTGCGCTCATTAGAAGGTGTTTGCTCTTAATCACCACGCCTGGGTAAACAGGTTGGCAATCGCAGTAGCAGATGGTTGCTATTACACTGTAGGATGCTGCTGCTTATTCTCAAGATTTTTCGACACCCGCGGGATGAGTAGAGGTTCTATTCTTAGGTCGGAAACCACAGGGCAACACACATATACTTATAGAAATATATATTTTTATATACAAGGTTATTTGTAATACATCAGCATCCTTAAAAGGAGTCATTAAACACATCATTATGAACAACTTTTACTATGGGACCTACTCTGAAATCGCAAAAAAATCAGTTGTTCCATTCATTTATGTTCACATGACTCAACAAAATGTATGGAATAGCTGTTTTTTTTTTGTGATGCTGGTGTTTTACAAATAACCCTGTATGTAACTTATGTCACATAGCTCCCTAAATGTATAAATAGAAAAGACAGCATAATGAAAACACAAACCCTTAGTTCATCACATTAAACACATCGAAATAACAATAAACACATAGTTGAATAACTGAAGACTAAATTGTGTAACACAATTACAAGATGTTATTATAAGTGGTTATAGTTGTTACATAACAAATTGTTATGTTATGTTAAACTTGTATTGTGACTTGATCCGTCGCCGAGTATTGAGCGGTAGGAAATAAAAATATCACATCAATGCCGACATAAAAGGGACTTCTACTGTCGGGTATACATGAGATTAACAGATCCGCTGTCCCAACTAATACTTTTATTAAACAATTTTCAATATTTTTTTTGTGAAATTTTTACATGTTTTGGCACATGTTAGCTTATTTATTTTTCAAATTTCTTATTTATTATTTATAAACAATTTTAATTTTTCTTACATCTAATACAAAGCCCTACAAGACAGTTTCCTCGTTTGTCTGTGGGACCAGAAATAATAAAGAGTTATTAATTAACAACATTTTTTCGCGTAGTGCGCCTACATGTTTATTAATTGATTTACAATTTATTTTCTAGATAAAATTTATGAAGTAATTTAGCAAATTTAGTCTAGCATATATTTTTTTTGTGTTATTTATTTTTCTTATTTTTATTTATGATGGGTACCTACAGGTAATTTATTGAGCAGGTTAAATTATTAAATAATTTCATGTTTCATATTCCAAAGTTGTTTAACAATTTAAACGCCATGACGGACACATGGTGTCCGACAATCAATAGAATTTGCATTGTGTCTGCTGTCTGGCAGTCAAAGTGTTAATAAATCCCATCAAACACATTTTAATGTAAAATGTTGCCAATAGGAGACCCTATAGCTCGCTCATGTAGAGTCAAGCTTCTAACTTTAAACGCCCTAAATTCTCAAACTCTATACCCTAGTCAAAATATTTCATGGCTTAGAGTATATAAGAAAAAAATAGAGCAACCCTATAGAAGTATGAACCGTGAGCACGGGTATGAACAACGCGGCCGCGACACGAGCTCCGTTTGCGATCATACCTCGTTCGACTGCGGTTCAACTAGGCTCCACGAGCGAAAAAGTTACATTGTAGCTTATATTATGGTTAACTGCTGAGTAAAATTTTGAAAAAGTCTAGAAAACTTAATTTGAAAAAATGACATTTTAACATTTGTATGGCGAGACCTGCTTTCGCTCCGCTCAAGGCAATGTGGTTGACGTTATCACTCTAATATTTTCTTGAATACTCTATGTTTCATGGTTAATTTTCCAAAGTTTTTTAATAAATAAAGTTATCATCGGACGCGTCACTAGATGATATTCCCTTACATACCAACACCCGTTCTATTATACAGGGTGGAAAAATAACATTTCACTCCTTTCTATTCGCCGGCATTATTTGTATTTGTTTGGCCGTCCGTGCTTTGAATGAAGCCTTCAGCCTTTATGTGAGATGCCTTTGCCTCTATGTATTTTTATTTTATATGGTATAGAATTTTTGCCTGCGGTTTTTTCTTAAATTTGGTGTGAGACTTTCAAATATTGTAAGTTTAATTATGAAAAATTACATAACGTATTATTGACTCACGCTTGTATTTCCCAGAATGAGTAGGAGAGTAGGCTAAGGTATAATAATATGCAGTAGGTATACACCCGTTTCGCTGGCTATGATATAAGTCCCATGTAATAGGGGGCGAACCTATTGCCATTAAATAGGTACCTACAATTCCAGACTTGGAGCAGCTACTGAGAATTTCCGAATGGAAAAACCCAATAACGTTTTGCTCGACCCGGGATCGATCCTAGGAACTTGTGCTCAGCAGTCGCGCTTGCTACCACTAGACCAACGAGGTAGTCAAAAATTACCACCCCATACGGTGTTCCTCCATGAACCTCTTGGCGGAAGTATTGGTTTCACTTGCGCGTTCACTACTCCGTGGACGAAATTCGACCATAATTTATTAAATTTTTGAGTTTAACATACCTATATAAATTTTCCAATCCACATTCCTGGCGTGTCGTAACTGGAGGGTCCGGCAACTAATGTCCACGGCGGGTTTGCGGAAGCGTGCGAACAGCGTTCCTGCGTTCCCGCGTTCCCGTTACTATGTGAAAGAAAAGTGACATGGGTGGGTTTTAGTCAGTATGGTCTGTAGGCCGGAAAGCCCGACATAACCGTCTTGCATACCCCGAGCAAGACGGTATGCACAGAACGCATCCCCTCTACACAAAAAAAATCGAAATCGGTTCGAATCCACATCCACGTGTTCACCTATCGGGTTCGTAACCAATGCGCCACTACAACGATGTTCTTTAACAAGTTCTCAAACAACACAGTATTATCTCCCATCGTCCGCAAAGTGTCAGTATTTTATCATTAAAGTCTGAAGCTTGAAGAGAACTCGTTTTCTTGGCTAGACTCCAATAAATCTATATAAAGTAAATAGATGCAGGCTCGCCGATCCGAACATAAAACTAAGGCTTAAAACTTGCAATAACAATAAGTTAAGACTATAACGTCCCTTTAGACGACACGATTTTGTAATGAGGTCGGATCGGATCGTGAGACAGAGCATTTTTTTTCAGAAAAGTTGCATCTCTACGATTTTCTCTTGCAGCGTAGGAAAGATTCGCAAACTAGACAGAGATACTATTTCACTAATATTATTAATATTAGATAGGTACATATTTATGGGTTGGTGAATCTGGATGTTTGTTAATCAATCTCACCATATCAGGTGAACGGTTTGGATTGAAAATTGGCACACAGTTAGACTATAACCTGGATTTGGATATTTATATTAGGTTCAATAAATAGGCTTCCGAATACAGTGCTTACTTGGTCAAGTGTGAGTTGCTTAATTGCTTGCGTATTTAATTTCACATAATCATTTTATTTGTTATGACACCTATTCGCAAAAAAACGGAGCGACAGACTACCAGACGAACGGACTGGTGGGCAGACGGAGTGAGATTATAATAGGGATTGGTTTAAATCTATGGGTATAGAATGTAAAAACAGGTAGGGCAAGGTAAATACTTTAAAAGGCAAATCACACATTCTTATCAGCCAGGCAAAAAACATTTTTGAAATGTTTATTCTGGACTGAAAAAAAAATAGTTCGTAGGTCACTCTTAATTTTACTTACTACTAACTTTTTTACTTCCCGAATTCCACTTATAGAAATCTTTATTAGGCCTTAAAGTTAATACAACCAAATTAAGCGAGTCACGAAATTGGATGACGTGATCATACTAGTTGTTTTTTTAGTTTTTGGCTATAAAAGATCTAATTACAGCATTATGCCACTTCTGCATCTAAAATAAAAATGCTGCAGCGCTGATATCAGAATATCAGCGCTATAAGTTCTAATAAGAATGAATCTCAGAGGTTTAACCCAGAGTCGTAGTCGTCCCGCGTGAACTAAACATCTTTCTCCCCGCTCGCCTTACGATGGCCGGGGCGGGCGCTTTTTGTATTTTCCATTATGGCTCCAACGGTCTTATTATCATAAATATAGCATTAAATACTCCCTTTATGTGTTGCTCGTTGATTTACAAAGTTTTCTCCTGTTGGATGGATTTATCTGGAGGTGTAGGTACCTATAAGTACCTAAGTAATACATATTATAGCTATACCTATTATAAAAATTTATGTATTATATATATTTAGTTGTATCTGCTGGTATATTACCTATATATCTTAACTTAATAAAAAGTTGTGTTAAGATATAAAATTAATTGAGCGTTGTTATTAATGTCAGCCTATATGATCCCAGCACTGCTGGGAAAAGACCTCTGCCCTCTAATTTCCACGTCTTTTCATTAAAAGCCAGTGTGGTCATGGATCAGACGCTTTGGATCTGTCCAATTCGTCCCGCCATCTCCTGCGTGATCTGCCGCGAGTCCGCGACGCCATCTTGTTACAACAAGACTAGTTTACAAACGTACTTTCACGGTTAATAAATAATTAGCAGACCTTGTTTGAAATAGGTACTGCATTGCACTCCAAACACACATTGGCGTAGCTCAAAAGGCCGCTAAGCTGAAATGGGAGTGGGCTGTCGCATGCCTGATGATCTGTGGGCCAAATGTACTGGTTATTTGGCCATAAAATAGATACCTACACTTAATTTTTTTTTAAACTTCAATCAAACGCTAGTACCTAATTATAATAATTAGTTATACTCTATTCAGAGTCTATTCTATCAACTGCTATCAACACAAGTAACGCCATCTTTATTACATGTCACTAAACTTCAAATTCTTACAACACTGCCATCTTTTGACAACATAAAAAGAATACTGGTGAAACGACTTGCTATGTCCCACAGTAGTTTTATTAAAAATTACTAGATGGCTCGCTTTTCAATTTTACTTTTGCGGGGCGTTTTTTATATTAAAATAAATTATTTATTATTAAAGCGGACTGCAGCTGGTGTGCTACCAATTGTTTGATGCAATTTAGTGCAAGTACTCATCAATACGCTCGTACCTTATGAAATGTTGTGAGAAAGTTGCGCGTCTTGGGTTAGAACCTAAGACTTTTGAGTCGCCAGTCAATGGTCGTACTAAAGGCTATCACTGTCAACGAATTTCAAAACATAATACAATATAATTATTATTATCATTTCAATATAAGGTATATATAACCTAATTCAGGTAAGGTTCAAATAGTTCATACATAAAGTACTTAAAATATCATTCCAACCGGCTCTTTTGTGGTCCATTAAATCCGTATTGATCAATGGCCGCTATTCACCATTATGCAGCAAGGATTAGCCGCTCCTAAAATTCATTTGAAATACCCAACAATACACAATCCCATAGAATGTACTTGTCTATTCGCATTCAGTTGCAAAATCTAAGGTGTGGATGAGAACACTGTTAGTAGCGACATCTACAAAATATCTGTGAAATTAAATATTTAACTGTTAGGCCAAGTGTAGGTAGGGAGGTAGACCAAAGAAAAGATGGATAGATTGTATCAAAAATGGCATGGATAGAAAGGGAGTAAGCTGTCACATGATGGCCTAATAGAGATAAATGGAAGAAGGAAACCTATGGCGCCGACCCGCGGAAGAGGAAAGGCAGGAAGATAATGAGTAGGTAGAGCAATGGATTGTGTTAAGATTCAAGGCCATTCTTTAAAAATATTGGCCAAAAAATTATTTATGTCATTCCCTGTCACTGAACGATAATTTTAGAGTCAATTATATTGCTAATTTATTATTATAAAAATCTAAACTGTGTGTTGTAAGGTGCTGAAGTAGTAGAAATATTATTTAAAACACATTTAAATCCTAAAATCTTTGTGGTGGTAAAGAATTATTAAGAAAAAGTTACCTTTTTTTAAAGAATGACCCATAAAATAGATTCTAAACCAAAGCGAGCGCCATCTGTCGTGACAGTTATGAACTCTTTACAAGAGAAGGTCACATTCGGGTGTCTCAAAACCGCCACCTCGCTTTTAAAGGCGTCTTTGTCCATCTTCATAACTTCAGATCTCCAACTCCAATACCGTATCTTTCGTACATACATAATATATTATCTCTAGCTATGAGTCGTGATAGCCTAGCGGTATGATCATTGACTGGCAAGTCAGAGGTCTCAGGTTCGAACCCAAGGCGCGAACTGACTTTTCGTAAGTTATAACTAATTTATTATCACTTACTCCGTGCCTCGGAAAGCACGTTAAGATCTGAGCTCTGCGCCTGATCTCTCTCCAGTCGTGTCGGAATGTTGTACGTTGGAGTACGAGATCGAGGGAATAGAGAGTGTGCCTGTGTTTGCGCACGTAGGTATTTGTGCACTGTAATATCATTTGTGTCCGCTAGTCTCCGGTGAGATCGGACGCTGTGTCCCAGGAGTTAGAAGGATATTATTATCAAATAAAAAGTTTATATCGTATCACGTGTGGTTTGCTCTATCTTTAGTTCAACCAGGAACTGACTGGATAGCCGAATGATACCACGTGTAAAATAAGTACCGTTTGAAGAGATTAATTTTTCTCTACCTAAAGACCGACTAGAGATTTAGTTAAGAATTTAAAAAAACTAACCGAGTGCAAGCGACTATTTAGAATTATGAAAAAAAAATTGCAACGTTTCTTGTACCTACAGGGTCCTCAATTTTTAATTTAATTTAATTTTTATTAAGTACTTATTTTATAGCGGCTATAACTGAAAGTTCATCATTAAAATCAGTGTCATTTCGTTCAAGTATTTTCCCCAACTAAGAATAAAACGATTAAATTATGACATTAGTAGCAGTGCAGCGTGGACGTGGGACCAGTATAAATTCCTAAATATTAATTCTGTCATGGTCTGCAATGCAATGACATTAATCTGATTCGTTCAGCCATTTAGGCGTGATTAATTAACAAACATACAAAACAAACAAACTTTACTAACTTTGTAACTTTACTGGCGCGGATCTGGATCGAAAGACGTGGCAATCAGGGGGATCTGACCCAGCAGTGGGATGAAATGGCCTAACAGTAACAGTAACTTTGTAATATTATTACAAATAGGAGTAATTGCATGCACATTTTTGCATACTGACGCAATTTATCATCGACAATCCTAGTTTAACTGTTTTATGTTTCTTCCTGTAGACATTTTCTGTAAAAAAAATTCAAATAAAATCAGTTTCAACCGACAGTTTTGTGCACACCGTACGGTTAATAGACAGCGGGTGCGCGGGCGCAGCTTATACAAAACATACGCCGAGTATCATTTGACAATTTGCGAGCAATCAATGCATTGTCACCGCTCTTTATTCAACTCCAAATAATACATGGAAAATTGTCCATTCCAATTGTGATCGGACCATTGTTGGTCTAATAACACGATTCAGACTTAGCTCGCTTTGAAACCGACCATCAGTGCATGTTTGGTCGTGTTAGAGATGAGTATTATTATCTACTTGGTACTGTTTGGGATCATAAAGACTTTCTTGCTCATATAATACTTGAAAAATGTGTTAAAAAACTTGTACTCTTTAAAAATCGTCTTGTTCAGTGATTTAAATGAAGAAAACCAACATTTTGTTATATACAAATCATGTCAAAAGTACAAGAAGCTGTGACTACTTTATTTCTGATATAACCTCAAAGTTTTAGAAGCAAAGAAGTTATAGATAAAGTATAATTACATGACCCAAAGAAGACAAATGACGTAAAATCAATGGCATATCAACTGGAGCACCAGACAGCAAGACCTCTACCGAAAATATCAAGACATTCCAATCCTTACCATATAAAACGACCCATGAACGCTTTCATGGTCTGGTCTAGACTACAAAGGAAGAAAATATCAATTTTGAACCCAAAATTGCACAACTCAGAGATCTCCAAACGATTGGGACTCGAATGGAAAAGTCTGGATGAATCAGAGAAAAGACCGTTTATCGACGAGGCGAAGAGATTGAGGATAAAACATATGCAAGACTATCCGGATTACAAATATCGACCCCGCAGGAAAAATCGGATGGATTCAGCGGCTTTCGCAAACCCAGCGCTTTACACAACCAGGGAGACGTTTGTTGAAGTGGAACCTCGTCAAGAAGTAAATTATCCAGCGCTTTCTTACCCAGATCAGTTCGTTTACAATAATATGATTAGTTATACGGTACCATCAATTCCTCAACCTTCATTTGTTCCAACGTCTATTAGGCCTAAAGAAGAGACTTTACCTAGTTTGGATTTAAGGCCTCTGCCGTCGATAGAGAGCATATCTCCAAGGCCGTTTGCTGTCGTGAACCAGCAGATGATGGTGAAGGCGTACCAGGACCTGCATTACGTGCCCAGTGACGTCACGAGAATCTCTTATCATTATCCATTTGGAGTACAATAGGTCGTAAAATTTTAAGTTTTTTGAGGCCATAATATTATTTTTAAGTTATGTTAAGCTAACGTAGCTGTGGATTTTTAATTATTACAGGAAAAATTGAAGTCGATTGCACAGGATTCCTTTAGAATTTTTTCATGTTTAATAGAAATTTGGCACGCGTTGAATCAAGGCACTGTTGTTGTCAACATTTTGATTATTTAACTACCTTTTTAAAACAAGTATTATTGTAAAAAATAAAACAATAAAGTTGTCACAAAATAAAATATGTATGAGACAAAATTAGCCCGTTATTTAATGATTCATAAACGACAAGACGGCTTCACTGTCCTAGAGCCTTTTAACTTCAATCATAGGTCATGAATACAGGAAATCATACAATCATTCAGAAAAACTAAAAACCGAAAGGATTTAAATCAACACACACAGTATTATTCCTACTTAACTTAGGTAGGTAATCGTTTTCCTTTAAATACTTCAAAAAAGTTTAATAATAATGTCCTCCTGACCGAATTTCGGTCACAGCGGCCAATCTTAATGGAGATTAGCCAACTACGCAGTAGATATTACAGCGCATAAGTGAGTTCGAAAACACAGATACACTCTCTATTTCATATTTTTCACTCTCACAGTCCAATGGGACGGTAATCCGACTTAATACGCACAAAAATTACTAAAAGTTAGAGGTGACCTTGGGTTCGAACCTGAGTCTTCCGATTTGCCACTCAATGGTCACATTACCAGGCTTTTACGAATAAAATGTAATTATATTACATCAAAAGTATTTATTCATTTTAAAACATCAATTTTATATCTAATTAAAATAATCTAATTAAAATAATCTATATATACAAACCTATAAACTAAAACCTTAAACATAAATAAATATACAAAACCCTTAATCTAAAAGACCGCTACCAGTAGGCAACGTTCCCAAAATGCTGGCTGCATTGCCTCGCTGAATAGCTATACTCAGCCTTTGGGCCAGGTACAGACCAGCATTTCGGTCACGAGTTGCCTCGACCAGACGCCCAGATAGGTCTTCGTAAATATTCCGGGCTCCCGGTCCCCACGGTCCCAGCGTCATATTACATTATATTACATTGAAGTGAATGGTACAAAAATTACATAATAATTTGTCATAGCAATTTTATTGCAAGTGTCCATGGGATTTGCACTATAGGATTATTGATTATTATAATAGGTACCAACGTTGTCGCCATGTTTGAAGTCATGTAATTATTATTTACATTTATATTTTTAAAAGACAATAAACAATTTTGGTATAATGCCTTTTCTCTTTGTTGTAAGATTTGGTTTTAGATAAATTGTTATTAAGTAGCCATATTAGCCAACGCGCAAGAGATGTTATAGTGCAAAAGTGTGTGCGCAAACATAGGTGCACTATCTATTCCTACACTCTAATAGTCCGATGGGACGGCGATACGACACGACCGGAAAGAGATCAGGTGCAGGGCCAACGGTTTTACGTGTTTTGCGACTTCGAGGTACGGAGCATTTGGTAATCTACACACATCAAAAAAAGTTTGCGATCACTTTGAAAAATCGATTTTTTTTTTGTTACGGTTGATTATATTAGGATTTTTTCTTTTTTTTAGATTATTTATATAAAAATATAGTATTAGAATATAAAACAATAAAACAGTTTAATTGTTTTTCCATAAAAAAAGGCTTTCAGTCCTCGCTTACGCTTATTCTCAAATCTGATTTAGTCAATTTTATCGGATTTAAAATACTTTTTCGCGGAAAGTTGTGATTAAAAAAATGCCAAGAGGATTATCAAAAGTTTTACGAGCAAGAATAGTAACTTTGAGGGAAGCAGGATACACCACGAGAGAAACAGCAAGCAGAGTTGCTATATCCCAATCCTGTGTCGTGACCACGTTGCAGAGGTACCACGGGGTAGGTAATTTAGCTGACCGACCCCGCAGTGGTTGCCTAACTGTTTTCACTGCTGTCTAAAAGCGTTATATTAGATTGCTGGCAGCTCGTGACCCAACAATCAACGCTACTAAAATAAAAGTAAAAGTTCGGGCCGCCTCTGGGCTTGAAGTTAGCACTCAGATCATTCGGAATTGCTTGCACCAGGCTGGATTACGAGCACGGAGGTCTTGGCGAGCTACTCTGGATACCCGGCAATGTCAACGACGGAGATTGCAGTGGGCTAGGCTTCGGCAAAATGAACAAAATTAAGAATAAAACATTTATCAAAATTGTCTCTTCGTTGACGAATTGCGAATCGGTAGGTCATTCAGATAACTGACGTGTTCGTGTCTGGAGAAGACCGGGAGATCGTGAAAGGCAAAAAACTGCCACTGGAACAGTTCAGCAAGGCGGAAAATCGGTGTCGTTTTGGGATGGTATTACGATTGGAGCTAGAACGCCTTTGATTCCGTATCGAGGTTTCATGACAGCAGACATGCATAAAGCAATGCTATTGACGGAATCGTCAGACCATTCCGAGTAAACCATGGGCACCAATTTGTACTGGTCGATGATAATACGCCCGTCCATCGAGCTCAACGAGTCAATGCTGCTGTCCGAAAAAACGACATCACATGGTTAGACTAGCCTACCGGCTCGCCTGACTTAAACCAAATAGAGCATGCGTGGGATGCTCTTAAGCGAACTGTTTGGAACTGTCAGCCACGTCCCTAGACAGTGCCAGAGCTCAGAGAAGCCGCTATTCAAGAATGGAACAGGTTACCCCAAGAAATACTGAATAACTTGATTCTGAGCATGCCCAGGAGAAACTCCGCATGTCTTCGGGCCAGGGGAAGAGTTATACTATATTAAATATAAACCTTTTATTAATAATTGTTGTTTAAGTTTGGTTAAACATGGGTTAAACAGTCTTTTTCTTTCTATCAAATTTCTGTTACAATTACATTATGATTAATTACTCAATTTTTTTTTACAAAAAATTATAAATAGTTTTATTTTTTTAGGGTATTTTTATTTAAAAAAACACACAATAAATATTTTTTCTAGATAAAGTTCAATTTAAAAAAATATATCAGCTTATGCTAGTGATCGCAAACTTTTTTTGATGTGTGTATACATATAAAATGCTTTGTCCTGAATGACTGACTGACGGATCAACGCACAGCCTAAACCGCTGAATGTAGAGACCTGAAACTTGGAGGGTGTGTTCTTTGTATGACGTAGGGATCCGATAAGAAAGGATTTTTCGAAATTCCACCTCTAAGAGGGAGAAAAACGGGGGCAAAGTTTGTATGGGACAACGTGATTCCTTGGTTCAATCTACTTCAAATTTTGCATAAACATTCTTTTAGAAAATTGATGGAACACGTGTTTCGTATTTTCTTTAGTAGAAAGTTATTTTGGGGGTGATTTGTATCGAAGTTGATATCAATACTCCTTAGTGCTTTTGATTTAAACTGGCTTGGTGCAATATATTACCCTTTAAAATTGGAATGTCAAATATAAATCGGATTAGAATTCGATATTTCAATTTTATTTGTTCTTTTATATTTGAAACAAAAACTTACCTTATAAGTAGGTACAGCTTGGCAAAAAAGAGTCTGAGGCGGTGACAGCTAGAACTAAAACTAAAAATCTTAAAAACTATGTTTGTGAGTACTAAAATAGCCATAAAGTGATTCATTACATAATAATAAAATTGATGACAAAAAATTCGTTTTAGTAATACGTAAGCACCAAATAACTTGAAATTTTGAATTGTAGTATGAAAAGTGCACCAGTGGCACCTCCAATTTTTACAGACTCATTTTTGCCAAAGTGTACCTTGATTTTCCTTTGAAAATTCCTTGGAAATCTTTTAGAATTAGATTATTTATAGGCGACTATTTGTGATCGCTATACCGACATTATAATTGACTGTCATTCGCCCTGTTCTTACCTAATTCTGCTTATACAATGACACTAAAAGTAGTGGCATCGACTTAAAGCTGTACAAGTTGTTCTCATGGGCAGTACTACCTAGATTATATTAATTCGATTTAAATAAATAAATTCTATTCAAAATATTCTGTAGTCTACGTGAGCGAAGCCACGCGGGAAAAGCTAGTTAATTTATAAAACCGAAATAATTTACGAAAAGTCAGAGGTGCCTAGTTTTGTTGCGAAAGTTTGAGACAATATAACTCAAACTCAAAATGAAACATTTATTGCATTCCACAATGTAATACTTAGATGGTAAGTTAACATTATTGAGATCATTATGGACCCTGTCGGGCACAAAATAAATAAAAGAAAAGGTATAAACTATATACCTATATAAATATAAATAGGTATATAGTTTGAAAGTACTTATTATGTCCCTTGAGTTTGAGTCTACGCGCACACTAATTGTGCACTATAATCTCCTGCGTAGTTGACTAGTTTCCCTTGAAATTGGCCGCTGTGACCGAAATTCGGTCAGGAGAACATTATATTTGAAATTAACGCGACAATTTGCTTTTTTTGGTAGTTGTTTAAAATCCATCTTATTTTTCTATGTTACTCGAGTGCATACCTACTCTCGCATCATTTATGATTTCCCCATCACTTTCCCACAACCCTTTCTCTGTGACTCACATCACAGCTGCATTACAATGTTTTTCTCCCAAACGGTTGGTTTCATCCATTTTCATGGAGACATCGGATGTCGGAACTTCGGAAGCTGTGCCAGAAATAATGTACGCGCAATGACGTGACATTTTACAGATTGATGATCTCAAAACACGAGTAATTGATTCGTATGTTTGTTGGAGACATTTATGTTTTCGAGGGACTGTGATTTTGTTGATCATTGTTTTTGTAAAATTTCGTAATTGATGGTTTTTTTTAAAACGTTTGTATAGGTACTCTATGGTAATTACAAGGTACTTTACTGGATACTCTATAATATACTAGGTACTGTACTAATCATAAAATCAGTCAACACTAGGTTGAATATATTTTAACAATGTTGTATTATAAATCTCAAAAGAGGAACGCTTGGATTCCGAAGTTTATGGAACATTCATGAAACGTTCTAGAATTCTATTTATTACGTTTCATTCTATAGCATAAAGAAAATCTATAACAAGCAATTATCGAACACAGCTACAACCATATTTATATAATTACTTGAGTCAAAATAACGGAACCAATCAGAAATTATCGAATTTCGATTTTGGAAGCGGACATTTTGAATGTTATCAGCCAATTTAATCTTGTCGATGAAAGATCACAGGTTTAACTAAAGGGGTGTTTAATTAAATTTATTATTGTGCACCCCCACAGTGCTGGAAGGCGAAACGATTTTTCTATAATAAGCTTTCCATTAATTGAATTATTGTTTTGGAATTATATAGAGCAGATAATAAATATATATTTTAAAATGGGCAAAAAAATATTAATAAAGAAAACAATTAAGGTAATTGAAAAAAGAGATAGGATATGTGCAGAACTTTAACCCATGACGCTCGCCGTACCGTGGCAACTGAGCTATCGTGTCTCTTCCACCTATCAAATTTTAAGTTCTTTCTACATCGTCGTGAGGAGACGTCTTGGTAATGTCTTTTAATTTTTTTTACAAATTCCTAAACTCAGTGTTACAACTATTGTAGCTGTAAGGACACCGATATCTTATTTAGAGCCGATTTCACCACTGACACTAAACGCGATCAATTCAAGTTAAACTCGGTTCTACCGTTTAACTGAGTTTAGAACTGCAATTTGCGTAGGGCTGAACTTAATTTTAATAAACTCGGTTTTTAAAGTGAATTGAGAGTTAATCATAGGTATATTGATTTTTAACCTTTCAAAGTACGAAGACGCTCAAATTTAAATGACACAAACATTCAGCCATTCACGAACTGACGGCAGCGAGTGTTGCTTTGTACTTTCTCACTTCTTATAAAGAAAACAATATCGACCAAGCGGTGTTATCAACTCTATATCAAACTTACGTTTATAAAGTCTTCAGTTCTAACTAAAGTAGTAATTAAAGAAACCTAACTCGTACCTACTTGTAAATTGACATTTTGTTGAACAAAAGTCCTATTGCATTGCGAACCTGACTGCTTTGAAACCAACGGAAATTTCCTATAGAACTCGACGACAAACATAGATTTGTTGTTTTGATCGAATGTTCTAGAATCAATTAAGAAGTGTTTTCTTTGATTAGGTATATTGTTGTTTTTATAAGTTGATAGCGTTGTTTTAAAAGTAGAAGGTACTTGGCTACTTCTAAAAAGCACATTTGCATATTATTATTTCATATCACCTTCATATAACATATAAAAAGTCGAGTTATTTAAGCCATTTATAACTGGACCGATTTTCATGGTTTTTGATTTATTGGATTTGTCTCCGTCTCGAATGGCAGAATAAATATTTAAAACAATGGAATTATACCCCTAGGCAGGGTAGGCGTAGTGTAGGGTAGGGGTAGAGTAGAGTAGGGTAGTATAGGGATAGAGTAGGGGTAGGGCAGGGTAGAGTAGAGTAATAGAGTAATCTTCATTTTGTGGGAAGATGGTAACAATAACCACTTACATAAATGAATGTTTATATCTTAGGCATTAAACGACAGGTTTTAATTATTGACTGCCTCATTGGTCTAAAGGTAGCTAACGCGACTGCTGAGCATGAGGTCCTGGGTTCGATCCCCGGATCGGGAACTGTTATCGGGTTTTTTCATTTGGAAATTCACAGTAGTCACGGGAGTCTGAAATTGTGTCCGGTTAATGGCAATAGGTTGGATCCTTATTACAAGTGTGATGTGACTTATAACATTGCCGGAAAAACGTGGGTGTACTGCATATACACCTCTGCCTCCTCTCTCTGGGGAATAGGCACAAGCGTGAGTTTATGTTATGATAATTATTTAAAAATTTCTATCTATTGAATATTACCTATTTATATTTTTTTAACAGTTTGCAACTACCCCGTCATACCAGAGCTAATTAATTTCCAATACGCACTTGATTGCGATTAATTAAGGTATTTACTCGTATCTTTGTCCAATTATATGACCATTGACATTAGGCCATCCCTGCGAAATACATGTTAAGGTAGGTCTATAAAAACTGTAAAAAAAATACTGTTAAGACGTCAATGATGACGTATAATGTTAAAGATTGACGTCTCCGCTCGCACACCACGTGACTTAGTATAACACGCAGCGCGTGATCTACTCACGTGTTACCCTCCTTTTAAGAAAAACGCACGCGAATTACTTAAGTTACAATATTTTTTACGCTTGAGGAACGAACTCATAAAGTGAATTGTTAATTGTAAAAGATTTTTTTTTTAAAATCTGCTTCGTTGGTACAGTTGACTGCACATCAGTGGTTACAATTTGATAATAACAGCACCTTATTGCGTAGAAGTAAAGGTGCTTTTCCATGTGCAAGTGTTACCATTGTCACGCGCTTGACTGCACAATAGTTCACTTAACATTAGGTGCGTCGTTTCCCCCAATGGGGGTAAAGGGGGTTTATTACCGTGGTAGTGCGGGCCGCGGTGAAGCTAAGTAGAACTCCGAAAGGAAGCGCCGCTCCTTCGATCTTTAGGGCAAAGCCTGTGTTGGAGCGGTCCTGGTAGGTTGCGGTGCAGGAAGTGGCTTAAGAGAAATGGGGCCACGGCGCACCGATGTCACGGTGGAGGCTCTCCCTACCATACACTGCCTTAGTAGAGCCGCAACCACTGGATTGCGGACACGTTGAATCGCAGGGGAAAAGGAGTGTTGGTACTTATTAAGGGACCACTCGTCAATCCCGTCTCAAAAAGGACCTTGGGTGTCAATTACGGGGTCATCTGGCGTCCATTGAACATGGTCCTCGAGGTAATTACGACGCGCCGTGTATCCTGGCGTGACGGAGAGTAGGTGTATATCACCCCTCCTTCGAGGAAGATCTGGTCGTCCAAACGACCGCGTCATGTTAGCGAAACTATGCGAATTGTGATCCTGCGTTCCCGTCGTTTTAGTCCATATGCCAGACAGTCCATATATCAGTCTTCAGCCTGCATTCTCCAGGCTGAAGAGCTCGACATAGCCGTCTCGCATACTCTAAGCGGGACGGTATGCAAAAGGTGCATTTCCCCCTGATGGTAAAGTCGTTTTGGTCAACACTGGAGCACACTTACTTCTTAAACGGGAGGGAAGTTGTACAGTATCCAGACCCGTTCCTAGATTGCATTAACACGACAAAGATGCATGGCGACAAGGTTTTGTCCAGAGTCCAGTCCAGCCACAGCCACAGCTAATAATATATTTTTTTCGCACCAGAAGCAGCTTGGGTGTTAAAATAGAGGCATAAGTACTTTTCTTCTTAAACTCTACAGAGTGAAATCTACCTGATCGGTGTATTAGCAAATCAACATTTTAAAGAATTGTTTGTGGAAGTGTGCGCAATAAAATGTAATATTTTCGATTAGAAAATAATCTATCAATGCCTGTTTGATGAAATAATAACAATAATTCCGAAATGTTTACATCACAATACAATAAAAACTTCGAGCCTTACATCACTGGCAACACTTAAAAAATGTTTGAAAAGAAAAAAAAACATTGTTTATTTCTTTTCTTTTCTTTGTTTTGTCGATGACTTAACTTGTCAAACAATTTGCATTACTTTAACGTAATACTTGCTAACTTATTTTGTAACCCTATCGTAAACTTTGTTACTCTAAGTTACTCCATGTTGTTGTTGAGCATTTGACAGGAACGTTTTGAACAAAAACTCTTTACGTATTCAAATGCATCTCTTGTCGTTCAATATCATGCGACGCATTCATCCAAAACATTTCTGCAAGAGCCAAGAACAATGCTAGACAACTGTCTACCACCTATCTCGCTACGCTTAAGCTCTAGTTGTATTTAAACACGCTACTTTCAACCTTATAACGTCTCTGCAAGGTTTGTTTTGCTAACGAAAAAATCACGAGATGCAATTCTGACGAATAACTGATGCGTATATATCAAAGCTTCGTTACTCTTCGGCGTTGAAATAAGAAGGTTTTATCAAATTGCTGCAACAATCTTATACCGACTGTACTGTATCAGCAATAAGGTTCAAATTCTCTTATGCAGTTAAAAACGAATGTCGTTCCAAAATCAGATCGCGACACAAAACTGTTCTCAGTGTAACAAAGTTAGAAATGTTCATTGTCAATCAAAAATCGTTTTTAACTCAGCGGGGTAAAGGCGTCGTCGCCGGCATCTGCCGTTGTCACACCGAAGCGCACGTCATAATCGTCATAGACGTCTTTCACACCGCACGTGGAAAATGAATGATGGATGAATCGCAGTATGAGAATCCAGCTTTTTCCATGTATGGTGGAAACGAGTCGTCGTTTTTCATCTTCAAAACATTTTTCTCAAACATTTCAAACCTTATTACTTCGAAAATAAGGGGTGGTGTGAGTTTTTAGGGATGGCAAAATAATTTTTTATGTTATTCATACGAGTCAAATCACAAACAGGCCAAAAATTGTATACTGAATATGGGACGGACGACAACCGAAAAGATGGCATACAAGAAACGACTCAGTTGAGAAAAAATAACAAAAATACAAGGATTTAAAGGGTGGTCGCAATCACGTAACATTTGTAGTAGCTACTACAAAAGCTTGTTACAACATAATGATGTAATTGTTACGGCGAGTTGGAAGCCTTAGAAACAAGGCTTGGTAAACAAGAGCGTGGACCACAAACCTGCATTCATCTATACACACTGACATACCGTAGTAACCTCTTTCAGTCATAGGCACAAATTATATAGGTATACCTTGTGTTACCTTTTGTTGTATTTGTATACCTACACTCGTGTTTTTAATATGGCAATAAATTCAAATTTAAAATTATTTATTTTTAAAAACCATTGTTATTTGGTTTGGACTGTGATAATTATATCAATTAAAATAATCAATTTATCAATATCAATTTGATGATTAAGAAACTCGCAAAAACAACCAAATCAGTGCGGGACTTGAACCCGCGATCCCTGGCGTGCCGTGCCACTTTACTATTAAATAATATCATTTAATAAGCAAAACATATTGTATTGTGCATAAACATGTAAAAAACATACATAAAAAAACAATTTATTTATATCAAAAATATAAATAAATTGGTAGGTACCTATCTGATTTTGAAAAGAACCGAATAAATGTATATCTTTAAGTAAACTAGACAGAAGGTCGTAGGTTCAAAACCCAGGCACCTCTGACATTTCGAATTCATGTGCGTATTAGAAATAATATCACTTGTTAAAAATGGTTAAGAAAAACATTGTGAGGAAACCACCACAACTGAGAGGCTTTTTAATGGTATGCTTTTTCAAGCCATTTCAGAGGCCTACTGTGTCTAAAAACCTTCTAAAACGTGCTTGTCTATCGGCCATTTCCAGCCTCTTCTATTTCCACAAAACCATCATGACATTTGACTCCGTATATCCAACTTTTCTTGTCACATGGTATTCGTTTGTGTCATTCAACAACTTCCTATAGCAAAACGTCAAATGTTACGTGCTGAAGGCTTTTCATCGCTTACAGTTTATTGTGTGAGGCCTGCAGTTTAGTTTCACGCTGAATCAAGCTCCGCGGGTAGGTTATATTCAGTTTTTAATGGGGTGTGGAAACGGATCTATTCAGTAACATTCTTAATACCTCCCGATGCAGTTCAACCCACCTTTTTCAGGAAACACTTTTTAATATCAGATACCTTCTTTTTTTTTTGTCGTGTGGAAAACTCCTTATGAGTACCCCACCACTAAGGGCTGGCGATGGGGTTATGTCCGACTCGCACGGACTAAAAACCACACGGTGTTCCTTCACGAACCTCTAGGCGGAAATACAGTTTTCGCTTGCGCATTCACCGTACCAATATCAGATACCTAGAAGTAAAGAATATTATAAATAAATCAGAATGTATGGGTCCATTGCAGTGTGCAGTGAAAGCCTAGTGGTATGTATTTTTGAACTGCCAAGTCAAAGGTTGTAAGTTCAAAATCACGCACGTCTGACTTTTGACGGAACGATGAAGGAAAAGATCGTAAGGAATACAGCACACCTGAGAGATTTTTCAAGGGTGTGTAAAGCCATGTCAGAGGCCTACGGGTGGTATAAATTCTGACACCAGGGCATTCATTCATTTATGGATTCAGCAGGCTGATGATGATGATGATGACGACTTAAGAACTTTAAGGCCTCTTCCTTAAAAGTTCCTTAGTTGCGCAGCACATGAATACAAACATACAAACTTGTCTCCATTCATTTGAAGCACAATAACGTGATTAATAACGTTAATTTTTAAGTGCGTGCAAGTATGTTTGTACGCACCTAACAACCACACTATATTTCACTGTATTAGACTTCTGCGATTCTACGTTGCGTTTATAGGCCAATATGTGGGCAACATGGGCATAGATTTTCTTAATTTTATGGTTCATTTTTTTCTTTTATTGATTCGGACAGTAGTTTTTTTCGTGTATTTTTTTAAATATATTATGTAGCGCCCTGCGCAATATTACCTACGTGAAAATAAATGATTTCTTTCTTTATACGCTGCGTTCATTAATAAAACCACTTTCTTACATAACAATAAAACATTTATCAACATAATTATTTGTCATCTAAACGCATTTACTAAGAAACTTAATAAAATCAATTCATTAACATAAGCCATTATTGCACAGTGGGTCCGATATCTAAATAACTTGCCAAATAAGCTATAAGAGCATTATGTCCCCTTATAATAAGCGGTCTAATGCCCGCACAGTGTGCAGAAACGACTCTGTTGTGAACAAAATGAATTGTGTACGGAAACATATTAACGGTGTGTCAAATGACTCGGAACTAGGGATGTGTGCCGAGAGTTAGGGTGCTTCGGCCAGTTTGTTGTCGCTAGTAGTTCCACTGTGCAATATTGTCGTATGAAGTAATATTTTGTAGGTAGTGTTGGCTTTCATAAATATATAAACGCTAGCTTTTTCCCGCGGCTTGACTCGCGTTAATTTATAATTTGACAATCAATTCGGGTTGTACTCTGCCGAAAGACACGTGGCGCCATCTATTGTCATAAGAACGTTATTGTTGCTTTCCTCGGGAACAGTACTTTTTTTAGGATGACAGTTACTCTGTGTCCGTTTCTATATACATGACAACATAATATGCAAAATTTCAGGAAGAACGGTTTAGGCGTGAAAAGGTAACAAACAAATAAAATTACTTTCGCATTTATAATTTTTATATTTTTTATAATTTTGCATTTCTAGCTTTCGCTCGCATGGCATGTTGATAAACTGTAGCTGATGTGTTGTTCTGATGTATAAGCTATATTACTGTAAAGTTTCATCAAAATCCGTTCAGTAGTTTTTGCGTGAAAGAGTAACAAATATCCATCCTCACAAACTTTGGCATTTATAATATTAGTAGGATTAGGATTTTTATTCAGCACCCATACATCCAATTTGTTCGTTTCGTACTTTTACCTTGTTGTGGTAACAGTTCCATTCCAATCAAATTGGCTTCCTCGTTTTATTTTTCTTTCCCTCTGGTACCAACCACGTGATCATGATTTTCCTCCATGATTTATCCTGTACCATGTACTTTACTTGTTATTGGTTTACAAACAAACTGTTGCCACTTAAGACTTGCTTAGCTCAGGTACTTCTGGACACGTTTAAGTTCTATGTCATTTAAAAAAAAAATGGTTCAGTAATTAAAACATCAAGAAGTAACAAAGCTGGAAAATCCTTGAGATTGAACTTTAGTTGCATTTTAGTCGCTGAGTAGGAACTGATAGGGCAATACTTCCTTCAATACCTTCCTTCCATAACGATAGTAACAGTTCCTACTTACAGCGAATAAAATGGTCCTAAGGGAATAATTTAAATCAAAAAGTGTGTTTTTTTGTTTGAATTTGATATAAGCACAATACAACATGACTTCAGAGAAGGACATAATTAATTTCTATGTTACAGCCACGTAATGCCCATTGTGGGTAGGTTTATACCTACCCACAATGGGAATTACGTGGCTCATATCTATTTCTTTTGAATTTAATATATTCTTTATTTGATATATATGGGTTAATAAGCTGTTTATAAATAACATAATATTATAATGATTTATTCAACTTCACATTATGTAGTAAGGTAGTACGTGTATTAGGACCAGTTCTAGGGCACCAGTAAGTCAAATAATCTAAAACTGCATTTTTCAATCTCTTTTAAAGTTATGACACATTTTTTTTTTACTTTTAATAGTTATAATTATGCAAGCGGAGGCGCAGGCATCGTCTATCATTATTATATAATTATTTAAAATTAAGAAATGTTATAAAACTCCTTGACAACCCTGCTAAAAACTTATGTCGAGTGTCCGGAACCTCCGTGCATCATTTTTTGTTTACTTGTTTGCGCTATTGCGTGGGGGATGACTATGCTATTATTTATTGCATCTCTAAAGGGGTGGCACTGTTTTCTACACATAATAAATATGGTTCATGACCCGTGACGTATATTAAAGATAGCAAAAAGATATAATGTCTGTAACTTTACGAAATTATAGTCACGCACATAAAAATGATCTGTTTCAGGTTAGAAATTAGACTTCAATATGCACGATATAAGTTTTACACACAATATTAACAATCCTAAAAAGTTTTCTTAAAAGTTTAAAAGTAGTCTTTGTAAAAGTAACTGTTTTTTTTTTACACCAAACATCATAAATAAAACAGTTGTCTATAGATAAAAGATCAGATTTTTTATAAATATCTACTAGCAATTAACACAGAAAATAATTTCGATAACACATTGGGGACAATTTTGCCAAAACTCGACATCACAGCACAGTTTATTTGTTTGTTTTGTCACATTATTATTGAAAACCATTACCAGTCATATCAAATAAATCGCAAAACATTTTAATCATATTAAAATTCGTGATATCAATCAATTTCACTTACATCACAATAAACAAAAACGCCCCACAACAATATTACACACAGACAATGAAATTTAAACACAGTGCGCCCAATGCGCCAGATGTCCAAACATGGACAAAATCAACACAAATTCTATTGGATTACGTTCCGTATGCTTTCAATTAGCTCGTTTTAAATTATTTATTTCACACCACGCGATTCAATTAGTAATGGTTTTTGGAGTTTTGTGAGTGAATTTACCTTTATAGGCTATTCGTGTCCGTGTAGTAAAATCAAAGTAATAACGTTGATTTGATATGTAAAAATGACACGTGTTTTTTGTTATTGGCGCTTCAGAAATTGTTACTTTTGTCAAAACTTTTTTATTTTATTATATAAAGCATTTGTTAACAATGTAGTCAATTGAAAATATGACGATTTATTGTTGCTTTGAATAGGTTAACGGCAATAACTTAGTTATTTTCCTAGTAAAGCATGCTTCAAAAGAAAACTAAAGAAAACAACATGTTTGAATAAAAATATCGAACAATAGCATCAATATATAAATAGACATAAACAATATTATGACAGTTGCAGTTATTTACAACTTTACAATACAATAATTATTAAAGTAGGTAATTTAACTCAGAACTTTAATAGTAGTGTAGCGTAGTGTGCTAAAGTTGTCAGTAATTTATTTACAAAAATAATCACAATGTAGACACACATTTAATTTGGAATTATTCTATTAGTTAAACAAATTATCCATTATTTTTACCCTTCAACAATAAAAATAATATATTTTCAACCCCTCCAAAGGGTGATAGGAAACACATTTGACCACCAAATCGATTGGAAAATTGTATTATTTTTTCCAAATCATTACAGCTTTCGTATCATTGGGCTTCAAATACCAAATTCGCTTTATTGCGTTTTAATAAAAAATATATTATTTTATTTGTATTTTAAGTATAATAAATTAAGTAAATATTTCTGTGTAAGCAAGTTAATGGATCGCTAGGAGTTTTGTTATAGTAAACAGTCGGAATGGCCGTACTTTTGTAAAATATCGCTAATAATATTCATTTGTGCAGAAGTTTGTTTGTAAAGAAAACGTTTTAGTCACAGCTATTAGCTGTTTATGTTAGTTATTTAGCTTTTGGAGCGTGTAACGAAATTATTATATAGACGCATTAAAACTTTGAGTTTATACAAAATAATACTTTTATTTTTGTTGCATGACATTACCAGTGTGGCTTTTTCAATGTCAATTTCGTTCTTTCTTAGTAAATCTAAGATACCACTGACTAACGGTGAAGGATAACATCGTGAGGAAATCTGGACTTTATAGTCTGGAATCGCCAACACGCAGTGAGCTTCTCGGTATGAGAAGCGGCCTTTGTCCTGCAGTGGGACAGTTACAGGCTGGTTTATTTAATTTTTAATGTCTAGGTACATAATATAGGGGATCTTAAAATGTTTACAAATGGGGCGCTTACCTCTTGGGTGTACAAAATGAAGACAATGGCATCAATAAATCATTTCGCCTAAAAATGACACTTAGTGATTTCTCGCAGTACTTACAAAGACTACATTTTCGACATTCAACACAGGTGTGCTCTACCGGTAGACCACAATTTAAATCATTTTACGCACCAAATAGGTTCGTGGTCAAACATTTGCCTTCTTTTCAATGAAAAAAAGTTAAGCTAAGCTTATCTAAGTTCACAATGTAAGTAGACATAAAAAAAGCTTTCTGCTCAAGTCCTATAAACTGGCCAATAAAACTTAGTCCCCTAACACTTATCTAAGTGGTTGGACAATTGCATTCAATGTATAATGCAAATAATCCTTCTGGGAGCCATTCGAGGACGACCAAGCCTTCATTGTGGGTAAGAAAGTGGATAAGATTGGGTATAGTCCGTTTATTTTATAGTGGCTTAAGCCTGTTTATACTAAAAAAAATATTATTAAAAAACAAAAAACCCGACTGCTAACTAAAAAGATAGTAACAAGTTGGTTATAGATAGATCATACTTTACAGTGTTCACAAACACAGTCGGAGGCATTAACTATTCACTCTCTCTCTCTCTAAACCCAGAAGAGTATTAACTAAAGGATGCCTCCGACTGCGTTTGTGAACACTGTAAAGTATGATCTATCTATAACCAACTTGTTACTATCTTTTTAGTTAGCAGTCGGGTTTTTTGTTTTTTAATAATATTTTTTTTTCCCAAGTCAAATAGTCGTTAAACTATGCATGTACTATATATATTATGGCAATCTTTTATCACGAAAAAATGCATAGTTCCTGTAGGTCTCACGGACGAAATCGCGGGCTATATCAAGTTTAAATATATAAGTTGTATATATTTTTGTAATCACCTTTTAAAACTCTTCATTTTGATACCCCTTACGATTGGTTTGGGGGGACTTTTTTTTTATTAATCACACCTTTTGGCGCCAAAAATCTGCCATATCGATTTTTTTAAATTTGTATATACCCAGTGACACTCGCGCAATAAAGACGAATCCAACGACATATCATTCATCAAAATCGCTTTAGCCGTTTAGTAGTTACGAGGGAACATAGGGACGGACATACATACATACAGGTCAAACACATAACCCTCCTTTTTGGCTTCGCCGCAGTCGGGTAAAAACTGCAACTACCATACACTTTATACATTATCTCTCTGAATATTATTACAAGTACAATCACATTCACGAAAATTCACACGTATTGTATTTTCGCATGAAGCAGAAACTATTTACAATGCACCAACTGGAAATATTATAATATTACTTACAATGAGAAATACTTCGAAATATTACACTTTTAAAGTTTAAAAATATAAAAGTAAATAATGTACTTATACAAAATAAATAAGTGAATGAGGACAGAGGTGTGCAAGAATCGTAGCAAGTAAAAAATCCGTTGTCTCTGCCTACCCCTCTGGGAAACAGGCGTGAGTCTATGTATATATGTATGTATCTACAAAATAAATAATTAAAAGTAGTTTATCGCGTAGAAGTTTTATTTTTTATATATGGTGTATAAATTAACTCGATACCAAAGTCGAGTAGAAATTAAATTCACGCCATTCTAAAAACATAGGTACTATTTCAAAACCTAGAGTCGTAGAAACAAAGTAATTGAACTAAGAACCCAGTCTTAACCCATTCACGGCCGTTTGAACGAGATTGGCTATAAACGGTACTTTAGACCGATGAACGGTTAAACCGATGAAGGTTCTTTAGTGGCTATTTAATTGCTACAATGTGGTATGGGTGGCCTTTAAAATGTTAGTACTACTTTTGTTATTTACAACTTTTTTAGTAATGGAATGCTTAAGTAATTGTATTTATGACCAAGTACAGAATATGCAGATAATAATATGAATTACTACCGATAGCTTGGCGGTGGATCTCATTACCTCTGTGGTCTCGTTTTACTCTAAAAGAGATACTTACTACGCCTCACTAAAACTGTCTTTATTTGCGCGTTTACAAACTCGTACTAGGTAACAGACGGAAACGATTTAGTTAAAATCGCACCATTGTATCATACTGAACACCCTAAGAAAAGCTACAAAAACTTTTAGATACTGAGCACAATATTAATGTGGGGAACGCATTAAGGCCCGGAAATGGCGACGTACACATTCAGTATTGTGCTCCAGGAAAAATGATATAACATCATAACAACCTTTTATGACCATCACTGGGCTTGCCCGTGTCGCAAAGATGGGGACGAGGAGATGTGAAAGATGAAAAAATTCTGTTAGTGCCTATTTTGTGGTTGCCTCTGAGATGCATGGGACGGACAGATTTGGACGATACCATCCAACTTTTATTCTTCTGCTTTAAAGCAGGTGTGCGTTTTCTATTAGGTGGTTAAATACATGACTTTTTTTAAAAAAAAAAACTTATCATTTCTCTATTTTTAACCATCTTACTTGTTACATAGAATCTGTAGTTTGGCATGAAAAATGTGATTTGTATTCTTTGTAAATCTGCCGAGAAGGCCGCATAGGAATGGAGGACTCTTGTATTCCGATACCTCTGGTTGGCTTCCGGGCCAAGGCACACTTTGGGTCGCTGAGCTAACAGAGTAAGTACAGTCATCGGTGTTACCCTGCTTTACCATCAAATAGAACAATATTTAAATATGAAAAAAAATTCTTATAGGTACATTGATTTATGAGTCGACGTATTAAGGAACAGAGTTCGCAGACATGTACAAAGTGTCATATTTCATCGAAACTTGATCTTTGGCATCGCCGCCCTACACGAGACAAATCGTCCAGTTGGCCATTTGTCAAAAAACCTGCATCCGCCCAATGAAAGCGGTCTTTGTCGGCACCACAATCATATTCCTTCACTTTCTTATTCCTTATCTCAATAGAATAAGGTTTAAATTTACATTAATCAACGGTAAATTACAATAAAAAAAGCAAATTTTTTTGCAGTTTCCATAGCTCTTATTAAAGGGAGATAAGGTTGTTTTTTTGTTGTTTGGTAATAAATGATTGTATTTAATAAGAAGGGTGAATGTCAACAAAAGTGTCTTTTTTTGAAGTTTTCCGTTAAAAATGTATGCGGGTGTGTCTGTTTGTCATTATGGTGGCTTTGTGGCGACGTTTATTGTGCTAGAAATTATTTTATCATCAAAATGATTTAAGGAGCCTCGCTTAAAATGGTTTTTATCAAAAGACTTGACAGTCTTCAACTTTCGAGTTAAGACCTAAGATTTTTTGGAAATAAAGTTTTATTTTTTTAATTTTAAGCTGGTTCTTGTAAACTTTGTAAACTGGTCGAAACTGGTCGTCTGGTAAAAATCTGTAAATTGAATGCAGTTTTATTTCTTTTTTTAAAAATAAAGGAATGTTTCCTTTAAGTAAAATAATCTTTTTCAAGGATTTGAAGTGGTTTCTCTCCAGGTTCCCATTGATTATTTTCCACTTTGAATATGCCATGCTGATCACATAAAGGTCGTGCCTGTTAGAAATATATATTATATAAAGATGTTTCACTAAACTTAGCTATTAACATTTTGGCAGGAGCTTTTATTATTATTTATGCTAATTTAAAATTTTGTTATAATTATTGTTGTAAATAGTTTACCAAGTTTATTAAGTTTATAAGCGATACTAAGATTATGTAATAATCTTATTGAAAAGTAAATTATCAGTCATCGAATTTATGTCAGATTATCCATTATGAATTAGTTTTTTATCAAAATTCCATTAAAATACCTATATTTTTTAGGAAATCTGACAAACTTTCTCAAATCCCGAAATCATTATTTACTAAATTTCATTGATTTGAGTCGAGGAATATTCAATTGAAAATAAAACTTCGTTTGTATGGAGCGCAGTCGGAGAAAACTCCTAAACCTTTTTCGAATTATTTACATTGTCACTCACTGTTATTATAGATATAAAAACAATACTGCCCATCACGTCCGTTCGCAAGCTTGAATATACGTTGTGTTGTGCGCAAAAGTTCGCTTATCTCTGACGTCACGATTTAACGTCAGTTATTATCGGGATTCAACTGCGTTCACATCTTTCTGTTTCCGACACATCCTTTTTGAATGACATTTTACTTTTTAAATTTCATTATTTAAAGAACGTTCCATTTTAAAATAAAAAATAAATATTTTGATTCTTTGTTATTTTGATTTGAGAATTTTGTTTTGTTTTATGATTGGGGCACAGAATGGTTTAATTAATCACTGTGTTAATTGTGTAGGTATTCTGTTTGTTATTATAGCGTTGACAAAGAAAGAAAGATAGGTATATGTGAATTAAATAAACTTTATTGTACTCCTTAAAGAGAAACAAACAAACTTACTTTCGCATTTGTAATAATAGTTAGAAATGATATTGTTTTGATAAGAAACTCGTAAAAACACTGACTCGGGCGAGACTTGAACCCGCGAGAGTCAGTTGATTTTGCGAGTTTTTTATTAAAACAATATCATTTAATAAGCTAAACATGTGCATAAACATGCATAAAAATATTTAGGAAGTTAGGATTTAATTCGTATCAAAAACAATTTTATTAATCATAACTTTCGCGCCATTGACCGAGTCACTTCACAAGTCAGTCTGAGCTACCCCTAATTACACCAAGTTCTCAGTTTCCTTGGCACTTGAAACGGTACTTGAAACTTGTAAGGGACCTCACTATTGGACCTCAAAACAATGGTATAAATGCGGCGAGTGAACAAAAAATTGGCGCGATTAAATCTTTAAGTGGTTTGCTTATGCGTTTCTCATGGGGCTATGTTTTGGTACTAACGCTAGAGGGAGCCACGAGGTGTATGGTGGATATGTGGGATAGTTTTATCAGGACAATCCTAAATATAACCGATCGAATAAACCATTCTTAAGTGCCGCTGAAGCTATAAAAATAATTACTGACAAGTGTAAATATAATAAATATTTTTGTTTTATTTTGGTAATTAATAAAATATTTATTATTTAAAGAAGTGTGTCAACCAATACTACTGGTAATCAATATCGAAAGATAATTGAAACTTAAAAATAAATGTGCAACAGTTACTGATTGAGTAATAATTAAAATTATGCAGTTCTAATGAAGATGGTCTCATAAATAATAAATGCCAATGCATTTGGCATGAATACAAATGAGAAACAATATATCAATATTATATTGTTTCCCATTTGTTTGATTGTTTGTAATATAAATAATGCTGCTATACTCGTTGCAATGATTTCTCATCAACTTCTATTGGCATATTTAAATAATTGTTATTTTAAAAGCTCATTTAAAATAATTGCAGGCACTTATGATAATATTGTGATAATCGCCGACGATTATAATGTGATTGTAAATAGTGGTAATAATTATGCGATTCTGCTTCTTATTTTTAATGGTGCATTGTCTTGTACCTCTAAAGATAGAAAATATGAACAGTTGTAAGTATTTACTATGAAAGAATTTGTCTTCCTTTAGTCTTGTTTAACTGATTAAATAATAAATTAATAATATATGTTTATTTTACATAAAAATGGTACTAAACATGTTGTTTTAAATGCTTTAATATAATATGTGTTAATATATGTGTGTGTTATATTATATAATATGTACCATTTAAAAATATACTTAAGTTTAGTGATGAGATAAATTGAATAATAATAATACCATTAAATATTATAAAACAGGATAGCTGCCTAATAAATAGGTAAAATGGATCACCAAATAGGTACATTATTTACTAATAGTGATAGATAAACATTAAAATTAGTATCACCAAATTAAATTCAACACACCTAGTCACTTCTAGGACTTTCTCCACTTTTAACAAAAGATGGTAACTCGACAATCTGTGGACGTCTCACAGCGGCAGCTCCCACGGGTGGTACCACGAATTAGTGTTCAATTTGCCGACATGATTCGATTTACACCCCGACTTGCTGCCCAACTGACCGTGAGTGTGCGAAGAAGCCTGTATTAGGTATGAAGTGACATCGTTTAAGTGATTCTGGTTTTTATTGATTTAAATGAGTAATTGATGACTTTTTTTTAAGTAGTCCCCCAAAAATGTTACCAGAAATTCAACGCGATTAAACTTGAAAAAAGAACACTTATGAAATTTTTTACAATGTACTCTCAGGCTATCGTATTAGGTAAAGCATTTATGGTAACAGTAGGTTTTGATTTGTATATTTATAAACTCAACCTGCATTAAAGAAAATAATTAGTTGAATTCTGTACACGTATTATATAATTTTGCTTGTAAGTGTACAGGTAACTCACAAACAAGTGCACTCAACAAACCAGTTTCTTTTTATTTGTAACAATAGTAGCAAAATAACTATTATTTATAATACTTCAGTAAAATATTCAAAGTCTAATGCGGGTAGAATAATCTTATCAAAAAATCAAACAAAACAAAATATCATTATTAGTAAAGAAATAAAAACTTACAAAGACATTTAAAACGAATCTTTTCGTATTCTCTCCATACATGACTGCAGTAAAAGTATTTATTCTATAATATTAAAATATTAAATCAGCCTGTAACTGTCTCACTGCAGGACAAAGGCCTCTTCTCAAATAGATATATATACAGAGAAGGATTGAGCATTAATAACCACGCTAGCTTACTGCGTGCTGGCGATTTCCGACTATAATTATTTAATAAGAAATTTGAAAAAACTACTGATACGGATGGGATTCCGTGCCGTGCCGAAGATACAGTTCTAATGTCTTATTAAATAATTATATTTGATATGCTAAAAAGGATTTCAGACTATTAAGTCCAGGTTTCTTTACGATGTTTTATTATTATGTTTATGATCTTTTATTTAATTTATGCATATATAATTCTACAGAAAATACGTGATGGTCATACTAGTAGTATGACCATTGACTAGCGTGTCAGAAATCTCAGGTTCGTACCTAAAACGTGCAACTCTGACTTTTCGTAAGTTATGTGCGCATTATAAATTAATTAGCGTGCTTCACAAAGGATGTAAAGCTAAGTCCAGCGCCTGATCTCTTTCCGGTCGTGTCGGATTGCCGTCCCATTTGACTATAAAAGTGCACCTGAGTTTACCCACACACTTGATCAATATAATATCTCCTGTGTAGATGGATAATCTTCGTTGAGATCGCCGCTGAAAAGGAATTACGAATTTCAGCAGAACATTATTATTAATTATTAAAAAAAAATGTTAAGGTTTGTATATTTTTTAATAAAGTATTATTTTATTGTATGAAGTATTGACGAAACCCTACCCTAACAAAATCTTATCAACAAATCTCACTACAGTTAAACAAAGGGGACACAACAAAAACCGCTGAAGTCTGGCATAGTTTCGTACAAGGGTGAAAATGAAACGCTACTCGAGTTGAGAGCACTCGAGAACTTGAAATCGATAGGACGATAATATCGACTTTATGATTCGATTCATTCAAGAAACAATTAATGGGAATGTGTGTGATATTGTTGTATGCGTGTGAGTTTTTTTAAGGGAACATTTTATTTATTGTTTACATTGCAAGAATATGAGTATTGCAAACTTATTTTGATGGTGAGCATGGGCAAGTTTATTGGACTAGATGTTGCTCGGGACTATGTCCGCGTGAATATATTTATTTATTTATAGACTCACGCCTGTATTCCCCAGAGGGGGTAGGCAGAGATGTACAGTACGTTTCGCCGGCTATGTTATTATAAGTCCCATGTAATAGGGGGCGAGCCTATTGCCATTAACCGGGCACAATTCCAGACTCTGTGCTGCTACTGACAATTTCCTAAAGGAAAAACCCAATAACACTTTGCCCGACCTGGGGATCGAACCCAGGACCTCGTGCTCAGCAGTCGCGCTTGCTACCACTAGATCAACGAGGCAGTCGTGAATATAATCTTTTCTTTATATCCCGTAAAAAATTTGAATGCAGTACAAGCGTAGCACGTTCGTAGCGGTTGCTACGCTTCTCGTAGCTCGTAGCCCGTTACTTGACTTCTTTCGAATTATAACAATAATACAGGTAAGAAATGTATGAGTACGTAAAATAGAATTTTTAGGATAAATAAAGGCTATCTCTATGTTAAATTCCATGCCCCTTTTTTAAACGGTTTTACTTAGCTTGACTTGTTTATTATTTGGTTAAAATTTAGTGATCGATATTTCATCCCCTTCCTGTTGACAGATTGATCTGATATTTGGTACACAGCTTTAGCTTTGATGAGAAAACCGTTTTAAGTAAAAAAAAATTACTTATATTATTTAAGCTTTTAAACTTCGCTTGTGTGTATGTGCGTGCATTTGGGTCAAATCTTGTAAGCCAAATTAGAACCACTTCCTCTAAACGTAGGAGTTTAAAATGATGCATGCTAGTTCAATTCTGATCATAATATACTAAAATGACAGAAATAGCTTGATCGAAACATGTTTTCATACATCAATAAGGCACAAAATAAAAATTAATTTACAGACATTTTTTTATTTAAAAACATGTTTTGATCAAGCTGAAATTTTTGCTGAAGCTTTGTAATGTTGTTCTCCTTCAATTGATTTAGTCCGATTATTCATAACTATATTCATTGATTTTATATCTTATGTCAAGTTCAATGTGCGAGTGAGATAGCAGATTAGCGCGAAAAGGCGCCTTAACTTGTTTTTTTAACTATATTTTATTCTTCATTGTGCGAGCGAGATACATAATAGTTTAGCGAGCGCCGGCGACTTAATCCTAAAAAAGATCGTAGGTACCTCAATTATTTAGACTCAAACATATTTTATTGCCCTCTTTGTTCTACAAAATAAACAGTTTTACAGACAATACAGTTTAAAAACAGTAACAAGAAACCAGGTATTAGGGTAAGTACACACGGGCGACACAATGCGACCGCGACAAAAGCCGCCGAAACAAAATGCTGAGCTAATTTGAAACGGCAACGAGTCTATCACACGTCTAAAACGCAAGTAGCTATTTATTATCGCATACGCCCACAGTGCGCGGGTACGCTGTTCACTGTAATGCGATACGATATTTGTTTTGTAAGGAATTATAAACACATACATAGAAATATTGAATGTTTTCTATTAACAACTGTATAGAATCAACTTGAAGGAGATAAAAAATATCTGTAAATACCTAATACCTAGATAAATAGAGAGAAATAAATAGGGACAAGTATCTGCTGTATTCCAGAGTATAAATTGTTAAGTAAATGTAGACGAATATACATAATTAGGCCAAATAATATCTCCAACAGACATTACAACAATAGAAATTCAAAAAAATAAATAGAATAAGTTAAAATAGAAAATTTAAAACCGATACTATTGTAATTTTATTTTAAATCTTCATTTTATTATAATATTGTCTTTACTTTCGCGAACGTTTAACATAATGAAACAACTCTTTAAGGGATTCACGTCACGTTATATTTATTTACTTGTCAGTCCATACGTTTACGTTACGAGCCGGCAGACTATACTTCATTATATGTCACTCATCACTATCCGTATATTTGACTTTTTCAAAGAACCTTTCTTTGTACAAAAATAGGAATTCACAATCTTCAGAATAAGCCATTTTGGCTTTTAGGTATATAAACCGAAGATTTTTCAGAACAAGCTACTTTGGGTTTTATATAATCCAAAAGATTGTGAATTCCAACAAAATCATTATAAACGTAAACTTAATTCGTTAATAATGTAGGATTATAATCATCCGTGTCAATGGAGCCGCACACACCTAAACATCGTTTACCAACATGTAATCATTAGCGCGTGTGAAAACACCCAATTTTGTAGCAGCGTCCGCGTCGCGCGACTATTGTGTCGCAGCGATTCGTCGCCGATATTAGTCGATATGTTTGCATTTGACTTATGTTTGCAAAATAATTGGCACTGTAATTACATATTGGTGTTGTAGGCGTGTCGTGTGTTGTGTTTTGGGAGTGGATTAGGATTTGTATTGGAAATTATGATTTTGGTCGTATTATAATTCTGGGGCTTGGCCAAAATCTAGGCCAAAATCACTCTAATTTTCATCAAAAAAGATTCTTGTTTTTGATTCCTTCTTGTTTAATCGTAAGCTTGTATAATAACTTACCCTCCTACGTATAAACGATGATTATTATAAGTTAAAATAATAACCTAAACTTCACGTAAGTTAATTGCCATCTCTATTTATGTGCATGCAAATGACAAGGACAGGTGTAACTTAATCAGTGATCACTGAATTTTTTTTATAAGTAGGTAAGGCACTTAGAGTTAAAGTTTAAATCGTTGGCCTCTGACATGGCGATACAACATTGAAAAAATGTTCACCGTTGAAAAGAGCAATCCGAAAGGAGCGGGGAGTGATCAGGTTTTACGTGCTTTACGAGCACGGAGCAAGTGATAATTACCTAATTTATAATACGCACAAAGTTGCAAAAAATCAGCGTGCACCTTAGATTTCTGGGAAGAAAAGACTTTTGACCTTTACATAACAAACTAATCTGGTAAACAAATGCAATTGGTACCCAGCAAAATATAACCAACACTGTTGCAAAATCCAATATATTGAAATTTAATGTTGACCACATTCAACCGTTCACTTGTCGGAGACAATCCGCGATGTTGATCCACTAACCGGATTCAGCCGGATGCCGGATCCGGCCGGAATTCGGTGAATTTTAGACCGGTTATATTCGGATTTCGCTTCGTCAGATACGCGCGGTCGGCCGATGCCCATCCAGCGTAAATTTGACCACATTTCTAAGCGCGTCGCGTTAGAATTTACATACGGATTAGGAAATAATGTCATAAATATGATTTTGCATTAGTTATGAGTACTTGCTTAGATCGTATGTTTACTTGAGTACGGAATTTTGGTGTTTAGAGTTAGGGAATAATTTTGCCGTTTCTTTTTTATAGCTTTTTGTACGGAATAAATATCTATGCATAATATATGAGAGGTATTGTAGGTAGGTATGCCTTTTATATTGATATTAACCCTTTTGATTGGCTTATTATATGAGTTCATTACTTTAAATGGTATACTTAAAAGCATATTAACCCGTTTCCCACAATTTTTGTAGTATTTTGTTAGATGTCTTATGTTTATTAGTTTCTAATATAATTTAAATAGTATTAAAAAGTAAATATACTGACATTGATGACATTGCCGTGTTCGTAAGGAAATTATAATAAAATCTGCATTTTAAACTTAAAAAGTTGACTAATTACTGTACAAAGGTTCTAACAAAGACTTATTGGGGCGTCTAGTCTGGTCGAGGCATCTAGTGACTAAAATGCTGGTCTATATCTTGCTCAAAGGCTAAGTATAATCATCTAGCGAGGCAATGAAGCCAGCATTTTGGGATCAAATCAAGAGCCTATTCAAGCCATCTCAAAGGCAGGTCTGCTCCTTCGTAGACCACAGCACTGACCGCGAACCCAACTGATGGTAAGCCATCAGATGGGTTCGCGGTCAATGTGTTTGTTTACTTGTAATTTGCCTTACTTTTATTAAAAAAAAGAACTTAGCCTCTGAAGGTAGCGGTCTATTTGGAGTTAAGTTTAGTTAAGTATAAATATTTAATAAGAAATTTGAAAAAAAAAAATCAAATTTCTTATTAAATATTTATATTTAATAAGCTAACATGTGCTAAAACATGTAAAAAATTTCACAAAAATATTTAGTTAAGTAGTTTAGGTAAGTTATCTTTTTTATTTAAAAATGTTAGTATTCTAACATAAATTGTATTAGTCCTTTTTAAAATAAATTGAACAACGTGCCACTTTTGAGTTTCAAATCAATGTCCACTGTAATCTAACTTCAAAGAAACCCTTACATTTCAATCTCTAATGAGCATTATGAACAAACACAGTTCTATACGGCAGGCGCGACTCCGGAACTGCTTAGGGCTGCAGCGAAAGACTTGGCCGCCGGCGTACACTAATTGTCTAAGTGCATAATAAACTTGTTGGTGGCAACCCTAGCAGCCAACTTTGATACCAGGACGCGGCGCACTGATGCTAACTTTGTTTTAATATCTTAGAGTTAAATTTTGTTTGACGAATTCTCCTGAACGACAACCCTTAATGATTTATTGCCCACGCGAAATTCAACCTTACTGCGTGCTCATTAGAGCTGATTTAGCGTTGAGAACTATTTAAACATATTAAGGGGTATATAGTTGTTGTCACCCCCAGTCTTCTGTAAGTATGTGTCGCACTTGCTATTGTCTAGTCGGGTTAATTAGAAAGTTGCGCGCCAGAAAAATGGTGGAGTTTTAAAGAGATATTAAAATATTTAAAGTTTACATATCTTTTTGAAAATGGATTCCAAATTTTAATTTTTTTTTAGAATTAATTTTGGAAAAAGCATTTATAAAAATAAAGAGATTTGAATCTTCTTTTCTTTATAATTATTATTTAGATGTTTCGTATTAACCTTTTTTTATGGAAAAACGTAATGTAAAACAAATATTCTATGAATTGTAGGAATATTTAAAGGATTTATCCATCAAGTTTTTAAGTCTTTTTTTCTTTCTTAATTAATATTTTTTTGTTTATCAATCATCCTCTGAATAGATTTTTTCTTCGTATCTAGGTACCTATGAATACCTAAATTATGAGAAAATAGTAAGTCAGTGTAACACAAGAAACTAAGCAACAAAACGCTAAGGACATAATTTGTCTTTTTGTTACATTTCAATGAATGACTAATAATTATATTGAAGGTCTATTTGACAAACGAAGCCGCGTATAAAACTAGCACTTAAGAACAAAGCAATGTCGGGTTCCTTCCCTTAAAGTTAAATTACAGTGACCTACGGAATGAATCAGCTAATACATTTCCAAAACAATAATTATACAGTTATTACAAATATTCTTTGACTCAACTCATTCTAAGAATCAACGGTCTTTTTTTGCCGAAAAACAAGAAACGGTTGCTCTTTGTCTTGACATTTGTCAAAACCTATTGTGCGTTATGACAATATTGTCATTTTTATGACCAAACTCTACTTTATTGTTCTACCGCGCCCGAGTAAACCAGTGGTTAGGTAGGTATATTATGGCGATTTTCTCGTTCAAGAAACATACAGCGGCTGTAGCAGGTTGATGTTGATTGAATATAGGTAATATCAATAGAATTATGAAGAGTTATGAAAAATAGAAATGAACCAATTGAAGGAGAACAATATTACAAGGTTTCAGCATAAATTTCAGATTGATCAAAACATTTTTTCAAGTAAAAAAATAGCTTAATTTTTATCTAAGTATTTTTTATATAGCTTTAGAATAAATATTTAAAATCATGTTTCGATCAACTGACTGCCTCGTTGGTCTAGTGGTAGCAAGCGCGACTGCTGAGCACGAGGTCCTGGGTTCGATCCCCGGGTCGGGCAAAAGTGTTATTGGGTTTATCCATTAGGAAATTCTCAGTAGCAGCACGGAGTCTGGAATTGTGCCCGGTTAATGGCAATAGGCTCGCCCCCTATTACATGGGACTTATAAAATAGCCGGCGAAACGTGGGTGTACTGCACACCTCTGCCTACCTCCTCTGGGGAATACAGGCGTGAGTCTATAAATGTTTCGATCAAGCTGATTTTTTTTAAAATGTAAGTGAGTATGGGTCAAATCTTGCAAGTTTAATTAGAAGTAGAACCACTTCCTATATCATAAGGAGTTACATTTTTACATATTGGTTCAATTCTAATGATAAAACATTTTTATGGTAACCATGACCTGAATTGACATCAAGGTTATCTCCAGATAAAGAAACTCTTCAACGGTCAACAGCACAGACTTTTTTTTTTGTATTCCAATATAAAAGCTTGATTAAAAACGTTGTTTTTATAAAAATTATCATAATAAAGAAAAAAATTGATAAAAGCTATCAATTTTTTTTAAATTAAAAAATCGTTTATCAAGGCTTTTTTTTAGTCCCGAGTTCTAACTAAACGATTTTAGCTTTTCGCTCTATCCTTGCTACACATCGTTCGGTGAGACAAGGTGCCTTAAACAGTTCTAAATAAATTCTTTGGCCTGAAAATACAATTTTGGATTTACAAACCGTTATTTTGTGAACAAAAACATTTATTGCGGTTGTGAAGACATTTTGTTTTGTTGTTTGTTTTTCGTTTGTCGGTGTTTACTGATGGGTTTTTGTTTTTGTTTATTGTCAATATTCTTTGTCAATGTCTCTGATAATGTGGGTCGTTTAAAAAATATTGTTCTTTAAACTTTTGCTCGTATTTTATTTTAAATTTTATGATGTAGATGTCAATGGCTAGCGCGAATAGTTAAATGTTAATAAGATTTCTGTTCATAGTAAAGAAGGTGAAACAAAGATTAAGATAATTAGGAAATAATTTATTTTATGAAAACCGCAATTTTATTTTTACGGATATTCCAAATAGGTACTTATAGGTATATAGGTTCAATGAAAATCTATATATCTTACGCAAAAATTTATTTTCAAAATGGATTGGTAATTCCTGAGATTAGTGCATTCGAATATACAGTGTTAACTGTTCAGCTTTATAAATAAATATTCTACGTAATAAGCACAAAAAAGTAAATTTCAATAAATTATTAAATAGGTAATGAACTTTTATAATATTTTTCATAATTGTTTCTTAATACTACGGTATTTTTTGCCTTTCAACAATTTGTCAAACCTCATAACTAATTATACATTATTCGGAATTAACAATTACCTAATCACACATAGAACAAAAACTAACACTAAAACTAAAATAAAAAGATAAAAACTTAATCTAAAAGACCGCTTCCAGTGGGCAATGTCCCCAAAACGCTGGCTGCATTGCCACGTTGAATGGCAATGCTAAGCCTTTGAGCTAGATATAGGCCAGCGTTTTGATCCCGAGTAGATTCGACCAGACGCCCCAATAGTTCTTTATTATACATACCTATACATAATATTCGTCTTTTTATCTAAAAACCTCAACAAACATACAATAAAAACATAAAATCCCATCTCACCACCACAAAATTCTACATACATACACAGTAACAGTATTAAAACACCCCATCGTTCATTAGTTTATTAAAAAACCTATCTATAAATGAATTTTCGTCACCACAATGGGAGCACTATGGAGATTGCCTCAGCGCCGGGTGGTACAATGCCACATTATCATTGGTAGGTCATTAACTGAGTGCATTCTTGCTGAAAAATAATAGATTCTGCAAAAGTAACGTTATGATATAGGATGCAGGAAGGGCAAGTGGCACTGAGTTAACTGTAGTTAAGAAATGAAGAAAAAATTAGGAATTGATTTAGAGCTCTACCACAATACGGCGTGTGCCGCTGGTTTAAGCCCTGCTCGTATCTATTACATATTATATGTTTCCAATTTCCCTAATTATAAGACATTTTATGGCCGAAAATAATTTGTATGATCTTTTGCCAGTTGTGGTTTTAGTTCGTATCTCTTCGGTTCGGTTTTCTTTTATCATAGAGTTCTCTTTGTGGTCCAAAGTTCGGGTTGTATGGTGGCTGATTCAAAAAGTGTTTATAAGGGCAATAAAAAGTTCATTTATACTATTTACATAATTTTACTTGGAGTAAAGAAAACGTGCACGTTTCTAAAAGAGCACGCGATATATAATATATAATTGATTAAATTAATAGAGATCACAAAATCAGATAATCATTAGACTACCAATCAGGCTATTATAAATACCCAAGTAAATCAATCATCTAACGTAGGTAGGTAAACTTAACAATAAGTAAACACGTCCACATAAATCTTAATCTCAGATTAACGTTAATTAACCGTTACAATATCTACCCGTCCTTTTAAAAAATAAACTATAATGGTATGTCGGGTGAAGTGTCATGGGAAATTTGCGTAAATTAAAATAGGAAGATGGGGCGAATGGGCTTTAAGCCTATATTGTACTCACCCTGCCTTTGTCACTATTCGCAGCTCAACGGCATTTGAAGACTAACTAGCTAATATATCCCTCTCTTTTTATTTGTACGGGTTAGAAGGAGATAGGGATACCCAGGTCATGTCTGCAGGCGTCTGTATTGTCGCGGTGTTGAGAAATAAGTAATTAGGTGCGATGTTTCTTTGTATATTTTTTTTATATTACGTTATGTATTTTTCTTGTTGAGGTTTTAATTAATGGTAGACTTTAGTACATATCTAGGGTTTCTACGAAGCGGCAGACATGTTTTTTAAAATAAAAATTCATGTTTCTTTTCTTCTGTTTTACAATATTAATTTTTTTGATACGCTATGTTAATGTAATGTATATTTTGAATACTATTTCAATTAGATTTTTGTCAATAATATTTGCAAAGTCTTGAAGTCAGTTGGTACTTATTTTGGTATTATAGATCACTATAGATATACTATAGATCACTTTGGTATTACAGATATTAACTTAGAAGTTATTGAGAGTCGTAATAGCCTAGTAACACCACTTCGACTTTTCGTAAGTTAATAATATGTATTTAGTATAAATTAATTGTCACTTACTCCATGTCTCGGAGAGCACGTAAAGCCGTTTGCCCCGCGCCTGATATCTCTCCGGTCGTGTCAGATTGCCGTCCCATCGGACTATGAGAGTCAAGGAATAGAGAGTGCACCTGTGTTTATGCACACGCTTGTGCACTTTAAATCTCTTTCGTAGTTGGCCAATCTTCGTTGAGATTGTCCGCTGTGATGGAATTCGGTCAGGAGGACATTATTAACTTAGAATAGCACATCTTTACAACAATGGCTTTATAATCCGACTTTGTGAATCCTAACCAAGCTGTTTAATTGACTGGAACTAATTATCCGACATAATCCTCTTATATCCGTCAGCCATATTGTTTTAGAACACTGCGTTTCGAAATTTAAAATTAACACCATAGACATAAATTTGTGACAATAAGACCGGCACCAGACAAAGTTATATTTAATTTAATGATTTTATTATTTTATTTCGATTCTCTAGTAGGTAAGCTGTTTTAAATTATTTTATTTTATTTTCTAAAATCGGGTGTTTTATTTTTATTTTGGCATTGTTTATATGTTTTTTTTTCTGGCCCGGTTTTGTTTTCTGGTTGTCTTGACTGTCAGTTTCAAGGCGTTTTGTTTTTTATTATTTTATTTTCTGACAACAGTGCGAGTAATAAAATAAGTGCGTGTTGTTTTAAATTATCCTATTAGCTAAGTACCTATCTTTTATTGCAGACTCGTTTTTGATTTTTTGCGAAACGATTTTATAGTAAGCTAATAAAAATACAATTTCTAAACTAAAAGTTAGTTACCCTAAAATAATTGTATAATAATAAGGAAATACAGGATTATTTTATAGTTAATAAAAAAAATACAAATTCTATAAGTGAAATAGTTATTTTAATTGGTTATATATTTTTTGAGTTTATCTATTACAAACAAACATACAAAAAAAACAAATGGTTTCTCTTTATAATCTTGATAAGAGCACTATAGATATTTTTTTATGTACTTAACTAATATTAACTGAACAAACTACATAATATTCTACACAAAGAAAACAATACACTTCCCAACTCAAAGCTCTTACGTTTACGCGATGTCATAAGAGATGGCGTTAGTAGTATATTTATGACGAAGTTTGTTTCGTTTCGTTCGCGTTGAAAAGAAATGAATGCTATCTTGAAAACTTGTTGCGTTGAAAAAAGCTATTGAATGTTATTGGTATAGAATAAACAAAATAAATGACGTTTTTTAAAACAAAAGGCTTATCAACCGCAAGGACGCCGGCATCGCGAACTATGTTTTTCTATCGCGTCTCATTTCTCAATGTATGACGGTTTAAACCTAATAACTGTCAATAAAATAACTAACTAACTTTAAAAGGAAATTAATAATATCCATTAACACCAATTTTACGATTAAAACGAATAGCTATTAGATGGTTATTAAAGTCTGAACAATACACTCAAGCAAACTTAAAGTTCGATTGTAAAACGTAGAAATTACTCACATTTAAACTTGTTATTATTTTATTATAAGACTTTACTTCTTGGAAGTACTTTTAGGTTTGCTAAGACAAAAAACATGCTGAAGACACCTATTTTCAACAACTGACAAGCAAAATTCAACTCTATTATTGCAGCTTTAGAGTTAAAAATTCATAAGCTGAAGTAGAGATAAGTCTTTATTATAAGGTCTTACTTTAATAATACACAAATATTAGCTGAAAAATCTGTAGGTTGCTAAGAGGCTTTTTTATGAAACAAAAATATTAAGTCATGAAACTTTTTTTATAACTTTTCTTAATTAATTAACAAAATAAATTCAAATAATTGTTGTTTCTGTATACACAAATCTTCAATTCTTTATTGACCACATAATCTGACACCGAAATTAAAGTTTTATGTGCCTTTACAGAAACTACAATTAACCTATGAACCATCGTTTGCAGCAGCTGCAGCGGCATGGAACAGTGGGCTTCCTATTTTGTCTCATATCTCGACCTTTCATGACTCTTATATTATTTAAATGATTTAATTCAATTATTTTGTTTTGTAACAAAGCATTTTAGCAATGTATAGATTGTACGTACGTCCTAAACATTTCGAATTAATAAAGTAATACCTTATAAACAGGGTGATAATGAAAAACTCGTTTTATGATTGTAACAGTTTACGAGCATAATCCTAGTTATGTTAGACAATATGGTGTCGCCACAAGCCATTCCAGTAAGACAATGGGACAACACCGTGTCCAATTGACTCCGTGAAACGATCTTTTTATTACTGTCTTAGAGAATCGATTTGGAGTTTAATCCGTGAGAAAGGTTTTCTAGTTTTAACGTACCTATATCATTGTGATTTATAATAGCACAGAGGTATTCGTGAAGATGATTGAGTTTATCTGCTGACCTCATAAGTGTCTTTAATTCATTTAAAAATCAAAAGTTAAGACACAATGGGAAATGAGTTATTCTGGTCTGATACCATTCTGATCCACCACCAAATTATTTTGATTAAGTTTTCCGGACTGATTTATCACCTGTTCCGTACTTTGGCATGCACGTTATATACCACCAAACACATTTTCTTGTAAAATGTTGCCAAGACATCACCATATAGGTAGCTCGCACTGTAAAAAAGTTATCAGATCTCATGTAGAACACCACACGCCCGAACTCTACAAGCCCTAAATACACAAACTTCGCACCTTAGTCAAAATTTGTGAAAAGGTAGGTAGCGCCCTTCCGCTTTGTTTGGCTCGTCTTGGCGATTACTGTAAGATGTAAGATTACTGTAAAGTTTCATCAAAATTAATTTAGTAGTTTTTGCCTGAAAGACTAACAACCACCTATCCATACATACTTACAAACTTTCACATTTATAATATTAGTAAGATTAGATATTTTTATAAAAAAATAATTCCTAATAGGTACTTTTTTAAGTCCTGAAATAGCAAAAGATTTCATCTATTATTTACAAAAAAAGTCAATTTTATGTAAATTAGTGCTCGATTTAGCGATCTACAAAACATACATCATACTTTAATCAACGCTTAATTGCATGTAATACAGTTAAAATTATGCTAAAGCAAAAGAGACATCCTACATATAAATTATATTAAACTATGAAACTAATGTTTAACACCATATCTTTTAAGATAGGTTACTAAAAAGCAGGTAGCCACATCCCACAAATATCTCTCTTTTTAAACTCTTTTCGACATGAGATTTACCTACAAAACCAGGCTACATAATTTTATTTTTGTTTTTATTTTGTGTCATAAAATACGGAGTCTTAATATAATACCAATTTAAAAAACACGATACACGATAAATAAAAGCTCTCAATATCAATAGAGTATTACATCTCTACTATGGTACAATACGAGGGATAACGTAAATATAAGTACGTATCATCAATGCGTTCTCTTCAAACGTTTACCTTAAGAAGCAATAAAAATGTTTAATCGTTTATCCCTTAAAAGCTTTACGTTTTATTAGCACAAAATATGTTCAGATTTCGTACAAAAAAGCTGACATTCAAACGTTCACTCGTGGTCTATTTATATCACCATTTATTTGGTACACAACCGAATTCGACAATACAAGTGTGTAAAGTATTCTATTACTACAGTTACATCATGCATTGAGCCGCATTCAGTCGCTGACATGGCTCCGAACAGCTGCACGCTTGTTCCGCGCCACGGCACGCCGCTCTATTGTTGCGATAGAAAGAGACCCTGCGCACCCATTGTGAGACGAACAGAGACAAACATAGCGCCAGAGGAGGGACGCAGGCTGTACTCACCGGCCTCTCATTGGCTCTCGCCACACCGCCCAGAAACCCCACCCCGCGCGCACCGATACCCACAAGGCCCCGATACCGAGTCGCCAGTCTACCGTCCGTCTTCGACGCGACACAATCGCCTCCTCGTCTGTGCTCATTCACCGCATTGTGCCATACAACACCATAGAGCTAATGCTCTAACAGAAATTACGACTTAGTAATTAAAGTTCAATCACTATGTCGACATTGAGTCATCATCCGTACGCGTTCTCCATGCACCCGGGCATGCTGCCAGAGTACCCGTGCGCGCAGCAGCCGTTGCCGGCGACCTCGCCGCAGTCAGAGGGACACATCAAGAGACCAATGAATGCCTTTATGGTGTGGTCCAGACTGCAGAGGCGCCAGATCGCTAAGGATAACCCGAAAATGCATAACTCGGAGATCTCCAAGAGGCTTGGAGCGGAGTGGAAGCTGCTGTCTGAAATGCAGAAACGACCATTCATCGATGAAGCTAAGAGACTGAGGGCTCTGCACATGAAGGAGCACCCGGACTACAAGTACAGGCCGCGCAGGAAGCCCAAGCCACCTACGCAGGGAGGAGTGCCCGGCGCTGGTGCTTTCCCGAGCTTCCCGCTGCCATACTTCGCCGGCCCGGCTCCTGGAGTGACTCATCTAGATGCGCTGTCATACCCCGCAGTTTCGCCGTACTTCCCACACCAGCTGGATCACCTGCAGTTCTCCAAGCTGATGGCGCCGGCGGAGAAGTTGCCGACGGTGTCCTCGTCGGCGGCCGCCGTCGTGTCATCGTTCTACTCGTCGCTCTACACGTCGCCGGCGGCCCATGCTCCTAAACCTTTCCCATCGTCGTTGTTCCCGCAGTACGGAGCCGCGCCGTCTTCCCCAGTGTCGCCGGTTACTCCCACACAACACAGCCCTCACGATGATCAGCTGAGGCGGCCCGTTTCTGTCATATATTGAAGACCAACCTGCCTTCCTTGAAGGATGATGCTCATCTTTTGAGGTTCGGCAACCCCGCACGAGACGGATGCAACAGTTATAGTGCAACAGACTGTGAACAAGAATCTAATGAACATTATTTATTTTCTAGAGTTACAATTATTAATGATGTTAAGTGCGTCTCATATCAAGTGGTTTGTAAATATGTTAAGGTAGACCCGGGATGGGACGAATTGAGTTTAACTGTGATTTAATTTGTTTTTGATGCATCTTTAAATATTTAAGGTAATGTAGCGCCGGTTTGTTAGTTATGTGAAGTGAGATTGGTACCAAAAAGAGATTATTTTCCATAGGTGTCTCATATAGCTGAATAGTTAAGTCGTGTATTGTCAACCCTGAATTTTGTTTTCTTGATAACATAACGTCATTTTGTTGAGTTATTTGTTTCTTACCTGTCTTCAGGGTTGTCTCGCTTTACTTTGTCCATGTATAATTTATTTATTGGTTCCAACTGTAGATTTAAATGTAAGAACTAGTTGTCATTATTATAAGTCATTAGTACATCTCAAACTGTATATAATAGTGTATTAATTGAATTATCGATGTCAGTACCAACGATGTATTATAGTATTTGAGAAAATAACTTTGTTAAATGCCATACAAAATAAACTAAATTGTTTTTATTTTACTTTATCGTTTTAATTAACACCCTTCTTGTTATAATAAGTAAATATTCAATTAATTGAATAAACAGAAAAGTCATTGACTTGTCTCAAATTCTCAAGAGGATAAATAAATAACGTAGGCGCATTCCGAATTCAAATTTAGAACTTTCGAATTAATAAAATGAACGCTTCGTTTTCGGATCACCATTAATTTCTCAACTTTTTAATTTATTCAATCGCATTATTTCCGTTATTTATTTCGGATTTCTTACACGTTTGGATTTATTTTAATAACTATTGATTATGTCATCGGTTATTTTGACGTTTTACTGATAATTATTAGTTCTTGGACTTCCGGATTTTTTTAAAGTTTATGTCGCTATAATTCAAAGACATTCAGTTCTCATTAACGATAATTGGAATTAACACGTTCCAATTTTGATTACTTTTTCAATAGACCTGTTTTTTACTATCAATTATTAAGCTGAAAGGTTAATTGGTGTTGTAAATAATAAGTCATTTCAATTATTTATTATATTAAGGTTGTATTTATTATTGCAATAGTACCTAGGTAGTGCATAGTATTTAGTATTGCAAATCTTCTATTATTACAATAGAAGATAATAATTCTAGACACAGTTATCGCTAGTAGACACGTAATGTTAAAAACTATTACAATACAACTAAAAAAAACAAGGACGGTAAATTTATATTATTAAAAATTCAATTAATTGAATAAGAATATGGTAAAAATAATTTTAATTTACACAAATAGAAACAGATTTTAAAAAATCTCCGTCGGAAATTGATACTTACCTACCTACTTATGATATTTTGCGTACTTTAATTAATAATTAATAGATTAATTAACTTTGAATTTATTAAACCTATTCACATAAGGAGTAATATTTAAGTTATAACAGTTATAGGGTAAGTCTTCCTGACCGAATTGAGTTTATTTCTAAACACCGGAATAACATATAGGCAACAATTTATTTATTGAAAAAAAGAAAGAAAAATAATTTATTTTTGTCTCACACAGTTCATAACATCACAACCATAATTTTGAAAAGAAAAATTTTAAGTTTTTAAGTTATTGCAAGAAAAACCAACAGCGTCAAAACAATTTATCAACAAATCAAACAGACGAAGCCGCGGGCAGAAGCTCAATACAAATGCGTAAGTATGATTATTGGTTTATCATTTTTTCACGCAGCAACGGAACAACGGAACTCCGTTATTATTTTCATAGAGATATCATAAGGATCAAAGAGTGACAAAGGCTTTTTATCCCGGGAAAATAAGTACCACGTGAACGAAGCCGTGTGTAAAAGTTATAGGTACTTAAAATGTATGAGTCTATCTATAAAAATATACGTTTGTCCGTACTATGTGGTACTATATATAAATATATTCCTCATACGGACTCCTCAGGTGTCATTGTACGGATTTATTAATCATGATTACTCTGTAGATATATTTATTTTAGTCATCCAATATTATTTTAAAGAAGATTTTGTTCATGTTCAACAGGCTTGGTTTTTCTGACAATATATAAAATGATTTTCGGTGAACATCACAGAATAATAAGATTAATATTATACAAAGGTAAATACTTAAATAATATATTATGTTGTCGCGATATATTAACGAGACACGCATTTATAATTTATTTAGATGTGTTTTTTTATCTTGTCAACATCGTACGGTTTGTTTTTGTTGGGATTAACATAATATTACATTATAAATTATGTTTATAACATTTTTTTGTATTTACGGGTATGTAAAGTGGAATTTACCGTACGAGGGATTTAATCAATTAGGTACCTACTTCTTGAATTAATTGTTATTATTTAGGACACAAACCTTTCCTAGTTGTGTTGATAGAAAAAAACTATATAATTAAACACTTTAACAAAAAATTATGAATTAAATTTTCGTAATTTCTACTTAATGTTCGTGCGGCTACATTAAATTGTTCCCCGCCACCCGATAGATGGCGCTGAGCGCTTATATCAAGAAGCTAGGTACAATTATAATTCGGGAATACCCTGCCTAGTAATTTTGGCTTAGCGTTTAAGTGACTCTCTTTTTACACTTGACGCTGGTTCGATTTCCGTACGGTGCAAATACTTTTTGTTTGACAGTACTGGTCTGGTTTACTTTGTGCATTGTGGAATTTCTGTGCGTTGTCTGTCAGTCAGTCACGGTACTGTTGAGACTTCCCTTTTGTGAGGGTCACAATTTTCTTTGAAAATAAAAGTTTACTAATATATCGTTATCAGCTACGCACACGCTTTAGGGTCCAAAGCGTAAACTAGGAGAAATAAAACCAGTGGAATAAATCATCTTCTTTTTGATAAGTACTCAATTAATATTTAAAACAACACTAAAACAGAATCCTCCAAAAATACCGATGATATTCTCATTTTTTAAGTATAATGATTAATTGCAGTTCAATTACACTATGATTTCATGAAAGTATTATTATTGAATAAGTATAATTGTATAGTATTAACAGGGGTATTTGTAAAACACCCGCAAAAAATCAGCTGTTCCATACATTTTGTTTATGGAACAGCTGTTTTTTTTTGCGATTTCAGGGTTGATCCCATAGTAAAAATTGTCATAATGATGAGTTTAATGACCCCTTTTCAGGTTGTCAGTGTTTTACAAATAACCCTGTATATTAAACCTCTGCAGTACTGACTTATTAGTATAGACAGATGGATAGACTATACGTACCATAGAGTATTCAAGAAAATAATAGAGTGATAACCTCAACCACATTGCCTTGTGTGGAGCGAAAGCAGGTCTCACCATAGAAATGTTAAAATGTCATTTTTTCAAATTATGTTTTCTAGACGTTTTTCAAAATTTAACTCAGCAGTTGACCATGATATAAGCTAAAATGTAACTTTTTCGCTCGTGGAGCCTAGTTGAACCGCAGTCGATCGAGGTATGATCGCAAACGGAGCTCGTGTCGCGGCCGCGTTGTTCATACCCGTGCTCACTGTTCATACTTATATAGGGTTGCTCTATATTTTCTTATATACTCCAAGATACGTACCAAACAATGTCTAGATTAGTTTCTTTCGTGAAGTTGGATCCATTCTGTCGCCCCCAACCCTCCATTGAGATTAAAACACGGTTTTCAATTTAATAATTACGACCCTTTATGTGCGGGGGCGTTTTTCAAATCAATTGTTTTATTTTATACCGTTCTTAGCTTTTAGCTTGGGGCTAGGAAGTCGGCGAGGGAACGTGGGGTAGAATAACACCCGTTGATTATTCCACCTTTAGTTTTTGACCTGTAAACTATTAATAGATTACTAGTTTTAGTGCGCGACTGCTGAGCGAGGTCCTGGGTTTTATCTCCGAGTCGGGCAAAGTGTTAATTTTTCCATTTGGAAATTCTCAGTAGCAGTCTCGGTTAAGGCAATAGGCTTGCCCCCTATGACATGGGACTTATAATATAGCCGGGGCGACACGTGGGGATAAGGATCTAATATCTTAATAAAAATCAATTGCCACAAATGCTTGTTTGCATTACTTCGAAGCGATTTGGTGGATTTTTTGTAGTTTCAGAACCTATCGCGGAACCTATCTGCACTACAGTGGCGGATTCGTCTAAGGGTTAGCTAGTATATAATAATAATTAAGCATTTAAGGCTCCTCTTTCCGCTAACCTGCTATCTCGCTCGCAGTTTGAAGTTATAAATAGAGTTAAGATCAATGAAAGTAGTTATGACACATCAATCGTAACAAAACAATTGAAGAAGAACAACAAAGTTTCACCAAAAACTTTAGCTTGATCGAAACATGTTTTCCTTTAAATTAATTTTTATTTTATACGCAGGAAAGCATTTTTCGACAGCTTACGAATCGTAAATTACGGTTTTATTTCGATATTGATGGTAAACCGTTAGGTTAGCGGATAAGTAGGTATCTAGTATAAAAAAAACATTGTTTTGATAATTGGTAGGTTAATCGTTCCAAAACTTTACTTGTTCTTTCATTTCTTTTTCAAGGTCTTTATTAAGCATCACAAATGAACAAAACAAATGCACTTAAGTTCTAAGTGACATTGCCAAACAGATATTAGGACACTTTATGAGGCTAGCTATTCGTGTAAAAGCGTTCTTACCGCCCGTTCTATAGCCACAAACAGAAAGGAATCCAACGACTTTTGAATTAATCATTAGTTTGGTAGGTCATTGTTTATATTCAAGATTTTAAAGGGTTTCGTAGACTTCACCGTCGAATTCGTCAAGTGGATTTATCTGTTGAAAACTAAATTAATTTGTCAATTAATGAGGACTTTGTGCTAGTTTGATATTTGAAACAAGGGCTTTAAGTGCTTAATTAAGATTAGGGCTAGAATACTTCATGTCTGTGCCTAGATTTTAATGAGAAGAAAGAATATTTAGTGCTTTTGTAAAAGCTACTAGTCAAGGTAAGTTGTGAAAAATGGCTAAATGTGATTATTCTCTGAACGAAAATATTTAATAAGAAACTCGCAAAACAACTGACTCAGGCAGGACATAAATCCGCGATCTCTCGTGTTCTGTGTCATCGCTTTACTAAACTAAGCCACCGAATCCTGCCCGAGTAAATTGTTTTTGCGAGTTTCATATTAAATGTTTTCATAATAATTTAATAAGCAAAAACATGTGAAACATGTAAAAATTCATAAAATTATACTCTCAGAACTTCACCACTTATACCTCTAACTCCTTTCTTTCACCGGACATCGCGACACAGCCAGATACTATCTTTATCTGATAGATACTCCTTCTGCTCGGACCAAACGGTTCGCTTTTACCTTTCTCATGCGTATAGCTAAACAGTTATCCATGTCATTGCATAAAATAATAAATAAATAAATTACTCGAATTTGTTCAACACGATATTAAATAAAAAGCTACAAAACATATTAAAGTAAAAAAAACAACATTCAAATACCGAATACGTTCCAAATAAACCGCACATTATAATTGGTCGATCGCCAACAAAAAATACCCAATAATATTCAAATTTTCAAAAAAAGAATCACGAATTAAGCCTGTGTGTTGCCAGCATTCGAGCATTTTCTCCCATTCGAGTGTGCCCTATTTTCCCGATTCCCAGAGCGGGTATTGTAGAGAAAAATATATTTTGTATGGAGACGGAATCACAATGAGAAGTCCGTGTTATTTATTTAGATGTATTTCATTGTGCGGACCGGAGTTCGATTCCGGCGTACAGCCAGACGGGAGGCAATCGAGTCAGGACCACTGTACCCGTACAGGTAACGGATTGGCAAATAATTGAAATCTAGCCCCTGGTATTGTTAGAAAAATCTAACGAAAAATGTATTTGTGCGTTGTTCAGTTGAAGTAGCGGAGGAAGATGGAGTGCCATGTATAGGGAAGTTTATCACGATTGTAATAAAAATAAAAGTGGGATATTGATTTTGTATCTTAACAAATCTAACAAAAAGTCGATTTTTGTGTACTATCCAAACTATTTTATGATCTTCACTGCTCTACTTCATTGGTTAGAAAAGGCCTTTGCCCAACTGTGGGACAATAAAGGCTACATTCATTTACTTATTGCATTATCAAAAGGTTTAGGTAAAGAGAAGTAGATTATAGTAAGGTATACTGATGATAGATATTTCTTTAACCAGAGCTCACTGAATAGTCGCGTCGAAGCCTAAATTAGCACCTCATGTTTATCTGATGAGAATTAGTAATTAGAAATGAAAGAATTGTAGGTATGTGAATATTTTTACTTTATTTAAAAATATTCACATAAATTTCTTTGATTCCCCATCAGACAAAAGAACACACGATCATTCACAATCGCCGATAGTCAATAGAGTTACAACAAAGCATAATTACATAAACAAAAACTCTACAACCATCATCATTAATCAAAAATCACATTTCACAAATCAATAAGAAATCAACGGAACCATTCAAAAATGATTCGCAAACTTCACTTGTCAATGCCACAAACAACGTCACGAAACAAAGGCGTTGATAGCCAATGTTGCCAGTTATAAAATAAACTGCAATAATAGGGTGTTTCTTGATCGTGATTCGAAAATTTCTCGCATCGATACCTATTGAAAGTGATAAATGATATTTATATATACAATAGCGTTGTCAAGATTAATTAAAGCTGTTGGTAAATAGTTAGTTAAGCAAAGACCGGGTACCTTTTTGTGCTCGATCAAAGAGGTTGCATAGCCTTTGTTAACGCTAGCCTTGTGGGATGGTATTTGTTTAAAATTGTTTTCTTTGTGCCTAATTTTGTTATGAAACAGTATGGTGTAGTATTGATTAAGCAATTCTTTGAATATTAAGAGATTTTCAATGCGATTGGACGAAGAGAGGTAAATGGTAAATGAAATGATAAGGGGTAATTACTGTGGATGTTTGCTTTTAGGGCCAATTATTTCTACGGAACTATTGAGATTTTGACTTGACAGAACTTCGGTCATACAACCAAACCTTTACAACTTTTTGTTGTAGATTTTAGTGAGTATATACCTATGAAAGAGAAAGAGATATAAGAAACAATAAAATTAAAATAATCAAAGTGACATTTTAAAGAAGATTGTTTCTATATAAGGTGATGAAATTGTAAAAAAACACAATGGTGCTTTATTCTCTTGCACACGCTCTAAACTAATCTAGACTCGAGTTTTCTCTCTTTCTAACAGAGATCATTAGAAAAGGATAGAAGATTTTTAGAACTGTGAAAGTAGTCCATTTGCGAGATATCAACGAGAAATTAGTCGGCATGTCATTGAGGTCTCGTCTAATTTCATCAATCACACATCAATTGCTAGGACATAGACTAATTTGACAGCTCTAATTTGATAATTAAATTTGCTGTCCTTTTTCTATGGTGTTTATTACAAAGAGATATAGTTCACTAAAAATAGTTTAGTGATATTGCAAGAGAATCAGCACCAATGTACTATTTCTGCTATAACCTTAAAAACAAAATCACCTCAAAATTGTATTTACAAATAATAACGAAGACACGTCTAAAAAAACAATCCCCGCAATTCAATGTAATCCTACAAATAAAAATAACGAAAATGTATTAACATTATTTTCTGCGAAGACGAACACACGAGTTACGGATTACTTCCCCCACGTATGTTCAAGAGAAAAATAAAAATAAAATAGCTATTCAACGTACATACAAATAAGGCATACGTTATATTGTGTGCCAACCCTTATTTCGAGATGCTTTGAATGTAATACTATCGATTTTCCTTGAGACTCTGAACGTGTTTGATTTTTGTCGCGCGAATGTACATTGTATGATAAAATTGAAGAGTTGTGTATTATTAGTGAGGTGGAACGTTATTATTAAATGGAGTTGTTGTTTGTACTTACGTGTTCTTGTTTTATAATAAAACCAAAACCAAGTCCTTTTTCTTCTTCTTTATAGTATGGTTGATGAACAACCTGGTGTCAGAGTTTAAACTGCCCCACCCGCCCGTAGGCCTCTTACATGGCTTTACACACCGTTGATAAATTCTCAAGTGTGCTGGTTTCCTCACGATGTTTTTCTTCATCGTTTTAGTAAATGATAATTAATTTTTAAAACACACATGAATTCGAAAAGTCAGAGCGTGCCTGGGTTTTGACCTTACGACCTTTAACTTAGTAGTCCAACGGTCTTATCACTGCTTTAGTAAACCTAGTAAGAAAGGAGAAGAAATTCATACAGTACGTATTGCCAGAAGTTGTTTGACGCGATAACTTTGTTCCACGCGTGTAATTTATGTATCTGGGCCATTCTTTGAAAATATTATCATTAAGCATGTGGTTCCCCGTCACTGAAAGTTAAGTATGGAATATTGCTGAGATAGTAGAAATATTTATCATCATCATCCGGAAGACGTCAACTGTTGAAAGTTAAGGGCCTCCCCCGCAGAACGTCATCACAACGAGCGACAACTTGCGGCTTGCATCCACCGGGTACCGTAGAAATATTATATAAAATAAATTTTAATTTTGAAATCTAGTAAAGAGAATAAGAAAAGGAAATGAAGAAATTATGAAAATGTTAATGTTTTTTCAATAATGACCCATCTATTCTATTTGTAGTGGTTTTTTCGTATCAGGTTGCGAAGGTTTTAGTTCCAGATTGATACTCTTAAAAAGGAGTAAAGGAATGAAGAACTTGATCGATTTTGTCCAGTGAACGCGTGCAGTGTTGTCAATAATGTAAGTGCAAATGCTATTAAATGATATGATCCAAATAACACACAACAAAGCAATGTAGATTTAATTAAAATGCATTATTCAATCAACATGAACACAAACCACAATAATAAATGCATAGAAAACAACAAAAAGCTTTTGTCGCCACGAACGATTAAACTGACGCGAATCGCATTAGTGCCGCAAATGTGTCGCAATGAAAAATCGCAGTCGTATCATTGTGTAGCACAATTATAATAATAAAAAGTGTACCAAACGCTTCCCTTATTACTTTTGTCACACAAAAATGGCCCTAAAAATCTTTGTCGTAAAACTCACCGTCCTTTTTCGCTCTACTAATGATGTTGTCTATATAAATTTGAACTTTATCCGCTCTATCATTAAGTTTGATTTCACTTGTGTCTTGTTTTTTCGGCTACTGACCTTTGTGTATGAATAAATTAATTTGTAGTGAGGACTATTGTGCTATAGTTTCTATTATTGGACGATGTTAATTGTTAAAGTTCTCGGCTGACAGTTACGCGTCGGGTTAATGGGTATACGGTGTTTCAATGGTTATTTATCCCATTGTAACAATGTTTTAGGATGAATAGAATAGTATTCACCAAAGGGTCTAGATTGTTACGAAGTTGATTAAGTGAGTGATTGACCTGTACTACTTCTGATATTGAAATGCTTACGTGCATCTAAACAGTACTTATAATATCGTTCTTTAAAATTGTAATGTTGTAATCTACATTGTGTTGATCTACAATTAGATTTGGTTAATGTGTTTGATTTTAAGTTTTAATTGTTTTCCTTGGCGTTTCGTAACGTTTTGATTGAGTCATGTTTAATTGAAAGAAAGTTTAATTATGAAAGGTAACATTTTTAAATTGGTTGTTTATTCTGTGTTTTAAAACGAATATAGCATTTCATGTTGATCTTTGGTATAGTTTTGCAAACATTGTTATTATTAAACTCTAATAGCTTTTTCTTTTAATGTCTATAAAGAATTGCGATAATTATAAATTCATGTAATTAATGAACAATCAGATTAAATGTATTGTTAATAAATCACTTTTCTGTCTATCTTTACAAATGATATTACCACGTCTATACTTGACAACTTGACAAATTATCATAAAACATTTCTTTGACGCAAAAGATTAGGATTTACTTAGTACTTCAGAAATCATATTATTCAATACAAAGCAATACAATAAATAATATTTATTCTATCTACAAGATCTTCCTCAATAAAATAAAATAGCAAATTCATATCGACAATAGTAACATTAGTAACAGCAAAACGTATTGTTGAATCAAATAAATATTCATAATTATCACTAATGACACCAACAATGTATTCAATTCATACATCAAGAACACGATGTGTGACGTCACACGTGTCTACGTCATCATAAACGTCACCACCGTGTCTTGTATGATTTATCTTTTTAACAATCATTTTTACAACGTTTCCCTCCTTCCCCCCTTCGCTGTGATTAATGATGGATGAATTCCTGAATAATTACCAAGACTTTTAATATTCAAGTGATTTTGTAACATTAAAATTGGTACATTTTGTGCTATACGCTGTTGTGATAGAATCGATTTTAGATTGTCGGTTTTAGATGACCCTTCAGAAGATGCCCAATTCTGAAAGGATTTTTGCAACAGTTTGAGACGAATGTGATATTGTGTGTTAAAACGTAGGTGATAAAGTTTGTTTTTGATTAGCGGGTCCATAAACCAACAAAAAATATGAATACCATTCAATGCAAATCTCACTCGAGTTTTAAGGGTAGTGTGCGTAATTTGTTATAATTGTCCCCCTCATACTCATGTTTGTTCGCATGTGGCATTTTTATTGCGAATTAGTCGCAATCATTAATTTTGTTTTTCTTTTTACAAAAGTTAATATATCGAGTGCTCTTATTGTGGTAAATATAATTAGAATGATTTTTATGATCGTTCATTGTACGGTTCTTGAATGCAAGCTATCGTTTACAATGAGTTTTATTGTGAAATTGTTTAGTAAGATTTTTGTATGAAATATGGGGTATTTTGCTGTAGTAGGTATTGTGTTGGCTGGTAGATTGTTCGTAGTATTCGATTGTTACTTATTGAGAATTATTAATTTCTTTTTGAAGTATATGAATAATATTTCCTTAAGTCTACTCAGTTGTTTTTACCCCCTGGGGTTGTGGAAAGCGTTCTCTGCAAAAGTTAATGTTATATTTGATCCTTAAAACACGAGTAAAATTGATAGCATTAACAAAACTGTCCTTGTCTCTTTCAAAACCACAACAAAAAATTCATAAACACTTATCCTTTCAGTTTTTATATCTAATTGCGTACCATCCCTTTCCTCTTGAAAACCGGATGCCACCGCTTCTTTGCGCTCGGTTGGAACACTATAACCTCTAATATACGTTGTATATCTTTTTAATAATATAATAAATACATGAATGATACCCTGCCAGGAACAAAAGTTGCCAACAATAACCATACCTATGTGTGGACGCTTCAAAATTTCAATGGACTTTTGAGTGGTCTCGCTTGATGCGTATTGTGTTTTGAAAATGATATTGTGAATTAAATTATGAATGGAAATGCGTGTTTTCTGTTGAGGACTGAGCTGGTGTTTCTGTGTAGCTTTAATGTAATGCTATAGGTATTAGTAAAAATAGCCTAATTACGGATACAGAATTAATAATGGTGTATTTTCGTTATGTTTTATTATAGTGAACGATTTATGTGATAGGTAGTTTAAGGAAAATATCTTAAAAAATTTAGGCAACTTCAATAATTCAATCTTGACTTTGATAATATAATCTCAAAAATCAATTAAATTATACTCAATCAAATGTCAGTTTTCGTCCTCAAATAACACTTCTACTCGGTTTTGTCGCATTTCATTCACCACAACCTTTTTCAAGTCTAAATATTCATGATTCAGTGCTTTTATCATCTACGTCTTCGTCATTCCTCTTCCTCAGTATTCTCCATAATATTCCGACAAGCTATATGAATTAAAAAGTAATACCTACCACAATTAAAATTTTAATACAGGTCAAATTACACAGGTCCTTAAAAATTCCAACAATCAGCGCATACACGATCACATAGCCTTGTTATTCAGTAGCACTCGAGCGGGACTCTTGGTGACAAGTCACTCGTGAACAATTTGCGGTGTACCCCCCTCTATGGATCGTTAGCGTGATGTTATGCGAAGTAATGAAGCCACTTCGGTAAGGCATGAAATGGTCTAGAACATGTTCGATGACTTGTGAGCTGTTGTGATTAGTTTTGACAAGATGGTGATCGGAGATATTGGTTTAATAGGTTCGTTTGCTAGGTGTGTCACAGACAGAGTGAGATTTTTCGTTTATCACACATGAACTCTTAATTATCACTCAAAATGATTGAGATTGTTGATGAAGGTAGAAAAAAAATTAGTTTTGCCTTAATAGCAAAACTAAATTAATAGCACTTATTCAATAACTTGCAAAATTAAACGTAAAAAGAAAAATAATAACAAAACGATTCTTCCATTTATCAATAAACCACACAAAACATACATTAAAAAAAAATACACCAGCACGAGACCAAACTATAGATATAGCCAACCCTTCCAAAGAACACATTATTTAATCAGAAGATATCGACCAGCATCAATTATATGGTGGCAAATACAATTAAGCAAATAAACAGACATATAGAATCTGACAACGATGGGGTCCACGATTCTTATGCAAATGATTTAAATACGGAGGGCTCGCTAGTGAGAATTGCAATAAAAATGATTGCGCGCCGAATTAATTCAGCTACATGTTGTTTTGAAATTATACGTGTTAATGACCATTTTTATGGCTAGTTATGACTTGGGGTTTTGTTATTAACCAATTGATATTAATTTGTTGTATTTGGCAAAATGATTTATTGCAGTTTGTTGGATGTAGATCTTAACAAATTATGAACTTTTAAGAGTTCCACGTTTCACGTTTCACGTTCCAGTTGTAATAGATGGTATGGCTTTCAGAATATTAGTAGTCTACCTAATTAATCAAAGCTTGCAATAAATTGTACGGTTTCTTCAAGTATTGCCGCCTGTGACTGCATAAATTCCAATACATGAATGTGTTTGTACCTACTACTAGTAGTTTAGTAACTTGTAATTAAGTACCTGGATCTAAGAGTCGTTGAAAGTCTTCTATACGTATTGTTAATGAAACTTTGTTTTAATATAAAGCATAATGTGCCTTATTATAATAATTATACAGGATAAAATCATAGACATATCCGTTTAATGCGATCTTTGAAATAATTGAGGAAACTTTTTATTTTATAAATTCATGAAAAGTCCATTGATACATAAAAAATATACCTACTGTTACCATTAAGAGTTTTTCTTACATACTAGCAAAACCATCTTTATTCATATTCTCCTCAGTTGCCTCTCAACACTAGTCTACAACCAAAATACACACTCATCGTCCATCAGATGGAAACTTAGCTCATCCAAACAATTCAGGGCTATCACAATGCTGATCCTAATCGAGCCTCACGCCCTAACAATCTCAAACTATGCATTAAATAGTTAGTACCCTGGAGACTGGACGGGCGTGACTTGCCCGTTTATCCCTAAAATCCGAGATCCCTAAAATGCGCTATGGCTATGCAAAAAGGGTCGTTGTGAAGATTGATTGTTTATCAGTTATAGAGAGCTATAGAGTTTCTTAAAAGCATGGTCAGCGTTCGATTTACATTTTAAGTGGGTGCCGTGAGGGCTTTGTAGACTCGTGTAAGTTTTGCAAAGATGGAAAAAGAATTGTTTTGAATTGAAAAGTAGAATAAAAATATAAGTATATTTATGTAAAATAAAGAAACACTGGTATTTTAATCTACATGGTACGAAAAAAAAGATGCAAATCATATTGTGAAAGTATTGAAAAAGTGTCTGAATGTATGCAAAACTTTTGTTTTCTATTAAAATGACATGTAATGACATGCAATAGAAAATGAGTTTAAAATTTTTAAATGTCAACAAAAAGATGCGGCAATGCAACCTGGCCTCTAACAAAGTGGAAACTGTTAAAGATTACAAAACTCCAGTCAAAGGTACTATTGTAGTCAAAAAATATTGTGTCCTTTGTGCTAACTACAAATGAGGTATACACGAACTGAAAAACCCACAAATATTATTCAGAAAAGCTAAACGCGGATGTCATAAAGAGGTTGACAATGACGCTCGTGTCGGCGGAGTTAGCGCACTAATTACTAACGAAGTACGCCTTAACAACCTTAAATTTTCTAATGTTGATTTCGGAAAAGCCATTATCACAATCACATAGAGTCTAAATTACAACACCGACAAGCTTCAATATTTGTAATTTGGTACAATATTTGACGAGCGTGTTCGACAATTTGTGTCAAAAAATACGCTTGTTATTAATGTCGTTATTAGTAAAGTTACGTAAACTTGGGCTTAACGAATGGCGGGCCTTTGTCCAGATCCGTATGTGTAAATAATCGGCTATAGGAAAATATTAGCGTTAGCGACTGATATCTTTATTGTTGTTACGATTTTGAAGCAATTAAGCAAATGAGTCTGGCGACGTGCGAAAATTATTCACGAAATTCGTAAGTGTAGATAATTTCTAAATATTATTGTCATCTAATTCGCTTCGAATACTTTTAAAACTTTGTAATTGTTCGCCGTCAATATCAGACGGATCATTAAGATGGAAGATTTTCTTAGAATGTTTGTTACTTTAAATATAATAATGCTATTTAATCTTTAGTAAATTCTATATTGGATCTAAAATGAGACACTAAAGAAAATTATCTCTTGTTAAAATTAATATGACAATAAATATAACAAACAACTAGACCTTTATTATCATTTCAAATGAGCACTAAATTATCATAAACTGCATTACTATAAAGTTTCAAAGGATCATCACGCTCTTGAAAAGGATAATTGTAAACGTCAACATCCTCCATATTTTCTATAGTAACATTGTTAAGTCTACACGAGCACGCAATACCATCTATTATTGCCCAACAATTATATATTGTCGTCAATAGCACATAGTACGATGCTTGTTAAACATACCATGTGTTAATATGATAGATTTTTTAGCACTTATTGTTAATCACCACGAAAAGCAAATGTGACAAATTTTATTTTACATCTAGAGGTCGTGGGCTGAGTTTGGGGATGAAGCGGTGACTAAACAGGTATTTTGAACTTTCTTTCTGCAAAGTTTCGGAAAATTAAACCTGAATTGAAATCTTGCTTAGATTTTAGTGCAAATTTTGGTGAATAAACATATCTCGTCTTATTTCTCTCTTTGCGACCCCTTATCTCTTACATTTCTCAAATGTTCTTTTGTATCAAGTTTGTACATTGTGCATTTACCAACGTTTTGATGAACTTCTTTCTATCTCTTGGCCAAAAGTTCTTGACAATTTGTTCATCCGCTTTATCTTCTACTATTGTGCCATAAACCGTCGTGTCCACCTGAACCTTTGCCTTTATGCTTTGATTTGCATCGCTCAGTATAATGGGGCTGTTTGCCACAAAAGCCAGCGACAATGTCGTTTAGCGATACTCCACTAACGCGCTTGTGATTTTGCCCATGTGATGTAATGTTTGATTGAAGAGATAAAGGACACAATTGGGTTTAGAGTCGGTGATGCTAATTTACAAATTAAATTTTAGCTTCTTTGTATTGCGATCTTTTTGTCGTTTTCAGAAAATGTTTTTAAAGGCATATTTTTATAACATAGGAGGCCTTAGTTGACAAATAGTACCTATATTTCAAGTTAATGATAGACTGGCTAAGTTACCTTCTATCCTAAATATAATAGATTACACTTCGAAAAACCATGACTTTAAAAAAAAAGAAATAGAGTTGAATCGAAAATAAATAATTCATTTCCTTATTTAATTATTTTTGATGAGTCGAATTGTTTGCTAATCTAGCCACAATTCAAACACATTGGCCGGTTCGATGGAGACTTTTGATATATCATATAAGAGGATCTAAGGTTGGTTTAGTTGAGGAACTAATAGGTTTATCTTGACCAGACTAAAAAGCGCGTCTATGAGTACGATTTGTATCTACATCTCCAAAATCTATCAAACGACCCTACCTCGATAAATACAACTACACTAGATAAAACACAATGCTTTAAGCTGTCATTTGCAGATACAATTATAATCTAGATATTATTTACCTGGTTGATCGAACCTCAGCGAAGTCAGCGGTTTAAATGACAATACTAGAGGATATTTGAAAGAAATCAAATAAACCTTATTAAATGAAATTATTTAATAAGAAATTCGTAAAATCAACTGACTGGGGCGGGACTTTGATTTTGCTCAGTTGATTTTGCGAATTTCTTATTAAATAATTTCATTTAATAAGCAAATCATGTGCATGTTAAAAACATACATAAAATACAAATTAACCTTTCTATGAGCAAATGATTACTGTCTATAGACTTCTCTATACTTCGACAATTTTGTCTGACTTCTCTAAACATCCGAGAGCTACTTTCTTAATAAGTATCCCGATCCGTTTCAATCGATCACTGATTGACGTGAGCACAAAAGGACACTCCTTGCTCCAAGTAGTCTTATCAGCATCAAGATAACTCTAGTCCCAACGAATGCCTTAACGACCATATTATTGTTCAACAGAGGTCTTGTGATCTAAGGTTTTGGAAGAAGGTTGAGCTTCCGCGTTGAAATTATAATGGTTTTTAGGTGTGAGCATTTCTGTTAAGTACAGGGTTGTATTAAGTGTTTGAGAAATTTTTGATTTATTTCGGTTTTGTCATGGCAAATATCAGTTTAGATTGAATGCCATTAGTGACCCCAAACAAGTGATTATCAATTGTGTCTGCTGCGTGGTGCTTAAACTTTATCAATATTAAGTAATATAAGCAACATAGCTGAGTAGCTATGTTGAGCGCTGTTTACCCTTAGTGATGGAACATGGAACCTCATAGCACTATCACCTGCATTTGTTTTCCCAGCCGTGGGATAGTGTATACATATAAAGTTTAGTTTAAGCGATACCTCTGTTTGTGATCCTAAAACCTAAATTTTATTGCTTTGAAATAATGTAGAATCCTCAAGTTAAAATATTGTTCCCTTCCCATACAATTTGACAGTTGGCAACTATTGCCTATTTACACAGAAAAGTGACGTAGTTTTAGAATCATGGTAAATAACAAAACTAATCTAGCTTCTAGCTTCACTTCTTTAAAATGATTCTGTTTTATTTTAATCTTTAAAGTTAGCATCGACATCTCCAATCCATCCCTGTGAATTTGACAAGTGATGGTCATCATTTTAAGACGAATATCGCTTTAATGGTCATGTACGATCTGATATGGCGATGTTTTTTTGTTTCTTGCCCTTTACCGAACAATGGCGGCCGATAATTCTGTTATTATGAGACAAATGAATATGAAGGCTTGGTTTTTAGAACTTTTATCTAGAAATATGACGTATTTGTTATTTATCGTGTTGAGTAATTTTTATGAACAGCCACTGTATTCCCATCGCTTTTGTACAGTCGAGAAAGAAGTTTGGTGGACAACACTGCTGTAGTTAAGTATGTAGTTTTTCGTAGAAGTTTGCATGTAGTTGTGTAAAATTGTTTAGTTTTGTATAGGATTCAGTTATATTTCTTGAGAAAATATGGTAAAATAAAATTATTTCGATGACATCTTGAAAAAAGTACAACCTTAACTAGCGGCCCTGCCAAACTAACTCTTTTGTCGATTGTACATCGACAGGCAATTTAAAGGTCTCAGGATCAAACATAAGGTACCTCTGATTTCCAAAAATGTGCATATGTATTATAAATTATCATTTGCTTCGTGTCTCGGACAGCACATAAAGCCAACGTTTATGCTTACTGGTAGTAGGTTTGTTGGTAGAAAACTCATCTTTGAGTTCGCTTTTGTACTTGTATTTTAATTAATTCGTGTATGTCTGTACGTTTTGTGTTTGTATACAAAAGAAGAAAGAAAGACTATTTTATTTTCATAAGTTTTACATATGATAAGTTTCAGCAAAGGCAAAGTACGGTGTATAGATCTCAAAGGTTGTTGAGACCATACTCAAAATGATCTTGGACTTAAGTCTAACTTAACAGGGGTTTCAAGATAACTTTATAAAAAAAAATAACGGTCCCAAAATAAAAATAGGGGAACAAAATTATTTGTAATTTGTAACACCTCAACACTTTACGACATCGCAATAGAAAACTAATATTAGCACTAATTAATCTAACCCTCATAACGCAACGGAGGGTCCCTCAGACCTAAATTAAATAAAAAATAATCGCGAAACCCTTAACACTAACGACATAGAGACGGCATTAGATTGCATGTTTCTCAGTGTTGGGTATAATAGACCAAGCAGTTAATATGAACGGTAAACAAATAGTTAAATATTTTTACGCGATATCGCTCGTAAAAGATGATTGAAGGAACATTTAATGGCTTTTGGCTCAAAGATAGGTCTTATAAGGTCTAAATGTATGTCTTTTATGGCGTTTGACAGATATAAAGGTATCTTTTGGTTCTAATAGTATGTTTATAATGATTGTGTTCGCTAATTAAATAGTAAGAAGATTTCAAATAAGATTTATTCATTTCTGAGAATGTTATTTCGATATAAAGGCTTTGGAGTAAAAGGAAAATGAGATTATTTACCTTGATAATTTTAATAAATGTGTTGCAATAATTTACTTGTAAGTTTAATCATTTCATTTAGAAATTTTATGGTTTTCTTTGTAAGCAGATAATATATTCAATAATCTCTATCAGATTTGAAAAGCTAAGTGCTAAACTATACCTAGGTATTATCCTACTTTTATGATAGGACTAGCATCTTACCCGAAGCTGCTAAGTATAAGTAATGTATTTATTTATTTAAATAAAAAACGTTGTCTATGGACTGTCTGAAAAAAAAAATCAGTTCATAAGATTTTTTGAGAGAAAGTAGGTACTTACTTTGAACATCTTATAAAAACATGGCACTCTTAATAACTGATTAAAAATTATACCTGTCCTTGTTATTTGCATGAGAATAAATAGAGACGGCAGTTGACTTAAGTGGCGTTTATAGGTAAAAGGGCCAAAGTCAATATTTTTCCAAAAATCTTCAGCCTTTTACACAAAATATTAACAAACCATACAAAATTTACATTCGACAAAATTCAACAATTTAAACCCTCTATAACCTCTCTAACAAAGCTGTCAATTCGAATTCATTTAAAATCAAATTCACATAAACGTCACGGGCGTCATAACTTAAGAAAACACGTCACGATTATTTAAAATCAACATGATTTACGTTACCCTACAAATCGATACCTTTGTCATAGGCAAGCAAAAGAATGGGTACACCGGAGCATGGGAAATAGCAATCGGACATTCCTGAAACAGTTACAACAATGGAGGAAGCCCCCTTCAACTGGTTTTAAATAATACGTATTTAAAATACATGTGTCCGTATGTGTACACATTATTGATATTATATGATAGTTTATTTTAGTTGCATTGTGTCCGATTCGGACGGGTCAGCGTTTGAGGGTTGATAGGTGGAATATGCTTTAGGTTTTCTTGGGATATTCCGCTAGTCTTAACAAGCAATCGGAATTTATTTTGTATGTTCAAAAACTGTATCCCATTTTACAGTTTAAAATGATTAACGATGAATTATTAATAAAAATAATAATATCGTATAAAAATATTCTAACAAAGTAGTTTAAATAAATTATTACATTTATATCTACAATATTATCTTGTTTATTTGTATGTCAGGAATTACTGAATTGATTAAAAAAACATTTCATTGATTACTACTCTCAGTATTAAACCTTTGACTCCCCCAATGGCGCCAGCGTCCAGAAACAATTGATTTCCTTTTGTGCCTCGTTTCTCTGTAGTAGCTCATTCAATCCGCAATCTACACGGACTCAAGTAAAGCGATAGAAATAAAAAAAATCTCTACAATTTCCAAACTGACCACACATCGATTGGTCACCCTACATCTTAGGGTTGCATCTTTCAGGATTCTAACGCATTGTGACTGACGTGCCGACAAAACAAAGTAAGGGATTTTGGTCTACATAGTTAGTTAGGGTCATCGCGCCCCGATGCGATTTTGGACAACTTTTGACGGGTACACGTCAGTTATTATTATTGTTGATTGACAACCCTAGCAAGTTTCAATTTGTTTGGTCAAGAATAGCGGGTATTGTGTTTAAAAAAAAACTTATGTCGTCTTTATATATTGTCCCACGTTAATCTTACGAATTAAGATGATGATGATGATGACGTAACTTACAAAAAGTCCGAGGTGCGTGCTTTAGGTTCGAACCTAAGACCTCTGACTTGCCAGTCAATGGAAATACCAGTAAGCTATCACTGATTGCTGCAAGCTCTACCGTCGATTCTTCTTCTTCTTATCGCATGGTTGTTGAACAACCTGATATCAGAGTTTAAACCGCCCGTAGGGCTCTGACATGACTTACACTCCGACACTGATGCTTTTCTTTATTGTATTAGCACGTCGCACATAACTTACGAAAAGTCAGAGATACGCACCTTGGGATCGAACTCGAGACCTCTAACTTGCCATTCAATGAAAATACCAGTAAGCTATCACTGATTGCTGCAAGCTCTACCCTCAATAGAACGTATTACACTACATTACGTAAGGACAAGTTTCATTTAATTAATTGTTAGTATTTAACAACAATACTCCACAATACTCCACGATACTCTACAATACTCCACAAAGCGTCACATTGCATCAACGTGACGTGTAAGCTGTCTTTTGTTGAGTTTCAATAAACGTATTGTATTTGTTTAAATCTGAGGTCGTTAGTCTCGGTAGACCTTTAGTGGTAGCTATCGATCAAGTTGAATGTTACCTTAATTATTTATCTGTATTTGCGTAAAACAGGTCCTAAACATGTTTGGAAAGATTACAAGCTATGTGTGGGAGATATTTTGTTAATATTTGTAAAATTACTGCCTCGTTGATCTACTGGTAGCAAGCGCGGCTGCTGAGCATGAGGTCCTGGGTTTTATTTATATTTATTTTATGAGGATGAGGGTGTTATAAAATTCTCTAGTGCACCAACCACTCCAAATACATTAATAAAAATATAAAACAACTAAACTACCTTACTACTTTCTTTTCTTCTTTTTCAAAGTCTTTATTTAACATCACAATTGAACAAAACAAATGCACTTAAGTTCTAAGTAACATTGCCAAACAGATATTAGGACACTTTATGAGGCTAGCTATTCACCTTTAAAAGCTTATAAACGACATATATTATATACCTTACTACTAATACTTACCTAAACTAACGAGATCACATATATTTTTAAACAGATAGTTGAAAGGACCAAAATAATGAAACGCTACAGCTTCCACCAAACTGTCATTCATTATATTCTCAGTCTGCGAGAATTGATACAAAAATAAAATACTCGCGAAGCTCTTTAACAAAAATTTTTGATAAGCGTAATAAGTAGATATACACTTACAACATACCATGAAATATGTATTTTGGATTGCACTATCTTACGACTGCGAAATCGAACCCCACCTAACAGTACGCCAATCAATGTTATCAGATTACAATTTCTCAACACATTTCATTGTTATACCCCATAGCCGAACAAAGCCGAACAGAGCCGAATTGTTTACACTATTGACATTTTGATGACATATGTCTATCTATCGACTATTAGAAATAGCCGTGGGAATGCGTGGGCTATTTTATTCTATTGTTGAAATGCAATTTCGCTTGATCTCATTGGTTGGGAGCTCAGTTCGAGTTCCAGGTTGTGTTTTTAGAGATATAGTTTAGAATTATATCTGTGTGGTGTCGAGGACGAAAAGCAGCAACGCTTCTTTCTCTGTATGTCATAAAAGTCGATTAGTGATAGGACAAAATGTTATACCTAAGCTAACAGCGCTTAACACCTAAGCTGCTTCTGACACGAGGCTTCGGCCGTGGCTAGTTACTATATAGAGTGGAATTCCGGTGTGATGTTGTTGAAACCTGTTTGGGGGATGGGTTCTGACCCTGATGCGGGCAGCGATACGATAGCTCAATTGTTAAGAGCGTCACCACGGTACGGCAAGTGTATCGGCTTCAATCCTCGCTCGTAGGTATGCTATTTCTTTTTCAATTTCCCCAAATGTTACTAAATTCAAAATTCAGAGGGTCAAGGTCAAATTTCAAATGTTAGTAGTAGATACAAGTTTCTTTTTCAAATATCCATCGCTTCATTTCAATCACAAAGTTCTAAGAAAGACAAAAGTCCAATTTAAGCTACCAATATTACACATAGCCGATCCAATTCTTTGTTTATTCGTCATATTAACATCGATTGTTAAGGTATTATAAGGCAAATAGTGGGTTTATGGCCACAACCTACAGATAACAGCTAGTTCACTCCATACACAGATTCAAAGATCTTAGATTCACTCGTAATCTCGTTGCGTCCGTCGTCTTCATACCATGTATTTATCGGAATTGGTGGTGCCGATGGTTGTTTACGAGCTTATGTTTTCTCATACTACCTAAAGGCATGGAAACAATTTAAAATCATATTAGAAGCTGCAATAGTTACCATAATCTCTTGTAACCTCGCATTAGATTAAATGAATGTAGCTGAAAATAGATTTTAATTAACATAGAAGAGATTATAGTATGGTAGAGTAAAACTTAAGTGCTCGCATAATATGCATAAGTACTTTATAAAAATGTTTATGAATATGATAGATCTTTTGCATTCCAGCAGCACTTAATAATGACACTTTCCAATAATTGTGTCTCATTACATAATTATCATTTATAATCTTCTTACATGAAGACTTCTTATGGAACACTGATTCAGCAGCGTAGTAAATTGCGCACTGAACTAGCTGTTTCCCACCAGCTGTCGTTAGTCTTGTTCTTATAAGTGCTAATTAGTCGTATAAAGTGTAGAATTAGATCTGGCGGAGTTAACGCTTGTTGTCTGGGTGTTAGAATGTGTATGTTTGTTTTAGATGAGGGCTTGAGTTTGTTTTGGTTTGAGACGCCATTTAATATTTAATTTGTAATCATCGTCTTAAATAATTTGAAAAATGTATAGACATTTTTATAAAGCATTTGTGCATACGATTAGAACATTAAAATTTTCTGTGGAGTAAAACGAGCGACTGGTGGCTTTAACCAAGTCGCAGGTTCAAATCCGGCTCGTAATGGTTTTTTTTTGTACAAAAATTTTGAACTTTAACTTAAGAATTATTATTAGAATTATTGTTGTATAAATTAGGTGCAATCTATTCTTTAGTAATATTAGAAGTAGATATGTATAAGTACTTGTATTTCGAATTTCGGTGTTTCGAAAACCGCATCCATAATATTATTTATTATTTAGGTTTTACTCATAGGTAATTTAGACTAGTTTTGAACTTAAACCGAGTCCATTCTCAAGAGCGAGCTCACGCGTTAGCAGCCTCAGGGATTCGTTCGCTAGCAACTCTGAAATAAATCCGATAGTAAATCGAAATAATATGTTATTAAAGGTTATGTTATGTAAATAACAGTAGTACCAGTGGGTGGTGGACAGTTTCAAATAACTAAATACCATAAAAACTACTACACTATACATCAAGCTATACATTTCTAGTATAAGCTGATATCTTGTTGTACGAAGAGCCTATTCAATGCGAGGTCAATTCATACTGGTTTTGTAGCTTGATGTGAAGCCTGTTGTACAAACAGTCCGATAAGACAGGAAACTAGGGTTAACACTGAAGAAGTTTAGTGAAAAGTGTTAATTTGAACAAATAATGATGATAACCCTGCTTAGTGGCTGCGTGACGCTTCCCAGAAGGACACGTTTACAAAATAAAGGACGACTTCTGTGGTACGCGAGCGAGGAAGGACAGAGTGATGGAGTCGACTTGGAACATTTTTTTTTCAAGTCATTAACTTAGGTCATCATTTTTAATCCATTTAAGCTCGAGAAATAAGACTATAAATTCATTACATTAAAATTATTAAAGTAAATTATTCATTTATTCATTTACAATAAGTAGGTATAGGTACATATAAAATACCTTTTTAAATATATACAGGGTTATTTGTAAAACACCAGCATCCTTAAAAGGGGTCATTAAACTTATCATTGTGAACAACTTTTACGGGACCAACTCTGAAATCGCAAAAAAAATCAGCTGTTCCATACATTTATGTTCACATGACTCAACAAAATGCTCAGCTAATTTTTTTTAAAGTCCAAGTCTAGATATTTTTTGATCTATTTATCTTTCTCGGCCTTTACAAAATTTCCGACTTACAGATAGTACATTATTAAATAATAATAATTAATCTTTGATCTCAGAATATTATACGCGGTTTAATTTACAAAAGAACTTTTACAACAGTGCACGGTGAGACATATGGTTTCCCATAGTTTCTAATTTTTTGACCTTTGTTTAAACTACGACACTTGGTTACAATTCTGATTGTAACTATAACAAAATTGTAAGCGTTGAAAACTAAACGATTTAAAACACGCTCGTTGCAAACACGGTACAATTCACAATTTTAACAACCTCTCCACACATTTCCCTGTCCCGTCAATACAAGGCATAGTCCATTACTTAAACAAACCCTGGTTTGTGTGCAATACCCACTTTACACCCGCAGCTTGTTTGTACCTACCCTCGCATCAGACGAAATGAGTATTACTGAAGATTAACTTCTTTGCCCTGTGAGACTTTGTCTTTGAGCCTTTGAAAAAGGTCTTGGTACGTAGGAAAATGAAAAAATCTCATAAACATCGTGTAACAGAAGTCCGAAATAATACTTAAGAGCATGTAGGTATGTATATCGGTGTCCGTTCGAACCTGACACGTACCAATGTGACTTTTTCTATGGCATATGTACTTTCTTAGTTAATCTAAGACACCACTGACTAACGGTGAAGGAAAACATCGTAAGGAAACCTGGATTTAGTAGTTTGAAATCGCCAACCCGCAGTGAGCTAGCGTGGTGATTAATGCTCAATCCTTCTCTGTATGAGAAGAGGCATTTACCCTGGAGTGGGACAGTTACAGGCTGATTTATTTATTTGTATATATTATCATGAAGAGAATCACCTGTAAAAATATTAAATACAAATAAGATTTTTTTTTATAGAAAAAAATCTTTTTATTTCATAATTGCTTACGTAAAACAGGCCTGCGATTAACCTACGTGTGCCTAGAGCTTATTTAAAAAAATACTGAGGGGAATAACCGGATTCGTTTATTCACCTTACAGCTGATTTCTAGGGCTGTATTAGTTAGTTATTGTTGTGTAAGATTTTGGTGATTTTAGCACGGCATCCCTGCCGCATCGCGGGTTCAAGTCCAACGAGTCAGTTTTCATTGGATAATAAACTAACATCACTTTGCCCGATACTAAAACCGAGAACCTTGCGCTCAAAGCCACACTTGCGACCATTGAACCAACAAAACGGCTTCCAACAATATATTATTCCAACCTATTATATTTATAAGCTAGCTAGTATTTACAGGCGCCTCTGTGTACAATTGTACATAGATCATATTTAATCAGTAGTTTTGACAGGAAACGCGATGTTTACTCGACTGCGCTGGTTTACTGTGTCGGCGTTTAGTTCTCTCTCAAATATTATGACATTAGCTCACTGTCATTTTGGGAGTTCAATGAAGGGCGGTTGGACAGTGGGAGTCATAGATATGCGATAGCTGTACGATGAGTAGAAATCTTGATTGTATATTAATTATTGCCAGTATATCCTAACTTTAGTTAAAAGTAGATAAATACTAACAGGTTACAGTTACAACAAGGTCCTACCTGTTATATAAAGTAATTTGACAACATATATTGCGCGATGGCTAAGCAATAGGACTGCTACGCCTAATGTCTTAGGTGTCTAGTGTCTACACGGAACCAATATTTTTGTGATAGGTACTCAGATATTTGAATTCCGGTCTGGGTGCTCTTCTGGTCGGGAAATTTGTTTGTGAATCATAACCACTATGCATTAAGTAAAAGAAATAATTTATTTAAACGCAGGCATAAAATAATAATATAAAAAAAAACTAACAATAACGAGACAACTCAGAAGTTTAGTTTTTTCACAACCTCAAGGGACTGTGTAGGTATATGGTTTTAATTTCAACTCGATACCTACTCGCGTTCCTCGCGTTCATCTTGATACGGATAGACTTTGTAGACGGGTTCCGTTTTTTCTTTTTGAGGTACGTTTCCCAAAAAAAACATAAAAAAGTCAAAGAAAAAAAAGAAAGAAAGAAAGAAAGAAAAAAAAGTAAAGCCTTGCTTTCACTTCACCCAATCCTAAACCCACTCATTGTTAATTCATAATAGAGTGTACACCACAACACACCACAGTGAAAATAGCCGAAAAAGGAAATCACGACATTTTCCTCAGCTTGCATTTGACACGTCCTCAGTGCAACTTGTTCAAACAAGTGGCTACTTCTGTCTATTTAGATTAGTTATTTGGAAAAATGTTTAGGGGAGTAGTCTTTGAAAGTGGCTATTTATTTAAGACTAGTGTGCTCGCGATTCGCCCAGCTTCGCATAGTCTGCATTTCTACAAGTAGATGACCTACAGTAGATGATCTATCAGTGAAAGCCTAGTGGTATAACCGTTGGACTGCCAAGTCAAAGGTTTGTGGGTCCGAAACCCAGGCACGCACCTTCATACATAAAAATTTCTTAAAATGAATTTCTGTTTAGTAAATTTTTATGTAAAAAAACTTGTTCCGATCAAACTGATATTTATGCTGAAACTTTGTTATTGTTTTATATTTCATCATCAGCCTGTATTGTCCACTGCTGAACATAGGCCTCTCTCAATGCGCGCCACTTTTCTGCGCTCATTGGAGGTATTTGCCCATAATCATTACGCTGGGCAAGCGGGTTGGAGATCTCAGTAGTAGATGATTGCTGTTACCAGAAAGATGCTGCTGCCCATCCTCCGGATCTTTCCCTCTATCGATTTTTACGACACCCGTGGGACGAGTAGGAGTAGTTCTATTCCTAGGCCAGAAACCACACGGTGGCATTTTATCTTTAACGTTTACATTTTGTGCGAGCGATTTAAATTCCGTAAGATGCTTAAGAGCAGTGAAAGAATCGTCCTAACCTCATAAATACAAATACGAAGACTTCATACAACTATCTCTTTCATTGTTTATATTTTAATTCCCAACAAACTGAACCTAAAAATGACATAACTCACTCAGACAGTGTTAACACTAAAAACTTAATTCCCTCCGAAACCCTCAACAGTTTATAGCCTCTAAAGAGTTGTTAAGAAACTGACTCTGGGCCCATAAAGTACTGTGTTTATGAGTTCCTAACAAAGGCAGATAAATAATGAAACTTATCGAACGTGTTGGTTAACAAACATTGGTTCGTTGCGGTTTGTTGGCAAATGTTGGGTGATAGAAGTTTGTAAATTTAATGTCATAGACTGAATAGCTTAAAGTGCTTGGTATTACTTGGTAATCTTGTTCTAATGTACGGTTGGTTTTAACAGACCGACGATTTAAAAACTTTGAACCACAGCTGTGATCGCCCGATTCTGTTATTTCTATAATATGGTTGATGAATAACCTATAAGGCTTTTAGATACGTCGATAACCTTAGTCATACAAATATCGTAACATAATATTCTGCGCTTGCACTCAAATCATATCAAATACTAAAAAGAGACGCACTAGAGGCTTAAGTTAGTAGGAGAGCTTCAGTATTCTAAAATTTTTGAGTGTACGATTTTATATTACGAGCTATATGGACGGTATAGATGTTTTTTTTAAGTAAATTAAATGCAATTTCTGCTCCGAGGAATCAGATTAAAAAGTATATTTTTTTGTATTTTATCAATTTTTTTTGCATATTCTAGGTAGGGAAGAGTTTCCAGTATTTTAGGTTTCCTAGGTCTCTGACATGGCTTTACACACCGTAGAAAAATCTCTCAGGCGTCCTGGTTTCCTCACGATGTTTTCCTTCACCGTTTCAGCAATTGTGAGTGATAATTAATATCTTATACCCACATTATTTCAAAAGGCCGGTAGTAAGTATGAGCCGGGATTTGAGTCTACGACTTTTGACCAGTTTAACGGTTGTATCACTCGGCTATAACTTCGAAGTTAGTTCAGTATATTTTAAAAAACTTCTAAAATGGAAAAAAGCTAGACAAGGCTAGGTTCGACCACGTTTATTAAAAAGGAAGATATAGATAGATAAAACATTTATTTTGATTTGAAAATGCAATGTTTGCATCTAACTGTTTACAATTTTTTTCAGTTTTAATTTCCCTCTACCGATCACTACATTTTCACGGTCCACCACCACAAGACCAAAGCTTAACCTGAACAAAACGAAAGCCGTTTCACATCCGCGAATTGAAAACCATTACCGTACAAATTAATGACATCGAACGCTTCGTTCTATTCCGTACGCTATTTATCCTCGTTTAAAGCTATTTGAAGCCATTTACGGCCATTTATCGGTATTTACGGCCACCTGACTTGGCTGGTCAGCTTTGACTGTGTTTATAAGCCTGTTGTGCGAGGACAGGCCACAATGCACGTATGAATTTATGCTGGCATTGAGTGTTTTTCTTGGTACGGCTAGGTGGGTTGCACCGTGTTTTTTAAGCTTTAGTTTGAGAGACAGGTTCGATAATGATTTATTTAAAATATGATCATGTGAAATCATTTCAACATGTAAGAAGCAATTTAACGCACTTATGTTTTAACAAAATAATTAAGTTATTTAATTTAAATCTTGAGTATATTTATTTTCTGAGTTGTTTGCAAAGTCTCTAAAATAACTGGGGTTAAATACATTCGCAAGTGCATTGCATTTGCATGCATTATTGGGTAAACACAACTATTATTTGCTTCATAAAGTGTTAAAACAACTGTTTTTTATGAGTTCTATTTTCTAATCGCATTTAATAACTTTTAGTTTGCCCTGAAGTTTTGAAAGATGCCAAGCGTGTATTGCTCGCACTCAAATCCACGCTTAACTAAAGTTAATCTAACCGTAGTTTAACATGAAAGTCGACGTTACCTTTCGTCACAGAATTTTTGTTTTACATTCGTTTTCCTTTGTGGAGAAATAAAGACGAAGCTGGGAGGGGGCTGTCATGGTCGGATTAGCACTGATTTAGTACCCATTCGCCCTGGATGGCCTTTGACGGTCGGCTTTAGACCACTCGGTATTTATAGTGCAGTTCAGATTGAATACGATTTTGGGAACTGGTAGATTTGCTTGGTTGTAAAGAATTTTTGAGTGATTGGTTGGTTTTTGGGTTGGATCTCTACGGCAGTGGATTTTTCTTAAACCAAGCTTTTCGTTAAAATCCATAGAAGCTTTTTGTCTGCGAATAAAACAATTTTTTAGGCTGGTTTTATAATTAGATCCGGAAAATATCCTTATACACTTGGCTAACTTAAGAATAAGGAAGTGTTCAGCCGTCAGAATAGAATAGAATAGAATTATTCATTTGTATAGAATGTAGGTATTTACGTCAGACGCTACCTGCGAAAAAATATGTAAAAATGTTTACGAGAATTTAAAGGAATAGAGCGCTAGTTAATACTATTACTAAACTTAATTAAATAGCGAAAGTAAAACGAAAGAAAGACGGCTTTCTTACAAAATCGGATGGGTCGGAGTAACAGCTGTTTATCATTGGGTTAAGCTTAAGCCACACCAGTAGGCGTAGCATGACCAACTTATGTATATTCTTCCAAGACAAGACAAAAGTCATTCTATACGTCAAGATTTCTCTTCTATGCGAGCATGAGGGCACCCGAAGACAAAATTTCTAAGCGGACAAGGGCCTAGACTATTGTCCATAGCAACGGGGAAGTATTCTGATAAATGTAATCATTATAAAATTGTACCATAAAACGAAACGTCGTAAACAAAAAAAAATTTTTTTATTCATTTATTTTAAGTTACAAAATATATTTATTTATATTTAATAATAATTAAAATTACTATATCTATCATAAATAACTCTTTTTTAAATTTATTTTCTTACATAACAAATTAAATATTTAAACAAAAATTTTGAACATAATATCTCAAATTCCGAACGCAAAACGAAACGCAATTTCGTCACAGAAAAAAAAGTAACTTCGCGCCGTTTGCGGAATCGCGGACTTATAAACAAAGAAAAACATTGGAAAGATGTTATTGATTTACTATAATTAGGTATGTGATTTTCAAGAATGTAAAAATAACAACATTGTGATTAATTATATTTCTTTTATGTTTTTATTTGTTTTATGTTTTTTGGAAGTTGAAGAAAAATGTTGTAAAAATGAAGTAAGTTGTTCTTTCATACATAAATATTATTGTGATTAATTATATCAATGCCCTCATTTATTGGTCGTAAACCGTCCTACAACGACTCTCTGATCGAATGTGGACCTTCTATTACAAAGTTATTCATCATTTAAACACTCTTTTTATTTTATCTTGTCATCGCCAGTGTGCTTTAATTCTTTAGTTATTATTTTGCTTATGTTCATTTACCACGCTAACATACTTTTAATCATTCATTTACAGCAAACGAAGTACTGCTAGACAAATAGAAGTATAGATGGACTACAAGTACCCACAGAAATAATGCCGACGGCAAATTTTAAGGCCCTACGACGATATGAAAAAGAATAAGTCCGTCTTTATAATTCTTGTTGAGCGAGCACAAGAACATTGCACAACTAGATTGTGGAGCAGTGGCGGGTGTTAGGTAGGTATATAATTATTATATGACATTTTAAATTAAACAATGAGCTATGTCCCTATATGAATATTAACATTATTTGTGTTATTTGTTTCAGACAGTATACCTAGTATTTGTGGAAAGACGTAATAAAGACGCAGGCTGATGGATCCGTTGCCGTAACGCACAGTTCGTGCACCAACCGAAAACTACTTATACATCGAGAGACTTCGTGTACCTAACTATTTGTGAATTTAATATCAGACTTAATAAATAACTTCTCTAATAAATAAATTTTTAAACCCTCGTTTAATTTAACCTCTTGTTTGACCTTCTCTCACGCAGCAACAGATCAACGGATCGAAGTGATCTACATTATACATATATTTCTTTGAGAAGTAGGTATATAAAACCTTTCGGAAGAAATTCTCTAAATGATAGTAAAATTCGTATCAAAATCCGTAGCGAGGTTTAGACGTACCGCTGAGATACAGACAAACGAAAACAGCTACACTAGATTCGCGTGGTTTGCAAACTCGTACCAGAGTACCGAGTGCAGATACCATACATTGTTAAATAGATCCATACGAAATATCATTAAACATAATATTAATTCATTATATTGTTGGATGAAATAGGTAGGTATGTTTTTATACCATAAATTATATTTAGGTTCAGTATAAAGGTATATATTTTTTTTAAAATAATTGAAAAATAATACTCCACTTCTAAAACTATAATAAAGTATAATAACTATGTATGTATTATTAAGTTCTATATTGTTACATTTATCTATAAAATAAGTTTAAAACCGCCACATTACATTTTACACTGTCTTCTTCTAATCGTATGGTCTCAAAGTTCAAACCTTCCGTAGGCCTCTGACATGACACTTTATTCTCCATCAACACCGTCTCCCAAGTATGCTTTATCCTCGAGGTTCTCTCTCACCATTACAAGAAAGGGATACTTTTAAAAACAGACAAGAATTCGAAGTCGATGCGACCCTGCGACTTTTGACTTGGCAGTTTAATGATTATACCACTAGGCTATCAATGCTGTTCAAATACTACACAGTAAGTAAATATTTAAAACATGTCACTAAGATACATTAAAAGTGGTGACTTCAATGTCATATCAAGCTGAATTTGATATTGTCCCAACACTTTTTTCGACAGCAAAAACAACTATTCTTGAAATGCAAAACCTAATTAAACCTTCAAACCCACACGCTGGATCTATAGCAATGGGCAACGAGATAACCCCTCGTAAGCATATTGAAATATTGTGTCATAAACGTCCCGTCGCACCGGCTCGTTCGGGTTAACCGACCGACGCGAGATTGACGCATTTGACGTATGACTTCATTTGTCTGACTTCGATAAACTTTGACCAAGATATCCTGCAACAGTCTTAAATTTCCACAGTTCTTAAGTGGTAGATATTAAGGTTTAGTTTCGAATGTTTTTCTTGGTTCCAAGATGTGCAGGGTTGGCATAAGGATGTTCTCGCGAACACCTTTTTCGACCGCAACGTTATGAGATCTCCCTAGTGTTCGAAAACAAAGATGCTTTCTGATGGGTCGATGTGATTTAGTGATTTGCATTTCGTTGTATATTTTCTTGTGAATTGCGAAACAAAGGGATTTAGTGCGTTCTGTTACAAGTTGTTTTATTTTAATTCTTTGAATGTTGATGAATTTTTAGTGAATATGGAGATGTTTTTACGTAAGAATCACTTTTGGTGAAATGGAAAGCAATCGTCAGGCAAAAGATTGAAATAAAGAAGAAAGATGGAAAAAGATTGAAAGCAATTGTCGACGATCCCAATCTTACAGTTCTAGAACATCAGTCAGAGGAGAGACTTTACCTCTATCGCTTCTACTGCGATCAGTCAAGTCAAGTCTAAGTGTGCCAATGACTACTTTCTACCATCACACCTCCTTTTATTTTTTTTCGTGGCCGGGGGGACAAAAAAAAAGTCCTACAGCATACCGTAGTCTGAGGACGAATGGTTATGTGAGGCTCGCACCCACTAAAAACATCTCCCCCCTGCGTGTTCCCTGCACTGTATCGGACGGGGCCGGGTACTACTAGCGCGCTTCGCAGCCTTGTCCAGTACCTGCTAATTAATATAAACAATATAAATTAATTATATTTACATTATTTCCTGTCACCCACACTCAGGTTGTAAAATCAGCTCCAAACCGAGGTTTTCCTAAGAGACTACGGTATGAAATCATAAAAATCTGTGTGTAGAAATATTATTAAACACATTTAGAGGTATTATGCAAATATAAAAGCATTAAATGGACAAATAAATTCAATAGTTTGTAAATATTCTCTTATTATTTAAAACACACAGCAAAGCTTTAATAGGGCATTTTAGCAAAATTTGCATTATTGCCTTCTAGGAACAATTCATTTTGGGGTTGTAACCACATTTACGTGATTAATTATGCATTTATTAAAAGTTTTCCCGTAAAATCGACGACAGGTTTTCATATCCAAGCAATTCACACTTTAAAGTTTTAACTATAGAGCTGATTTTTCCTTGTCCTTTAGAAATGTTAAGTTCTTATTATTTAAGTGACTAAGTAGTAATAAAGGGTAAAGTTAGTATTTTTCTCATGGATTTATACTGACATGGCACGGGATTGCGTTTTGTTCGGCCATTGTTGTTGAACAAGTGTATTTTAGTGTGGTTTCAGGTCTTCAATTAGTACAAATATTGTTGTAGGTATTCGATTTAGAGACATTGACGTATTTCTTTGAGTTTTGATAAAAGTATACTTTATTTTTACCCATGTGCGGCCACTACACGACACTGACAGAATATGCTGAAGTCATCAGCAGATTGCCATAAACAAGAAAAATAAAGAACTTGACAAACCATGTAACATTGGCCTTAACAAGCACTTTTTTGGACTTTGAAAATAGGAAATATTTTTAGGGATTATGGCCGATGAGAAACAGACACACGAGGCTTAAAAAAGTTATCAAGGGCTCTTTGTAAATTTCCTATCTTTGGATGAAAGAATCGATATTATATTTTATTTTATTTTTGCGATATTATAGGTTATTTAAATTATTACATTAGGTAGGATATAATTATATGAATGAATAGCAACTCTTAGCCTTTAAACAAAGAAAACGTCGCTCTTTCCTTTACTGATTACCTTACTACGAATATCTTCGTCATTTACAAACACGAGCAGTCACTCATACGATTTTTAAACACACATTCCAAATTTAAATCTAGGCATTCTAAATCCAAATCACAATAAATCTTTTCAGCCAGTGATTTCAATATTAGACACGTTGGTGCGTGTTTTGTATCACTATATCGCGTTAATGCCCGCCGGCGGCTATCACGGGAATTTCTCGTAAATTCTCGCAACTGTCTTATCGAGAACGGTAGCCTGCTGCGCGCTTGGGGTAAAGATGTTCTACGAGTAGGAGAAATCATTATACCTAGTTGATATTAGACGAAGGTTATTAACCTGGACGTTTGTGTGCAGTGCAGTGAGACCATTGACTGGTCTTTCAGAGATTCAGGTTTGACACTCAACCCATGCACCTCTGACTTTTTATAACTTCGGAGAGCACTTAAAGCCATAGTTCGGCGCATGATTTTTATCCGAATCGAGTTAATTTTCTCTCGCATCGGATGACCGCGATATGTGAGTGAGAGAGTAGGGTGCACATGCGTTTGCGCACACTCTCGTGAAAATCGTCTAAATTCACGTTGAAATCAAACAAGTGGTAGTTAAATTGGATTAATGTGACATGAGAAACCTTCTATCCTTTTCTCATGTTATATGCTAGAAAGAGACCGCTTTAGAGATAGATAATAAAGGTATAGGTTTCACAAATTATTCAACAAAAAAACTTCTCTGCTGCACTATTTTTAATTCCCTTTCAATTGCAAATTAAAAAAATAAATAAACAAATAACCAGTTGTATTAACTTTTAAAAGTATTTGATGAAACGATAAAGAATTTATTAATACAAATCTGTTTCACCCTAAAACACAGAGTACAATAGGAACAAAGCACAAACAGATATTTTGCTAAAACGTCATTTTATATTAGGGTGAAAAACCAGTATACCTTGACCTGTATAAGCTTGCTGTTGTTGAGAAATGAAAGGTCTTCTAATACTGGAATTACCAGCATATTTTGAACTACCCTCCCTCTTAAGTTAGTTACAAAAATGTTACTGAAAGGGGAATGCTCACGTGTGTTTAGGGATCTTATTACTTTGGATGTGATGTACCCTAATGTACTGGTAAAGACAAATTCAAATCATTGTGCACCTTAACACAATACTGAAAGATCTATTTTCCAACAACAATCATTACCACTGACATGTTATACTGAAATAATGCAAAATAATAATAAAATGAACACAATCGCTTTGTAGGCGCATGCGCATAATTTTTGGTACAATCGTGCGCAGAAATGGTTATCAAATATGTAAAAAAGATCTTATTAATGTGTGTAATAGTTTGTATCACGTCCGTCACGAGCCATGACTAAACTGCTGAACGGATATAGATGAAAATTGGCACAGAGGTAGTGGATAATTATACACCTGGATTAAAACATAAGCTGTTTTTTACTGGCAGTTTTTTTTTCTATTGCATTCATATTTATTTATCTGTAGATATGTTTTCTCTGCTTTAGACTTTGGATTAATAATATTACGGATTCGTATCAAGTCGCTGAAAAATGATCATTTTTACAATTTTACAAAATCCAAAAAAAATGTAAAATAAACGTCACTCCAAAATTGCAAAATATACGTCACTTTTTTTAAATTCCCTATCTCTATTCTACACATTGTATATATCTATTATCTATCTACACTACGTTCCCAACGATTGCGTCTGTCTGTTCGCGTTACATCTCGCGGTATTAATTTTACATTCATGACGTCACGCCGACACGAGATACTGTAATCCTCTTCCCATGAACGGTACCGATAGCAAAATAGTTGTATGAATATTTAGAATAACTTGAGAATGTGGATAACTAGCTTTGCCCACGACTTCGCCCGCGTTAATTTAGATGCGAATTCAATTATGATTCATAAGACACGTGGCGCCATCTGTGCCACTCTCCGTGCCTCGGATAGCACGTTAAGCTGTTGGCCCCGGCTGTCAATTGTAGATCTTTGACAGTCGTTACAGGTAGTCAGAAGCCCGAAAGTCTGACAACCTGTCTTATCAAGGGGTATCGTGTAACCCAGTAGGTATCTGGGTTGTGGAGGTCTGATAGGCAGTCGCTCCATGTAAAATACTGGTTGTCAGCTGCATCCGGTAAGACTGGAAGCCGACCCCAACATAGTTGGGAAAAGGCTAGGCAGATGAAGACACGTGGCGCCATCGATTATCTTAAGAAGGTTATTGTGGTTTTCATCGGGAATAGAAGTTTTTTTCGGGACGAAAGGTAGCTATGTCAGTTTCTGTACACCTGACAAGGTATGTAAAATTTGACGATGGTAGGAGCAGAGGTGCGTGAAAATGTAACAAATGACAAACTTACGTTCGCATTTATAATATTAGTCACAACAGAAAAAGGTATAATATTAGTCGCAGTTCTGATATTTATCTGCGTATTGTAAATTAATTATCACTTACTAGTATAACCATCATTTACCTCAGAAAGCACGTAAAGCCGTTGGCCCTGCGCCTGATCTCTCCGGTCGAGTCGGATTGCAGTCCAATCTGAATATGAGAGTGAGAGAATAGAGAGGACGTCTGTGCTTACGCACACACTTGTGCTCATAATATATCCATCGTAATTGTGTAATCTTCGTTGACATCGGCCGCTTTGACCGTATTTTGGTCAGGAAGACATCATTATTCTGCCAACGCTACACATTCGCAATCACCCTTATCTGTGCACCTTAACACAAACAACACTATTCGCATTGTAACCAAACGGATACTTAAAGCACATCCCTATTGTTTGCCGCGTGAGTGACACCTAAACACAAGACCATTGTGTATGATCCTACCATCACGTGCACGCAAATTAAATGCTGAATTATTGATGGTCTAGGAACAAAGCCTCCTAGATAAAGCATAGCAATGTCTACTAGTGCTGTACGTGGAGAGAAAAACGAATATCCGAATAGTTGTCGCGGTGGCTCCTTGGTTATGGACGGACGCAAGTGAGGGTTTGAACCTGATTATGTACCAATGTGATTTTCTTCAATGTCAAATAAGTATATACTGACTAATGGTGAAGGCAAACATCGTTGGAAATCTGGACATAATGGTCTAAAGTTGCCAACAAATTGTCAAGTTATCATAGGTATACATACATGTAATTTTATAATACACACACTTAAACACACTTAAACTGAAATAAAAATTGTCAATCACATACATTATTATATTTGTCCTGGGTGATGTATGTATGTAGTAGGTACAGGTAGTTTTGAACAAGTTTACCCACCCGCCAATATTGTAATGTCAGTCTGCTAGCATTGAAATAAACCGTCATTTGCTATGTACCACACCCGAGTGCGTTGGATTTTGATCCCTTGCTCCCGGATTGTTCCCGAAGTTCCTGAGTACACACTAGGTGAGAATCGAACCTGTGACACCAAGAGAAGAAGGCAAATCGCTTAACCGCTACATCACCATGTCGCCGGTTAAAAACCCATCCAAAGCCTAACCGTGCTAAATACGCAGGCTCTCATCAATTGAAAGAGAAAAACCCTGTCCTATTGTATAGATCAAAACAATATCATTACTCTATTCAACTTTAACAAAATTAAAATTAATAATACAAACAAAACAACAGACAAACAGACATGAATACTAATACACAGGAACGTGTAGCTTAACAATACTGCTTGCTTATATTCATAATGCTGGGACCGCACCTACGTCAATCACTACAAGTGCGTGCCGAAACTAACGACAAATGGTTTGTTCTAAGAAAGATTTTATTTTTACCATTAAAGTGGTCTAGTAGTAGTCTTTTTAATCTCTTGATTATGTCTTTTTTACAAAATTCACAACAAATTAAATTTTGGAGTTCTATAACGGGCGATTGAGCGTTGCCTTGTCAGAGACTAAGTTTCCAATTACGTTTGCCTAAGACAAGTTTATTAAGTGAATAATATTTTATTTTATCGAAATAATTATTGACGAATTTAGTGGTAGTTGTATTTAATGTGAACAACGTTTTTCTCTATGAAATGAAAACTAAATTAATGAATTCTCAACATGCGCCACAAACTGCGCTATAATATGCAACATAAAGCTGAAGATCAAGTGAGCTTCAGCCTCCCGCATCCATGTTTCCCCCTGCTGGTTTCATTATATCATCGCTTAACCTTGCTGACTCCTCACGCTACAAATACAGTGCGTAATTTCCCAGTACGCGGTCTCCATTATAAAAATTCATGTCAAACGGCTATCGGTCAACGCGAAGCTTCGTTATAAGACAAGTGCGGCCCCAGCATAACAAATAATGAGATGAAAATTAAGACGTACGTGAACAAAGTCAGTCGTTAATTTTCAAAGTCTGTGACGATGGTGATGGTAACTAGTAGCTGGTGGAACAAAGAGACCAGATTCCGGTGGCCATAGCTAAATAAAAACAGTAGGGCAATATTGGATCAGTAATTTTTGCACTATATAAAATGATTATTATCTATATCTAAAGTGAATTCGACGACTCCGGAAAAATGCTTTTCTAGCACATTCTCTAAACTAATTTAGTAGTAGGTATAAATAATTATGTTTTTTAATGATACAATGATTTATGAGGTCATAATAATTAATTTAAATCATACTTATAAATTAAAAAGTTATGATACCCTATGAAATAAATATGTATTTGTTTTTTTTTAATTAAGACTTTTTGCTTTAGTGAACTTCCTTGTTCCTATATTAATCGCACGATATTTAACTTCTGTATGTCATAGACCCAACAGACAACCCGATTCTGTTTTGCTATCTACCAGGTATCTATTTTAGCCTAATACAAATGTATAAATTCGCTTTAATCCTAACTGCAATATTAATCTTGCATTTCGAATTCAATTCTGATTATACCACCAAGACACTTATAAAAGATCTTTATCATTTTATTAACGTTATTGTAGTCCAATTCGATCTGATAAATCTTTAATTATTTCTGTATGAATTAATTCACGGTATAAGACGGTAGCGAAATGACAATAAAACATCTCTATTGTAAATCGCTTCGCTTAAAAAAATAAAAGTAGCGTCATAGAGCACCAAAATAAAGTTACAATACATCATCATCTTCCTGCCCTTTTCCCAATTTATTTGGGATCGGCGCAGTTTGTCCTCTTTTTTCACACATCTCTAGTCACCCGTCATCTCAGTAGTAACTTCCTTTCTTGCCATATCATCCGTCACAGAATCCATCTCTTCCTAGGTCGGCCTCTTTTCTTATAACCTTTTACATCCAATCTTAATACTCTTCGCACAACATGATTTTCCTCTCTTCTCATCACATCCATACCAAGATAGCCGGTTACTTTTTAATTGTTCAGTAACCGGTGCCACTTTCAGACTTCCTCTTAAATTAAAATAATTCCATTGTAATATATAATGAACATATGCGAAATGTATAAAATAAGTGTGCGCGTAAATTAATTTTTATTTATGTAAATACTCTAGGTGGTATTAGAGTCGTGATAGCCTAGTGATGGAGACCGTTGGCTGGCAAGTGTTTTGTTTTCTATAGCGTTAGCGATTGTAGATAGTCAACTTGGCAAGAAATTACCACACAACGGCTGCACGAGATGTATTTCGTGTGCCCCGGACCAAAAAGCTCTACCAACTTAACCTGCTGTCCAAACGCAACAGTGGCAAGTGATTGTAATGACAAAAGATAGCCGGGCTGAGTCGCCTTACACGCTCGCAAGCTATTGTCATTTAGATGCTATCGACATCAGCAGAGCCGTTCTGGTGCCACGAGACGAGAGCTAAATGAGGATAGATACGTAAATAACATAACATAGAATGACGGCTGTATTCCCCAAAGAGGCTAGGCAGAAGTGTTTGCAGTACACTCACGTTGCACCAGCTACGTTATAAGTCCCATGTAATAGGGGCGAGCCTATTACCATGAACCAGCACAATTCCAGACTCCGTGCTGCTACTGAGAATTTTCTAATGAAAAAACCTAATTTCACTTCCCGTCCCGTCATCGAACCAAGGACCTTGCGCTCAACAGTTGCGTTTGCTACCACTACACCAATGACGCAGTTAATCTAATCAATCAACCTATCAATAATAGCGTTTAAAGTCAGTTACCACATTTTGATCGGTCCCAGTCAATCAGGAAAAACCCAATAATACTTTACCCGACCCGGGATCGAACCCAGGATAGAATATTGTCCATCCCTGTCGCTGTCCATCCGTGTCGAAGTCGTGTCGTGGATATAGAATGGCGTACCGATGCTAATGCTGCACGTACAACAGCGTGAAAGCATTTTCTTGGTTCATCTGCTGACCGCTTTTGTTCGTCGGATGAAAATGAATTCTGTGACTCATACTCTCTTGCTGCTCAATTCAGAATTGGAATCGTTGATTAAATAAGTTTATGGTGGATAAGAGATACTGCAAATAGACCAAGAGGCCAAACTTAGTAGAAATTTAATATCAGTTGCTTAAACGGTTAAGGAAAACATCATGAGGAAACCAGCACACTTGAGAGATAGGTAATCTGTAAAACCAGCGGTGTTCTTTTTCGTATGGTTGATGAACAACTTGGTATCATAGTTTAAACCACCCATAGGCCTCTGACAAAGCTTTACACACTATTGAAAAATCTCTCAGGTGTCCTGGATTCATCACGATGTTTTCCCTCACCGTTTTATCGACTACGCACATAACATAACGAAAAGTCAAGGCGCGCGCCTTGGGATCGAACTCGAGAGATCTCTGACTTGTCAGTCGACGGTCATACTACAAGGCTATCTGTGCTGAGGTATATACCTGACACTACAATTTTTTATCAACCATACGATAAGAAAACTTACTAACTATTCCACTGCCCTACAAAGAATATTGCTTAATACGCTGTTGAAATCCTTAGACCACAAAATTAAGGGTCCGTCCTTCAAATCCAGCTACTTGGTACATTGCCCTACATAACCAGAAAGGAGTCATTATCTCCTAATGTACTCTCATTATTTTTGTACATTGTACCTAGAGTTACGATTCTTTCTTCTAAGATGAACAGAGGGTTTTAAAAAAGCCGTTTGTAATACAAAAGGTTGGACACAATATGTGTTAAACTCCTGTTTCGGTAGTGGAAGCTACGCGGTAGAATGACAAGGTAATCGGAATGCAACCATTTGTTAGTGGCTTTGTTTTTGAGAGCACATGACACGCTAGGTTGTGTGAAGTTTGAATGAATAATTTGTTAACACTCTTGTGGATGTGTCGGTTTTAATATTGATAAAGAAGATTATGTTATTGCCTAAAGCTATTTTATATTACAAGTTTGTGAAAATATACCGACAGTTTTGGTGAGAGGAGTTTTTGAGTCGTTAAAATCTAGTGGTATAACAGTTGGACTCCCAAATTAAAGGTCGTACGCTCGAAACTCAGGTACTCTGACTATTCGGATTCATGTGCGTTTTAGAAATTAATTATCACTTGCTAAAACGGCGAAGGAAAACATTGTGAGGAAAACAGCACACCTGAGAGATATTTCAACGTGAAGCGAAAACTGTGGATCCCTTTTTATGAATATTGCGCGCAGAAGAAGTGCAGAAAGCTAAAATAATACTAGACCCTTAAATAAAAAACTGCTTGACCCTGAAAATTCTCCCTTGTAACACTGGCCACCAGGAAAATCGATGTCTGTCTCTTAATTTTAATCGATTTTACCATTCATAGGGGTGTGTTACACAAAAATCGTTGGAGGACCATCCAAATCAGTTCCAATTGAATCTTCACCCCTTAAAACGGATTAATGCAACCCTCATGAAGTCATTGTGTAAACGGTTTTATTAACGAAGGTTTCTAGTTGGCAGTGATACATTGCTGAGTTAGTTTATAAAAGGGCCTGTGTAGGTGAGAGGAATACTCTTTTCGAAGTAGCATTTTGAGTTTTTGCTTAAAAATCAAATAAATTTACAATTTTTCTTATCTTTAAAAATTATAAAAACGATTTGCGATTTACAATTCTCCAGAGCCTAGCTCTTAAATATAAGAAGAGGAAATTAATGACACAAATGTTTTATGTGATCTACTCTTTCACAGTAGGTAAATAAAATATGTAGTATGACTGGCAAATCAAAGATTGCACAATCAAATCAAACCAGGCACGCATCTCTTATCATCATCATTTTTGAATTCAAGTACGTATTTAAAATTGTGAAGAAAAACATCGTGAGAAAAGCACACCTAAAGGACTTTTGGATAAACCGCATGATCTAACGAACTAAGTGGTTTATTAACTTTCAATAAAGAAAAAGAAGCAATAAAAGAAGAATGAAAAAAGTAAGAAGAGAAAAAGAAAGAAAGAAAGAGGAAAGAAATAAAGAAACCGAAAATAAAATAGTCAAATACAAATTATATATATGACACTAGTGTTCAAACCGCCAATGTAATAAAAACCAGTCGACATTTCACACCACCCTCAATAAGGGGACATCCATTATGGATGGTAACTTAAACTATATGGCTCAAACAATATGGTGCTGGCTTCGCACGGGTGAGGGGATTAGCGCGGTGATAACTGGCTTGTAAACGATTTGTTTGGGAGTTTTTAATTAATTGGTGGGTGGGTTACGGGAAGGGATTTTTTTTTATTTTTAGAGTTGTAGAGTAGCACTGCCTGGAGAACTTTAAAAATTAAATTTAAATTTTTTGTATGAAGAATAAAACTATAAGCAGAACCTACTGGTTGCAGCCTTTCTGCCAACTATTAGAGTTATTCGTTATCCTGCCTGCGCTATCGAAATTACATTTTACATTCAACCTTCTCAGATGGTAGATATTATACCTGTGTACGGAGTAGGTAGCATTTGTGTTTGGTTAGGAAGGCTACCATTTATAGATTTAAGCTCATAACAGATTTTTTTAGTACTATGGTATTTATAGAATCGCAGCTTCACTACATAGTATAAAACAAAGTCGCTTTCCGCGTCTGTCTGTCCCTATGTAAGATCTTTAAAACTACGCAACGGATTTTGATGCGGTTTTTAATAGATAGAGTGATTCAAGAGGAAGGTTTATAATTATGTATAATACATGCATATTAGCGTAACCGTGCGAAGCCGGGGCGGGTCGCTAGTTTTTAATAAAAGCTTATGAAAATTGTTAAAAGTTTTTAATAATTTTAATTACCTGAACATTATTAATTTTCAACTATTTAAAAAAAGAACAATTAATAATATTATTATGTACCATTTCCCACTACACTTTCACCAACCAAAAATCACCCACACAACAAATAATAATACCAGCAAACAACTTTACACTTCTATTTGTAAAATAAAACTGCAGCGAAAAATCACCCCCGATAATACGCGATAATCCATCGCACTGTGTTTAATTTTATTTGCGATTTAATTGTCCGCCAGTGTACTGTGCGTGCCAAATAAACTGGCTCGTTGAGTCGAGAGCGGGTGGTGAATGTTCAAGTGTTTGTTGTTCCTAATGAGATTAGATTTTAGGTATTTTTTCTGCAACTATGTGTAATTTGGTGTAGTGCAGAGCAAATAAATTGGTGTAGATTTTTGATGTGTCAATAAAACTCGGCTTTGTATTGGGATATGATCATGAATGTTTACTCTTTCCGCTGTTTAATGGAACGTATGTCAGTTGGTATTTTCACGAGTATTACAAATACTAGTTACTGGTAAGAATCACTTAGTAGGCTGTGAAATGGTCAACGCAAGTTCGACGATACGGTAAATTTTGGATGATATTCAGATTGTTTCTATTATCCTTCAAGATGACTCTTGGTGATCTTGAACTATAATAAATAAGCCTGTTCTGTCCCACTGCAGGGCAAATTCCTCCTCTCCAAGATTTAGGTTATACTCTATCACGCTGATCTAGTGTGTTGGCGAAGGCTGGTTAGTCGCCTATAAAGCGTAGGTTAATAAGGCAATATAAAGTGCTAACCAAGGGCTCTACTGCTTAACGTTTTTCTAAGGTACATAGATATTAGAAATTATCACAGACGGTTATCCATACTCGGACTGGCCACTGCTTAAACAAATTCAAAATTTGCGCATTAAAAAAAATTACAGACAAAAAGAAAAAAAAGTTAGTTTACTTATAACACAATATATTTTAAACCGTTGTGTAATGTGTTGCTGGTGACATGGGGTAAATTTAAGAATAAGCAATAACGAACGAAAACGCTCTTAATTAAAAATATTAAATAGCTTACAATCTATTTTAATTCAAGTACAATCAGTGACAAAAGTGAAAAATACGCGGCATCATTCAACCTAGATTACGTGCAAATAGCGTTACATCAACGGCCGCACAAAAAAAAAATAGAAAAAAATCTTCAAAAATAAGTCACATTGACAATACTTCGTTAGTTTACCCTTTATAAGCAAATGAATAGTTGCACACAATGGGTTAGGACGCATCCTTCCACTTACTGTCTCACGTTTGTGTTTACATATATAAATCTTAGAAAAGTACAATTGTTACAAAATGCATGTGTCACCTCAGTAATAATATGTTAATTTATATGTAATATAATAAGTTCTTGTGTGAGCGGCGAGCGTAAGTAAGGGCCTAGTATAGAAACGTAAGGGCGATTCAATTGCTTTAATCCATTTTATTGCGTGTCACGAGCAGTTGGTTTTTTTTAAATTAAAAGTACAGTCGTAAAGTTTGGTGCGGTTGGAAAGGTGCATAAAATCGGACACGGTGCAGCACGGCGCGCGGCGGAAGGGTTGGAAAAGATTAAAATGTTATATAAATCAGCCTATTCTGTACCAATTGTGAAAGAAAACAATAATTCATATACTATGAATAAATACAAAAATAATATTACAACGATCAATACAGTTTGAACGGAATGCCGTGGATAGTTTAGAAATGTGCGCGAATAAATCCTAAAAAAAAACTATTTTTACTTCTTTTCTTATTCAAAAATTATAGGTAGTTTAAAGTATCTTTCAGTGAGACAGTGATGTGCTACTAATATTATTATTAGGTATATTTTATTTCCCATAACACTTCTGACTGCGACTATCCAAACTAGACGTCACCTCTTCCTATCCGCGGTCCACGGACAAAATTCCGGTCACCCTAAATCACTCTCAATTGTCCCCAAAAGCCCCATGCAAATGCTATAGGCCTAGTTCAGATTAGTTCCCTATGAATCACGTAATTAGGGGATTTATATGCAAAGTCTTTTCTGTGGTGCACATTATTAGTTAATAAAAGGCTATGGTAACACGGCTTAATGTAATTTTGAGTACACCATATTGTGGGATGAGGCGGTCACTCCTGTTGTCCCAAATTTATGATCCGTACTGATTTAATAACTGTATGATAACGGATAATATTTATGGCCTGAACTGTACCATTCCCAGCGCAGACCGTTGGGTCAGCATCTCATTATGAAGTATAATTTAGAGGATTTTGGAAGTCAGTTACGGATTCTTGTCTTACTCAGCTTGTTATAAGCTGTATAAAGTTGAAGCAACAAAATGCTTTCGTTTATCAATTACAATATAATTAAAGTAACTAACAACTAATAGTAATACAACTAATAGAATTGAAAATTACCTAATCTACCCTAATACCCTGTCTTCATTCTTACCCCTATAGCATTTGGCAGTAAAAAAAATATATTAAAAAATATTGCCTCGCTTTGACCTAAATTATGTTTGCAACCCGAAAATCCATCACGTAGGTACAGTGTAATATCTAAAAGGGGTTATTAAAAAACATTTAATTTCTATTCATATTTTGTTCGACATTTATCCGATTAAGACAACTTAAATAATGCATCATAATCAAGTCCGATATTATATAAACATAATCCTTGTCCAATTTTTTTATGAGTTGTCTAACAAATTTCTATACCATCATGCGTCACCTTTAAGCTTTATTCCAATATCTTTGTGCGAAAGTGCAACACTTTCTCCAACAATAAAAGGTCGTTCTTCCCCATATTCAACAAAAAGACCTATGAACTCATCTTTTGTCTGAAATTCAAACATTTCTATAGACATGTCCATGTCAATCAAGTTCCGTGTCAATTTTTTGCTAATGTCAGTTTGATATGAGATGCAAGCTCTTGGGGGATTGTGAGAAGTTTGCGAAGACTAGGGGAAGAATTAGAGGTATTCATGAAGTGTGGGGTAAGACGGGTGTAAAGATTGTTTTGTTTGTTTGATTTCCCATCTATCTTTATCTCTCAAACATAAATATTTGTATAATGTAGCTGTCCGTTTTTACCCCTAATAAAAATATATAGGTACCTATGTCGATTTTCCTTTGTTTTTATACTTTAAGCAAGGCTATGAAACCTTGCATATATTTATTAGTTAAAAGTAAAAAAATATCAAGGAAAAGGGTCAGTTAGCAACAAGCAAAATAAAAAAAATAAGTCACTTTTAATTTAATGTTTCACAGCGAAGGTAAAGTTACAATGTAAGTATTTTTAAGGCTTCCCGTATGCCAAAAACTTTGAATTCTTTTTGAACATTATTTCAGCCGTATCCTGTAGTGAAGCTGGTTTTATAGTGGGTAAGTCACGTTTTAGTAAGTAGCATACGGAGAGATTGGTTGTAAACTACGCTTGGTAGCATCTTTGATTACCTATCTAGCAGACGATTACGACTAGGTAAAGTAAGTCGCTGTATATGTTCGAAGCTGTTAGAAATAACTACCTACGTCACACAAAGGGGCAAATAGGACCTATGCTTTTTTCAGATTCATATAGTAACAAAATGGAATTTATTGTAAAATATTAATAATTAGCAATATATTTGATTCTATTCCTAATTTTAGTGACTGAAATAAAAATAATCCTTGTAAATATTGGCAAAAATTAAGCATGAATGTCATGCATGCATTTACAAGGAATGGCCTAACCATCAAACCAACCTCCACCATCAACCATTCCAGGTCAAACACATACCTAAACATAGGTACAAACCAAATTCATAATGGAAACAAAAATGCAGTCCGATCAAAGGACGTAAGGAAGGCAAATAGATAAGCAAGAATGAACATGACGTCAGACAGCAGTGATCGCGAGATTTACTACAAACGCATACTTTTTGCAAGATTCGTAATCACTAATCAGTTTCCCGGATATAGGTAGGCGTAAAACAGACCAGATTGAAAGAATCGTGTAAAAAAAAAACACCGATCAAACTTCATGTTTCATTCAGTTTCTAAAGGCACTTTTCCACTATACTGCCGAGCGAACATTTTTTTCTGAGAAATTATTTGACTGTTCTGCGCTGCTGATGTTCGCCCGTAAGTTTGTATTAAGTACAATGAGAGCTTTAGGAAGTACCTAGTGATATGACGTTGATATGATTGGCACGTCAAATTTTGAATTAGAAATTAATGATCACTTACTTAAACGGTGAAGAAAATCATCGTGAGGAAATCAGCATACCTGCGAGATGAGAGACTGAATTGAGGTCTGAACAAAAACTCATTCTGAACAGCTCAAAAAAAGGAAATAACATGTCTAACATCAACTAACATTCAGAGCTTACTCATGGAACGGAGTCAGTGGTTTGAAAACGGCATTACCATTTGAACCGCTTAATAAATAAGCGAGCCAGCAATCGCTTACCATGTCTGACCGATCATCGAACGAACATGTTCGCTTTTTAAAAGTCATTTACTTAGAACGCAGTGTAAGTGCAGCTTTACAAAACCAATGTTTATGTCGTAATTACTCCAGAAAAAAGTTTGCAACAAAAAGTTCCAACTCTGTTCGAAGTTCCCGAACTCTGTCGTTAAGGTTTCCCGGCTATTGCCAAATGGACTTCGATTTCGAAATACTTCGTCTAAGTAAAAAAGTCCTACTTAAAATTAAAGGTATTGTCCTGGGGACATATTGTTCATTGCAGACCATGTGAGTAGTGATCTATTGATATCTTCTGGAGAATTTAAATAAAAGTCTTGTCGTGGTAAATAGTTGGAGTCGCAGTAATTAAAATGTATGTAAGAGCTCTTCTTATGTCATCGTTAATGTTAATGATTTTATTAGTTATTTAAATATAATTAAGTTTCATTTAAAGTATTTATGTAAAATATTTGATTTATTTAAGAATATTGTGAAAGGGTAATTTTACTGTAATGCAATATTACTTTATTGAAATAAATAAATAAAAATTGTTCGCGCCAACTAAACGCGATCAAAACTAAAAACAATACTACCAAACACAACACTATCAACTATTCGTCTATGATCTCGCGGCACATCACTATTACGTCAGCGCACCCCTGCGCCCTCGCATCTCATCGATGGCGTCTGCCGGCCGCAATAAAAGGCGATGCAAACCAATTTCGGCCTCTTATTTGACTACAATCAACACATGCAAGAAGACCGAACAAGGAGCCATCATGCTGCAGCTCCAGGTTCGAACATAATGGCGACCGTGCAATTCGGCGTGTCTACGATCTTCGGATGCGGACATCATCAACAATTTCAGAGCAGCAATCAAATTTCATCGGGCGCGGCAACGAATTCGGCCGGCCTATGAATCCAAGCTAAGTACCTATCCAAATGCTATCCTTTCCCTAGGTTCCATACATAATAACCTACAATCTGCGCAAATGTCGTGTATCTACAATTACTAATCTCACAATTCTATTGCCTAAACCTATGTTGTCGTTGTAGCCTATACCCCGCACAATTTCTATACCGTGCAGCTACAACAGTTTAGGTAAAACACGTGCATTTTGTGCAAACTCGCTATATTCATTGTGTGTTGCCCATGCTCTATTCCCTCGCATGACTATTGGTGTGTGTAAGCAAATCGGTAGCGTGCACGTGCGCAACACAAAGCTTGAAAAGCGTCATTTCAATCGCAATTAATCTACAATTATATACCTAGGAACTTAACGCAACCCGCTAACGCTATAAAATAACAAAACTTTCATTTTACAAGTACCTACTAATTCAGGTGTAAAGTCAATCCCTATCTTTATAATCTAATTGCAATCTTAAGTCTATTCTCTCGCTCATTTTGTCTTGTTTGCACCCCTCCTGTTTGGCGGCTTCGCTCTCCTTGGTGTGCACGTTATATACCCCGCTTTGGGCCGACTATTTCAGCGCATGAAGTGCCTACTTGCGGCCGGAGCCCGTCAATATCTACGGGTGCTACCGAGCGCGTCGTGTCACACACGTGCCTCGTGCTCCCAGCCCACGTGCTTCGCACGCAGCTTCGCTTCGCTGACGCCGTTGGAGTGCCGGTACGCCGATAGCCGAAAAAGGAGGAACGTGAGCTCATTCCATTTTATTCTAACTAGTGATTTCAGTGTTAAATTCTATATCCAAGTGATTCAGTATTGTCTTTAACAAATTTGTGACCCATACTTTAATACAATGGATGACATTAAAGCTCTCAAAGCCAAACGCACAAGCGTCAGAGGTCGAGTAACTAAATTTAAAGAATACATCGATCTGATAAAGGCAATACCGGTATCAAATTTCACTGAAAATCATATTAATGAACTCAAATTGAAACTACATAAAATTCGAGAACTATTTAAAAGTTATGAATTGCTGCAAGATCAAATTGATGTACTTTGTGTCGATACCATTTCTGACGAGATTGATGAAAGGGACATAACGGATTCTAAGTTTACACATTTGATAGCTGACGCTGAAACTATTTTAAATTCATGTATTGTCAAAAATGATCAGCTAGAGTTATCCCCCCGGAGTGACCGTCATCATTCTCATGAAGCAAGTTTTAAGTTACCTAAAATAGAAATATCTAAGTTTGATGGCAATTTTGCCTGTTGGTTAGAGTTCCGTGATACTTTTAAGTCTTTAATTGATAATAATGCTCGCTTGTTACCTATACATAAATTTCACTATTTAAATTCATATCTAACCGGTGAAGCTGCTAGGATACTTACCAACTTAGAGGTCTCATCTGAGAATTATTCTAAAGCTTGGGACCTGCTGTGCCAACGGTATGATAATAAAAGACAGTTAATTAACCAACACTTAAATTCTCTCTTTAACATTGAAAGTATTCATCGTGAGTCTGATAAATCATTGAGATCCTTAGTGTACAATGTTAATAAGGACCTTAAAGCGTTATCCAGCCTAGGCGAGCCCACCGATAAATGGGATTCACTCATCATTCATATGATGTGCATGAAAATTGACAATGTTACTAAGCGTGCCTGGGAGGAACATAGGAATACTTTAAACAATAACACAAACATGCCAAAACTTGATGAATTGACTAAATTTCTGCAAGAGCGTGCTGATATTTTAGAAAATTGCTATAAAAAACAAACATTGAACAATTCAAATCAATCTTCTAACTATTCGAACAACAAATATGAGCGTTCCTACAAAACATTTGCTTGTTCAACAAGCAACCAAAACAATTCTAAATCCAACTATCAATCATCTTGGGTCTGCAATTATTGTGGAAAGGACCACAGCATCTATACTTGTCCTACTTTTCTATCTAAAACACCAGAACAACGGAGGTCTGAAGTCAACAAACTTAAGTTGTGTCCTAACTGCTTGAAAAAGAGTCATAATAACATTAAGGTTTGTTCTCATGGCTCATGCCGTGAGTGCCACAAAAGGCACAACACATTGCTTCATGTACCTTCACAGCCTGCGACGGATGTCTTCATTCAGCCTGCCTCGGTAGCTAATGCTGATCTTTCTACAATAGACGTTCCAGTCAATTTTTCTTCGCAGCCTGCCAATCATGTTCTGCTGTCTACTGCTATACTATGGGCAACAAATCCAAGAAACAATTTCAAAACAAGAGTTCGCTGTCTACTAGACTCGGGTAGTGCTGCTACATTTATTTCTAAGTCGTTACAGGTTAGGCTGGGCCTAAAAGCCATACCAACGGAGGCCATCAAGGTCATTGGTATGGGGAACACACCATGTGGCTTCATTGCTGAGCGTAGTGTTGTTCGCCTAGACTCTCTGCACACGGACTTCAATGTTACTCTAGCATGCTCTGTCCTACCTGAGCTCACAGGAAACATTCCTAAAACTTCTATCAACTCAAAACTTTTCAATATCTCTCCTAAAATTAAATTAGCAGATCCCACCTTCAACAACGCAGGTCCTATTGAGCTGCTTATAGGAGCAGACCTGTACTGGCAAATTGTAGGAAGGGAACATCAATCACTTGGTGCTAATTTACCATTTTTAATTAATTCACAGTTAGGCTGGCTAATCTCCGGTCCTATATTTTTTAACTGTGAACCTAAAGCTATACATTGCAATTTTTCAACTAAAGAAGCAATCCCTGTTGACAATCTTGATCAACAGCTATCAAAATTCTGGGAGTTAGAAGAACTACCTAAGAGACCTCTTCTCAGCGACAGTGAGAAGGCGTGTGAACGTCACTTTCAGACACACACTACTCGTCAACAAGACGGACGTTTCACTGTGAAACTACCTCTCAAAGAGTCTCCTAGCATTCTCGGTGACTCCTATCTTCTAGCAAGACAAAGATTTTTCTCGTTAGAGAGAAAGTTCCGCAAAAATCCTTCTCTCAAACAAGCCTACTGTGACTTCATAGCAGAGTACACCTCTCTGGGTCACTGTTCGGAGCTTACTGCGCCGCCGTTGCCGCACCGCCGCTACTACCTGTGTCACCACGCCGTGATGCGAGAGCACAGCGAGTCTACCAAGCTGCGAGTGGTGTTCGACGGCTCCGCGGCTACTACTACAGGCGTATCTCTGAACGATATTCAGATGATAGGTCCAAAGGTACAAGATTCTCTCTTAGCTATCCTTCTACGATTTCGCCTCCACAAGTACGTGCTAGCTGGAGATATCGACAAATTCTTCCGGCAAGCATCTCTTCATGAAGATGACAGAGACCTACAACTTATCCTGTGGCGAGAAGATGAGAATCTGCCTATCAAAACACTTAGGCTCAATACAGTGACCTATGGCTTCGCTAGTGCCAGCTATTTAAGTACCAAGTGCTTGTGGCAACTAGGTGAAGAGTGTACAGACGCAAGGGTCAAGGAGATCATACAAAGGGATTTCTATTGCGACGATTTACTTACAGGTTCTAACACAAAGGCAGATCTACTATACATTCTGAATGCAGTTACCTCTACATTAAAATCAGGCTGCTTCAATCTGCGGAAATTCAGGTCAAATGCTCCAGACATCTTTCCTATCTCTACTGTTGACCTACAGAGCAAGCTAAGTCTAAGCGACTCGTCCAGCGCCCTCGGCTTGGGTTGGAGCCCACAATCAGACTCTTTACAATTTTCAATCGAGGCCCCAAGCTCCGAATCTGCGCTTCGGATTACAAAGAGAAGCATATTGTCATCTTCTTTCAGTATTTTCGACCCACTTGGATTGCTATCTCCATGCACCGTCCAGCCGAAAATGCTCATGCAGCAACTGTGGCGGCGAGGTTTGGACTGGGACGAGCCAGTTCCTGAAGACCTTCGAAAGGAATGGCAGCGAATTAGTTCCAGCCTCCCATCTCTATCGGAAATGAAAATACAGAGAAGAGTTCTATGTGACAATCCACAGGACATACAGCTTCACTCGTTCTGCGATGCATCTATGCATGCCTACGGCGCATGCATCTATCTACGATCGACCGACAACAAAGGTAACGCTACAGTATTCTTACTCTGCGCTAAATCCAGAGTAGCACCAACCAAACCTCCACCTACAATACCGAAGTTGGAATTGCTTGGAGCTCTTCTTGCTGCCAACCTAACGAAGACTGTGCTAGAGGCCCTGCGCTGCCCTATCTCATCTTGTGTACACTGGTGCGACTCCAGTGTGGTACTCGCATGGCTCAACAGCAGTCCCAGCAAGTTGAAAAGCTTTGTTGCTAACAAAGTAGTCGAAATCTGCGAATATACGAGTCTATCTTCTTGGCGTCACGTACCCACCGCCTACAATCCAGCGGACCATATCTCTCGAGGTATTCCAGCAGAGAAGCTACGCGATCTTTAAGAGTGGTGGTCTGGCCCGTCCTTTCTCATGTTTGACGAATCTCAATGGCCAGCACCTGAAAAATCTAGCAAGCTCAAGGACGACATACCTGAGATGAAGGCTTTTGTTACTACGCACGCTGAGACAGACCCGGTAATCAAATTCGAAAACTTCGCTGATCTCAACAAACTCAAAAGAACATTTGCATACCTGTTAAGATTTATCTCTATTTTAAAAACTAAAACTATTATACAAGGTCCTCTTTCAGTGGAAGAAATCAATAAATCATTCATCTTGATAGCTAGACAAGCTCAAAAACAATCATTCCCAGTCGAATACAATAAATTGTCGGCAGGTGAATCTATTTCTAAAGGAAACATCTCCGCTCTTAGTCCATTCCTTGATAAGGATGGATTAATGAGAGTAGGTGGCAGGCTCGATCGCTCTATGTATAGCTATAGCAAAAAACATCCTATAATTTTAAATTCAAATCATCAATTAACTAAACTAATATTTCGCCAGGAGCATTTAAGGTTGTTGCGTCAGGTTGTTACGTCAGCGCACCCCTGCGCCCTCGCATCTCATCGATGGCGTCTGCCGGCCGCAATAAAAGGCGATGCAAACCAATTTCGGCCTCTTATTTGACTACAATCAACACATGCAAGAAGACCGAACAAGGAGCCATCATGCTGCAGCTCCAGGTTCGAACAAAAATAAATCGTTATATTCAATTGTATGTGTATTGCAATGGTACTTGACCGTTATTGACAGTTAGAGCGGCCTACAGAGCAGCATTAGATTACTTACTATTTTAAAAAAAACTGGCATTTCATATTTTCGTTAAAAGTTTTAGATGTAGATCATCCTCATTAATGTAAGAGGTCAAGAGTCAATTACTTGACTTCCTTATACGTCACGACCTTCACTTTATTTTTGGTTTGTAAATAACTTCAATCTTTATCTTTTACAAAATAGGGACTAACATCTACATAAACTACCGGCGACACAAGTTCGGTAGCTAACTACCAGCCGACTAACAAAAGCTTAGAGATTCTCCCTACAGTCCAACGACTTGAGCCACAGGCTAGCCGAACGAATCGAGACACATCAAACACTCAGTTTTCAAACCTCCTTTACACCACAATACCCTAGAACTGTTTGGTCAAAAGGACCAGAATAACATGACCCGCGCATTTCTATGACAATTCCCCTCCATCAGTTATATTCTAGACGAGCGGGGGAGGGTTGACGGGTCGTCGGATAGTGATGTTGTCAGTGTATTTGTCTTTAGGCTTAGACCAGCGTGCACGTATCTGAGACAGGAAATTAGGTTTCGATGTTTGAATGTGGACGAGTATATGGATGGTGTTATGTTGTATTAAGCCAGATGCAATGATACATTTTGGTTAGCATTTTGGATGAAGTAACTGTGTTATATGGTTAGAAACTATGTGTAGTTTTCTACAAACTTACAAGGGATGTAAGATGAAAGCTCCTTTTTCTAGTAAAACATTTTTCACTTCAATGGAATTTCTATCGACATCTAACGCGTGGTTGATCACATCTTGGTCATTGGAGTTTGTGCAAGGAACTTATGCGTTCCAGCTTGTATGACCAAGGTTGCGGCCACGACCAACACTAGTCGTGATCCTAGCGTCCCTGATAGTAATTTTTTTTTAACAGAAATACAATTTATCAAAAATACACAAATATTGTTGGATGCCAAATTCTAAACATTTATACTGCTTGGTTCCTTTTTACATGAACTCTGCACATCATTCCACATTCGTCGTCTTTGGTGAAAACAATGTTTTCGGAGATAGCCGCGTCGGATTACAGACGGACTACATTTGTATACCATGCTATATTTGTAGATACTTATAACTCACGATTGATTTATGTGGAATCGGTATTCAATGGTGGTTAAGTGTTAATAAGTATAAAGTAGGTATACTTTTTACGTTTGTTGTTGTTTTTTAAAATTCTAAACAAACCTTCGTTTTGCTTCGTAATCAAAATATCAGTTTGACATTTTAGCTAAAACTATTTTATGTTATTCTCCTTAATTTGTTCTTTTTTGAGATTTTCAGTGGTTTTATATTTTTAATGTGCGAGCGAGATAGAGGTTTAGCGCGATAGGCGTCTTAAATTTATAAACGATCACCCATCCAAGTTATACCGCAGCAAGCGCGGCACACGTTCACATAATATTAACGATATATCATTTTAAAAGGCGATGTCGATCAATCAATAATAATATTTTTAACTTATCATAATTTTACGGCCAGTTATAAACGGTAATAATTAAATCGCACATTTTTGCACAGTTCTAAAATTGAATTTTCAAATTATAGAACAAAAATTGCCATATAGAAAAAGTATGGCGCTTACTCTACCAGTTTTTAATAACGTTATAATTCCCGTGAAATTATATATCGCCTGCTAATTATTTTCGGTATAATATGTCAGAACAATGTTGGGAAATAATGCTGCATCATGACGTAGTCGGCATTTCAGCGATTCCTTTGCCCGCCTAATGATTTTTAGTTGTTATGTGTTAATCAATTCTTTTCTATTCAATCTGTTGCTTTTTAGGTTGCGTTAAAAATTTAGCCTCACAATAATCTTGTAAACTCGATTGTAGTGCAATTCAACAAATATTTTACATCACTACTACGCCAAGTTTATATAAATTATTGCTAAAGTTGAGATGAATAATTACTTTGAATAAATGCTTACCTAACTCAATTTAAAGGTGCAAAAGTTGGCTGTTTTCCGTTGAGGACTATTCATCAAGATAAAGTTACCATTGCAGTATTGACATCAACGCTACTATTACATATTATAAAATTTTAGCTACTCTATAGCAAGGGATGATGAATTGCTGATATAAAACAAGGTACGTTTCAACGTGTGTTTTCTAGAGCTAGTAAAATCGTACTAAAACTTAATAGTTAAACACAATTTTATTCTTAAGTATTTTTAAATTGAGAACACTCCCAGTTCAGTTTTTGTCTATTAGCAGCCAGTGATCGGTGAGCCGTCTACATAGAGGTGAGGCTCTATAATAACCCGACTCTTACTAATATAAATATTTTTTATTTAAGTAACTACTTAAATAAAAAATATTTATATTAGTTAGATTAGATTAGATAACTATCAACGCTATTCTTAAGCACCAATATCGATACCCAAAGGTAAAATTTAGAAACATAGCTTCAAATTAAATTAGCAAAATACACGCCAATTTATACCCGTACCGTAAACCTGGATTAGTTAAAATATACCGAGTCATGACACACGCAAATTAGGTAATTCTCTAAGTTAATTTTACGGTTGAGCGTGGAGTGTGGGGCGAATTAGATCGGTTTGTGTTAAACCTTGTAAACAAAGTAAAGTAGGAATTAAGCAATGAGTTCTCAAATAGATCAGATGACTGAAAAAAACTGAATTTACGCTAGTAGTGTAGCAGTGTGAGTAGTTGTAAAAAATTATCATAATTTCTTTTAATAATTACCTTACAAATTGTTCATAAATAACTATTTTTTATTACATTTTCAATGAAATGAGTTTTTAATTTGTCATTTGTATTTGGGTATTTAAATTAATATACATTTATTTAAACATAAATAACAATTTAAGTCGACTTTTACAAGCCTATAAAAAGTATTTACCTACTTCAGTCAAAGTATTAAAATATCAGCTCGAAGGTCCAATACACAGTTTCATTTATCAAACTAATAACACCTCTAATTTCAAATTTGGCACTAGTGTTGTCCATATCGGCGTAAAACGACACTCGTCGGCAATCAACGGCTCCGCAGGGAGTCCCACGTGGACGCCTCGACTACCGGGGATGTACGCACTCACGCGAGACAATCCGTCGATTGTCAAGAATCTCACTCATCTCCACAATAATCGACTCTATAATCTAGTTCCTAAAATTGATACTTACTTGACACAAACGATATAATCGCTACGAAGATGAATGCACATCGCACAGAGTTTTCCGCTAATTATCATGCTAATATCTACCTCAGGTACCCCTGCTGAGCTGGATTTTAATTTAATGAATATTACATGTATTTGTGTTAAATATTGTATAAATTAGAATAACTTATTGATACATTTTATACGAAAATATAGACATTAAATTTTTATGCGTATTATAATAAGCTTTTTACCGAACTAGGTGTTCGTCTTTTATGGCCAAGAATAAAAGGAGTTCCCAGCGTTTCTGCAAGTAACGCACCTAATAAACTAACTGATTACTATTTTCCTCATAATAAAGGGAGCACAATATAAAATAATCTTTTAGTATAGAGGGGAGTGAAGAATGCTATTCATGGTAGAATAAAAGCGTCTATCAGTCTCAAGCCTGCCGTTACAACAGAAGCAATCCAGATAATTCTCATTACACACATTTCACTATTCGATGTTTCTAATACACCATTATGTTTAGCCGCGGGAGGTCTCGATTGTGGCAATCGGCCTCTTTGTTGCACATCACTACCGAGTGAACGGATCCCGCCAAAATTTAAATGTCATCGTTCCAATTCGAAATTCAATTACGTGTAATTAATGCGGTGTGTTCCAGTGGCGGAACTGGATCTTTTACCGATTTGAAAACAATGGTTCGAACGTCGTCGGCGGAGTCAAAGCTTTGGAACGCAACTCATGCCTGGCTTTTTATACATGATTTTAGTTGATGATAGTTTATATTATGATAAATGTGTAGGCGATTTTTTGTAGCGCCTTTTTTGCGCAAATAATAAAACTCAATTTATTAAACTCTTTCATTATGTAAAGTTATGTAGGCATCTTTATTCATGGTGTAAACAATTTGGTTTAAAATTTTCTACTGGATGTTTGTAGTACATGTCATATTATTTATAATGATCTAATTTATGAAAGATCTAGAAATGAGACACTAGGCAAGCCATTGTAACAAATAGCGGCCGCCGGGATGCAAAAGATTTTTTAAAGAAATTATAGTTATTATATTATTACGTTCCCAAAAACATACACCGTTGGCTATCGCAGCGTCTCCTATCGGATCCAATTACGAATTTAAACCACCCAGTCAAAGACATACACAAAAATAATCAATACGGTCCAGCCGTTTATGAGGAGTTCAGTGACATACATAAGAATTATATAAATAAAGACGACCTTTTAAAAGATCAATTACATAACAACAACCCGGTTGCCATGCCAACGGTAGCCGGAAAGTAATTATTCAACAGGCCCGGCCCGGTACAACACTGGAACAGAAGTTTAGAGCTGAAGACAATGATTCATTGTGTGGAACAGGTATTAGGTATGCGTCTCTAGTTTAGGAACACCATCATTTAGTAATAGACAGGACAATTAGCCTTTTTCCCTTTCTTTTAGGGTATTGTAGTTTCGTATCCAAAGGGTGCCAACGAGACTCTATTTCTCGTCTGACCCTGTCGGTTCTGAACCAAGTTATAGCCTCTTTAATCTTCTCATAAAGAACTTGAAACCGACTTCAAATTGTTTTAAAGTTATTTCAAACCTTTTAGTTCCTTTTTGATGTCGGTTTTTTTTTATTAATATCTGAATATGCACTTCGGAGATACAGAATGAAACTCCTCATAGGAAGATAGCAAATCTTTGTTATTGATAAGTTATTATTGATAATGTAGGCAAGAAGCACAGCTGCACCGGTTAAAGGGACTACTTTTAAGAAATCCAAATAAAATGCCTAATACCTTAACCGTTGGACTACCAAATCAAAGGTCGTAGATTCAAAACCCAGGCACGCCTCTCTGACTAACTGTCGTTACCCGACTCATCATACCTATTCAATTTGAGTTTTTTTTTAGAAAAGTCCTCAAAATTCATGGTCTCCCCAGTTAAGTAGAATCACATATAGTTATAATTGAATTCCGTGGGTGGAACAGTAACGGAGGAGCGTTTAAAAGTTAACTGGTTATAACTATGTAATGTTTATAACTGAACAGTTTGAGGGCGTGACGGTTACCAATATGAGGTGTTAGAACTATTGTCTGTCTGTCCGACACGTTAATTTTAATGGTAACGATGACAGGAAGGTTTTGGAAAAACAGTGATAGGATAGCCTAGTAGTTTGACCGTTGACTGGCGAGTTAGAAGTCTCAGATTCGAACCCAAGGCACGCACGTACAGACACCATCACATCAAACTATTATAATCTGTCAATTTTTTTAATAGAATTTTAACTTTCTCGCCAAAGCATTAGGTTCAAAGTTGATTGGGCCAATTTTAGGGCAGTAATGATCTTATTATAAATTAATTATTGCCTGCTTTGTGTTTCAGAAGTGCGCGCTAAGTCCTGGATGCCATGAAGATCTTTGACAGTCGTTATAGGGAATTAGTACCCTCATAAAATCATGAAATGATGTGGAATATCATTGTATCCCGTTGGGCAGTCGTTCCGTAGAAACTGATACTCTATATAACCTTATAGGGGCGAGCCTATTGCCATTACCCGGGCACAATTCCAGACTCTGTTCTGCTACTGAAAATTTCGTAATGGAAAACCAAATAATACTTTTCCCGACCCGGGGATCGGGAACCAAGGACCTCGTGCTCAGTAGTCACGCTAGATACCACTACACCAACGAGGCAGTTTAATCTAATCAATCTAAACATAGGTACCTTTAAATTTACGTTTAAAGTCTGTCACCACGTTTTAATCAATCCCAGTCAGTCAATGAACGAATGTCACACCCTCAAATTCAATGAAATCGTCGCCACGTAAACTCTGAATGAAAACTTTATAATATTCACAATTATTGTTTCTAATATTATACAATCAAGGAGAACATACTTACTTCTAAGGCTTCTCCTGACAATATTAGTAAGGTTGTATGACCCTAATAGCAGGGTTCGAAGTGATTTAACCTCACCTTGTCCGGTCAACAGAGGTTCATAACTTTTAGAATACTTTGCTACGCGAATTATAATCTTTGGTCATAAAATTTAAAGGCGATATTAGTGTGTAATGTTTTGAAACAAAATTGACCCGGCAGAAGTTAATACTGGACAGGATCGTGACGTAATCGTCAAAACTTCGCAAACAAAGGTTGTATGAATATTATTTTGTTGGATTAATGGTTCAATGGTCAATAATAGGTTCACTGAGAAGTCCAGCGAAGGTTATATTTAGTAATACTACTTTTACTGAAGAGTCAAATGCTGTAAGGGCTACTACAGACATGAAATCATAATTAATTATATTAATTTGATTTTTTTATACATATTTGTATCCATGTAATGACTTAGAAAAGTTAGAGGAAATGGTATACGAGCGGGACTAGAACCCGCGATATTTGACTTACTACCAACTGAGCTATCGTACCGCTGCCCGCACTTATCGAACTTCAAGTTTTCTAAGTACATCGTCTTGAAGGTCTTAGTTCACATAATTTGTTTTTTTCTTTAAAAAGTATGTACCTTGATATGACATGAAACATCTTTTTTTACGTTATCTGTTGTGACGCTTGACCTTACCTGTCACCACCGTCAGAAACGTCAGGATAAGAACTTAGAAGGATTACACGAAGATTATTCCGGTTAAAAAGTTATTTAATTATGAACAATGATCGTGAAAACTTATGACATCATTAAGGAGTACAATTTGAAACATTTATATCAAGAATATTTGTAGTTAAAAGTTTTTTTCACAAATTATTAGGTATGCAATTAAGTAATGAATTTACTTGTTTTATGACCAAAGCCTTTTCTTTTCTTTCTTGCTAAAGAACCATTAGAAACCCAGACATCTCTTAATTCACAACAAACCAATAAAACCATACTTTAATTAGCCTCTAAAGCTAAATCGCTAACTTTCAACACCCCAAAGAAAAACCTTTACATTTTACAAGATGGCGGTACAAAGGCGTGTCGACACTCTTCTTTCAGCGTGCGAGTACGTAACACCTACCTTAAAGTGCCTTATTACGAGTTTGAGGGTAGTGTAGCTTATCAAGCTTTGAGGGCAAAAGGCTCGGTTTTAGTAAAAAAAAAACATCAAAGCTCGTTGGAATGTTTTCAGTCGGGCTTTCGCCTTTTTTCAATGGCAATTAGTTAGCGTTTCTGCTGACGCTTCCACCCGCGCCTTGTGCAATTATACCATGGAGTAGTTGGAGTACAGCGATGTAAACTAGCTAGGCTGGTGATGGAGGTGACGCTAAATTTCTACTAGGCTCTGTGCCTTTTTGATTTAATGATAGAACTGGAAAATGGAAAATGGACGTACGACGAAATAAATAATGATTTATTGAAACGTGACGGACAGACTCCGTTGGTATGGACATATAAAGCGACGAGAATTTCCTAATGGAAAAACCCAATAACACTTTGCCCGACCCGGGGATCGAACCCAGAACCTTGTGATCAGCAGTCGCGTTTGCTACCACTAGAACAACGAGGCAGTTGATTATAAATCTATTGCATTATTCATCGTTATGGTTTAACAATGTTCTTACTACTTCTACTTGAATTTTAGTCTAGCCCAAATACCAGCAATACAACCAACACTCTTCACACCATCACCACATCCAAAGCACACTATCTACGCTCAATTCTCTTCTTACCTCCAACCCAGCAAAGAGGGTGTCTTAAACTAAAAAATTATTGATAATAAACCTTGCCGCGTTAATTAAGCTTTTCACTCGTTTAATTTTTTACTCAGTTAACCACCGGAGTTTCGGTTAGTGCTAATTTATTTTATTAATTAGCAATGAATTTTGTTCAGCCAAGCGTCGGTTGACAAAATGTTATTTTGCATTAAGTTTGGGTGTAGGTTTAGTTTGAACAATTGGTTCTTGATATTGATCTGGAAGAAGCTACTTCTACAGATTGTAGTTCATAAATTAATGATGATGAGAGGCTTATTTATTTAATAGTTGATTGATCTAATGCCGGAAGAAAACAAACGCAGAAAAAACAATTTTGTAGATTAAGACACTTGTAAATAAGAAAATATTTAATTTAAAAATAATACTTTTTATAATAATGGCGTCGCCATATTTAAAAGTTAGAACGTTACAGAAGTTGTTAAAACCTGTAATGGTAAGAGTAAGATCAAAGATAACAGTGAAAATATAATTTAACGAAATGCATTGCAAAGTAACAAAGTTACATCAATTAAATAAAAACGCGTACCACATTAATTTAATGAACATCAGACGAAAAAAAACATGAAAATTAGATAAAAAGAGAAAATAGTGACAATTAAATTGAGCCTGACACCTTTGAAACACCTCGAATCAACTTGTTGTTTCTAAGGGACCCTTACCCAAAAGATAAAATCTCATTAAAATCGTACAATCTAACCATTAACTAATTGGTGAGACCCTTGTATTATCCACGTCGGTAGAGACAGACATCTTTCCGAAGCAACTTCTAATTAAACAGGACACTTCTCAATTTGTTCTGTTATCTTCTATATCAAAGTTGACACGAGTAACAATTAAAGGAAATTAAACTTTAAATCTCACATCAGAAGTTCTATTTTTGAAAGAGAAGTTAGGGGCATTTTAAGAGTTTTGGCGAAGTGACATTGCATCGTCGGCTTCGAACAAAAGTGACTTGAAAAGGCAAATGAGCGTCTTCACAAAGTTGAAGCGATTAGCGTTTTAGCTGAGAAAGTTTATGGCGGAGGGTGTAAAAATGAGGGCGTTATAAGCGTAGGTATAAGTAATCAAATGCCATAAATATAAAAGGACTGAAAAATAAAACTAGTTAAATCGTCTTCAAACTTTATGGAACTTTGTAATTGCATGACGCCTGTCGAGATTATTTAAGAAAACGCTTTTTATGAAAAAATACAAAAGCATCGTGTTAAGAACCTCCTACTTTTTTCCATTGATTAAAAAGGAGTAGTCTAAATCTAGTTAACGTAAATATTAAATTTGATAACAAATTAATATCTAACTAACTAAATTATTGTTCCATGTAGTTTCAATGAGCGCACAATAGTGGCGTGCATTGAGACAGGCCTATGTCCAGCAGTGGACTAAACAGGCTGATGATGATAACTTATCTAACAAAGAAAACAAAAGACTAAGCCATTTTATTCCTCTTTCAAAAAAAAAGGAACAATAACATACTTAGAGAAAACAATGCCATCTGTTGTTTCTTTAACAATTTGTAATCTTACTTCTTTCTTACAAACAAACCATTGAAATATTACTCAATATTAACACTGGCAACATTACAACTTTAACAATTATGATTAAAACTCTCTTCAACAAAGAGTTGTGTAATACAGAAGAAAATAAAGTTACGTTAAACCCCAGTGTTGCCGACACTTGAATTGTAAATAAAGAAATTCTTAATTTTTATGATTCGTCTTAGTCGCATTAAATTGCATAACTTGTCCAAATTTTTTCCTTTTTGCAGAAACTCTGATGAAATTGTTCGCAACTTGTTTGTTTACATCATAGTAAAGTAAAGTATTATAATGGACTACGTAATTTTCTGATTTGTTGTAAAAAGTTTGGTAGCCCAGCAACCATTGCATTGTTTGAGATCATCGACAGAGCCAGATGTTTTGTTACTCACAATACATTAGCTAATGTTTTCAACCTTTACTTTTATCGTAGCTGAAAGAGTTTTAAATAATGAAAGAGTTATGTGTAAGGATGCAAACAATGGAGGAGAGTTTTTACAAAGTGATACAATTAAAGAATTTTAGGTTTCTTTTTGATTCATGTCGGTACCTAAAGTTTTAATGTGTTGCTCATCGTCTTCCTCATCGAGTACGCTACACGATCTACAAATCGCTAATAAAACCGTATCCAATCTATTTGATAGAAATTTGAGGTTTTACATCGAAGACAAACATAAAAGATCTATATCTAGATTGCGCGAAATAAAATTATTAATTGATAAACTATTCCATTATCATTATGTAACATCTACAGGCACAATAGACAATAGTAGGTACAATAAACCAGAAAACAAAACAACTCTATTCATATTGTACTACCTACACAAAGATCATTAACAAATTAATTCATACTCTATGTACCTATATACTTTACTAAAATATATCAAACACAATACCTACAATCGTAACAGCTGTAGAAGGGATCACGTTTTACAACCAACGGTCAGAGATCAATAATATTTGTGGGAAGTTCAGCATTACAATAAGTTGTCAAAAGAAGTAAATAATGACGACTCATTTAATTTCAAATTAAAAAATATAAATATTAACCAGTCGTCAGTCTTCTCGCAGATGAATCAGTCGTTTTATTTTTCCAAGTGTAGTAACTCCTACTGTGGTTACTTCTGGACCAGAGTCCTAAGGTGCCATCAGTACTTATATATACCATACATCGCTCAGGTATTACCGATAAAGCCAATACAATTTTTTTACTAACACCTACCCACTTACCTGCTAGTGAAAGTCCCATTAAAATCGGTCCAGCCGTTTAGATGATTACCCAGAAACAGACAGAAAGACAGGTAGACGAAATTATAAAAAACTGCTTTTTGGTTATAGGTACCACGCAGATAACAATTGTTATTTTGATATTAACAGACACTTCAATTTTATTTATTTGAAATTGAAGAGATCTGAGTAGCTTTGAATCAGAAAACCACAAGATATGTACCTACACTATATTTATGTACTTACCTACTCATGACTATTCGAGCTGAAAGTATTAAGAGTATTATTATTTAACGGTAAACCATACTAGAGACATGAATACCTATAATTACACGCCTAACTATATGATTACACACTGTTCCGGGTACCATCCGATCTCCACGTGACATGAATAGACAATTTACTTCTGTGCCGTCTGCTGAGATATCTTTATTCCACTAAATAAACCACAACAATCAACATATTCAAAACGCCTTTAAACATAACTAAACAATGTTATATGACTTCATTTTTCACAAACTTACACAATGCTATTTCGGAACTAAAAATCTTTAAACATTTCAAATATTTCTTGGAAAAGAAAGGTTTGTTGAACCGAATATGTAAGTTGGTGCTAATGTAAGAGCGCGCCAATTTACAATGGGAACTGACAATTGAAAATTTATCGTTTATAAAAACATCAGACATCGCACATAGCTTGAATAGAAACGTCAATAGTAAAGAACATCATTTAGAAGCGCGCGCGCAAACCTTTCGTCCCAACTCTTTTTTATCCCTCGCTTTCTGTTAAAGAACTTTATTTCTGCGATGTTAGAGTTCAAATTATTTATGAATTTAATTTTAAAGTATGCAAATAATATAACATTCGCCTGTAACGGCTGATTTATGATGTGGTTCGGACACCCAAGGAACAAAAACTTGGTATCAATAGAACAAGAAACACAAATGAATGCCTGTTACAATACACACTGTAATTGTTTAGACAAAAGCATTCTATTTGAATCTATTATGCATAACTAACAAACTAATGAAGATTGACTTTGGACCTTACCCAAAGGTCATAGAGATTAATTTTAGAGAGGCTACTTAAGGGAGTTGTGGCATTAAGGAGTTGATGGAAACAAAGTAATATCTTGAACCATCAAAGCTTTCGCCGATGGTTCTAAAGTTAATTTTTATGACATCTACACACAATAGACGTACATTATGAAAGAAAAGACATTCCAAAGGCGTGTTAACTATTCTTAACTGTTGTTTTAAGGTCCTTCGGCGTTTCCACTGTGTGCTTTTGAAATTTTTGGTGACTACATTACCCTTGTATTGTTTTCAACAAAGTTGTTTGTGAACATTAAATTGTTAATTCTTTCCTTTTCTCTGTTTCTAATTTCTTGGAGGTCAGTTGACTGCAATTTCGGAATTATCGTCCAGAGCATATTGAGTTTTAATGTTTTAGATTCTTGGTTGATGTTTAAATGGCTTTTGGAGATGTCATGCTGTTTCGGAACCGCAGTAATGAGTATTGTATAGTGACACTGGCGACATAATAGATATATTGGCGCTTAGAATGGGTAATTGCTGTCAGTTCTGGAAATTTTTACGGTTACTCCTATTTTAACTGTTCTATAAAAAAAAGTGTTTGTCGTCTACACTGTGTTCAGCATAATTTATTGAAACCCGTAACCATATTATTTCTTTTGTTCAGTAAATATTTTAGTGGCATACTTATTAATTTTTAGAAAATAACGTAACGCTTTTTGTGTTGTCTAGAAACAATTACAATAGACAAGGATATAACGAGACAATACATGATACCTAACTAATTATTATGACTTGTTTACGGATTTATACTTTTATGGATGGGTAGAAATTTAAATGTATTGTTGTTCGTTTATTGTAGGTACTGGTTAGATTTATGATTGGAATGAATAAATTTCCGTCATCCGACAAAATTTATCAAATTTTAAATTAGCAATTTATCAAAATTTTGCTTCAATGTAGTGGCACACTGTACCTTTGTAATATAAAACGCAACATCTACTATATAGAACCCTGCTCCCCCGCTCGCCCAGTCGTCTCAAAGTTATTTCGTAGGTTCTTGTGTAAGAATTGTATGTTTTGTACTGTGTTATATGAACAATACAGATACAAAGTTTTGCCTCCTCATCTGAATTTAAAACTACTCACGAATAATCTATGTCAGTGACTCGTTAATAACACAAAATCAATTTAAAATTAACTATCTAAAGTCCATAAAATTGTACAAACACAGATTACATAATCCACGTCAAATCAAATTTTAATCACGAATAAAAACTTGAATCCCAACTATTTATTAGAGCAAAGATAACCCACAATGGGACTGTTTTCATTTGCATATTTCCAATCTCGATTTAAATAGTTGTATTCCCAATCATAACTTTGAGAACGGACTGAATACGATTTTTAAATCTCCCGCCAAGATGGAGGGAGAAAAAGAAAATAGAAAAAAAAACAATCAATTAGGAGAACTGTCATCGGCAGTGGCGAAGGAAAAATGGTAAAAGTCCAAGTTTTGAAAAAGATGTTCGTTGTGGCGGACACGATAGCAGGGTATTATTGATTATTGATTTGATTTCAATGTTGTTATTAAGTGTAAGTAGTTAAAATGAGTATTTGTTTGATTTCTATTGAGTAAGAATGGAAGTTTTAATTTGAAAACTTAGCTTTTGACGTTTCTAGATAATCAAAGAAAATAAAGTAGATATTATAATTAGTAATAGAAGAACTAGTACAGAAAGCCAAGAATCGAGAATTTGGGAGAAATTCACATAAAAATAAAAACTAGCAAAACCCAAAACGTCAAAATCAATTCACATCAATTCCCTGTCAATTTTTTCCAATACTCGACGTTAAATCTCCAAAACATTCACACTAAACTATCGGCTAATTGCACAAAACATCCCTCAACAAAACAAACACACGAAAATACAAAAGACAGATTAGGGCACATCCAGATCGTATTTAAGATAAATGAGTATTTTCGCTAAGCGCAGCTTTAGATGAAGATGATAAAGGGCAGATGTGTACCGGCCTGTGACGTCACAAAAAGATTTGTTTTTTTTTGTAGAGGAAGATAGTTTTATTAGTAGGATATGCGGAGGTATGGTATTTTATTCTAATGAATATAATAAAAGCTATGGAATGAGGCTTAAGTTTAAGAATCTGATGAGTTTTAATTTTATCATTGATAGGCTCGCGTTAGGCCACTGTCACCTGATGGTTAGCGATGATACGGATGAAGAAGATGATACGATAGTGCTCGTTTGCCTAGAAGTAAACCATTTCAGTCTATAGTTGAAGACTCCATCCTTTCAAATTACCCTCACGCATTGGCTGTACCACGAAGGAGCCTAAGACCGTCTTCTCGTGCGTTGCAGTAAACCTTATCTTTAAAATATACTACTCTTACGGACACGGATTACAAAAAAAAAACCAGAAGCCGTCCATTGGTGTAATTTATATAGTTAATTCTTTAAAAATAATTGTATGAATCCTATTTATATACGAACTCAATCCATACGTAGGTGCAAAAGTCCATTCAAAATTCAATTTGCAAAAGTGCGCGCATGTTTTCTGGTCGATTCATTTCTGATTTTAGTCCAAAAGTAAACCCGTTATTTTTTTAAGAATCCTATTATAATCTAAGATCTCTATTAAGTACATATTATTATAGTTCCTATGTGACTATTCTCATAGGTACTTAGTATATTATAATATTTATAATACTTCCCAACTCAATGCTACAAAACGAAAACTGTATTTATTTACCCTAAATAAATAACCTACCAACATTACGCAAAAGCAAGCAATGTTACCAACGTGACCCAATTCCATACTCTTAAACACAATAGCACAAACATATCAGCACAATATAGCATAAACGCTTTTATTATTAAGCTAACAAAGGACCAATAGGATTAAGTCTTTGCGATAGACTTCACCTAATTGGTAACAATAGCCCGCCATTATAGAATCTGAATTTAAAAGTTTAAATTCGAATTTCGAATCGAATGTTGATAAAGAAAAATAACGGTCATATTTGGACACATTATCCTTTGAATTTAGATTTGTCTTCGATAGAACTATAGCAATAGATCCTACCCCCGTATATATTTATATATAATTATGTAAATGGTACTGTCAAATGGTTCTGGTGACCTATTTTCAAGGTCTTCAGGGGTAAAGTCATTAATTATAACCTCTTTTTAAAACCTATCCAGAATTATAATATTTTCTTATTTTAAATAAGTCAACTATTAATGAAAAATCCTCTACAAATGGTAAGGCTATGAGGTCCCATTATAAATAATTTAACTTTCGCTAAACATACCTTTAAAAGAGCTTTTCTATCGTATATCATGAAAAGCCGTGACCAAACAAATTATTGAGTCAAAAGTTGAATACGTTTATTCGATAGCGTTATCTCTTTCTTTCACACGGTTCCATCCTTTTCCCGTACACTGCCGCACATATTAAGGGTACACGAATAAGCTGCTTATTGTATTTTTATAGTTATTTTGATCGTCGCACACAAGGTTTATTGTGTGGATTATCCTATATGAATACGGAATGGGGTATTACATTTATTGTGTCCTGATGTACACAGCTGATGTTTTTCGAAACAATAGCAAGCCATGTTTGCGAATCGCCGGTAAAACCTTTTGTTAGTATATTTTTTTAAATAACTTGTAAATATGTTTCTTTTTTAATTGAAAACGTATTTGAATTGGAAGGTTTTGTTGTAACGTTGATGTGTTTTCAATACCATTGTTGCGGGTTCATTCTTCTTGGATCTTTTTTTCTTTTAATAGCTCACAACCAAACCCATCAAGGTGTCAAAGTTCAGGTACGATTTTACTATAATAAGCCTACATTATGAGTAAAAAAATATTGAATTGGTCTTGTGGTAGCAAGCGTGACTGCTGAGCACGAGGTCCTGGGTTCGATCCCCGGGTCAAGCAAAGTGATATTAGGTTTTTCCTTAAAAAAAATTCTTAGTAGCAGCAAGGAGTCTGTAATTGTACCGGCGAAACGTGGGTGTACTGCATACACTACACCTCTGCCTACCCCCTCTGAGAAATACAGCCATGAGTCTATAAAAAATATATACTAATTATGAAGCTCAAGAAAGTGAAGATTACACACAAATAACAAACAAAGACATCATCTCCTCCAGGTGTAAGCACGCTGAATGCCAGAAGAGTGATTGTAAATTTATTTGGTAAACCATCATTAAATTCTCTTCATTCTACGTCATAGAATCTCATGTCAGTTATAAAATAGACTGAAATGAAGGATCTAATATCTTTGATTTCGATTCTTGCACCATATCCACTTGACAACAGTCATATCTTTTCTTCAGATGCCTTCAAAACTTAAATACAAAAAGAGACCAAACAATAATCTACATTTACACCTATCACACCTCGTAGCAATAAAAATATCTAAAAGCTTAACACGTCTAGTGTATAAAAAACCCTTTAGCAACCATAAATCGAATGCAATAAATGCCACTGGTAACAATACCGAATTAAATGTAAACCCGCACGTAGGAACACAAAAACGCATGGATAACGATACAAATAGAAATATTCTCTTTACACGCATTCAGCTATAGACAATTGGTCCCTATAAATCATAGACTTGACAAGAAAACACGAACTCACAAACTTAGAAATCCATTTCAGCAAAAATAATACATGCAAAATTCACCTTTATTGACCAGAGAATAAGATACGTAAAGTCCAGGTGCGATGGTAAAGGTTTTCGAGGTACACAACACGCATTCGCCGCCCTAGCGTTTAAAAACGACTTCAATCGAGTTTCGCGTAAATTATGGGATAACCCTGAACAATGTGAAGAAAAAAGTACTATTCGCTAATGGATTTTGTTCTCAAATATTAATTTGGGGTACTTGACAAAACTGTATGCACCCAATCAGATAGTACCCTAGTTAGGGTTGAGCTTTTGTTGTTTTGTGAGAGAATCATAAAGGTGAAGTGATAAAAGACAAAATGTTTTGTTTTTCAGAATTTATTAAAATATCTTCCAAGTTTGCGAATGCATTTAATATTTATCTATGGGTCAACCTTGTGGTAATGTAATTTGTAAAATATGACGCCTGGGCAAAAAGCAGTATCTACACAATACCCATGTATTTTTTGTATACGTTACTAGAAAGCTAATTTTACTCAAAAGCTTAAAAATAAATTTGGGCAAAATACAAATTAGTACACTCCCTGGCTTTTTACTAAATTTTGGTGAAGATAAATTGAATTTTCTGGTCATAAAGTTCATTATACGAAGTTCAAACGAAAACAATGGCTGTAAAAATAGAAAGGGGTGACAGTAAAAGTAAAACCTCGATATTGACATTTCGCGACACTCCTTTTGAAATAACCAATTACAATAGCCGTATTTCAATTTGGTTTGGTTTCAGTTCTTAATGGATAAATGAATAAAACCCCACAAAAGGTTTTCATTAGTTCTTAATTTATAGCAGCCCTATCCACCCCTATTACCTAAGGGCGACAAAACTTAGATCTCCGGGTTACAGGGTGAAGTGGCATTGTTTCACAGCCCTATCCCCAGCTAACTTTTTAATTTATTAACGAAGGGGTTGCCACTCGTAAAAATTACTTTTATTGTTTGTAACGACGTCTCGGCCTACGTGATAACAATGTATATTATAATTCACTTTTAAAACGATGTTGTCAGCGACCAGTATTTCATGATCTGTTTCTTCTAAGTCTTTATTTTTTGTGAGGGGTTTATGAAAGTGGTCGGTTTCGTTAAAAACTCCACGTGTGGCTTATAGTTAGGATGTCAAGTGCGTATTGTTATTAACTTTATGTCCTGCTAAAGGTTGAGACAATGTTCCATGATGTACCAAACCTGTTTCTTCAATGTAAGAGTGATTTAAAGCACTGGGAATGCTTTTTAGTGACATCTAAATGCGATGGTTAGACAATTATATGGTTATAAATTTAATTTAGAACTATTCATAGATGTTGAAACCTGTTCGAAAATAGTTTTATGCAACTGTTGTTGTTACAGTTAAATCTAATTAGATTTATAAAACTTTTATGGGTAGGTATACTAGAAAAACATGATTTAACTAGCGATATACGAGTAATTATTAACGAACTGTTTTCAAAATAGCTTATACGTAACATACGATTTTGATAAGAATATTTAGTCTAACACTTAAAGTTTAAGTAAACGCTTTCTATCTTAGAGCCATAGAATACACGATATATTTATCATCGGAGAAAGGCGATTAAATACCTTTTTTGGAAGCTGACAGCTGGACGCCGTAACTGAGCTTTCTTATCGCTATTATTGACATTGCTATACCTATACACCATTAGATAAAGCATTGACGCACCGAATGCGAGATTTCTATACTTCTTCTTCGTCTTAGCGAACCGATGGCATTTTTTTTAATTTCTATACTGCACCTAAATACAAAGAGAAGCCAAAAACCAATGCAATAACGATGCTGTCGCTAAATTGTCGATTATCGATGCAAGAATCATTCATCATCAGAGTCATCATCACGCGTGTATGAGTGCATAGGTACTAAAAGTACATTTAAAAAAATCAGACCAAGTTCTGCGAAACCAGTGACTATTCTAAAATCTAAATCAAACAAAAACAGAACGAACATAACAAAAAAATCCAAATAAAATTCCGGCGTGCCTACAAACCCTTCACAAAATAACAATCTATAACTTTTCCGGCGTCGAATTGAAAATGGGAACTTTGGTAAACCGAATTTTACTTCGTATTCAAACGGGTATAAGAGGGGAAGACATTATCGACACGGCGACACCACTCCACTGAGGCCCACTGTTGATTCTATCAAAAATCTACTCGAAATCATGCGGTCCTGGTAATGTATGTAGATTTGATGGGAAATTTTGTTTGCGTTAGAATAGTGCCAAGGAGTGAGAGACTGCCAAAGAAAGACTGTGTGAGACTGAAAAAAAAGTTGAAGCATTCGAGAGAGACCTTTGCCCAGTAATAGGAAAATAAGGATAAAAAAATATATTGAAAGAATATAATATCTTAATGGTCTTTAAAACTTTGCATAAAAGAGAAATTTTGGTATAGGTGCCTATGTCCAAGGCTTCGTAATATGTATACTTAAGACAAAGCGAAATAATTAGTAGGTAGGTATCATAATAATGATTGAAGTGTTTTCTAAAACGGGTACTAATGGCGCGTAACTTGCTTTTGTTTGTTATTTTTTCCTAGACATAGCTCTATAAATTAAACTAGGAAATTCAGCCAGAATTCAGTCAACAGAATCATGGCCAGTCATGAAATCATTCAATCGTCAATCATGGTCATCATTAGATTTACATAATACAGGAATCCGAAAATTATTGGTATCCAAAGCAATGACCTTAACAGAACTACGGGTTATGTAGTCCCAAAAGCATAGGTCTACTTGTATTCGGGGAAAGGTCAGGTTGTTGTGAAATATATTTTTATCTTAATGTTGTGCTGATGTGGGACAATGATCCTTGGTTCTTAGTTATACACAGAGTATTATAATTTAAAAAAATAAGGAAGGGGAAACTTCTTTTGTATTAGTAACACCCCAACTTTCTATCGTAACTGTCAAAATAGATCAGAAAAATTAACATTAAAATTTGGAAGAGAATTTCGATAACACGTGCGGGATCACGAATAACTTAGTGACAGAGCGACTGGGGGCTACACTCAGTAGGTCCTGGGTTCATATCCCGCTCGTGATCGATCGAAATAGAGTGTTCGCTTAGTATAAATAAATAGTTCATTAAAATGTTTTTGTATTTACAATAATGTTGATTAACATACCGGACTGCAGTAGTTAGATTAAAAAGTCTTTCCAATGATAATGATTGGAAATGGATGAAGTGCTTAATTTTGAGTGTGTTTCGTCTAGACATTACAATCCATACAAATCTTGGTCAAATATCATATCTTAGTCTTGCTTAAAGTGTAATCATTTCAACGGTTATGTGTTATTGTAATTGAAGAAATTGGAAAATATAAATTCATGCTTTACGTGGATAATAATATCATCACGGTTACCTTATTTATTCCAATAATTTCATTTATCTGTCATAATATTACCATCAACAATTTTCTCAAGATACATTCCATATTTTACAACGACTCAGCAAGTCCCTATTGCAAGAAAATCTTATAACATAGGCCGAATACGTCCAGTGTAAACTGAAATTTAGGAGAAAACTCTTTATATGAAAGAAAGGTTCAAGCTATATTGGATAATGTATTTTACAGTTCAATTTCAAATGACCTGTTTGTTAAGAAAACGGGAACTGGATCGGAGGTCATTATATACTGGCGAATATCCAGGGTACTTCGTGGTCGATATTTTATTCGTGCTTGTTAAATATCATTGTACCTGTAAATAATTTTACGTGCTATTCCTCAGGTTGAATTATTCATTTTTGTGTTGAAATATTGATAATATACGTAATGTTAAGAGCATGTTATGTGTTGCCTAACGTAAGAATGTTTAAATCTTAAAATAAGCTCCTAGTTTAAAAAAATGTAATTTTCAACAAAAGTTTTAAAATTAAAGCTAACAGTTAAAAAACTAGAGTAGTTTCTGAAGTAAAAGACGATTATTATATTTCTAATGGTATAATAGCTTAGTATGCTCATCTAATTCTGTGACTTTCGTAATTTTGTAGCCATAACTTTGAGACCTACTACAAATTTCTGTAAATCGAATTCAGGTAGTAAAGTTAATGCTTACAAATTAAGAGAGTCACAGAATTAGATGAGTTTGCTATAACCTTTGTAAGTAACAAAACACACAAAACAAAGGAAGTAAATTGACTCTGTTTTGTTTATTTACAGGAAACCATCATGAACAACCAAACCACACATCACCAACAAATAAAGAGAACGTGACATCACAGGAAATCCAATTTACTGAAAAGAATTTACAAATCCTATAATTAGCAAAAATGAAATGGAATCAACGTGTATCTTGGTTGCGCAAATCAATTTCGTTGTTCCTACGTCACCGTTTGAATATATCCATCCATTGATGAAAATACGTGAAAATCCCTGCTTGAATAAAACATTATGTAGTACACGACATACGGTGAGCTGAAACCTTAATAATGATGATAACGGTTAGGAGAAAAACTGCTTCAAGAAAAAAAAATGACCCAAAAGCGAAACATTGGAAACATTGTCAACAACTTTGACAAAAGAATCAAGAACTTACATTCTCATGTAATACAGCTAAAATTTGCAACATTTGAGAGGAATGAAAGGCGTTTTGCGCCTAAATCGTGTCATGTCACCATGTCAATAAAAAGCAAATAATAATTTCATTATTTTATTATTATTAGAATCAAAACACAAATTGTACGTTCTATGTGGCATCCTTAAATTTAAAAACTTCTGGTGACTTCAATATTGTATTTTAACTTTCCAATATACTCATAAACCTGCTATTTTTATGATCTAACTACTAGGACTCCCTGCTAGGATCGACAACCATGACGATACGTGTACAATAGACGGTTTTCCAGACAATTTCATCACTGATTGTTGAACAAAACACAAACAGTTATACTTTTATTTTAACACAAACGACCCACAAAGTTATTTTTGTCGTAAAAACTTGACAATAGCATAAGAAAATCGGTAAAAATATAATACAATACAAACAATTTGTGACCAAAATCAACCCGCTGTGACATCCGCATCTGATGAGATACGCCACAAAACTAAACACCATAGGTTAGCGGAAGCCACCCTTTTGTACAACACAATACTTATTTTTGTATTACAAACGACACAAATCGGCGTATCCAGAAAATGTTCGCAAAACAATCGCTAAAGCACCCCGTGGATCTAGCCGTAATGACTAGGAAAGGTGTGGAAAAATTACCATACTTGCAGTCAATATTTGAAATGCCACGCCATTTTAAAGCCTAATATAGTAACGTAAAGACCACACAAATTTTCTATGTGTACATTTTAAAGTTTGACAATACTCAAAATTGTCAATGCAGTTTTGCAAATAGGTGCATCAAAAAATGTGTTTTAGTTTGTGTTACCGAGGGTTGAAAATCAAATTGCTGTAGTAAAATATATCAGGAATAATGTTTTGTGTATTTATTTTTATTTCTTCACTTGTAAAGGATCATTACCGACCATTGTTGGATAATTTCACGCGTTTGGGCGACACTGCGGGCGTTTGGCGCGAATTTAGCGGGAATTTCATTATAAAGGTTTGTATGCGGAGGTAAGTATTGTCCGCCATTTTTGTTAACAGTGGCATTTGGTTACTGTGAAATTTATAATACGAATGGAGTCATCATTGAAACCTGTGTGTAAAGTAGAGCAGCTATTTGAGTGGTTGAAAATTGACATTTAAGTTATAACAATATTTTTGTAGCTGTTGTTTGTGGATTCGAAACGGGAATCCTTGAAGTGTAAAGCAATATTGCAATTCAGGGCCAGCGACAGTAATTACTTATAACTTTAAAACTGATAACTGACAAAACAGCTCTACTACAATCATTGGCATAGAATTTAAAACCTTATAGAATAAAAAAGAAGGAAAAAAACAATGACTGATAGAACCGTGTAGTTTAAAAAAAATACACAAAAGTTTGCCAAAATAACGAAATCTTGAAAGTTTTTGAGATAAAAGAAAGCAAATCTATGACATAAACCACATTTTTTTTAAAAACAAGAGAATCAGATAAAGAAGTCTTCTATATAAAATTATACCTCATACTGTTTCAATCATCACATTTAGTCTTTATTTATTTTATTTAATACCTACTTCTATACAGAAAATTGTAAAAAGCGGACTTAAAGGCAAGTCAACCTTTGGGTGATGCAGAAATAAAATGTAGATACTTATATAAAGATAAAATATAAAAAATAAAATAAGATAAATAAAGGTAATAAGAAGTAGTAGTAATAGTAATATTATAATAACGTATAAATATAATATTTCTATAAATAATTAAATATACATAGATAGATATATAATATAAAATAGATAGATAAGAATCAATAAACTGACTTTACACTCTCAACAAAGAATTTTTAAAAGACGTAATCCTCCTGATAAGTCTAAAGATGAATTAAGTACCAAAACACTACATCAAAACACACAATAATATTATACATACAGTTTACAGATTCCATGAGGAGTTGGCAGAACTTTAAAGCACACTGCATATTAATGTCGACATGCAAGGACGGGAATTATGCGTGTGAATGCATATTTATGCGAAATTTGCGTGGGCGAGTGTTGGGACACAATAACTGCGAAACTTATAAGGATTAATGTTTGAATTAGTTATTGGCCATATAACATTTTTGTGACATTACAATTTTTTGAAGTGTAAATGTGTGAAATTATTTTTGTCGATGTAATTTATTGTATGAAGTTAATATTGAACAATATAAAATTATGTATAATGTTCTCTACTTGTATTATGAAGTTATGAAAATCAATGTTAATATTGTAATCTAAACTCATTTTAAAGGATTATCCGTAGTACTAGGATCAATTGCACAATTTTTTTTTTTTTTAATGATGTTATGCTATATTACAAAAACCCAAACAGAAACTTATACGGGAATGGAACACATGACACCCAACGTAGAAGGTGAACTGTTTAACCACTACGCCAATCGTGTCGTCATAATTATTAAAAGTATCATACCAAAGAGTTCTAACCTTATCTTTAAGATTCAAAACAAAACACCAATCGCGTCCTAAATTCAAACACCGAACTGCCTCCCTGCGCCTACGCATGTGTGCGTGCGGCGACGGTGCGTCTGCTCGATCGCGAAGGAATGCGGCTGCGGGGCGGGATCAGGTCCCGGTTTGTGAGTAATGTCAACGATTTCTTAAATGATTTTTTGTTTCGATCCCAATTCTTTGATTCGGTTTTAGTTAGATGTCTTTATCTCATGATCGGTGTTGCTTTAGATTATAGATAGTTTTTTTAAAACTGAGTATTCATTTAGAATGTCTTTTTTATAAATAAGTCGTAATGTCTGTCTAAGTATTAATGCTTCATCAACGTGGAACATTTTGTAAAAATCTCAATTAAATGGCATAATAGACAGTAACAGATGACCTAGATACACTTCACTCGTAATATAACTGTCAAAATAATAGTAATATAAATAAAAAATATTTGAAAGTCCGACTGGCTGCAAGTCTTTATTGCTGCCGTCCCCACTTGACACTGGCAGAGTTGTTGACAAGAGTCAGCTCGTGGGCCATTAACCAAAGAAGAAGAAGAAGAACGTTTCAGTTTTATATTTTTTTTAAACATAGGAGAATGATATGCTATGTTAAGTAACAGAAAATTTTACTTCAAAAACAGAAGTTTCACAACGAGACATCAGCACAATATTTTTGGAAGTCAATTTCGATATTACAATTCAAATTTAAGCCATAAATGAATCTCTCGACGACCTTTTACCTCCAACTGACAAAAATATATCCATGATCTCTCTATTTCCCACAAGACCATGGGAACAGATAAAGTATTCATCAACAACTTCAAAATCAGATTTTTCAACATTTACTTCGACTTTTACAAACATATAGCCATCATTTAGTCACAAATTAAAACATAATTTAACTGATCCCGTATTTGGACACTTAAGTAATGATGTTGGTCTTTGAAAATTTCTCATAAGTAAATTATCTGCTTTGTGAAGTCTGTTAGGTGACATACACGGCATTTGAGTATCCTATGTTACAACTTTAATCTCGGCTTGAACCACAAAATGTTTGTATAGCTTAACTAATAAAGTTTTGGGTTCCGTGATGCGGTACGAATGGAGATGTATTCAAAAAGTGGTTAAATTTTGTAATATTTGTATCAGTCATACATTAGGAGAATGTTTCTTTAAAAATAGAAATAACATTTGAAAGTAACGTAACGAGTTTAACTAAATTCCATCCTTTACACATTGCAAAAAAATATAACCAAGCTGACAATGATACAAGTTTTTTTTTAATTCTTTCTTTTTTCATTCACTAAGCTACGAAACAAATGAACTTTTGTACAAAAAAGAATGCAGTAAAGAAACTGCCGAAACAAAGTAGCCAGGATCATCCAATTTGTATTCCTCAGATGAAGAACCCTTTGAATCTAAATTTTCACACTTGACCGCGTTTATTACAATAAGAACTTTACGCTTACTTCTCTACCAACAGAATAGGCTATGATCACCAGCCCACTCGTTCCAAAGCCCCGAATAATAACATTATCATGAGAACCACAACTTATTTGCTTCCATCCAACTTAACACATAAAAATTCAAAGAAAACTGAACTTTATACCATCGAAAATAAAGTTTGTAGAGATGTTGAACGCAAGAAAATTTATGTTGGTGTATTAGAGTATATTTTTAAGCGTCTTTGTCGTTTGATCACTGCCCGAAGTGCCACAATACTTACTATAGACGCATTCAACCTTTTTGGTAACAGTTCACCTTATAAAACCTTATAGTACAGTGAAAAGAAATAAAAGAAAATTTTGGATCAGAAATGTTATTTTATAAATTTATTTAACCACTGTAATCGAGTTTGTTATAGCTGCCTTTAAAGTAAATAGTTCTATTAAAATTATAAACTTTCTTTTATATTGCTTTAGGCTTTTTGTCCGTAAATTAGTTGTATCCAATCATATTTCTAGCTTAAACAACGCTTAAGCCTTTGACTGCCACCGCGGTCAACGGTGACCGCGAACAATAAGAATTGCATTGTGTCTGCGGCGTGGCAGTCAACGTGTTAATCGTTTGTTACTGATTAGATTAGATTGGAATTGCATAAATCTATTAAAAGACTATCTATGACCTTTTATAAGTACACAGCAATGAACGATCTATTTTTTCACTTAACACCATGTCTGTGTTTCCCGGAAAGAAAAACAGATACAGTAATAATAAAAGTAATAAATATTTACCGTTTCTAATAGAAAATATTGTTAACAAAACGATTACTTACGACAAAAAGTTATTTAAAAATTATATTTATTTTAAAGATGTATGGCAAGATCACATAATAAAAAATACGATTAGACCCTTTTTCGTCAAACCCAAAGATGCGTATAAAGGAAATCGATAAAAGTCATATTTGTTCGAAACAATGTGACACTAAACCGAGTCAATGTCTCGATTCACAATTGTTTTGGAAATAAAATCGATTGTCATTGGATAGTATCGGCTCATCTCACGATTGTCATATCTTAGTGTTGCGATCGACGCAAAATATTTACGAAAATAATATAAAGGTTGGACTGGATGGTCCGATGCTGCGGGAATACGTTTGATCTTGTTAATATGTGGTTTCACTGATGCGATTGGAAATCAAATGCAATTCCTTTTAATCAGTTTTAAAAGAAGAGGCCTTTACCCTGCAGTAGGACAGTTACAGGCTTATCAATAAATCAATATAAGTACTTAAAAAAAAATCAAACCTGACGTCCAAATTATTGAATATGGACAATCTATAAATTGAATTAAACAAACAAAATTCGAAATAATTAAGTTCGCGACCCCTTTATTGTTATTTTAACCTCATCCATCAAAAGATTAGCCGAAACTTAACTAACAATTAAATTAATGTCAGTGTCATATTTTTTAATCAATTGAGCAACGATGAATTTTAGATACCTATGACATTAAAAGCAAATCTGTTGATTTAGGTATATATTTTTTGTTATGAATATCATGTTAATTATCATTAATTGTGTCATATTTCTTGTGTTTTATAATTCTCTGTCTAACGATTAATAATTATAAACATTAAATTTGTTAGCGCCTTGAAGGGGTGTGGTGACATCTACCGGAGTACTGCCGCACTGCCCATGCCGGTCACATGTTCCAAACTTTGCAGCTTAGAAAGCATAGAAACTATACTCGTATCACCAATTTTTAATATATTTTATGTCATGTTTTTTACATGTTTCTGCACATGTTTTGCTTATGAAATGATTTCATAAGAAACTCGCAAAAACAACTGATGATGGATGAAGTTTTTGTCAAAAGTGGTTAAGCAATTTTATGGTCGACTATACAAGATCCTGCGTCAGAACCACACTCACCCGTATCCGTGATAGTGTTGATAACGTGACCGCTTAAGATTCACTTATTGTTCGATCAGCTTTTAAGATGCAGCTGATAAAACGCCCGATGTTGACAAAAGACGCAGCCGACCGCCGCTTTGTCATAATTCAGGGTTCTGTATGTTTTGGAGGTCTGTTATAAATGTGTTTGGGCAATTTAATTGGAATTTTTTATCTCACAAAATGGTTCGTTAAAACTTGTAGGTAATTTATTTTCAGAACTCTAAATCACAAGAAAGTAAAGAAATTGTGATTATCATAGTACAGACGTCAGCACATAAAGCTATCTAAAACTGTCAATTTTTTCAAGGCAACTTTGGACCTAATGCTTTAGCGAGAAAATTGAAAATGTATTAAAGAACTTGGCTCTGTCTGTACTGCGGTACGTATGTCGGTATGTCTATACTCTGTAGGTTACTCTGTATGTATATAAACGCGGGAACGACTTAGTAGAAGATTAGCTGATTACAATTTACACCTTAATTACTTACCTAAAACCAAACAGGATTTAAAAAAAGTATGGGTACCTATTATAATGACTATCCTTGAAATAGCAAGCGACATCGCAGCAGATTCAGACATAAATGACAGAATAAGCTTTACTCCATTCATAAAAGAGTCCTCAACAGCTTTAGATAGAAAGCTGTAAGGAGAATTGCGAGGCCTATGCAGTGAGAAAATATGTATTATAATAAAAAGGAGAGTAATTTTCTAGTCAAAAAGGTTTATTTTTAGAATCATAGAACATAATTTATTAATAGGTACAGAAAAAGAAAAATTATAAGACGAATACAAAAAGGGAACATTGTCATGCTACTTGACAAGGAAATTAATATTTTTTTCTATAACTTATTTTAAGTCAAGGAAATGTCAAAGTCGATAAATTAGGAAATCCTATTTTTGGACAATTAATAAAAACAAAAAGAACACGAGGAAACCTTATAAGCGAAGGAAAAATATGGTAAGTTAAATCATGATTCAAAAGACACGTGGCGGCATCTATTATCATAGGCATGTCATTGTTGTTTTACTAGGAAACAGTATTTTTTAACCTTTGGTCCGTTTCTGTATATCTAACAATGTGTATGCAAATTTTCAGGATATTAAGTGGTTTAGGCGTGAAAAGGTAACAAACAAATAGATTTACTTTCGCATATATTAGGGTAGAATTTATAGTACCTATGTCTTATAATTATTTAATAACAAAATTTAAAAAACAATTGAATCCCGCCCTGATTTGAACCGCTCTGACAACGCTCTGACCGCTAAGCTACCGTATCCACCAGAATCAGTAGAAATTTCAAACCTCTTTCTACGCCTAGGGCAGCGTGTGGTAATATCTATCGGAACACATTACGTATACGACTCAGTGCTCCAAACTTTGCAGTTTTAGAAGGCACCGATGCGATATTGATGCCGATTCTCTTGTACATCCCGCTAAATTAATTAGTCTAACTTTATCTCTTTCTAATAACCATAGAAAAAGGACAGCAACCTGAACTATCAAATTAGACGTGTCAAATTAGTCTACGTCCTTGCAATTTACATGAAATTAGACGAGACCTCTATGACATGCCGACTAAATTCTCGTTGATATCACGCAAATGGACTAGTTTAACAGCTCTAAAACTCTTCTAGCATTTTCTAATGATCTCTGTTAGAAAGAGAGGTAGTAAGTCTAAATTAGTTTAGAGCGTGTGCAAAAGAATTAGCACCATTAACAATTTTCTTAAATATTATGTAGTATATCTTACTTAACCAAGACCTTTTGTCTTTCGCCTGTAGCTGGCTATTCATCACTCCATAAGAAATGTGTCTCGTTTGATTTATAGCTGTTTATTTCTTTTATTACCTGATCCTGGACTGTCATTTGTGTATCGTTACGCCGTGTTAATAAAGTGGCATAAGCAATATGTTAAATGTTAACTTTTTCTGTTTTTTTCCCCTTTGAAAGTGAATTGTGTTGGTAATTTTGTATGGTTTTAGTTTCGTTTTTGTTTTCCTTAATGCTATTATAAGGTTTAAACGGAGCTTTGTAATCTTAAAGTGAATATATAGTAAAATATTATTATTTACAATTTTTACTAATATTATTAACTGGACTTTTCCGGGAGAACTGGGCTTTAGGGTTCTGAGAAAAATAGAAGGAGAGTTTTATTGTATTGTTTAGAATATAGTTATAGAGTATATAGTTTTTATGTTTAGGAAAATTTGATTCTTATGATGGATCCTATCGATTGGTGCCGTAAATTTATAGGACGCTATTTTTTCAGATTTTAGTCGGTTCGATGTCGCTAGCGTATTTAAAAAAAACTTTCAATGCAGTTTTGCTTCTTTTTAAAAATAAAGGAATGTTTCCTTTGAGTAAAATTTGCTATCTTTAGTATTTAGAGCATACTTTCCCCCCAGGTACGCTTCGAAATTTTTTATTTTGTATAGTGTGTCAAACGCGTTGGTACTTTTTTTTCATTTTATATCACTACATAGTATAAAACAAAGTCGCTATCCGCCGTCTGTCTGTCCCTATGTATGTTTAGATCTTTAAAACTACGCAACGGATTTTGATGCGGTTTTTTTTAATATAGAGTGATTCTTAAGGAAGGTTTATATGTATATTGCACCCGTGCGAAGCCGGGGCAGGTCGCTAGTTAGTAATACAGTTGTTATTACCATGGTCTCAACCACTTTCTATATTTTTCGATATGATCTGTAGCTATTTAAATAAATGAAGGTCGAACTTGGATAGTATACAGTAGATAGTATTGGAATACTACGTGTATTCGTATACTATCCAAGTTCGTTAACGTGTTTGAAAAAAAATTGTGTTACTGGTATTACGCGTACCGACATCCACACGAAATTGAAAAAAAAAACTAACGTATTATAATAAAATTCTAGGCAACACCTTAATAACTAAACTCAGGAAGACGATTCGCGACCAACATTCCTAACTTCTAAATCAACCATAATCAAACCGAATTATTATTCTCAATTCTGTTCAGAAATTCTCATAAATCGTTTATTAGCTGAGTTAAAATGACAACCCTTTTCACAAAGATCTTTTTATTTTAACTCAAAACAAACCGCAGTACGACCTTGAATTTTATTATAACCGATGTGATAAACTTTTATGGAATTCCAAATTTGATTGTGATTTTTGGTTACACTTTTTCTAACGTTGCGTTCTTGATGGCCAGAATTTATAAACGAACTAGTCCAAAATGGTTGGAATTTGACTGAAATTAACTCATTTGCGTGTGAGCACTATTATCTTGCAAAATTGGTAATCTCCGTTCAGATTGGCCCCTGGCTAAATTGCGATCAGGAAGATTTTTAGAAATATTTACAGACTACATGTTATTTTCTTCTAATCATGCTAGGATAATTTAGAGTGGAGAATAATTACTGAATAATGGGCGAATACTGAATAATATAACAAACAAAACTTTGTAAAACCTAAAATTTTGTAAAAAAAAACTATAAAGATATTTTATTTTTTAAATATAACAACACCGAATACGAAGCTCGTAAAATTTACGAGATGTCCGTATCAATTTTTATGACGAGAAGATTTTTTACGCAGCCTGGCAGCCTTATTCAATTTGATTACGTTAAACGTTGTCGAATACGAAATAATTGAATTACAATTATTGTCTCTTAAGCTGCTGGATGCAGGTTGCTTCCAACCGGCCAATCTGGAAGTCATTGGGGGAGGCCTATGTTCAGCAGTGGACGTCTTATGGCTGAAATGATGATGATGATGAAGCTGCTTATGTCGATCAGTACCAACCGAACATTTGTTTTGGAAGCTTTTTAAAATCAGTTCAATGTCATAAAGTTAAAACTTACAATTAGGTACTAGGTCTATAAAAATTTTGAAGTAGGTATTTAGAAATTACATCAACTTAAAGCACATGTAACGATTTTTAACCTCACCTTTTTAGGAAGTAGTCATTAATTTTCTAATACGCACATGAATTCAAAAAGTCAGAGGTGCGTGCCTGTGTTTCGAACCTATGACCTTAACTTGGCAGTCCAACAGTCACTACTAAGCTATCACTGCTCCAGTTAATTATATCTAACGTAGAGTATTAAAGATATACATTTTTAACAGCTACCGGTAACTTTATAATTAAAATATCTAATTCTTAACGCTACTGTGTAGTAAAATTCTCTTACAAAGATTTAAATTAAAACTATTTTAATTACGACAAACCTATTCTATCAAAACCAGTCTTCACTGCATCTGCATATCTCACATATATAAGGTTTAACTTTAATAATGCAAAATATTTAACGGGGTAGATCTATAGGTTATTAAGATGCCTTGTAGCTAAAAAAATCTTAACATTAACCAAATCACTGAATCAAATTAATCTCTGAAGTCACGTGACAACAACACTGGATACACAAACCACTACCTGATACTATGTACACATAACTACATAAGTAGTTATACAACAAACTAATTTTGCACGCGGACGCGACGTATGGTTAAAGCTTGCATAGAAAATACCAATCTACGGATACACAGACTACGAGTAGGTACCTGAACATGGTGTCTTGTATTCCTGATAACGGGGAGAATTTACAAATAGCACAAATCGTCTTCCTGGATCGTTTTTGCACCATCCCTGTGTGCATTCATCATGACAATCACCGCACGCCTTTCTTTTCGATGAAAACATTATTGTATTACCATCGTATTATTAATACATTTGTTCATTCACGTAGATCATGGTCATTTCTAGCAGTGATACTAGTTTAAATAATGATAAATAAATACCCATTAATTATTTACTTCACTTCTTTTGAATGGCGTGTGAAAGCCCCAAATTATAACAAATTAATTACAAAAGTAAATAAACTTGCACGAGTTGTAAATAAACATTGACACCTATCAAAGGGAATTTTTTTCCTCTAATCTCCATGGATTACACAATATCATTTATCAACAAGAACTTTTTAATGTAGGTATGGCAAAAAGGAGTCTGAGGCGGTAACAGCTGAAACCAAAAATAAAAATCTTTAAGAAAAATAACTAAAATAACTTAAAAGTGAATCATTGGATTAAATTGATGACGAAAAATTCGTTACAGAAATGTGTAGGTGAGGTGACCAAATAACTTTGTAATTTTGAGTTGTAGTATGTGAAGTGCGCTAGTGGCGCCCTCAATTATCACTCTTTTTTTGCCAAACTGTACTACGTAGTAGTACGTAGTCTGAATTATAATTAAATGCTAGCAGCTCTTACAACTACCTACTCTCTTACGTCGATCATTCATAAAGGTAGACTGAATGACCGACTGATCATTATTAAATTTATTACCTTATTTCAATATGCCTAAGCTAAGATTCATCAAATTCAGATTCACTCACTTTATCATGACTTCCACACGTAAGTTGACACAATAATCTCAATTTGGTGCTACTTACGTGTTTTTTTGTACACTTACCTAGCTTTTTTTGCCACTTTTCAGCCGCTTGCAAATGCAATAGTAAAAACCTACACTTAGAACAATCACTGCATAGGTAGGTGCTACAGTTGCACCTACCTATGCTAGCCGTATTAAGTAAAGGACTTAGATTAATTAGGTACCTATCATACTTTTACGGGAAAGGCACTTATGTTAAGTTTTTAACAAATGAAGTCGTATATCCTCGGGACCTACCTACTTGCGCTAAAACATAATGTAATGAGTAGATTGCGAGTAACTTTTTTAAAATGGCATGTGTCAACTGTTCCAGTGTTATTTTGGTATTTGTAAAATCAAGTGCAGTAATAAATTGTAATCTAGGTAGGTAAGTGTTTAATAATGCACACTGAAGTTATTATTAGTAGCTCGTAGTGTTCACGCTCATGCGTGTTCGTGATTACTGCTGCGCTAGTCATGTGAATAAATATCAAAACTCATGGATGCTCACGTCTACTGGTAGTGATCCAATCTAAATGTTCTGACTCTCATTGTTGCTGCACAGATGGCGAGACTGGTGTTCATGATCTACGCAAACAAATGTATCAATAATACGATAGTAATACAATAATGTTTTCATAGAAAAGAAAGGCGTGCGGTGATTTTCATGATTAATGCACACAGGGATGGTGCAAAAACGATCCAGGAAGACGATTTGTGCTATTTGTAAATTCTCCCCGTTATCAAGAATACAAGACACCATGTTCAGGTACCTACTCGTAGTCTGTGTGTCACGTGACTTCAGTGCAGTGGTCAAATTTATTAATTTTAAACATTATGAAAAATATTTGGTTAATGTTAAGATTTTTTTAGCTACAAAGCATCTTAGTAACCTATAGATCTACCCCGTAAAATATTTTGCATTATTAATGTTTGACATTGTATAATCGATTCGTCATACCCATCATATATATCGTTAACAGAATAGGCCCTCCATTGACGTAGTCATTGAGACTTTTTTATTTAAAAAAATGCCAGGAATGTCGGATTTCTAGTAATAATTAATTTTTGTATTTTATGTTTTATGGGATACTTAATATTTTACTAAAAGATATTTTTGTAAAGGAAGTGTTAGAAAATTTTAAGTCACTAATGGAATTGCTGGTTCATTTGACCCTTTTGCCCTGCAGTGGGTACGGGCTTGTAACAATAATAATTATTATTATTAAATTAAGAAAGTGAAATTAAGTGCCGTGTGGTTTCCGGTCCAAGAGTAGAACCACACCTAATCGTCCCGAAGTTGTCGTAAGAAGCGACAAAGGGAAACATCCAGATTCTGTGTAACAGCAATCATCTGCAACTGCGATCGCCAACCCGCTTGCCCAGCATGTGATTATGGGTAAATACCTTTGCTGGCCTGGGCAAAGGCCTGATGATGACTAAATTTAGAGGGACCTAGTATGAGTGGAGTCTCCATGGAGTGACAATTCTCAGACTTCGTCATTTGAACACGACATCATCTTATTCGTAATACCGTCTGACGTCTATTACAAACCTCTTAACTTTTAAATTAATGCTCAAACTTTGTAATTTTTTTGAATATTTAAACAATATTTTCACTGATTATTGGATTGTTTTGAGAAGATTTGGTAATTATTAAAATAATACTCAACATCCCTAATTTTGACTAGAAAATAGTTACAGATTACCTGAAAGGCTACAACACATTGTTAAACATCTGCATTTTATGATTGTCAATTTTAATGTTTTTATTTTATAGTTTACATTAATTTATAACATAAAGTATATTCAAATTTATAGAGCTATAATACCGTTTTCACATTTAAGTAGTTTCTTATGACGAGACCGCCCTGATATCAACGTAGGCGTTAGGTTGAGGCAAAGGCATTGAAATACCGTAAATCGTCACTATAGTACTTTATTTATCAAAGGGATGGGTGGGCTGAGGCATAAAATAGACTACAGAAGGCCAATACAACGTCACAGACACAGTATAAAAAACAAGAGAAGAAGAACACAACAAGAACAAGAGTATAATAAATAAGAGTCGTGATAGCCTAGTGGTGGTGACCGTTGACTGGCAAGTCAGTGGTTTCGGGTTCGAACCCAAGGCGCGCACCTCTGACTTTTCGTAAATTAAGTGCGTTTTATAAATTAATTATCACTTACTCCGTGCCTCGGAATGCACGTAAAGCCGTTGGCCCTGCGCTTGATCTCTTTCCGGTCGTGTCGGATTGCCGTCCCATCGGACTATGAGAGTGAGGAAATAGAGAGTGCATCTGTGTTTGCGCACACACTTGTGCACTATAATATCTCCTGCGTAGTTGGCTAATCTCCGTTGAGATTGGCCGCTGTGACCGAAATTCGGTCAGGAAGATATTATATTATTATTATAATAAACTTACAGTACTGAAACTACGTACAAACATTCGAAAACAGCACACTCACACAAACAAGCGCAACGACGCGTTTGTTGATACTGCGAGTACCGCGACGTTCGCTCAGGAGTCTCGTCGTCACGCAATATTACGCATGTTTGTGTGAGTGTGCCGTTTTGAGCGTTTGTAGATAGTTTCCGTACTGTATGTTTATTATGCTGTGTCACAGTATAAATATATTTAGTCTTTTTCCTCGTCTACGTGGTCTCTCTGTTTTAATAGTTCTAGAAGCTCAAAACCTTCTAGCGCTTTGGTTCCTAACCTTCTCAATCTTGTTTCCCCTGTCATTTAGCTAGGAAATAGAACCTCCACGCCCCCCTCACAGTACAATGCTTACATCATCCTCCTAGCCTTTTTATTCCCAAACTTTATTGGGGTCGGCTTCTAATCTAACTGGATGCAGCTGAATATCAGTTTTCTACGGGACGACTGCCTATCTGACCGCAACCCAAAGAGATACGATAGGTTATTCTAAAGTTAGATCAGTTGTCAGAATTTTATAAGGGTAGTACTGACTCCCTTTAACGACTTTCAATGATATTTATTACAGCCGGGGCCAAGGGCTTAACGTGCTTTTGGAGGCACGGAGCAGGTGATAATTAGTTTATAAAACGCACATAACTTACGAAAAGTCAGAGGTGCGCGCCTTGGGTTCGAAGTCGAACCTGAAACCTCTGACTTGTCAGTCAACGGTCATACTCAGCTATCAAGACTCAGCACAGTGCATACATTTTAATTACAAATTATCTTTATTAACTTAAAAAAAAAACTCAAAAATATTGAGTAAAGCTTACTCAATATTTTTGTGTTTTCATTACATCATCATCATCATCATTTCAGCTATAAGACGTCCACTGCTGAACATAGGCCTCCCCCAATGACTTCCAGATCGGCCGGTTGGAAGCAACCGGCCGATTACGTTACATACCTGATTTTAAAGTCCAAATATCTTGGCACTAACTCCAAAACGAATACCGAATTAATCAACAGATATTGCAATAAAAAACATGCTTCAGAAGTGAAACCGTCTAAACAAAAACTCCTGATTAATCTAAACACATTCAAACAAATTGGTCTTATAAAATACAAGGGTAGAAGCACATGTAACTGTCTCACCAACCATGGCCGCTAATTGGGCGGTATACCTCGTAAACAGGTAAGCGATCATCACTTTCAAAACCTTAATTAAAAACGGTTTACAACTATCGTAAATATGTCCGAATGATTTTATATCGTGAGGCGTTAGAATGGAAGCTTTGAAACTGTTTGTCCATTTGAGAGCAGAATTTCTTTGAGGCATTGATTCTGGAGTTTGTTTCAGCGAAGGAAAGTCGACTAGGAAAGATAATACATGTAAGTCCGGTAACCTCTATAAGTAGTTGTAAGTTTAAATTTAAAAAACCCCGATTAGAAAAACCTTTATTTTTTTTGCGAAATAATCAAAATTAGTTCATCCGTTTGGGAGCTACGATGCAATTGACCCACATGATTGATGCAATAGATACACATGTTGCGTATAAAACCCCTTTTGTTTAAAACAGGGTTAAAAGGGGGTAAAACTTGTAGAAGGAGGATGTAGGAGTTAGGGGGTAATCCTGGGCTCTCAAACTACTAAATCGATACAAAGTGTGACTATCCCTGAGTATTAAAAGCTAAATTCTGTAAAGCCCTACTGCAGGGAAAGATCTCTTCTTCCGTATAAAACAATATAAAACCCGTGAACGCTAGCAAAGTGAACTTTTTTTTAGTAAAAATAAACTTCGAATACATGCTAGATGCGTTTTAAAAATGATATTAAGTAAGCAATAGGTTACATCTCTTGCATTCTAACTGCAAAATGAGACATGCTAGCCCTCTTGTACTCCGTGCCTACAAGGGGGTAAATAAGACTACTGTCTGGAACGTTTGAATGTAAAAGAGAATTTCTATTGCACGAACAGGATTACAGATATTGGATGAGAGGCATCATGCCTTTAACAAATAAGGTCGCAAGTTCAAATCCTGCTTGTAATTGTTTTCTCTTTCTACGAAAATTTGAGTGAGAGGAAATGCTTCGCAAGAACTTTTCCTATAGACTTACCTATTGAGGAGTAAAACTCCTCTCACCTTCTTTTCTGTGCTTGTTGCATTAAAGCTTTTTGATGGCTGTTGGCTATTTTCATCAAACTCCAGTTTACCAATTATTTAATATTCGACTCCATCGCGCCTTGTTCCGAGGACCGGTAGCCGTCATTAGGCCCGCGAACTTATGACACCAATTAAATTGGTCCCTATATATCATTCCGTCAGTCCGTCTGTCTGTACAGTTTTATTGTATACAGTAGCAACAATAAACATGTGAAACGATTGTTATTTGTGTATGTCGTAAATTCGTTGTTGAAGTTTTCTGTGACGTAAGTGGTAGGTGCTGGAAGTTTTGTGGTTGGATTTTTAAAAGTTAGAATATCCTTTTTGGATGGCTTAAGTCCGAAGGCTTAAGTCCAATGGCTGAACTACATAATTTTAAAAAAATATGTCGCGTCGAAGACATGAAATATGTAAAAAACATACATCAAATATATTAAAAAATTGGTGATATCGTTTCTATGCTTTCTAAGCTGCTAAGTTTGGAACGGGACCGACAGTGTGGCAGTACTTCAGTAGATATCACCACACGCTTTTAAGGCGTTAAGAAAGAGATTCGTAATTTCAACGCAGGACTCGCTAAGCATCCTATCAATGGTCGAGACGGTATTGAATCTATGCGTGATAACCACCGCGGTACAGCACAGCCTAGCCTGCCTCACAAGCTCCTCTCTTATATCCTCGATTATATCTTCCAAATAAAAGTGTCACAATTACAACATTGTTTTGAACACCTGGCCATTACTCATAAAGGCACGCCATACACAATGCCTTATTAACAGATACCATCGCTTTCGATTAACATTCCAAAATGGCTTCCGGACGAGTGACGTAAATGTCAAAATGCCATTTTTGTGCCAGCTCAGACCCGTGAGAGCTGTCTGGTGCTCGTATGGGATTGTGGTAATGAGATTCAGTCCTTTATTTATAAAAATACTTGTCATTTAGTCATTTGAATTTTTGATTATATTTTTTGAGGACACGATTGGTGCAGCGTGAAACTTATTCTTGGCAATAGGTTAAAAAAACTGAATAATAATATCAGTTAAAAGAAGTACCAAAAGTTATTGATATCCTCTTTACGAAAGCGTGATAGCCTAGTGGTATGATGAAGCAGGTGATAATTAATTTATAATACGCACAATCGCACATAACTTACGAAAAGCTAGAGGTGCGCCGCCTTGTCGAACTTACGACCTTTGAATTCGCAGTCCAACGGTCATACTACTGCTTAGACTACTTAAGGGGTGCTGTCTATGATGATCATGAGTACCTAGATTAAATAAGGTATATCGCAAAAGCCACATGCGAGCTAAACATCATAACATAACTCATAGAAATTAGAAACAAAATCAAAATTCAAGCGGGACACCGCGCCGCGCGCCGCTTCGTCTACCATACGTAAAACACATCTCCCTTGGCGATCCACTCCTCGATTTAGTGGATACCTGCGTTTTCAAATTCTCATAAACTAGAACTTTTAATTTTTGCTTATTAAAATAACCATAGATATTTAAGTTCATGAATAATACCTCAATAAATTAATAAGGAACTGAGCTTTGGTCAGAATTCAGTTGCAAATATTCTAAAAATGTCGACACAATTCCTTTTTACGATTAATCAGCTTAAAGGCGTCCAAATTAAATTAGGTTTGAATACAACTTTAATTTTGCAACTGTTATGGTGATTAACATTCGTATTGTGTAAGGAGTAAAGTTCAAATTGCGTTTTCATGAGGGTAAATGTAAATTGTAAAACTTTTTTAAGGTTTAGGTGAACACTATATCAATAGGTGTTTTAATTAGGTACAAATTAAATACACTGTTTTGTAATGAATCAAGTAATAGTTCTGTTTATTTTACAACAAATTTTTTAATGTTTTGAAGTCGGTTTTTAATCATTAGTAATCCTAATCTTAACTTCCTTACTAATATCAATATTATATTCCTACTAATATTCTACTTATAAATGTGAAAGTTTGTGAGGATGAATGGACGGATGTTTGATACTCTTTCAAGCAACAACTACGGATTTTGATGTAATTTTACAATAATATAGCTTATACGTCAGAATAGTTTGTTTATTTGTAACCTTTTCACGCCTAACCCACTGGGTCGATCATCCTGAAATTTTGCATATTCGGTGTCAGGTGTACAGAAACAGACATAGGGTATCTTTCATCCCGAAAAAATTCTGTTCCCGAGGAAAACCACAACAACATTTTTATGATTATAGATGGCGCTACGTGTTGGCTATTTATCACCATACCTACTACGCAGGCGAAACCGTAGACGAAAGAGTACAAAAACTCTGAAACCAAGCGTTTACCAGTTTTTTTAACAAGTTAATCTTCTCAAAAGCCTTGCTTTCCACCCTTGTCTTGCTACCGTGTTCAACGTATGACGTCACACTCCAGTAGGTTGTATCAAGAGCGACCCGCTAATATGTCCCTGTCCACCGCTACGAATGATGCCAAACCGCATCATTAAGGGTCCATGCGTAAAATATTATCGTTTTATGTTTCTTGTTAAGGTACTAGTTCACTGATTGAGGGGTTGTTAAAGGATTTAAGAATGGTTTGTATGTACTAATGGTACAGTTGTGGCAATGATACCCTAAGTATGGCTACAGGTTCGAACCCAGACTCACACCACTGACTTTACATAATCACAATGGTATTATCAAATTGAACTTATAACTGTGAACTATAAACATCGCTAGGAGGAGCTATGTTAGAGGCTTTTAGTAGGATTTATTTTTTAATAAAAAAATTATACTTCCCATGGTTAAATGTTTTTTCAATAATAAAATATTTGCAAGCAGTACACACGGGTACACACCAAGCTATAGATATTTTACCAGTATGAACTGACCTCGCATTGTATAGACTCTTCGTACAACAAGATGTCAGCTTATACTGGAAATGTATAACCTGATGTGAACCCGTGTGTACTGCTTGCGAATATTTTATTATTGAAATAACATTTAACCATGGGAAATGTAATTTTTTTATTTTAAAAAAAACCATTAAAAGCTTCTAACATAGTTCCTCCTCCTCGCGATGTTTATATTTCACCGTATAATTGGGCCTGCTATTAAAATATACCTATAGAGAAATAAATCCATTAATTGTTCGTAGATAATAGCCAATTTCCCAAGGATTGAACAATGTAGTTCTTTCTTCTATCCCGTGTAGACTCAAGTAACAGTTGATTCCCTTTTATGTCTCATTTCTTGTTCTTTGAAACTTTAAAGAACCTAAAACAATAATGTAGCCAATCATAAATCGTTAGTTATTCACAGCAGGCCATTAACGACAATATCATTTGTTTTTACTACCCAATAACACAAAACTATTGTTTTTGTCCTAAAACAACATCTACAAAACATTTCGCACTGGTCTGTGGCCGCCTTTAACAGCATACTTATTTTATTTGTCTCATAATGGGCCCGACCTAAGGCGAGGAGCACACGCGCAGCGGGGTGGCTCAAAACCACTACAACCGCATAAATTCAACATTTGTCACGGCATTAACACTCGAAAAAGGGTTTTTTACATGTCACCCTCGTATCCGGTAATCTTGGACTCATATTATGAATATTTTTGCTTTTTAAAAAATCCTTTTGTTGTTTGCCGTGGAAAATGGTGATGTATAAAGGTTTGGGTAGCTGGTATTTTTCTCTTTTTTGGTTTTTATACATTAATAAATGTTGAATTTGGTTGTGTGTTTAATTGTTGAACATGAAAAGTTGTGTGAATTTAAAAAGTTTTTTTTTATAATAAAATCTGAAAGTACCTACCTACTTATAAATTTCCTTAAAGATATAGATCAATATCACGATTATTTTTTTTAAATTCAATTTGATACTTAAAAAGTGATTAATTGTAATAAATACGTTTTTATCTATTATCTACATTCCAACAATTAAAAATCTGCAGTCAGACATGAATGATGGATAACAAAGTTCCACAATAAATAGAACACTTACAAAAATTGCAACGTTTAATAAACGTTCGAACAGCATATGATTTATAGAAATCGCGTAAACACCACCATTAGGAACCATCTGTACAATAAATAATAAAAATAATCGAATTTACACGCTAACAGTACAAAGCGTAGTACAAGCAATATTGTCTATCTAACAATAGCATGAATAGACGCGTTAAAAATCGCGAAAAAATCGTCGAATCGAGTAAAGAGCGATTGTTGTGCAAACTTATTCGATACGGTTAAATGGGGCGATGTAAACGCGACGTCATTTACCCGCGCATGTGATCCATGCTTAATGATTTAGAAGTAATATTTTATGCCGTTATATTTGATTTTGAACTTTATCTCTTCGTGATAGAGTTAGTTTTTTATGTTGATATTCTGAGTGAAAATTTGAAATTATTATAAAAATGTAAACCAAAAAGTACTGTTTTTTTTTCTTATATCGGCGCTATTGATCAGTAAAATGCATTGGATCGTTGTCGGTTTCTTTGCGCAAATCCACTCATGCGCATTCAAGTAGGGTATTTTGGAGTTATGGATCATAATAGTTTCAGGATATGATATGATATTTCCGTTTCATAAGTGGCGGTGCCTTTTGAAACATAATTATTTATTTCCTCCATTGAAATATTGTAAATTATAATCTATTATAAAAGTATGGATTTGTATAGGTTTAATCTCCTAAACTACCGCTTGGAAAGAATAGATAATCCTATTCTCTATTTAATATCACAAGCGCATCACAAATCGCGCACTTTTAAACTATTTAATCAGTTACAACCCCCTGTATTATTATTCAAACTTAAAAAAGCATTCGGTCTAAAAAGCCTGGTATCTATGTATCTGAATAGTTTAAAAACACGTCACAAAGGCGGCAAACACTTAATTACAGAATATCGAACAAAAGAAAAACGACGCAAATAATCCGTCTATTAAGTTCCATAACACCCATTTTATTGAGATACGATCGAACTACTAAAGATACGACATACATACGCAATCAAAAGGAATGCGCCGCTCTAACACATAGGAAAAAACACATGTAACTAATAAAAACAAAATAACACTAAGTAGAAAGAGAAAAAAAACTTCATTGAACAAGCGACGTGGACATCGCTAAAGCCCGTTTGAATCCAAGAGAAAAATACATATTTTTTCTAGTTATGCAAATTTCAACTTTGAGAGCATTCAAATTAAGTTTATTTAAAAATGACTAGAACTATTGAAAAGGTCACAAAAATATTGAAATTACAAGGGAAATTTAACTTTGTAGAAACGTAGTAACGTTCTTTTTCCTGGAATATAGTCTATAGCTTGCTACCAAATTAAATTCAACAAACAAAATTCGACTCTACTCAATTCGTAAAAGAGTTCCAAATCCCGAATCTAAGTATTCCAAGCGGCAACTGACTCGTACACCTGTTAAAAACCTTTAAATCCTTTACATATTTTTATAACACATTCTTTTGAGCGCATTCTTTTTAAAAATGATTTTCAAAAGAGGGTAGGATGATAAATAACGTATGATATTTGATTAAAATGACACAGCAGTTTGGCGGTGCTACAATGAATGCTTCTGAGCTTCTGAAATTGAGAGTACAATGAGTTTCATCATTTATTTCTCAGTAAATTTCTTTTACCTCGATGATATGATGTCTGATTGTAAGAGAATAATGGGTTCCGTAATGAATCCAGTCACTTAACTATTGAGTGAGTTTAGACATTCCTTCAAAAGTATGACTTCACTATACTTTCATTTGTATTCCCAATCTTTTGATAAAGATGAATCTGTATTTATTTGTGGTAGGAGAACTGACGGATGACGATCTGAGTTAAATGATTTTCGTATTGATGAAGAAGCTACTGAAGCAAAATTATCATTAAAATATAATTATTTAATAAGAACATTTAAAAAATTAACTGATACGGATGGGAAAAAAAAATATTATCATTAAAAATCACTAAAATCACTATTAAACTTGACACTGACAATGAAAATTGGAATAATCATGTCCTAATCAATAGTATTAATAATTATGTAAGGGATGAAAATCATACAAACCCTTTTCATTTATTCAATTTTCATTCACAAGCATTTTTTATGTGGATTAGCAAAATACGTTGTTACTTGCTTCTAAACGTAACATTTGGATTTATAATAACAATGTACTCATTCTCTAACAAGTATAAACCCAAAAATACTCTCAATGATGTCACCTTTCATCTTTCACCATTCATCCGTTTGGGAGCTACAACATCCCTCTTTTTTCGTCGATGGATTAAAAACAATAAAGTAACTCTTTTTGTAATTACAATTTATTGTTTATCCAAAGCTTATTGAATTTACTTAGACACTATTTAAGCCTTTGAACTCTAAGGATTGAAATATCAGTACAAGTGCTTCTTGTACGGTATGGCGTCGATCCGTCTGGTGCGTTCCCAAACTCGTTTGGACAATACGTTATACAACCCGTAACAATCGTAAGCTGTGGGCTAACTGTGTCCTTTTTTATCACCGGGGACAATTGTATACCGATCGATTGTATTTTGTATAGCAGATTTGTAATTACGATCGATTTTAGGGTTTGCGTTAGTAATAACGGATTTTTTTTTCTTGTGGTGCAATTTAATAATTGGGTTCAATTTTTCAGTTTTTTGAAAAGGAGGTTCTCAATTCGATACGTATTTTTTTTAAACCAATTGGGCGTGGCACCGACTCCAAAGCCGAACTTATTTGTGTTATTTTTGGTTTTGAAGACAGTTTTATGTTTTTGTTAAAAATGTTTAATCAAGTCATCAACTTATACATTTTCATGAATAAAAGCAAAAATCTAACTCTTTAGTTGCAAATAAAATTTAAATAAGTTGTTTATTATATAACAATTTTCTTGTGTTAGCCTATAAATGCAAAGACCTTTAAAATATGTTTTCCCCACAATTATCTGCATCTACTAATGAAGTTATGTCGTCACCCCAAAACCAATTATTTCCTAAACATGCTTTCAAAATAACAAAGTCACCTCTTTAAGAGACGAAAAACATATCCAAATTAAACTCCTATGCAGTGCTAGTAATTACAGACGGTGAATCCAAACAACCGATTTGTAGGTCGACAATTTATCTGACATACTAAATGTCGAATTTAAATAACGTATCTTTCATCACAACTGCTGCAATCCTTTCAACTACATCTCTATTAACCTCTGTATCAACACAATAAGGTTCAGAATCTAGATTTTTTACTGCATTTGGAATTTGGTCAGCTACTTTACAAGTGAAGATTTTTTCTACCGTACACCATTAAACTGTAATGAGTGGACTATGAAGTGGTACTTTGCGTACCACGTGCCACTCACAATGTACCAAAGAAACCAACTACCGTTCGTTTTAATACAATAGTTAAAAATAATTGTACAATTAACGTCTTGGACTGAACGGGTGGAGTTAATGGCTCTTGAGACAGCGTATAAGTAATTGGAAGTCATGACTTTTTCTTTGTGGAAATATTAATTTTAATTTAAATTATAATAACTCTTTAAATGTTAAGAAGTGATTGTGTAGGAATTTTGAACAAAGCTTTTGTGAAACGCTTTTTATTATTTGTATCGCTAAGTTGATCTAATGGACACTATACATCATTCATAATTTCATGATGATTGTACAATATATTACTTGCTACGTGTACTGGCTTAATTATTTGTAAATTTTCCATTAAATTAACATTATGGTAAATTGGAAAACATCTTGTTATCATTATGTTAGCCTAAAACATTAACTATAACAATTTGTAAAGCTGATATTTGGTGTAAAAATTTCCTACCAAACCCTCTCGGGGCTTCGGCCAAGTAATTCTAATTTAACTCGATCGCAGCGCCACCTACCGGGATCAATTGTGAATATAAACCATCCAGGGACGTGGGTCACTGGATGGACCGATTTTGATGGCATTTTTGTGTAGATTTCTGTGGAAAAACCCACACAAAAGTGCCATCAAAATCGGTTTAGCCACTTTAAAGGAATTAAAGAAGCCAGATTAATGGATAAGTTGCAACTGCAGAATAAATTGCAACTAAATATTTCCATCCGGTTTTTCAGCAACCCCGTACAGCAAATATTTTATTTTTATTAAACTGACAATATAGTTACCCATAACACTTCTAAAATGTCAACCATACAGATCCCATCTACAAGACCCCACTCTAAACCATAGAATCAAAGTTAAAGTCCAAATTAAAATCCCATTCAGACCTTTTGTTATCTGACCGCGATCGTAATAAGACAAGAGAAGCTAATTCTATAAAAGCAAAGGGTGTCATACAATAGATAAACGATAATAAAATACCAACACTAGCTTACAGTTAGAATAATAGAGAAACAGACAATACTAATCCTTGTTTAGACGAAATAAGTGTCATAACGAATTTCAATGTTGATCCAAAGATTTGTGCAGCAAAAATAATTCCGTATGTTTTGAGATATAGGATCAGTTAATTTTTCTAGTCTAATGCCTTTTCTGAATTGAATGTTATAGTTTTACACTAGGGGTGTCCGATTCTACCAATATTCTCACGGCAAACTATTTCTTTTTTTGCTACCGATAAATAAAAACGACGTCAAATCATGTTGTTCTTAGGGATTAAAATCTAGTTATAGTAATTCTTTCGTTCCAATTTTTTTAATAAGTATTTACAAATAAATTAAAACCTAAACTACATTATTTTAATCTTTGAACGCTTCCAAAAGCTTTTAGTTTTAATAAAACATGAATGGTCATTATACTTCTAACATCAATATTGTAATAGCTATAAAGAACATACTAAGTACATACGACGATCACCAATGGTGGCATACGTAGAAGCAGACAAAACCAACAGCGTCATAATTGCTCATGTTTATATAACAGAAGCCATTCACAAACCTACAGAAGCCGAAAGAAGATTTTAAACAAACACACCTTAGAATTTCTTTACATGGCCGTCTGTACAAAGAATGCTTCAAGTGGCCAGACCGACCAGACACCACAATGGTGGCCAGCTTGTGAAAAAACTAAATATTATCACGCACATCTTGACTCGCAAACAATGACTCTGAACAGCTTTTCTCCAATGATAATACCAGGCACATTATCAACTTTTGTTTCTATAACAACGATGCTGTAAAATTGGCCAATCATTTTTAAGGTCACGATTCTCAACATCTGCGCAAGACGAGAAAATTGTGCGCCCCGAGCAAACTTCGTTAGCGTACAGAGACAATTCCAGTTTCGCGAATTCTGATGGACACAATAAGACTCCAACAATTCCTTTCTGACAACAATAGAGTTATTGTCATAAAATAGCCAATAGGTACGAAAATGACGGGTTGCGAACGGCTTTGTGCGTACCGAACTTTCGGCTATTATGATGGATTCTTTGTTAGTGGATATCCTCGGGGAGTCGCGAGACAACGTTCATAATACCACCGTGAAACGTATTTATAAACGTTATGATATGAATGGATAATATGCGAGAAGCTATTGTGTTATTGTCGCGCGACAATGGTGGCAAATCGAGGCCTTGAGTTTGCACAATTATGAGATTAGACACTCGACGAGCAAGGATGCTGATTTGACACCAGATGTTATAAGAATTGACCCCATTATATGCTAACATCACAATGATGTACTAAACGAATATTCGCACTAACATGATCGCACAAAGACGGCTTAGATCCATATTTGATTAAAGATTACCAGAATAACTTGTATGTCGAGTCAACTTCAAGATTTAAAGTATTTATTCAAATATATACCCATACATAAAATCGTAAAACTCTTCTACAATGATCAAGATATGAGGTTTAATCTACGTTTTGAACGCCTTGTTCTATAGCCTGGGTGTCACCACCATGAGATGAAGCAGGTAAACTATGAATCTTTCAATACCTACACTTAATAGCAATGTTCATTATACTACTACAAGTAAATTGTATTTGATTTATTCAATCTAAATTATAGAAGTATTAAATAAACGAACTTTTTTTTTTCTGATTCGCATTTATGCTGTGTGGTTTTGAGTTTGTATCTTGCACTAGTTTTAACCTAACATGCAGATCTGAGATGTCTACTACCAGTGGTTACAGCAGCCAGCGCTTTGATGCAAATTACAGGTTGTCCATTACTGGACGTTTTTTTAATGAAATCATAGATCACAAACAAGTTGCCAGTAATTTTCACCTTTGCTCAAAGGAAGAAAGTTAATGAATTTTCCAGCAAAACATTAGATAATGCAGCGTGGAGTCACATACATGGTAAAAAATAACAGTTTTTTAGCCGAGCCGGGTAATAAAACTCAACGCCCTCCAAAAACAAAGTGAAAAACATAGGTAAGTAAAATACCACGGGCACAGCGCGCCGCCATTGTCCACAGAATAGAATAAAAGATAAAAGAAAAAGGTAAAAAAAAGATTGTGTCGTTTCTGTTTGAACAATGACGGTTGTCAGAGGCAGCCATGTTGGATTTGACGCGCGTGAGTCTGACAAACGGGATCGCATTCTAAATATAGATGTAGTAATTGTAAAATTTATTGTAAAGTTTTTGTTTAAATTATTTATATTTAGAGCAATTTTTTAATATTTGCAACCGGAGGACAAAATGCATGACAATGAAGCAAAACAGTATGAAGAAGTATACACCTCAGATTCAAAATAATGTCCCAGTAATTCTTCAAAATAAAAAACTTCGCTCAACGAATCAAAAATGCAATTTTACAGTTTTGCTACAATCTCATTTCTCTTATTTGACTCTCGTGTCATTTTAAGTCAATCCAATCTTGGAAACAAAAACCAGATAAGTTCTTTCTTTCCCAAAAGCGCAGTCAAAACATAGAGGCATCCATCGTAAGAACATTATTGTTGTTTTCCTCGGGAACATTATTTTTTCGTAATGAGAGTACCTACCTTACATCCCGATGTCCGTTTTTGTACATCTGATGACGTATATGCAAAATTTCAGGATGATCGATTCAGTGGTTGAAGTGGTTTAAACAAACTTACTTTCGCATTTATAATATTAGTTAGGATTAAAAGTTATCAACGGTATAACGGAAAACGTGACATTTCTATATTTAGTGTCTTTGTACTGTTTTTATGTAGCACGAAATTTATTTCAGATCTACATTTATAGCTATATCTAAAACCTACTTACCAGTTTTTTGACAAATGTTACGCCAGACCAGAAGATAATTAATTTCTTATCTTGACTCACGCGTTCGCCACTCGTTTTGAGAAAAACGTGCACTCACAGCAAAAACCAATTGCACAGAATAAATTATATGTAGCGCCAACCACTATTCTCTACTCTAAAAGTCACAGTTCACTTCTTAATAAAAATGAATTATTATTATGCAAACTGATATCAGTAGTTACTTTGTATTTATCTTATTTGCATGATTTGTGATTGGTTTTCTACTAAAATATTAACAAACATTGCTCTATCTTAACACGCAAAGTCTAAAAATTAGCAGTTCAACGCCAATGGACACTAAAGTTCTTAAAGAACAAACAAAAAATCTGATCCATCACCAATTTTGATCGATTCTACAAAATATTTATCAGAATTTTTAAGTAAACTAGAATGTATTTTGCATTTTTTATTAGAAACAAAAACTATGTTTCGCTTCAACAGTCAAATCAATGAACGTGCTTCACGAATTTAACGATTTGCGTTAATATTTCCACTTCGTTAGGCGATTTTGCGAAAACTAATGTTAGCTGGACACGATTCTCTAGTCATTTTATGCTGTACCATTTTTGTTTTGCTGTTTGCTATGATATTGCACGCGATTTGTATAGTGCTTCTTTATTCCTATTTCATGCCTTGTTTTCTTTGACTAAGTATACCATGCAATATTTCCCTTTTTTGGAATGTCTAACACGATTGTATTTTATTCAAATAATGACTAAAATAAAATTCCGATAAGTATCTGGAATTCTAAGAAAAATTGAAGCTAAGTTAACTCCAGTAATAATGTGGCTAGAAATTGGTTATAAACGAAATATACTAAGATATAATAACGAGAAATGTTTGATGAAAAAAAAAACATAATTTATACCTACAATCAAAATGCTATCATAGCGTTAAAAGTCGTAAACAATCGTACTAACGATACTTATGCAATAACTACATACAAAGCAATTTATCTTTCACCTTTCCATAATACTGCAAAAGCAAATGAATGACTAATTCTTATTCTCACAGAAGCTTTTCTATCAAAAATAACATTCTACAACATAGTGTCGCCATATTGAATTCTAAGATTGCGTGCACAAGCCTTTGTCACTTTTTCTTTTTATTTTTTTAGTGACAAAGAGATTTGATACGTCGTCGGATTTCAATGAATGGGTTTTTGATTTTTTTTTCTTTTAATTTTTGACACCTGAGTCCTGGCATCCCTTTTTGGGTAAACTGCTGATCAATTTTGTTTCTTTTGTTGATAGATTGAAGGTTTTGTCCGGATGCGAGAGCTTTGGTTTTCGAACGAGTATCATTCCATTGATGTTCAAGATTGCTAGTTATCATAATCATTGAAAGGATACAAAAGGAAGCTACTATTTTGTAGAAAAATCGCAAATGTGAGTAATATTTTTAGTAATAGGTTCGAAGTTCGAATAGTTTAAGTTTAAATTTAAGTTTTTTTTGTAGAATGAAATATTTGGAAAAGCCGACCAGCCATTCTGCTAAATGAGCTTTTCCATGTACCTACCCACTCGTATACTATATTATAACTATTCAGACTTGCATTAGATCGAGAAAAATTAGAAAATCAGACCGGCGACTTCTAATGGAGAGGCATATCAAGAAGAAGACCCACTCGTGCTATTGAAATTATCTTATTCGCAAAAAGTTAAAGACCTCTTGTTCAGTAAGCTTAAATCCTGCTCATAATAGTTTCTTTTTAAACTTAAGTTAACTTTATTCTTTACCAAATCATATTTATCAAGGATATAAGACTTATCATTCATAAATTGTAATTTAGAAATTTAATCATTATGCAATCATGCAGCACAACAAATCATTTATAGCAAATGTTTCCTCATACATTTCTTTCATCATCATCATCATTTCAGCCACAAGACGTCACTGCTGAACATAGGGCAAATTACTAAATTGCTTTACAATAACATTATTATATTAAAAATCTATACCTGGGAACATTACCAACAAGCCTTTCACACTTATTACTATTAACTTATTTAGCAACAAATTCATTACTCCCATTAACCCGCCCATTTTTCTCATGAACCATCATTGTTTTCTACTTAACTTGTAACTTGAGTTCTAAGTTAGTATTAACAAGTAATGCTGCTGAGTCTTCAATCTTCTCTGCGTGAGGAAACGCCTACCGTTGGAGAGGTGTTCGTTCAAAAGTTGCAAGTTTTTCGTCAAGAATGGGGGACGCCCCGCTGTCAGTTCTCAATGGATTTTGTTGTACACTATTAGAGTTTAATTTATCGTTTTAAGTGACGAATATATTAATAAAATTATTTATTTTATTATGTGCGTTATGGTGGATAAGTTATATTTTTTGCTGTCTTCTTGAATGTTTATTTGGTAACACCATTTAGATACATACATGTTTAGATGCATAAGCGGCTATGAGCTTGCTATGATTAATCTGAAGCCAGATTCAAAGTCCTCTGTAACCTGAAGCAAAAATGTAATTTTAATAGTTGTATTATGGTATAGTTTAATTTTACTACTTCAATGCACCGTTCATATTTAACTATCCTATCCTACAAATAATAAAAACGTGAAAGATAGTAAGAATGTATGGACGAAGCCGCGAGCGGAAGCTAGTAAAATATATTTGGTAAAAAGAACAGTTTTTTAATATTGTGGAGAACCTTATCGTACTTTTGTTGTTTAAATATGAAGATCAAACTTTAATAAAGACATGATTATGGATTTACATTTTTTATAATATTATTAAACTGCACACTATCTTAAACATTAACCAAATTAGTCAACCGATTATCAAAAAGTAATTCCAGAGAAGTCTCTGGAAGTCCACGTCACAACATTGTACACTTTTGTGACATGAAGTTTAAATAAATAAATATTTTCAGCCACCTTGGCCACCACGCCTTCTCCCCAGGAAGCCATGAGAGAACAAGCCCATGTCTAGGAATGCTACCAGGAGTGCATGAGACCGTGGAAGTAGGGCGGTGCTGCTCATGCTGGGCTGCCCGCCCATTATACCCACTACGAGATTCCATTCACACGATTAATTTTGAGAATGGGTATGAGAATTTAGTTTTTGTGAACTTTTACAATATTTAAATTATATTTGTAAGGTAAAATTAAGTTTTAGTCGTGTTAGAGTCGCGGGTAACCGGTGGATGTAAGCGACCTTTGTTCAACAGTGGACGCCTTCCGGCTGATGATGATGACGATGAAGCAGAGGATGCAAGTTTTATAGAAATTTGTACTAGGTAACAGATTGAATGATTATTCAGAAATTAAATAAAAAAACAACCGTTAATAGGTCATAATGAAACAATAAAACATAATGGCGAACTGAACAGAAAAAAATTATTCAGTCTTTATGTTTTAGACTAATCGATGCTTATCTAATAATCTTAATCTAAAACTAAGTAAAAATTAAAATTAAGAAAAATTTCCTCGTAGTACTACCGTTCCAAACTTAAATCAACTAGTTTACCATCTCGACTCTTCCTTGACCGTCGTTTTAAAATACGAACACGCCTTTAAAAGAAATTAAAAATAATTTACTGACTAAGAAAATAAAGCACGGTCCACACCTTCAGCTTAAACCATAAAGAACATCTCAACAAAAAAACTGTCATAAACCTACAATCTAAATCAAATAATCCTACTAATGCAATCACTCTAACGCATTAAAAGCATTCAAATTCCCATACAAAACTTACTTACATAGAAAAATTATACACCCTTTGACAGTACACCGTGACATTAGCATAGAGCATAATTAGTAGCATTATATTATAGTTAGTACGGTGGGCAGTTATTTTAATTCAAAAATAGACAAAATGGAACACAATACTTAATGTTTACCTACTGTATGAATGTATAATTAATAATGATATATTGATGTGGTCATGAGAAAACGGAGAGAGATGAGATTACATTAGGTTAAGTGCGCAAGTGTGTACACGCCCTATGTTTAAACACGTGGGTGCTAGAGACTTATTCTAAATGTAAACGTAGTATAGACAAGATCTTATAGCGAAAAGTTTAGGAAGAATTGTGAAAGAAAAAAAAAATTAATAAAAAATAAAACCGACTTCAAAAGGAACTTAAAAGCTTGAAATAACTTTAAAACGTTTTGGAGTCGGTTCCAAGTCAAGTTCTTAATGAGAAGGTTAAAGAGGCTAGAACTTGACTTGGAACCGACTCCAAAACGTTTTAAATTTATTTCAAGCTTAAAGTTCCTTTTGAAGTCGGTTTTATTTTTTATTAATTATTTTTTTCACGATTTTTAGTGGTGCCTAAAACTAATCCCCCTTCCAGACTTTTGTGAGGCTAATATTTGAAATCCTTATGAAAAGCCCATTCAAACGATACCTCACACGATATTTTTTATCTTGGATGATTATAGGAGGGGCTGACCACGTATCCCCCCTCTTCCTCTTTACTCGTCAGCCATCGACTGCACGTATAAACAAAGCAATATTACTTGTTACGACAATTCTGCTATAATCCTACGAGGAGTTCCGTTTCATATCTCGTAAGTTCATGATCAGATCACGATAATATTTCTATGGAACCACCTCGGGAGTATACCCTTTTGATTACAAAAAGAATTTTGAAAATCGGCCCACAACTGAAGGAGTAATCGCGTAACAAACATACAAAAAAAAAAAAAAAAAAACATACAGTCGAATTGAGAACCTCCTCCTTTTTGGAAGTCGGTTAAAAAGTAGTAAGTATTTAATGTCCTCCTGACCGGTCACAGCGGCCAATAATATCGGAGATAAGCCGTCTACGTAGGAGATATTATAGTGCACAAGTGTGTGCACAAACACAGGTGCACTCTCTATTCCTTCACTCTCATAATTAGAGCGAGATCAGGCGCAAGGCCAACGGCTTTACGTGCTTTCCGAGGCACGGAGTAAGTGATAATTAATTAATTTATCATACGCACATAACTGACGAAAAGTCGGAGGTGCGCGCCTTGGGTTCGAACCTGAGACCTCTGACTTACCAGTCGCCGGTCATATCACTAGGCTATCATGACATTAAATTTTACAAGCTATTTTTCTGTAACACGTTATCCTAGCTTAATCGTTATTTAGCTATCAAGACGCTGAACTAGCTAACTACTAATCATAAATTTGAAAGTCGTGTTTGTTGATTTCTCCTTCTTTTAAGCAGCAACAGATTGATTGATTAATTATGATTATTTATTGATTAATAGTAGAGTCACTCTTATAATAATTATTAGGATTATGACTTATTCTTAATGGACAATATGAATGTTTTTTTTTTATTTAACGGTTTTACTTAGCTTGACCTGTTTATTATTTGGTTCAAATTTAGTCATCGATATTTCACCCCCTTCCTGCTGACAGATTGATCTGATATTTGGTACGCAGTCTTAGTTTTAATGACAAAACCGTTTCACGTAAAAAAAATTACTTATATTATTTTAATTTTGATGTGATTTTTGCATCAAGATAGAGTGGGCTGGAGGGTGACATCACTTTTAATCCCAGCAAAATATAACCTTTAAGTGAAGCCGGGGAAAAGCTAGTAAAAAATAAAAATTACGTTTCTTACACCCTTCGTAAAACTTAAACAATGAAAACTCAAGAATTCCCACTCCAATAAACAATTCGAGCAAAAAACAAGAAAATGTTACACAACGCAATACACAACGGAATCGTTTATTCCAATACGTCACACCTTCACGCCTTTGCAGTAAGAGTCCAAACAGCAGACAGTATCCTGAATTATGTGCCACGGAGCGCGCACAATGGATGATCAATAACAATTTGAAGACGAGGACATAAACTGATTTGTTGGTACACTAAAATGTTAGGATAAGTTCACATTGAATGTGTTTATCTTCTTATAGAACATTAAGGTCTTTGACCCTTTTAGAGAATAGAATAGAAAAACATTTATTTGAAACAAAACAGTCAGTGGAAAACAAAATACGATAGAGAAAAAAATAAGACTAAAATAAAAAATATATTTCAAACAGTGTCATCACATTATGCGCTGACCTAATGTCCATATAGCAAAGGTTTTTTTTAATATAATTGTTTAGAGCATCTTAGATTGTAGGCTATCAAAAATAATAAATTAAAAGAATATTACTTTCAATTAGGTACATTATTATCTCTTCAAGAAAGTGTAGCCCGAAGACCCATACTTGTAAATGTAAGCTTTTGGCTTCTTTAAGAAAAATAATTATAATATTATATTATAATCATTTTATTTTAAATAGGTTATTCACAATTGTGTGTCCTTACAGGAATCTACTTTATAGATTCAACTTCCAACCAACAAAAAAACGTAAAACCCTATCACAAATACTCTTATAAAAACCAAAAGCAATTGAATTTGCTTCTAAGCCTCATTGACACGCCACCAAAGGCTGAACTCACAATACCTAAGCTTATAGATATTTACTTTACAACCAATATTATTTATGTTCGCCATTAATTGTCGCATATATCAGACGCGACCAGTCATCGCACTTGACGTCAGCGACTCGCAACCAAAGTCGCTTGTGTGCTCACAGCTTTAGGAATTGAAATTTAATTCTGCGTTATGAGCTATGATCCTGGAGGTAAAGGATAGTGTACATTATTTTGTTGTTTAGTTTTTTGCGATATTGCTGCGCCAAATTTAAATATTTTAAAAAAGGAAACACGCTGAAGACGTAGTAGTTTATTGCTAACAGTTAATAATGTTATTAAAATTGATTTTTTGACTACAAAATTGGGATTAATTTGTGGCCCGGAAAGATAAAAAAAATCAAATGAAAAACTTTAAGTGAAGGTTTTGAAATATTTTAAATCAGAGGTCAATAAATAAAAACAAAAAAAAGCAACCAATAGACTCCAAACATAAACTCGAAACTATTTTTTACATCGACTTACATATTTCTTTCCCATTTTATTTCCCACGTCAATATGGACACTACCGAAGAATATCACCGTGCTATCCGGCCATACCTCAGTAAATCAGGATTAGCGTGCGTCCAACCAGTCTCATTTATGCGTTATTTATAAAGTAAATCCGCGGCACCACGCTTCGAGGTCACTGCGTGCGGAAAAATGAATAACTTTGGATTTTTACGATGTCGTCTCTTTGTGAGTTTTGTTTTTATAATTTATATAAATTTATTTTATGAGGTAAAAACGTTTTAATTTAGCTGCTTAAGTTATGTAATTGGCTGAGAGAAATGGAGAGTTTAATTTTGGAGTTTTTTTTTTATTTAAAGTTTTACGTAGTGTAATTTGAATGTTTTTGTAGAATAAGGACTCACGCAGTCATTTCATACGAAAATCAAATTGTAGAGTCACTCTTACGATAAATAATATTAGAATTATGACTATTCATAAGTGTCGGCAGTCGGCATTTTTGATATGTATAAAAGTATGTAGGTATTCATGCTAAATTTTAGCTTTCTTTCTAATTGACATTATAATTTTTTTTACATTGACAGACGGATATGACGAAACTATAAGGGTTCTGGTTTTACTACGGAACCCTGAAAACTGAACAAATTGTGATCGTTAGTCGAAGCTTCTATATCTGAACTTCGGAGTAGGTCCTACTTTTTCTGAACCGACTGCTTTACGTGCTAATTAAGACATTCAGTCGGTGATACTCCAAAACCGCGTAACTATTGTTATAATAAGAACAGTCAATAAAGCATAACTTAAATGGCAAATGTTACAAAAGAATAAAATAAAAAGCTAGAAATAACACAAATATGTTCGTTTTAGAGTCAGTGCCAAGGCTTAGAACGTGGTGACTTGCACCGTGAGCTTGGCACCGTCATTAAAATCAAAGTTTTTGTGGCATTTCAAGATTTTTTTTCGTTCTCCTGTAAAAGCCACGTTTAAATTAAATGCTTTATTGACTGTTGTAAGTTACGCAGTATTGGATTATCACCGACATTTTGTATATTAATAAACAGGTCATGAAGATAGATCGTTTAACTGAGGAGCCCCTAAGCGGGAATTAGCGAGACAGAATAAAAAGCATATGGCGTCTACATAATGCAGAACACTTCGATTGTTCATTGTGTACGCAAATTGCTGTACAAACTATTGTCCAGTGATCATGTGTTAGTGTACAAGTCAGAAGAGAAGAGCGATTATTGGTGGCAACTCTGTAACGCTACCATAACGTTGATATACTGATAGCCTCTTAGAGTATATAAGAAAATATGGAGTGATAACGTCAACAACATTGCCTAGTGCCGAGCGTGAGCAAGTGAGGTCTCACCATTGAAACGTTAAATACCAAATTTTAAATTATGTTTTCCAGTTATTTTTGCAAAATTTTACACAGTAGTTAACCATGTTATAAGCTAAAATGTAACTTTTTCGCTCGTGGAGCCTAATTGAACCGCAGTCGATTGAGGTATGATCGCGGAAGCAGCTCGTGTCGCGGCCGATTTATACTTTGCTCAGGGTTGCTCTATACTTTCTTATATACTCTAAGGATAGCCTAGTGGTATGAATATTGACTGTCATGGATCCAACATGTGGCGGGCCTTCCTACACTGCGTCTGCCGGTTCGTGGTCGCTATTCGAGAACACCGTGCCTCACAGAGGATTTTTCATGTTTTAACCAATAGTCAGCGGCCAGTACGTCTATTCTTCGAACTTCGAACAAAAACAAATCAAGTTTTTGTTCGAAGTTCAAAGAATAGACATATGTACTGGCCGCTGACGTATATTATATTCTAAACGCTTAGCAAAAGCTGCTAAATCGTGTCGCTTGATTCTTTGTACCACTCATCTCATGATGGCCTGAAGCGCTACACATGGCAACTTCAAGCGGATAATACAGTTTTTTCCACGCACAATACGTACAAACATACAACGGAGTTTTTCTAGTATTGTGTAAAGTGATGTAAATTTTAATTAGGTATTAAAAAAAAAGAACTAACAAATAAATTGTGAATGTAGAATAATTATTGAGATGACAAAAAGACAAATGCGATTGTTATGGAATAGACTGTTCCTTTTTTAATTACTTTTTTTTTCAATATGTGTTCCGTTTTTAAAGAAGGGTTTTTTTTTTTTATTCTCTTTTCTTTTAGTGAATCGTGTCGTGCCAGCTAGCATATTTTATTTATAGCTGGCTCAAATTAATTTAAAGAATTACATTCAAATAAAAAATAATAAGTGTATTTTATTAATATTGTTCTGTTTTGCTAGTTAGAACAATAATGTTTGTGTTTCCTTGATTTTGAAATAATTATAAAATTTATTTTCATTAATCAAAATCAAAATATTTCAAGCAAGTAAGTGATCCCACGCACTAAAAAAGAAATTTCATTCAAGAAAAATTTCTTTCATAAATGGAACAATAAGCATTCTTGATAATATTATATAGTGGCGGTCGAATTCCAAAAATTTGCGTTCTTTGTACGACTAATGTCCGACAATCGGACCCATCGAGCCACGTTGAGCCCATATTTTGCGCATCTCTGCCCCCGTTTGGGCCCATAGCGGGTGCAAGTCGATTCGCATGAATCGCTACATTGTCATGCGACAAGTAGTTTCGGAAAATATACCACCCCGTAACTGGCACTAATTTCTACAGGGACGAATTATGGTGTTTAACAATTTATGCGTATTTTTTTGTGTGATGTAAATTGGTGATTTGGGAGAAAGTTACGAAGAAACTTTTGATTTTATTAGGTAAAACTGTTATGGTTTATAAGGTTACTTTTTACAAAAATGTATTTTTGTATTTACTTATGTTTATGTGTCAACAAAAAAGAACTTCCTTTGGCTAAGAAATAATATTTCATTTTCTAGGTATGGTTATTTTATACCTATAGATTTATATTTTATCTACTTAATTAAAAAACATAATTAAGTTTGGTTTCTTCTAGATTCAGATTTTTTAAACATTGGGACCATTGGATTTTCTTACAGTACCGTGTAAGCAGTTACAAACATATAATTTTACAAGACACAAATAGGCAAACCCGGAACAAATATCTGTCTATTACACAAATATTTGTCCATTATTAATACTTGCGCTTGCAGACATTAAAAATAAATAAACTCATATTTAAAAATTCTAACATAAATTCCCTAAATCCGTCCCCGAATGCCAAGGTGCAACCCGTTGCAAAAACAGACAGAAATTGTCCAAAAATTCTAAACGTGATCAAGCCATTGTATACGCACACCCGCCACAATGGGACACAATGCCCATCCTTAGCCACTCTTTATTTGCAACAATACCACTTTTACTAACAATAAAAACCCATTTACTACCATAAGGAACCATTCCACAATCGAAATTCAAACGAAAATCGACTTTTGAATTTCGACATAGAATACCGAATTCTAAATTCCATCTCTGGACTAATGCGATCTTTTTAAAATGTGTGGTGTCCATCGCATGTTTGCTATAGATGTCATTGTTACCTATACCTATTGTTCGATTGTTCGTGCGTCAATGAATAGGATCAATGAGAAACATTTTAATATTACCAAATTATAAACGTCTTCCGTGTGCAATATAGAAACGAGATGCGTAGAGTCGCTAACATTGCTCGTCTTATCCTTAGTATATCCATAGTCTTTACCTTGTTCAACCATCAATACAAGCTGATGAATATCTAACCTATTATCAGAATTTACGCTGCCCGTTCATCTGTGTGTGGTGCCGTGTAGTTTCCGGCCTTGGAATAGAACCCTACTTGTACCGCGGGTGTCGTAAGAAGCGACAAAGGGAAAGATCCTGAGGATGGGCAGCAGCGTTCTTCTGTGTAAACGCAATCATCTGCTACTGCGATCGCCAACCCGCTTGCTCAGCGTTGCGATTATGCAAATAAGTACCTCCAATAGTGCACACACAATAGTGGCTCGCATTGGGAGAGGCCTATGTTCGGCAGTGGACTAATACAGGCTGATGATGTTCTTCTGTGACATGGCTTTATACATTACTATCTGGTACCCGCGGCTTCGCCCTATAAATGTCGGTTATCACGACCAAAAGTAACTGTGAAATTTTGATCCCGTTCCCGCAACCCGCCTTTTTTTCCGACACCTCCAAGAAATATACAACAAATATCATTATATTTTACCCAATGTATACAAAATCTTTGACTTCGAAAAGTTGTGATAGTTTTCCACATAAGCTCTGTACTTACACTACTGCTTAAAAGTATAAGATAATATGAGATCGTCTCTTATGTTTGTAAATATTTATTACACGTCTTATCCATCTGATCTAAAAAAAATAAAAGCATAATAATCTCTAAACATTTCACTATCCACCCACGCAAACAATTTATTGCAACGTGACACTGTCTCCACATGCATTCATACATCGACAATTCACACAAACACCCTGCACGACACATCCGGGCCCATACAACACCATATAACTCAACACAACACTATTGGACTCGTACAATAATGTTGCATCACTATTCTTAACGATATTGCTACAATTTTAATTGTCCAGTTCATTTTCTTCAACCATACCATTATCACTTTTAATATTTCCAAATTAAGATTCATATTTTCTCTGCATATATCCGGACAATTCACACTAATTATACAATTTAGACATCGGAAGTTAAGGTTTTCAATTAAATTATGTCCATTATAAGCTACCAAAGGAGTCTCCTTAGAAATCTTGCGTGAAGACATCTGTCAATGACGACCTATCATTGACAGATGTCTTCACGCAAGATGTTGAAGATGCATTTGTTAAAAACCATAATGTATTAATGGTAACACATAAAGATTTTTAAGTAGTCTGCAAACTTCAAAGGGATGATTCTGATAGTAATCCAGAACAACATTTTTTTTTCAATCCTACATTAATGTTGATAATATTCATTTTCCCGGGTACCTACCGATCACTTTTCCGTATTTTTTTTGGTCTAATTTCATTTTACCGAATACTTTTGACCGACTATATTCGCCAATTTACAAAATAACTTTTTGCTTTTGGCTGAAGCCTTTTTACCCGACTACAAAAAAAAGGAGGGTTATGATTTTAGCAGTCTATGTATGTATGTATGTATGTATGTATGTATGTAAGTTTGTTCATCTGTACCCTCGTAGCTCCTAAACTATTTGTTGTAATTCAATAAATAAGGTGTCTATCGATGCGTCTTAATGGTCTGCGGGTTATAGGATATATGAAATTTCGTAAAATCAAATAAGGTGGATTTTAAAAATAAATTAGTCAGCTCGAAAAAAATAAAGTTAAGGTAAATTTATCGTGTTTGATATCAAATGGAAGGTCTTGATGAGCACATTCAGAATATGTATATATTATCTATATATTCTGGACCACTTCTTAGAATATCAGGCTTCTAACTACCCGTTACGACTATCATAAATATATGTGATTATAACACTGCATACAATGTGAAAACGTGATAACAATAAATATTTACTAATTAAATTAAAGTTTCTACACATCACTGCCTATTAAATTATGATTATATTTTAAAATAATGTTAATTAAATTGAGATTTCTTTTTCGTAACTAGATGGCGTTGGTTTGCGGTTTTGTGGAAGTAAGTAACATAGAGTTAAAAATACCTCCTCAAAAATCCCGGAATCGTAAACATAACAATTAAATCCCGGGATTTTATTAATATGGACTGGATTTTGACCTATAGTTTTTATTAGAATTAATTTTGTATGTAAAATAAAACTCATTAATTTAACAGTTTTAGTACCGAACTACTTAAGTATTACATTATCTGTTACCGATGTCTACACATAATAAAGACTTTTTATTATAATAATTTAGTTCATATGTATTTAAAACGTTAAATTAATATTTTGGAGAATTTATTACATGTTTTAACACATGTTTGCTTATTAAATATAATAAATTATTTAATTAGAAATTTGAAAAATTTGATTCTGATGGGATACGGTACCTTAGCGGTTAGAGCGTCGGCACGGTACACCGGAGATCGTGGATTCGAATTCCATCCGTATCAGTTGTTTTTCAAATTTCTTATTAAATAATAAAATTAATTTCTTATTTCCCGGGAATTAATTGTAATGTTTATGATTTCGGGATTTTAGAGCAGGTATTATCAACTCCATATTACTTACTTCCTCGAACTTTAGTTAAATGTACTCTATCTATGATGATATCCCACAAAAAAGGTTTCATGTGTACTTATACAGCTTGGCAAAAAAGAGTCTGATGCGGTGACAGCTGGAACTAAAAATAAAATCTTAAATAACTACGTTTGTGAGTACTAAAATAACATAAAAATGATTCATTTGAATATAATTAATGACAAAAAACTCGCCATAGAAATATGTAAGCACTTAATAACTTGTAATTTTGAATTGTAGTGTGAAAAGTGCGACAGCGGCGCCCCCAATTTTTCCAGACTCTTTTTTGCCAAGCTGTACTTCTTACTACTTTTCATGTATACTTCTAAGAAATATATGAGGCCATGTTTTAATAGCTCGAAGTCGCGGACGACACCTTTGAAATAAATTTAATTTAAAAATTACATGACATTGACTAAAAGTTTGAACCAAAGTTGACAGTTAAAGAAATCTACCTATTTAAGAACTACCACATTCTAAAAAATTGTGATTTAAATGAATTTTATTGGTTTCTTTACCACTAAAAATCATTGAAAAAAAATATAGTATAAAAACTAAAACCCGACTACTTAAAATCTAAAAACAAGCTTCTTAGATTTGAAATAAAATTCTGTAGTCGGAGGCCTTAATGTATTATAGGTAAATAGGTACCTACTAGATAATCTTCCAAGGGTAAATACTTTGTAATTTGGTGGCCTCCGACTACAGAATTTTATTTCAAATCTAAGAAGCTTGTTTTTAGATTTTAAGTAGTCGGGTTTTAGTTTTTATACTATATTTTTTTTGTACTTGTATTTCTTAAAACACAAAGCTATCAATCACAGACTTATATTGAATATATATCATTTGTGCTATCAACCGTATTTAAACCAGGCTGCTCCTTGTTTGCAGATCCATTTCTTTAAAATTTTACAACTTTTGAACAATCTATCTGATCAGTCTTTTCAATCCCAGATAAGCGCAGAACTTCTACTAAAACCACAATACAGACAGACAGAATATAACAAGGAATTGCTACTTACTGTCTCCAACCAAACTCAAAGTAATTTAAGCCTTCCTCTTCATTGTGAGCGGTATATTTGAAGCACTACGGATCTACTAACCAAATACTTTCTTTATCAGAGTTTCATTCACAAATATTTACAAATGCCGGTTTAATTTGTGACAATACATGGGACCCGTTCTGCGGTTCATTCATAAAGTTTCATCCAGCTTCATTCATGTTCTCTCGAAGTCCGAGTATTGCGTTCCTGTAATCCTTGTATTGTTCATGTTTGTAATTTCATTCATTGAAACTTGTATTTGGACCAGTCTATCTAACTTGGAGATCTAATCTCTGAGACGATCTGATTCTTCGTAACTGCAGTCTGTAGTGTGAACTGCAGATGACAGATCCTTGTTAAAAAAATTGTCGTCATTAATTTCAGCTTTATAAAACAATATTAATTTCTTGACACGTGAAATTAAAAAATACTGTCGTAGCTTTTGAGATGATTCATTTTGATAAATTATTTGATAAAGGATAACATAACATAACATAGACTCATGCCTGTATTCCCATGAGGGGATAGGCAGAGTTTTCGCCCACGTTTCGCCGCCTATACTATATAAAGGATAAGAGTAGGAATACTATAAAAAGAATATTACCGTACCTACTATATACCGTTAAATACTTTACTCTATAACATTTCGATTGTTACGACCCAATTATATATAAAGAACATCAACCATTGACTCTCAACACACATTGCTTCATCCTTCATTCATTAATCCAAATCCCTTTTCAAGTACCTTTCGTAGAATATCATTCTTAAACACTTACTATTCAGTTATTATTTTACACTAAGAAACGGCAGCCATTTTGTCTGCAGCTTCAGACATAGCGGCACCAAGCTTATCCTTATTGTTATCTGGAGTTTCATTAACTACTGAGAATTTTTTATCAAAAGCCTTTATTTGTGTATCTTCAAGTGTAAACTTTGTATTCTCTGTTAAGTCGGATTACGGAAGTCCGTTTGGGTTACTTTTTTTGGTTTGGCTTTGCGATGCCGATGCCGATGTGTATAAATAAGGGATGTTGTATTTACTAGAAACATTTCTCAGGTATTTAGGTCATGATTTATTTAGATAGTATCTTTTATTGTTTTAAGACAGTAATAAACTGCAGCACAGACTATAAAAGGATCTAGATTATGAACCGGGAGAAGTGAAAAGAGGATTGGGAGGTTTTTACCCTGCCATAAGATAGTAATTATTAAAAATAATTATCATGTTTTCCATATTTATTCAAAATTTATTTAGCTATAACTATAAATTACAAAAATACATGTTACATCAGTGTTCCTTGTTTAAGTATTTCATCAACCATAATATCTTTTAGTTTCTCAAAATGTATATCTATTTTCATGCATCACTCACGTTAAGATATGAGTTTAATTAATTTTCTATACACAACAGAGGTATGATAACTATCAACAAAAACATCCACAATGCTGGCTTATCCGCATCCAATATAACCATATTGTATGCGTTTATTTCAAATTTAACCATGCGTGATCATATACACGAGTGACATTAATTGATTGAAGCCACAAAATGCAGTACACTCGATGGGAGGACAATGTCGGTATTGAAACCCGGATTAGCTGATTCCCGTCGTTCCCTTTTTTGCTTGTGAGAACTCGCTTTAGAAAACAATGACTATTCCGATAAGAAAACATTTCTGGTACAGACTCATTGGGGTTCTAAATCAGATTCATATAGGAGTTCTAAATTGTAGATAACTGAAGCGGGCAGGACTCGGTAGCTTAGTTCAAGTCCCGCCCGAAACAGTTGTTTTTGCGAGTTTCTTATTAAATAATATCAATTAATAAGCAAAACATGGGCATAAACATGTAAAAAACATACATAAAAATGTAGATAACTTTATTAGATCCAGGAACAGACTGCGATATAAAAAAATACACCGACTTCAAGACACTCAAAGGCTAGAGAAAATACAACATTTTGTCTTGGAGTCGATGCCAAGTGGGTTACATATTTCAATCCTCAGCTTTGGCATCGACAGAGTTATTCTTATAAAGATTTTATTTTGCAGTTTTGAGTGACATGATTAAGAGGGATAAGAGAGATCACTCGAGCTATTAAGTTGCATTGAAATATTCTAACTGCAAAATTAGACATGCTAGCCCTATAATATTTCGTACAAGATCTATAAATACAACAACAGAACAGAACAGAAGAGTATCAAGAACTATCAACAGTTCGCAGAGCTGATGGCATCAACCAATACTTAACGGGTTGAGATCCTGCTCGCAATCAACATTTTATTTCTACAAAAATTTGGGGATTAGAATTTACTTAAACTTATGGTAATATTACGCCAGGATTGCTGAAGCCTTAGTCATGGTCATCATGGTGCAAACATTAGTACCATTTCCTCGATCCACTCGGAAGTAACCATTTTCACCAAAATCAGAGCCTTGTGAGTTCTTAAATATCCAATATTTTGCGCCAGTATCTGAAATAAGTAATGAATTCTGTAAGCCGTTTTGCCTTAACCGCTTTTAAAAGACGTTTCGAACCACGGAATTGTTTAAAGAGTTGCAAGAATCATACTTCATAATAATAAATTCCTAATTTTAATGTTAAAATCGCTAACGAGGAGCAAAAACATATACATTGTTGGTAAAGTTTACAAGTAATCCACGAGAAGACATAGTTAACGGGCAATGGATTGCATTAGGCGGTACTTTCACGATCCATTACCCTTCATAGTCCGTCCGCATTTCACTTACCTACGTTGAGATCTATAAAGCATACTTTGACATAACTTAAACACAAGTGTGTGCTAAACATAGGTGCACTCTCTATTCCCTCACTCTCATAGTCCGATGGGATGGCAATCCGAGAAATCAGGCGCAGGGCCAACATTTTAACGTGTTTTCCGAGGCACGGAGTAAGTGATAATTAATTTATAATACCCACAAAAAGCTTGAAATAACTTTACGTTTTGGAGTCTGTTCCAAGCCAAGTTCTAGCCTCTTTAACCTCCTCATTAAGAACTTGGCTTGGAACCGACTCCAAAACCTAAAGTTATTTCAAGCTTTTTAGTTTCTTTTGAAGTCGGTTTTATTTTTTCTTATTAATTTTTTTTTATACAAGTCAACAACATTTTTCTTTAAAAAAAAAATCTGTTCCGTGTTTTAAATAAATTATGTGAATTATACCTTTTTCTTGTCCATATCCAACTAAGAGAATTGCATGACCGTTGCTCACGCCATGTGCACACGCTTTTTCTGTAAGTATACCTGATTTGTATCCTTCTAAGGCAATTGCTTGTATACCTTTAAATAAAAGAAAACAATAAAATAACACTTTTGAATTAAATGATAGTAAATACATAAACACCTTTATAAAGTACTAGACCTTCCCAGCGCAGCGGCGGCGCCTAATCTACCTTACCCTATCTTACCCTACCCTACTCTACCCCTACCCAACTCTACCCCTACACTAGTCTACCCTTACCTTACTCTAATCTTACCCTACTCTACCCCTACCCTACCCTATGCTACCTCTACAAATCAAAACCCACGAAAGTCGGTCCAGCCGTAAAAAAAAAAAGTATCCTATGTCCTTCTCCTAGTTCTAAGCTACCTCCCCACCTATTTTCAGCAAAATCGATTCAACCGTTCTTCAGTTTCTATTTCAAGGTTGGTCCCATAGTAAAAGTTGTTCATACATAGACTCACGCCTGTATTCCCCAGAGGGGGTAGGCAGAGGTGTCTAGTACACCCACGTTTCGTCGGCTACGTAATAAGTCCCATGTAATAGGGGGCGAGAAGTTGTTCATAATGATGAGTTTAATGACCCATTTTCAGGTTGTCAGTGTTTTACAAATAACCCTGTATGTACCTATACACATAAACTTACCAGCAGAGATTGGTCCGGTTTTGTACAGCAATTGCTTTAGTTTCTCGTGGCCATAGGATGTAAAATTGTATTCACGACAGTCTACTAGCTTGGCTTTGGCTTTCGTGGCGTTAAATTTGCACTTAAAATCGTTGAGGTCATATGGATAATCAGCTAGAGTTTCTAAACCTCCTACATCAATGAGGTACCTGAAAAAAATATTATAGTAAAAAAAACATTTAGATAATAATATACAGCGTGTAACAGAAGTTCGAAATAATACTTAAGGGCATGTATGTATATCATGAAGAGAATCACCTGTGAAAATATTGAATGCAAAAGAGACATTTTTTTTTTCACACAAAATAATTCTTTTGATTTCATTTTCTTCAATAATGACAGATTTCATCATCCTACGCGTGCCTAGAGCTTACTTAAAGAATTTATTGTAGGTAAATAACCGGATTCGCGTTAATTCACCTTTCAGCTGATTTCTAGGACTGTATTTGAAAGATTTTGGTGAAAACTTTGATCGTGGTTTACTCGAGTATTGTTTGGGGTTCGGTTCCAAAACCTATGCTCAAGGATTGTTTATCAGGTACCTTATACGCCCTTAATGTATTATTTCGGACTTCTGTTACACGCTGTATTGTGATATGATATCCTCCTAACCGAATTCCGTTCATAGCAACCAAGCCTAGCCAACTTCGCAGAAGGTGCACTCTCTATACCCTCACTCTCTTAGTCCGATGGGACGGCAATCCGACCACCGGAGAGAGATCAGATGCAGGGTCAACGGCTTCACGTGCTTTCCGAGGCACGGAGTACTGTTATAATACGCACATAACTAACGAAAAGTCAGAGGTGCGCCTTGGTTTCGAACCTGAGACCTCGGACTTGCTAGTCAACGGTCATACCACTAAGCTAGAATTATGACATAATACAACATAGCATAACATAGACTCACGCCTGTATTCTCCAGAGGGGATAGGCAGAGGTGTATGCAGTACACCCACATTTTGCCGGCTATGTTATAAGTTTCATTATACGACAAGCCTATTGCCATTAACCGGGCACAATTCAAGACTTGAATTGTCTTGAATTGTGCCCTGAATATTGCTGCCTGAGAATTTCTTAATGGAAAAACCCAATAACACTTTGCCCGACCCAGGGTCGAACTCAGGACCTCGTGCTCAGCAGCCGCGCTTGCTACCACTAGACCAAAGAGCCAGTAACAGTTGGAGAAATTATCCCTTGCATACCCTAGAGGTGCAGTAAGAAAGGATTTATGGGAATTCCACCCCTTTTTTTTTTTTTTTTTGTTTCGTGTGGAAAACCCCTTATGGGTACTCCACCACCAAAGGGCCAGTGATGGAGTTATGTCCGACTCGCACGGACTAAAAACCACACGGTGTTCCTCAACGGACCTCTGGACGGGAGAACGGGGTTCACTTGTGTATTCACCGCCCTATGGGAATTCCACCCCTAAGAAGGTATGAAATACCTGAAATCCATTAGTACCTCTAATAAATAAAAAAAAATTATAGTATTTACCTAAAAACTGATGACAAATATCCACCACGGCATTGTAATTCATAATTATCACAGTCAACAATTTGTTTCGTGGAGAAATCTACTAGCTCCTTGTGTTTAATAGCGTACTGACCTTCGATGTTACCTGAAAGATATAATTGGTTTTAGATACATTTAAACATTTTCTAAAGTATTTATGCAAACTAATAATCAATCAAAGATCGAGAAACGAAACACAATAGGAAATCTATTGTTACTTGCTGACGCGGGGTCTATCTTTCTTAGTCAATCTAAGACACCACTGACTAACGGTGAAGGAAAACATCGTAAGGAAACCTGGAATCTAAAATCGCCAACACGCAGTGAGCTAGCGTGGTGATTAATGCTCAATTCTTCCTTGTATGAGAAGAGGCCTTTGCCCTATATTGGGACAGTTATAGGCTATATCTGTACTAAACGGTTTATGAGGTTAAAAGTTACTAACCAGCTGTACTAAACGAGTAACAATCCAAGCACAATTGATTCTTAACTGATGTGACAACGTTATAATCGCGCCAATCAAACGACTCTGGCGCATCGGCATTTGGAATTTCGTTCTCATGTATTTGGGTGCAGTGCAACTCTTCAGACGTACTTGGAATTAAACATGAATGGGTTTGTATAAACTCATCGAGAGTCAAGTCTGAGAATTTTGTGATTCCTGAAAAAAATAATATTATGTTGATTGCTTCAAGAACTAGCTTACAGCTTACACACAAGTAATAACAGTTCTTGAGTGAAGACCATGGATCGGCAAACCTAGTATAGGACGCCCTCAGGCTAGATGAAGTGACGATCTTTGCAAGGTGGCTGGCACAAACTGGATGAGAATAGCTAAAAATGGTGCTCAATGGCGTGCATTAGGAGACACCTATGTCCAGCAGTGGACTGGTATAGGTAGATGATGATGATTTTAATTCTCTTTTTTTTCGAAATCTGCAAATAAATCTCCATCTAACGGTGCAGGAAACATCGTGAGGATACTTTGAAGGTCCGCGACTACACTCGTTCTATGGACTCAAATGGACTCCGTTTGAGTCTGAAACTAGTCGGGAATTCCCGAAATCAATCCGTGAGTAAAGCCGAGCAAAAAAAATACTGTATATTAATAAAAACATAGACCCACCCCTGTATTCCCAGAGCGGGTAGACAGAGGTGTATGCAGTACACCTACGTTTCACAGGCTATGTTATGTCTCATAAAATATGGGGCGAGCCTATTGCCATTAACCTTCACAATTCCAGACTCAGTGCTTCTACTGAGAATTTCCTAATGAAAAAACCCAATAACACTTTGTCAATCCAAGACCCCAAGACCACGTGCTCAGCAGTCGGGCTCGCTACAACTAGACCGACGAGTCGACGAGGCAGTCAATCTACAACTATATATCAATTAATATTTTAAACAAATTACCATAAACAGCACTTTTACTATTCTCGTTCTTGCGATTATACCTTTCCAAATTGTCTTTGAATATTTTGAACCTGACTTGCTTCTCGTGTTCATCAGCGTATTGTCGGCCATATTCATGTATGAAACTCTCGAAGTGTACTTCTGCAAGTTCGAGATCAATTGGTGGTGCAGACCAAGCCGTCGCAAGCCCAAACCAACCCGCAGCCAACAATACCAAAAACGTCATGATCAGTAACAAGCTCTCCTATTTTCTTGGGCTCAATGAATTTATTATATGCATAAGTATACATATATAGCTGATATTTCAACGTCATTAAAAATAATCATAATATTTTAAATTCTACTGATAGTAATTTCAAAAATGCTTTAATATTTGTTGTGTCTAATGATTTACGACTTGCATAGCTGAATATTGCGCGTGTATATCATAAAGATAATAAATATTTAATTGTTTTTTAGTAACACGTGGATGTTATTTTTACGTCAGCTTAAACTTATTTTCTTTTGCTTATGTCGGAGTAATTGGTATTCTCCTAATTATAACTAAGATGCCCGCTTTTTTTTGCATCCAATTAATTAGCCAGATGAATGGTCTGGCTAATTCTCGGAAGTGAACCACGAAAAAAACATTCAATTCTAACAAAATTCGGGCAGTTATGAATAGCGAAATAATTTTGCGTTACAGTATAATTTGGCGTTAAGTTACTGACTAGTCTCTTTGACTCCACTACGATAACGCTTCTAGAAAAGTAAGCAAAAGATAATGATTATTAAATGCCCTATAATAACTCAGGTAGTCTATAAAACTCTAGACGGGGTTAGTAGTTTTTAGCTCTTAGGCCCAATTTCAGCATTCGCTTTAAAAACCAAGTTTAATAAAATTAAGTTCAGCCCTACGCAAATTGCAGTTCTGAATTCAGTTAAACGCTTGAACCGAGAGTAACTTGATTGATCGCATTTAGTGTCAATGGTGAAATCGGTTCTTAGTAGCAGAATTGCTTAACCTATCCTGAATATTGACTGTATGTGACTGCCTCGATCTTCTTTCTTCTTTATCGTATGGTTAATGAACAACCTAGTGTCAGAGTTTAAACCGCCCGTAGGCCTCTGACATAGCTTTACACACCGTTGAAAAATCTCTCAGGTGTGCTGGTTTCCTCATAATGTTTTCCATCACTGTTTTAGCAAAATGATAACTAATTTCTAAAAACGCACAAGAATCAGAAAAGTTAGAGGTGTGCGTGCCTGGGTTTCGAGCCCATTATTGGTCATACTACTAGGCTATTACTGCCGACCGGACCCGGACAAAACTAAGGTTATGTTTAATATGACTGTGGTCCTATTGTTAAATAAACTATCATGTAACAAACTTCGTCGAGGCTTCAGGTTATGATGGCGATGGTTTCTAGCACATAGGCAGATAGGCTACTCCACGAGTGAATTGGAGTACACGTGTTTACCCGTAAGTAAAAAATAATGTTTGTAATTCTCAAGTACCTAATTACTTTCGGAGTAATGTGAAATATTCCGATAATCATATGAGGTTAACAAAATTTGCTATATATACCAATTGAAGTGCTGATATCGGTATTGGAGAAATTGTTAGCCATGTCGTTAGTGCTATTGTTTTCGGTGTGCTGGTTAGGGCTCGTGATGGCTCAGGATGCACAACCGCTTAGTCTCATAAACGCTGAGGCACACTTTGAGCTGTTCATACAACAACATGGCCGACAATATGCTGACGAAATCGAGAAACAATTCAGGTTCCAGATATTCAAAGAAAATTTGGCCATTGCAATTGACATAAACGAGGGCAGAGAATTCATTAATTACGGTAATATACATTTAGATGATTTTATATGTCATTTTGAATTTAAATAAAAACTGCATTACGACTTTTAAGTAGCTTTAGATAATTTTATAATATAACCTGTCTTTTCAGTGATTCCGAAATTTTTCGATTTGACACTCGAAGAGTTTCACCAGTCGTATACTGGTTTCATACCATCATTACCAACTAGAAGATCAGATAGGTGCACCATAATAAATGATGACCAAATTGAGGATGTGGATGCACCAGAGTCGTTTGATTGGCGAGATCATAATGCTGTTACACCAGTTAAAAGGCAAAGATGCAGTGACTGTTACACGTTTAGTTCAGTTGGTAAGTGACCGAGCTTTAGGAGATGTATCGTAATAATGAAGGGTAGTGCGAGTCCCACTTTCCGTCTTTCTGATAAAAAAAGAGCGTCAGGGTGTTCAAGTATGTCCTAATTAATTGTGGAATCAGAAAATAAATAACGAGGAAAGACTGCCCTTTTATCAGTTTAATTATAAAAAAATCAGGGTTAAATCTAGTAAGTTTCATTCAAGATGATAATGTCCCATTGAAGAGAAAAACCTATCTGCCCTAATTTTCCTATTTTATTGTCTTGTTTGTTTTTTATTTTCTATCCAGTGCGCAACTTAATTTAAATAAAAGTATTTTTTTTTTTGGCTTGTTATGCTACCATTTTAGGCCATACTTGCAAATAAAGTCTGTGGTAAATCAGCGTCAAACACTAATTATTTCGGAATTTTCATAAGAATCAACTGTGCCGCAAAGCTATCATTTCTATCCTTCTTCAATATCTGTAATGATAATTTAATGCTAGTTCGTTATCTTGTGAATAATATTCTTGTAAATTAGTTTTGGTTTGATTTGGTTTTGAAGAAGAATAGTTTATGTAGGTATTTCAGTTAATTTTTATATATTTTAAGTACTTTTGGTAAATTTAAGTATATATTTAGCTTTAGATAAAATTAATGTTGTGCACTTGATACTGTTCTCATCTTATAACCAACGTTCTCTATCACTCAAAGGGTTTGCTGGTAGAAAACTCATTATGAGTTAGGCTTGCCTTTGTACATAGCTGTACTGTACTGTACTGTAATTTATGTGTGTGATGATGATGGCACTATTTTCTTCAGGTAACATCGAAGGACAGTACGCGATCAAATACAAGAAACTGGTAGATTTGTCTAGCCAACAACTTGTTGACTGTGACAGATTTGATGGCGGTTGTAACGGTGGATTAATGGCAAATGCTTTCAGGTAAAAATACCATTATCTTTACCCTACTTCACATACATGAATAAGCAGATACGAAACGAAATTATTTCTTAAAAGAAGATTTGATCAATAACCACAGATGATAAAGAAAAGATTCGTGTTGGTGAATGCAGGTCAAAGGTAACCCGCTACTGGAATTTACAAGCTGGTATTAGGCTTCTAAGTTGGTTTTACGACTCCCACAATAGATTAGCCGGAGCATGTAGACACTAAAATCATATTACGCATATGGTCAATTATATACAAGCACTGCAAGCGCTAGTGGCTCGTGAGGTCCACCAGTTTCTGGCATTATGTCACGTTTTTTTCTTTTTTTAGCTGTTATTGATGCATCTTTTCTTTTATCTACCTTTTTTTTATTATTACTCACGGATTGATTTCGGGAATGTCCGACTAGATTTGGACTCAAACAGAGTCCATTTTCAAGAGCGAGCGTAGTCGCGGCGACGTCTCGGACCTCAAATTAGTCGGACCTTCCCGAAATCAGTGCCAGACCGGACGTCGCGGACCTCACATTTTTTTAATTATAACCATTCACATTCATAGGACCATTCTAATAATATTTCCCATAAACATAAAAAAAACTTCAAAATTATCACTTACCAGTGTTATTAATATTTTTCCAGTTGGCTAATGGTTAGCGGTGGCTCTGAAAGTCTAGCTGATTACCCATATTTAGGCAGACGAGGGTACTGCAGAACCAATCCGTATAAACGAACAGTTAAGGTGAAAGAGTGCCACAGATATAATTTGAAATCCCAAGAAAAATTAAAGCAATTGCTGTACCAAAATGGACCAATCTCAATAGGTAAAATTTAGGGGATCGGAGTTTGCCGTATTAACAGCTAAAATACGCTGGTGTTTTAATTTAACAGCTATTGTCGAACGTAAAATTCATGAAGATCTTTGACAGTCGAGTCAGAACCATCAAAAAGGCCACTTTAAAATATCGTACCTATCCCTTTATATAGGGGTTAGATAGACAGTTGCTCAGTAGAAAACTGATATTCAGCTGCATCTGGTTACAACCAAACACAACAAATTTTGTGAATAATAATAGGCTAGCTGCTAGGAGGATGATGACGGGCAATAACTATTTCAAAATATCTTCTGATTGGGGTCAAAGCATCTTTTGGAATAGGCCTTATGAGCATTTTTTAGTAGGCTGCTGATTAAGAAAATGGACTCCGTTTGAGTCCGAAACTAGTCGGGCATTATCGAAATCAATCCATGAGTAAAGCGGTTATAGTATTTGATAAGCACTAATAGCCTAGTGGGTAACCACTGATAACCTTCGACTGAGAATTTAGTGATCTCGAGTTCGATCCCAAGGCGCGCACCTCTGTTTTTCGTAAGTTACGAGTATGTGCGATTGTAAATTAATTATCGGTTGCTAAAACGGTGAGGGAAAACATCGTGATGAAACCAGCACACCTGAGAGATTTTTCGAGGGTGTGTAAAGCCATGTCAGAGGCCTACAGGCGGTTTAAACTCTGACACCAGGTTGTTCATTAACCATACGATAAGAAGAAGAAGAAGAAGTATTTGATAATAAATCACTTAATAATAATATCATTTTTTTAGCTGTTCGGTCTGATGGCTTACAACAATATGTACATCAACATCGTGTAGTAAGAGAAAGAGATTGTCAACAAGGACGAGTCAATCATGCAGTTCTACTGGTGGGATATGGACAAGATAATGGTATGACTGATATTTATTTATTTTCAGCCGTTATCGTCCCACTGCAGGGCAAAGGCCTCCCTACCCTCATTCCATTCATCCCGGTTCTGTTCTTTCTGCGGCCAATCCTCCCAATAAGCATTCAGCTCGTCCCGCCATCTCCTTCTGGGTCTGCCGCGACGTCGTCTATGACTGATTTAATATTTGAAATAATTTAAGCTTAAACAGAAAAAAAATAGTTCTTTTTATTATTATTATTTCTTAAAAAAACAGATACAAAATACAACATCACATAGCTGACCAATTCTATTAATTCTGATTACAGATCTTACAAAGAAAGTTTTGAACACTAATTGAGTAATTTGTAGAAATTGCTAACAGATAATTACTAAGACCGCTCCTCAAAACAATGTAAAAAGTGAACTTTAAATGTGATACGCTGCCACGGTACAGCAAGAAACGCGGGTTCAAGTCCCGCTCGCATCTTATCATCTTTTTAAATTTACTAAATTTTTTCTGTGACTTAGGTGCTGATTCTCTTGTTACATCCCGCTAAACTAATTTTAGTCTAACTATATCTCTTTCTAATAACCACCATCGAAAAAGGGCAGCAAATTAAACTGTCAATTTAGAGCTGTCAAATTAGTCTACCTCCTTGCAATTGACGTGAAATTAGACGAGACCGATGACGTGCCGACTAAATTCTCGTTGATATCATGCAAATGGAGTGAGTTGATATCATGGAAATGAAGTTTGACAGCTCTAAAAATGTTCTATCCTTTTCTAATGATCTCTGATAGATAGAGAGATAGTGAGTGTAAATTAGTTTAGAGCGTGTGCAAGAGAATTAGCACCTTAGCCAATTTAAAAATCATTATATTATGACGACTTATTACAGCGACTGGCGAGCAGTATTGGATAGTAAAGAACTCTTGGGGCGCTGATTGGTGTGAACAAGGATATTTCAGAATCCATAGAGGAGAAGGCGCTTTCTCGTGCGGAATGATGAACGCCGAAATGGCTTCGGCAGTCATCGAATAATTATATCAACAGCAAAAGAACGTCTTTCACCCTGCGTTTCTCAATTTTTGTTAGGAAATGATGTAAACTCTATAATCAAAAAGACCTGGCATTAAAAAAATATTTTGGCTAAAAAAATGATTTTGGAATTTTACGTTTATCAAAAATATATTTTTGGCAGTATATAGTGGTATTATTGATTATATACCTTGAATACATTATGCTTTATATTTTACTAGCGACCCGCCCCGGCTTTGCACGGGTGCAATATACATATAAACCTTTCTTAAGAATCACTCTATCTATTAAAAAAACCGCATCAAAATCCGTTGCGTAGTTTTAAAGATCTAAGCATACATAGGGACAGACAGACGGCGGATAGCGGCTTTGTTTTATACTATGTAATGTAGTGATTTACGCATGTAATCGTCGTGGTGGTTCATTAATTATGGACGCGCTTTGCAAGCACGTGAATATGGTTTCGAACCTGGCATGTACCAAAGTGACATTTTCAATGTCATATGTACTTTCTTAGTGAGGTAATCTAAGACACCACTAACTAACGGTGAAGTAAAACATCGTAAAGAAATCTGGATTAGTCTGAAATCGGGCACCCGCAGTGAGCTAGCGTGGTGATTAATGCTCAATCCTTCTCTGTATGAGAAGAGGCCTTTGCCCTACAGTGGGACAGTTACAGGCTAATTTATTTATTATAATAAATGTCACAAAAAAAATTCGTGATTGCCTAGTAATATGACTGTTAACTGGCAAGTCAGAGGTCTCTGCTTCGAACCCAAGGCACGCACCTCTGACTTTTCGTAAGTTATGAATTAATTATCACTTGCTTCGTGCCTCGGAAAACACATAAAGCCTGTTGGTCCTACGCCTGATTTTTCTCCGGTCGTGTCGGGTTGCCGACCCATCGGACTATGAGAGTGCACCAATGTTTACGCACACACTTAGGTATGCACTATAATAATATCTCCTGCGTAGTTGGCTAATTTCCGTTGAGATTGACCGCTGTAACCGAAATTCGTTCAGGAGGACATTATAATAAATAGCTAAATGTTTTGCCATGTAGGGGTAATATAGCGTGCAAAGTTTAGATCATTTTTTTTTCTTAGCGTGCTGTGTCCCACTGCTGAGCAAAGGCCTCCCCCATATCCTTCCAAGTCCTGTATTCCTGCGCCACCTCAAACCAGTCCTCGCGATAGGCGTCTAAGTAATCCCGCCACCTCTTTCTAGGCCGGCCTCGGCATCTCCGTCCGTCCTCAGGCATATTATATAATTATATATATAGGTATATTGTGACCAAATAAGAAAAGACATGGCTGCCCACTATCTGTCTAGTTAATACTCATTCTCATTTCAGTATTTCAGACCACTTAAAAATTTACGGAAATGTGTTAAAGAATTTAATAAAAGACTTATTTTAAGACCTTTCAGGCTGCAGTAAAATATTAATTGTTATCATCCACTAGCCCTGAACGTGGCTCGATATGTATTGGAACACTTGTAATAGAAATGAAATACCTACATGAGTAAATTCGAAGATAAAAAAAATTGAAATTCGTAGAATTCAAACGATTCTATTATCAGTTTCTTATCTGAGTATTGAAGTAGGTATTCAGAGAGTTGTAAAAGCTTTAATAAATTTGCTATATATATCGTTTAATATCATTTTAAGGCTATAGAGGAGCTAGTTTCAACCATGTCGTTTTTGCTATTCTTTTCCGCGTGTTTGTTGGGGATTGTGACAGTTTTGTCCGAGCCAACGCTTGATCTTGAACATACAGAGTTTCACTTCGAGCGCTTCATACAACAATATGACCGACACTACGCCGATGAAGAAGAGAAGCAAGTCAGGTTTCAAATATTTAAAGACAATTTGGCAATAGCAATGCGCATGAACAAGGATAGTGGAACCGATATCTACGGTAATTTATATAAAATAATAATAAAGTCCACATAAAATTAATTAGTCTGTGACTGTCTTACTGTACGGTAAAGCCTGGGGGCTTAGCCAAGTTGACTGTCTACAATCGCTAACGCTATAGAAAACGAAAGAAATGTATAGGATGACATTACCTGTCACGTGACATATCGATCGAAGGTAATGTCATCCTATACATTTCTTTCGTTTTCTATTCGTTAGCGATTGTAGATAGTCAACTTGGCTAACCCCCCTGTTCACATACTGAAAAGGATCGAGAGCTAATCACCACGCTAGCCCACTGCGTGTTGACAATTTCAGACTTTTAAGTCCAGATTTCCTCGCGGTGTTTTCCTTCGCCGTTAGTTGATGGTGTCTTAAGAAAGTAAATATGATATTGAAAAAGTCACATTGGTACATGTCAGGTTCAAACCCACCTAATCCAGGTTAATTTACTTAACCTAAATAAATTCAATAAGTGATTTATAATATGTAACAAACAGTACTAATAGAATGGTTTTTTTTCAGGTATTACGAAATTCTCAGATTTGACAGAAGAAGAGTTCCAAAGATCGTATACCGGCTTCGTATCATCACAAAGTCTGTTATAAACCCGATTTTTTTTTCATCATGTTTTTATTGAAGAAATCTATAGTTTCTATCATTTCTAGTAGTAAAGTAAAATTCCGGCTTCGTTACGACTTGTAGTTTATTTTTTTTTAAATGCCAAAGTTTCGAAATATCCGCAACAAGAAAAATGAAAAAAAATATTTTAGAAAAAAAGGGAACACTATATTTCCGTTTCGATTAATTACGTTAATTGTACGCACAATAACCTAATTTTTCACCAATTTCTGTTAATTAATTACGAACGAGAAGCGAGATATGATTTTTTTCTCATTTTTAGTTTTTATTTTTTTATTCAAGTATTAGATCGTGAGTTCTACATAAAACATGAAAAATTTAAGAACAGCAAATAGCTAAAAGTCGTGTGAGCAGGCAGTGCAGCAAATGAGTCAGTTACGACTGCACTTCTTACATGAAGCGGATGTATTGTCTAGTGCTAAAAAATAGTTAGGCCAGTTGGTTATAGCAGCTCTATATTATATTACACCGCCTAGATGCGGTTGGTCATAATCAGAAATACAAATTTAGCCGATTCGTGCCCAGGTCGTGGGTTCAAGTCCTACTCGTGACCATTCTTTTTCAATGTTTTCTTTGAAAATTGAAGTTTGTATAGGCATAACATGGCCTTAACATGTTTAAAAAAATATATATAAAAAATGTATTTTTTTTTCGGATATTACAAAAATGACAACCCTGAAATAAAAATAAAAAATGCAATAAGTTCTGGATAACAAGGAATTAAATGATGCTTTTAATACTGTACATAATAGAAAGTTAAAGCAATCGTTTTATGTAGAACTGTTATACTTGAATAAAAAAATAAAAACTAAAAATGAGAAAAAAATCATATCTCGCTTCTCGTTCGTAATTAATTAACAGAAATTGGTGACAAATTAGATTATTGTGCGTACAGTTAACGTAATTAATAATATTCTCCTGACCGAATTTCGGTCACAGCGGCCAATCTCAGCGGAGACTAGCCAATTACGCAGGAGATATTATAGTGCACAAGTGTGTGCGCAAACACAGGTGCACTCTCTTTTCCCTCACTCTCATAGTCCGATGGGACGGCCTTCCGACACGATCGGAGAGAGATCAGGCGCAGGGCCAACAGCTTTACGTGCTTTCCGAGGGCACGGAGTAAGTGATAATTAATTTATAAAACGCACATAACTTACGAAAAGTCAGAGGTGCGCGCCTTGGGTTCGAACCCGAGACCACTGACTTGCCAGTCAACGGTCACCACCACTAGGCTATCACGACGTAATTAATAACGTAATTATACCGTAATTAATCAAAACGGAAATATAGTGTTCCCTTTTTTTCTAAATTTTTTTTTTAATTTTTCTTGTTGCGGATATTTCGAAACTTTGGCATTTAAAAAAAAATAAACTACAAGTCGTAACGAAGCCGGAGTTTTACTTTACTTCTAGAAATTATAGAAACTATAGTATTCTTCAATAAAAACATGGTGAAACAAAAATCGGGTTTATAACAGATTGTGGATCACAACCAATTGGTCAAGAATTGTGCACCGTTATACACGATGATCAAATCCCAAATGCGAATGCGCCGGAGTCGTTTGATTGGCGCGACCATAATGTTGTGACAACCGTTAAAAATCAAAGTTGCGGCGATTGTTATACGTTTAGTTCAGTCGGTAAGTGACTTCAAATATTTTTTACACAAAAATAAAACAATTACAACTGCATAATAACATTTGGCGTAGCCGGTGAGAGATACGCGGCGATTTACTAATAATTTTCTTGTGTATGTATCTACTAATAACACTCCTAATTCCGCTAATCTCTCCCTAATCTCACGTTTATGTATTAAGAAGAAAAACAAAGTCCAAAAAATTAAACTAAGTTCTTCTTCTTATCGTATGGTTGATGAACAACCTGGTGTCAGAGTTTAAACCGCCAGTAGGCCTCTGACATGGCTTTACACACCATTGAAAAATCTCTCAGGTGTGCTGGTTTCATCACGATGTTTTCCCTCACCGTTTTAGCAACTGATAATGAATTTATAATACGCACATAACTTACGAAAAGTCAGTGGTGCGCGCCTTGGGATCGAACTCGAGACCTCTGACTTGTCAGTCGACGGTCATACCACTAGGCTATCAGTGCTGCTAAAACTAAGTAATACCACTAATCTAGCACTATTTTCTACAGGTAATATAGAAGGACAGTATGCAATCAAACACAAGGAACTGGTTGACTTGTCGACTCAGCAGATTCTGGACTGTGACTGGTGTAACGGGGGATGTGGCGGTGGAGTAATGGCAAGAGTTTTCAGGTAAACCAAGCTATCATCACACTGCGCTCAGAAAACAATGAGTCTATACTAAAGAAAAAAAAATTATGAGCGGGATTTGAACCCACCACTTTTTGGGAAAGGCGCCTAGTCGCTCTGCCACTAAGTTATTCTTAAAGATTGTGTGAGTCGTGAGAGCCTAGTGGTTATGCCCTTTGACTGGCAAGTCAGAGGTCTCGGGTTCGAACCCATGGCGCGCCTCTGACTTTTCTTAAGTTATGTGCGTTTTATAAATTAATTATCACTTACTCCGTGCCTCGGAAAGCACATAAAGCCGTTGTTCCTGCGCCTGATCTCTCTCCGATCGTGTCAAAAGACCGTCCCATCGGACTATAAGAGTGAGGGAATAGAGAGTGCACCTGTGTTTGCGCACACACTTGTGCACTATAATATATCCTGTGTATCTGGCTAATCTCCGTTGAGATTGGCTGCTGTGACCGAAATTCGGTCAGGAAGATATATTCTTAACCAAGCTCGTGTTATCGAAATTCTCTTCTTCATTCAACTATTTTATGGTAAGTAGTTTTTGACGTATCAGGAAGTCTAAAGACAAGCGGAGGATAGAGAGTGGAGGCGATTGCTCCACCGACAAGAGCCTAGCTCTTAAATATAAGAAGAAGTTACATTTACCCCTACTAAAAAGTACAAGAGGGCATAACTTTTCAGAATACTATACCTACAGATTATTGCTTACAAACATGTAAACATTTTTATAACCTATTTAATTATTTATGCATGATAGGCGAACACTACACTAAAATTATTTGTAAGAAAATGTTAACATATTTTTTTTATTTATAATTTTTTTTTTTCTTTGTAGTATTTCAGTATCCTAATATGTATTCTAAACATACATTCAAACACAATCTGTATCAGTCCACGGCTGGACATAAGCCTCTTCTTATACATCGCTTATTTTGTGCGCTCATTAGAAGGCGTTTGCCCTTAATCGCGACGCTGCAGCGCTGGGCAAGCGAGTTGGCGATCGCAGTAGCAGATGGTTGCTATTAGTAGGATGCTGCCCATCCTCCAAAATATTCCCTTTGTCACTTCTTACGACACCCGCGGGATTAGTAGAGGTGGTTCTTTTCTTAGGCTGGAAACAACATGGCATGTATCTAAAACACTTTTTAATTTATTCTTTTTTTTACAGAACGCTTATTAAAAGCGGTGGTTCTCAAAGTCTTACCGATTACCCGTACAAAGGAAAAGTTTCGACATGCAAGTTAAGTCAGGACAAAGTAAAGGTTAAATTGGTAGACTGTAATTGTTACAATTTGACTTCCCAAGAGGATGTAAAGCAACTGCTGTACAAAAATGGACCGATCTCGATAGGTAAGCCTTCTCCAGGGTCCTCCTTCTTTTGTGAAAGATGTCCTCATGGACTTCCTTGGCGATAAAGTAGGTTGAGAGTCCTTTCCTATTGGGTACACCGATATCCCACAGCAAACCTATGGTTAAAGGCCTGGAGAGCTGGTATTTTTTCGCTACTTCTCCTGCCTCTGCAACCTCGCCTGGGTTGCGGGAACAGGATCAAAATTTCATAATTACTTTTGGTTGCGATAACCGACCAAGTTTTTAATAAAAAATATTGGTTTTTTATAGCTATTAGGGGTCTCGCTTTACGACACCATACACATGGAGGCATAGTAGGCGACAAAGAATGTCTCGAAGGATACCTCAACCATGCAGTTCTACTAGTGGGATACGGACATGTTAATGGTAAGATTGATAAACTACCTATATATTTGATATACTCAAAGTTAAAACAGCCTGTAAAATGATGACTTATTACAGAAACTGGCGAGCAGTATTGGATAGTAAAGAACTCTTGGGGTGCTGATTGGGGTGAAAAAGGATACTTTAGAATACATCGAGGAGAAGGAGCCTTCTCATGTGGAATGTTGAACCCTGATATGTCCTCGGCAGTCATCGAATAATTCTACAATGAGTTTTTGTATGAAATGATGTGAACTCACGCAAAAAATATAAAAATTTAGTCTGCAATTTATTTAAGCATTTTTTTTTCCTATTTTGTATATCCTACAGCAGGGCAGAGAGCTCCTTCTCCTTTTAATACCAACACAGCGACAGTAAAGGCCAAGCATTATCAAAAATATATTTCAGTACCGTGAAAGTTTCTCGACTAATCGCTAAGACTAAGATTCCTTAGCGAGTCTTAGCGATTATCATAACCTCACCTACTTTTTTTCGAAGTACTTTTTCTAAAGTTCAGCGTTGCTGGACAAAGGTTTTCCTCTTCTCCACCTAAACCTCTTTCTTAGCAAATTCTGACCACATCACAAAGCTTTTAGGAATAGACATCTTAATTTTACGGGATATACAGAAAAACGTCAACAAAAAATTGCAAAATTGAACCACTTAATCCTACTACTATTATAAAGGCGAAAGTTTGTAAGTATGGATGTATGGATGTATGGATGTTTGTTACTCTTTCACGTAAAAACTACTGAATGGATTTGAATGAAACTTCACCACAATATAGCTTATACATCAGAATAACACATAGGCTACAATTAACATATCATGCGGGCGAAGCCGCGGGCGGAAGCTAGTGCAAAATAAAATCTAAACTCTTAGTTTGTTATTATTTAATTAGCCCTATTAAATCCTTATTATTATTATTATACCATAGTTATTGTACCGAAGCTTGTTGTGGTACACTTTTAATGTGATCTGATGTAGCTCTTGCAGCTTTTAACTACAACTGCGATGCAAAAGAAAATCTTGTATTGCATTTTTAGTGACCCACTGCTGGGCCGAGACTTCCTTCTTCATCTTCCAAACCTCCGTATCTTTTGCAATACCCGTCCCGCAAACAAATCCAGGTCGTCACACGACCTTCGCCGCGGTCGCTTCGACGGCAAAGTCTTCAATCAGGCGTTCGGACGTCTCAGGCAGCTTCATACGTAATTATTATTAGTGGAAGGCCATGTTCAAAATATATATGTCGCAGTATGGATATCAGCCCTGACATTATATCCCTAGGGGGTCCTAATCATATAGTGTGTGATAGAAGTACGTTAGCAATTTAGCATCTCGTATTTATTATAATCACTAAGAATGTACCTCTGAGTCATACCATAGGACATGGTCGTTTCATCCTAGTAATATAACTATATTCCTAAGCTAATTTAGTAAAAATCAAAAAGAGAAAGATGCAGGATTATTTTAAACTAAGTAAATAGTGAAAATTAATAATAATAGGTCTCAGGTATTGTGCTGCGTAAGTTAGAATTTCTTACCCGAACGAAAACGCCACCTATCTTCAACTCTAAACTTGTTTATTTTCAAGCGGGGAGTTGCACACTCACAAATTAGGCCCTGGAAAATACTGGCTTGATGAGAAGAGTACTGAGAGGAGTAGCCCCGGTTGCACTTTCACGGGTCTTGCCTAAAGACCCGAAGTAGGTTTCCCTGTTAGTACGTCATTAATTACATCACAATAATTGTACCACTGAGCATATTAGCTCAAGCGGCCCCTTTTTGACCGGCCAACTAAGATAAGACAGGGTTGAGAGTCCTCTCCCTTGAGGTTTTACTCCAGATGTCCAATAAAATCAGACGAGAGACGATGGCGAGAAACTTTTCGAAAAATAATCGAGACAAGTTTATCTATTCTACCCTCCGGTTATACGTCATTCTCGAGAAGCTGACGCGGGTGATAGCCTAAGGAAATATTTTTATTATTATAAAAGTATAATGTAGTGTTAATTTTGCTATTAATAAGTATGTCAAGCAGGGATGCATTAAAAGCCCACATAAAATTATGCACATGCAGGAAGAACTAAGTTTGTAAGAATGCAAGCCCAAACCACTACTTCGGCGGGGCGAAACACGAGTTATGTTTTGCCCCTCCACGGGTCATCTTTAGGACGGAGATGATGACTTGCGATGATGACGATGATGATTGAGAGTCGTGTGACAGCTCTCAAATTATTTTTCATAATTCTAAATATCATGAATTTCCGCAAAGTAACGTCCGATTCCATTTTATCAAAGCAATAAAATAAACTATTTTATCATTACGAATTGCTAAATAGAAATGCGTTAGTTACAGAAAAGCTATGATGTTTGATAAAATTCTTTACACATTTCAGTTTTATACTCCCTATAAAAAGATTTTGAGCTCCATCGAAATTAACAGTGGTTGCTACTGTTACGTTGGAAAATTCAGACAAAATGTCACCATTGCTATTGTTTGCGGCATTCTGGTTGGGGATAATGACAGCTTGGTCCGCGCCACCGATAGATCTAGAACAAGCCGAGTTACACTTCGAGCGCTTCATACAACAATATGGCCGACAGTACGCCGATGAAGAAGAAAAGCAAGTCAGGTTTCAAATATTCATGGACAATATGGAAAAAGCCAACCGTATGAACGAGCAAAATAGTCAAGCTGAATTTGGTAAATATTTTATTTGCTTAAAACTGTCAAGCATACGTAAAGTAACTGTCAAGCCTTATACGCCGATGATCTTGACCATAGAAATCGTAACGTAATATTCTGTGTGTGCACTTCAAATCATAAAACAATATTAATTACTAAAGAGGCTTAGAAAAAGTTAGCTTCAATATTTTAAAAATCCCTGTTTTTGAATTTAGAATAAATTCTTTCAATTTTTTTGAGATATTACAATGTAAGTCTCAGGCTGAATATAAACATAAGTAAAGTAGAGAGAGAGAGAATTTACGACCTTCTGTGTAAAGCCCCTATTCAATCTGCCACTAAGCTATGTGACCATGTCCATAGAAATTCTCTTCTAGAGATGTAGAAAGACAATTATAAATTGTTTTTAATTATCTTTCTACATTTCTAGAATTAACTTATCAATTGAAAGGTTTGCGGTTTGTGTTCTATTTCAGGAATTACAAAGTTTATGGATCTCACTTCAGAAGAATTTATCGCCACTTACACTGGTTTGAATACAATTTCCAACTTTACTTTGAACGCTTGCGCCGATGTATATGACAATCAAATCCCAGATGCAGGTGCGCCTGAGTCGCTTGACTGGCGAGCTTACGGCATTGTTACTCGAGTCAAGAATCAAGATCGCTGTGGTGCCTGTTATGCTTTCAGTGCAATAGGTGAGGTTATTTTAACTTAATGAAACATATGAATGTAAAAAATGGACACCTCGACTCTGCTTACCATCAACCCAGTAAAGTGCGTACATAACAACAGTGCAACCTTTTTAAAGGTTATATTGAAGTAAAAAAGCTTACTTGTACTGCCGAAGGTACGCACTAACTACGCAAAAAAAAATGTAACGGTTGAAGGAGCACAACTATTCATCAAATTGCCCTCTAGCATAAAAAAAGTAAACTCATTAAGTGGTCAACTCAACTCTCCCGATATGTAATTGAAAACTTTTCACCTTCCAACTGAGGCTATGAAGCTATTAAGTGAGTATTCGGCGCCTAACAGGTAAACTGTAATGTTTTCTTTTATATTTTCATGTAAGTGGCAATGTATTGTCTTTATGAAAATAAATTTCTTAACGTAAAAAAAAATTGCGTTCTATTGTTTTCGGTGAGACTTCAGAAAATGTAAAAGAAAACTGATAATTTTGCCAGCTATGGATGTCAGAAATCACTTTTACGAAAAGACCGCATATTGTACCTACTTTTTTAAAAACCTTTTTTTTTTAAGAATACTTTAATCTACTTTCTTTCTACAGCTAATGATTGAAATATTCCAGGTCACATTGAGAGTCAATACGCTATTAAGAATAGACAACAGGTAGAACTATCAGAACAACAGATCGTTGATTGCGATGCTGGTTCCCGAGGCTGTAACGGAGGTACCCAGAGTTCAGCTTTTAGGTAATATTTATTTTTACGTATATATTTTTACGCTTAGAAACGAATGCAAGGCGAAGTTGGAGTATAAGCAAGATAACGAATATCTCAGTTATTTATCACTTACAATCCACACCACCGCTTCGCTACTTCAACCTTGCTAATCTTATATCTATATACAATCCTTACTGTTTGCTAAAATATCTGTCGATGTTTCAATTGTTACTCGTGGAAATCTTTAATTGGCTTTGTGATACTTATAATGTAAAACTTACACTATTTCATGTAGCTATTGGTTTTCCTATCTTTAAATAAATAAATACAAAAAATGAATTGCTGTTCGTTAGTCTCGCCACTCGAGAACTGCTTGACGGGTTTGGATAGTTTTGGTTTTGAAATATGTGTGAAGGTCCAGGGAAGGTTTAAAAGGTGAGAAAAAGGGGTAGAGTAGGGTAGGGGTAGAGTAAGGTAAGGGTAGAGTAGGGTAGGGGTAGAGTAGGGTAGGGGTAAAGTAGGGTAAGAGTAGTGTAGTGAAGAGGTAGAGTAGGATAGAGGTAGAGAAGAGTAGGGTAGGGGTAGAGAAGGGTAGGGTAGAGTAGGGTAATCCCTAATATTGTAATCACTTTATTTGCAGTTCCATCATCAAGCAAGGTGGCATCGAAGGTGAACAGAGTTATCCATATGCTGATGTCCAATCCACATGTAAATTTGATCCAAGACAAGTCGTGGCCAGGCTTTCAAGTTGCTACTCATACAATCTACGATCTCAAGAGAAATTGAAGCAGCTGTTATACCGGGTCGGACCTATTGCTATTGGTAAGAAATAAGCTAAATTTTTAGGCATGAAGGACACCGAGGACCCTTCCTTTCATAATCCCCCACTGCAAGTGATACCCCCAAGCAAACGTCTATAATTGACGGTAACCGTTTACTAAAAGGTTTATACGCTTGTGTGTGTAGAAGTATAGAAATTTAACTAACTGCTCTGAAAAGAAATTTTTAGCTATATATATATAATATTCCCTTGCCGATTTCGGCAATGGTGACTGTTTGTTCATATTTGATGGAGAGGGCTTCGATAATGTGCTCTCATGTGGCCTATGTACCCTATTTTGGCACTGAACGTTCTTGCACAGCGCAGGCATGTTAAGGCACCATTAATATAATTGTACTGTATGCTGGAAGGAGGTCTACTTTTGAGGAGATCTCTCTTGGCGTCTAGATCAGTCATCCTTTGGTCTTCAAAATGATGGATACTACTATGCAGTATACGCATCCACCCAGTCCAGTTTTAAGCCATATCCTCCCAGTGAGAGGGATCTTTAGGGATTTTTAGCTATACTTACCCTTCAAATGATCTTATTTTCCAGTCTAGGAATATTAAATTGAAAATTGAACAATACTATAATAAATTGTTATGATTGATTTAATTGTGTCGTAGTGGTGCATTGGCTATCGCACTGACGAACGGTGAAGGAAAACATCGTAAGGAAACTTGGAGTTAATAGTCTGAAATCGCCAAACTAATGGTTAAACCAAAACTTGTGATTAATACTCAATCTTCTTTGTATGAGTAGAGGCCTTAGCCCTGCAGCAGAACAGTTATAGGCTGATTTATTATACATATTATTATGATTGATAAATACTGATTTATTAGAATATCTGACTTTTTATTATAGGTGTTAGGGCAACCGCTTTCCATACATACCGTGGTGGAATAATGGCAGATGCAACTTGTAATACTGGCATCGTAAACCACGCAGTTCTGTTGGTGGGATATGGAGTAGGTATGGCATATTCTGTTCGTAGTAACGATGTATGTTAACGATCGTCTACTTATACATTTCGTAACATAAGTTGATTTACAGAGTTCAAACAGATTCATTTTTTTAAAGAATTTCTTCAAAGAAGTTGGTCGTTATAATAATTATATACGTGGATGACACGATTGGTGATCATCAAAAAGGTCCCATAACCTTTTACAAACTTATATTAGGTACTTATGTGGAGAAGAAAAGAAGCGTGTGATAATGGTAGCATGTGATGTATATTTATGTAATACACTTAGTACCACACTTTTAAAGTTGCAATAAGTTGTAAAGTACACAAGATAGAAAAGGATTGATACCTAAAATATTTTTTTTGTATATAAAATATTCCAAAAAAGTTGGTGATTTTGGTTGGTTGCTAATAAAACGTTTTTTTTTATTATAAAACTCAAACTTTTATAGTTTAAGAGATATTGCAATTTTATAAGTGTCTGAGGGCCAGTATAATTCATAACGATAACATTGATGTTCTAGAAAATGGTACGCCTTACTGGTTAGTAAAAAATTCTTGGGCGGAGACGTGGGGAGAACGTGGCTACATCAGGTTTGTTCGTGGAGAAGGTGCTGATTCCTGTGGAATACTCAATACTTTAATGACGTCAGCTGTCCTCCAATAAATTGTTTTACTACACATCATCATTCATCATCCTCAGCAAAAAACATGATTGGCCGTTTTCAGCTTCAAGTACTGCGGAAAAGAAAATAAATATTGAATTTGTCATTCTTTTTTACCAACTTAATTTTCATGACTTTCTATTGATTTGGGAGAAAATAAATTCAATTTAGCAATTTTACTAGTTTTATTACACCCTATCATTTTAGTTATCAAAACTACATAACAAGGATCATTAGCTACAACGTCTCTTAATTGTCCTTTGCTTGTCCAATCCTATTGTATTTATGTTAGTTATATTTTTTATGTATGTAGTTTTAAACATATTCGAGAATACTCTCAGGTCTGTAGGTTTCCTAGTTGGTTTTTTTCACCATTTTAAGCAATTTATTAATTGCTAATACGCATATGATTTAGAAAAGTTAGAGGTGCTTTTTGCTAGCAAGATAGCGGAGCGATAGCGATAGCGACAAGCGGAGGATAGAGAGAGGTGGCGATTGCTCCACCGACAAGAGCCTAGCTCTTAAATATAAGAAGAAGAGGTGCTTTATACCTTGTGGTGCAAGTCTACCAATCACACTATTAGCACAGTATAAAGAGGTCTTCTCTTTCCCTACTATTAGGCTCAACTCACACTAAAAGCACGTCGAAGCGCAGCGAAGCGGAACGCAGTTTCAGTGTCATAAGAATTTTAACTTTATTTTCATTACTATAATACTTATTATCGCATGAGAAACTCGAACCAGTCGCGCGGATGCCAGCGGCGCCGCGGGAATTCCGGCGAATTTCAGAGTTCGGATACGGTGGCTCAGCGGTTAGAGCGTCGGCAAGGTACGCCGGAGACCGTGCGTTCGAATCCCATCCGTATCAGTTGTTTTTCAAATTTCTTATTAAATAATTATATTCTTTAAATCATTTTTAGTATGTTTTTGTAATATTTATCCTACTTTATCCTACGTACTTACTAATTCTAGTTCCTACCTTATAACAAGTAAAAATTTGTTAAGAAATTTAGATATTTTTTACACAATTGGCTAATATAACATAATATTTGGTTGAAATTAGGCATTCAAGACTATGGAATTGGGACCAAGGGTACATATATTTTGGATCAACCTCAACGCAGGCGAAACCGCAGGCAAAAACACTAGCTTTTGCCACATATGATGTCCCTTCGCAACGTCTGTATGCGGTGTAAAAAAACGTTGACACACAAGCGGATAGTTTTGTTGTATATAAAAAAACTAACATAAAAATATGTCACATTTTCTGAATAGATATTAAATCAAATTGTTAGCAAACTTCAAACACTTTCTCACTTCATTATAATATTTTTTCAATTCATAGAAATTCCTGAATACCTCGGTAATCACTAATGCTATTCAAGTATAAAACTAGTGAATGTTCAGTAACCAGTATACAAAAACAATGTATCTCTCATTGTTCCTGTTCAGCGCTTGTTGCTTAGGGCTCGTGGTAGCCTCTTCAGTGCCATTGTCCTTACCCGAAGATGCTGAGGCTCTTTTCGAGCGCTTCATACAAGAACACAACCGACACTACTCCAGCGAACATGAGAAGTTTGATAGATTCCAGATATTTAAAGACAACTTGGAACGTGCGAATCGCATGAACGAGAAAAGCAATTCTGCTGTTTTTGGTAATCTTCTTCTTATGATATGGCTTGGTTGTTAAGTCCGAACCTTCGACCAATTGTATACGGCTACAGATCAAGCTATAAAAACCAGTATAAACTGACATCTTGCTTGTACAAAGAGCCTATACAATGCGAGTTCAGTTCATGCTGGTTTTTATAGCTTGATGTGTAGCCAGTACCAGATTTCTGATTAGCGCTTCAGATATGGCCCAAGAAATTAGAGCTTATGATTTTATGCTACTATTTCGAATTAGAATTGGCCACTATTGAACTTTTTTCTACATGTTACATAATTTAAATTTGGCGCCTTATAGGTACCGTTGTCCGTTCTACAATTCTTACAATTCATCACTACAATTCTTAGTAAAGAATTTAAATTGGGAAGGATATGCAATCTTGGCCATTTGAGTGATGAGATTTTGTTCATCTTAATCTAATAATACTGTTATTATCTTCCTAGTGCAGAGAGCCCTTCCAATAGTAAATTGGATTAGAGTGAAATGTATTATGTGTATTTCATATATTATGTTTTGTAAAATTTTTAGGAGTAACACAATTTATGGATCTGACGTCAGATGAATTTATGAAAAAGTATGCAGCTGGCTTACGGAAACCTGAATCTGAAGCCACTGATTCTGATTGCAAGCATCTCAGTGACAATGATATTCCATATGTAGATACGCCGAATTCATTCGATTGGCGCGACAAGAAAGTTGTAACTCCTGTTAAAGATCAAATGAGTTGTCATGGTTACTCATTTAGTGCCATTGGTTAGTACACACAGTATATGCTACAATAGAGCCAACCTTATACCTTTTTTCTTCATAGCCAAGGTCATAAGGTCCAAAAATGACTCATACCCGAATTTTTCTTTCTACAAAATTTATTTTGATATTTTGACCTGGTATAGTAATATATAATTTGTGTCGCAACTTGGAAGCGATATTCCTCTCCAGTAATGGACTGTTATAGACAGTGTTGATAGACTGAATTATTTCGCAGGAAACATCGAAAGTCAGTACGCGATCAAGTACAAAGAGCTGTTATCATTTTCTGAACAACAAATCATAGATTGTGACGAGCAAAATGGTGGCTGTGTAACGGGATCCGTGACTGACGCGTTTCGGTAACGTATAATTTTAGTAGGTATAGGTATATTAGCTGACCATTATGTGGTTTTGATTTCGTGAATCTAATTTAACCCGATCGCAGCGCCACCTACCGGGCCTAATAGTGATTATAAACCATCCAGATACCCACAAACAAACTCACAAAAATTTTATCAAAATCAAAGAATAAGCCAGTAGGTATTATGAAAAATGCAAATGTACCAAATCACCGAATCAACATTGTGATAAGCGGTGTTCAGTTATGAATTACGATTCAACACACCTTTAAATCAGGTGGACAGAAGTTGAACGCTGTGTTCCAAAGCCATGCCCCAGATAGGTTTCACTGAACGTCATGCCAGAACACAAAAATTCGCTTGACTGCAAGGCTCTGTCCAGCTTTGGCTGAAACCTCCCATGATTCCATCAGAAGCAGCTTGGGTATTGATAATAGCTACTTATTAGTGGCCTTTGTCCCATCAAGACGCGCATTGGTGGTGTGTTCGTGTTGGCGTTATTCTCCTCCAACACCATACAGGGATATACGTAATTTTTCGGAAATGGCTCGAAATAAATAAACTTCAGAAAGGTCAGGTGCTCAGTACACAACCGGCGCGTGTGTATGACTAGATGGTCGTGGACGAGGCATCAGGAGTATGTAGGAACCGTAGTAGGTGGCGTTCTGTATTTTTAGCCTACCCCCATAAGAAAAATACTTAGATTTATGTATGTTTTATTTATTTATTTATTTATAGACTCACGCCTTATTTATGTATGTATGTATTAATAAACTTTTTTCTATCAGTTATATTATAGACAATGGCGGTCTTGAGACTGAAACAGATTATCCTTTCACCAACAACCAAAGTCATTGCACTTTCGATAAAAGTAAAGTAAAGGTCAAGTTATCTGGCTGCACGAAGTACGGTCTCAAATCACAGTACAAGCTCAAACAACTACTATTCTCTACTGGGCCTATCTCTACAGGTAAGTCAGACTCTTAGCAAGTGAAGATTACTAAAATAATGTTATATGTTAAGAAATTTAAGTTATTATTTGTTCTGCAATCTTCAAAAAACAGATTAAATGTATTCAGGTTTCTTAAAAACATTGACACCAAACTACGACTATACTTAGTAATTTTATTTTTATAAAGCATAATTATATATTTTAGAAAGTTGAAAGTTCGAAGCGAACTCAAAATTTAAAAATAAAATAGAGCATAATTATTATCGATATCGATACGATATTGGTTATCGAACACCAATGCACGGGTATTACGAAAATCTCAGTTGACAGCGGCTTGTGGCTTTAACTAGTATGGCAAGCGTTTTGGTGTATACTGTAAGCTATACTGTATTCATTCAAACAAACAAAATAATTACTGAAGAGTGCAGTTTGTCTCATCTCCCGATTGTATTAAGTTATTTTTTTGTTTTTTAGGCATAAATTGTAAAAATTGTCAAATATACAGTGGGGGTATAATATCAGACCAAGATTGTGGAGAAGGCATTCCTAACCAAACCGTTCTGTTAGTTGGATATGGGCAAACAGGTAATAAAGTACAGTCAACATTCAAATATCTGGAAATCAAAATATCTGAAAGACCAAATATCTGGAATGTCAAAAATAATCACATTGTTAATAATGTCAAATGAATCAAGAGCGTCAAGAATTTAGCATTGTTGAATTTGTGGTATCGGCTCATTCTGAGGGCAGTCAAAGTCTGAACCTTGAATAAAAGAAGCAGGAGACAAGAAGAATCGCCAAGGGAAAAATACATATGTTTTGTCTCAGACTTATGTCTTATTATCTCTTTCAGGTGATAAAATTCCCTATTGGATTGTGAAGAATTCTTGGGGTGAAAAATTTGGAGAACATGGATATATGTTCATACAAAGAGGAGAAGATCGAACCTCTTGTTCTATTTTAAATGACTATGTGGTGTCGGCAGATGTAGCATGATCGCGTTATTAAGAAAACATCATTTTTTACGATTATTATAAATTCATTTGAAACTATTTATTTATATTCCTAATTTCCTATATGTTTCCTGTCTTGGTGCTGGAATAAATAAATAAGATGATTAAATTTTATAGGTAATGATTTTTTTTAAATATCTTTATACAATTTTATGCAAATTGTAAAAGGGAAAGAGCCTCCCTTGTGTCTTCTATTCAACTATTTTGGTGGTTATATAGCAACTGTCATTGGGGGAGGCCTATGTTCAGCAGTGGACGTCTTATGGCTGAAATGATGATGATGATAATAGCAACTGTTACCAGGACGAGGTAATAGACCAAAATGGTCAATGTGTAGGAATCTATATATGAGGGTATATCTATTTTTAAATTTTCTGAAACGGTTGACCCATTATATCCCGTACATCACTTTCTTAGATAGATATTTCTTGGCTTGCTTACCTAAGAGTCCAACAAGCACTAGGTCTGGCATGTAGCCAAATTCCTCTCTTCGAATTGTGAGAGTAAGTGGGATTACTTTTCTCAAAATAACGCTGTCACACAGTACAGGATGACAAAATATAGATGAGTAGTAATGGAAATAAATAAAATAAAGCTCAAATAAAATGTTTATTTTTTTATATTACTGCACTGAGGTGCTAACAAAAAGCATGGCCCCCCATGCGCCGTGGGACTATGAAGGAGAGGGGTTAAAGGAGATTATCGAAGGTTAGAGGTTTGGGCCTCGGGTGATTTCACTAACCGTATGAAATATAACTTACGAATACTGATATTCTGTGAGAGGGTGGTAAGTACGTACGTCTATACATCATGCTGTACATTATCAGTATGAACGGACCTCGCATTGTATAGGCTCTTCGAAGCATGTTATGTTGGTAAATTTATGCGATTTCAGACTATTAAGTTCAGGTTTCTGAACTGAGGTGATATCTTAAATTAACTAAGAACAAAAATATGACATTTTAAAAGTCACATAGATATATGCCAGGTTCGAACTCACACCCACATGCACAAGTGGTCCAAAAAAGTGGTCCAAAAACGCTTGAAATTCCATCCATGGATTAAACGCGTCAAACGTATACAATCTTACTGGTTATGACCATCACCTTGGTACCTCAGCGCCACATGCACATCCATAAATAAAAAAAACATAAAATGCTAAATGTATTTATTAATTTGTACCTACTCCCATACTCATGGATAATAACATAAACAATTCATAACAAGAAGCAATACAAAACATATTTTATGACTTCATGCAATAATAGCTGATGCCATGTATCCGTTCATCATTTCACAAGAAGTTATATTTTGACCCCTTTCAATTTTGAGATATCCATCGTCCCCAAAATCTTCACTCCAAGAGTTCTTGATAAGCCAGTAAGGAATGTTATCCTCTAAAACAAATTATTTAGAACAACAGTTATATTTTGAAATAAAAAAAAATTCACATCGAATCATAATAAATACAGATTTTAATACATGTCTTAGAAAAATTAAAGGGAATTGAAAAAACAATAGGTTACGGCTTGAACCCGTGACACTTGCTGTAATGCTCTTACCAACTGAGCTATCGTATTGCTGTCCATCATCATCTTCCTGTTCTTGTCCTAATTTTATTTAGGGTCGGCGCAATAAGTTTTCTTATCTCTATTAGCCGTTATGTCAGTGCTTACTCCCTTTTTATCCATATGCTTTTCCCCTATTACCATCGACATTCATACTTAAAATCTTCCTTTGTTTCTCACAATATGTCCTTCATCCCTCCGCATCTCATGTCCATACCTCGATAAACGATTATTTCGTAACTTTTCAGTCACAGGCGCCATTTTCAAACTCTTTCTTATAAATTCATTTCTTATTTTATGTCCATTCTTTACACATCCTCTCAACAAACTCATCTCTGCTGCATGCAATCGTATTTCATCCGTTTCCTTTGTGAACCAACACTCTGATCGTATCATATCTCTGCCCACACCTATCAAATTTCAAGTTTCCTTTCTACATCGTCTTGGAAGACGCCATCTACTAAATTCAATAGATTTTTCAACGGTTTGTATAGCTACATTTGCTAGCTGCTATTTGATTTAAAAAAATATTAATAAGTTTTAGTACCTGTAGTTCCATATCCAACTAATAAAACTGCATGGTTAATTTGGCCCATTGAACAATCTTCATCCATCAAAACACCGTTATCGTACAAAAGAAACCCGGAAGCATCTAAGGCTGTAAACATAGATTTATATTAAACACCACGTAAAATTGAAAACTAAGTTAAAATCTGACTCTAAAGAGGCCCACTAAAGATACTTCCATCAGTCAAAGTGACTGCATTCCAATATCTGTCGGTGATAGTAAAAATATTATTTTATAAACGACGAGCGTTTCGCCGTGTATTTCCATTATGTATATCCATGTCTGTGGGATGAATCCTTTTGACTGTACTGTAGACCTTAAAGTTTGACCTACCTACAGCGATTGGTCCAGTTTTGTATAACAATTGCTTGAGATTCTCTTGATTTGTGAGATTATAATTTAAGCAGTCAGTTAATTTGACCTTCACTTTACTTATGTCAAAAGTACAGTTATCCTCTTGTCCATCGTACGGATAGTCCGTTTCTGTCTCAAGGCCACCTTTGTCTATGGCATATCTGAAATTTGAATAGTGATTATTTTTACTGTCTACTTTTCAATTACAAAGATCCACTTGGAAATCTAGTTTTATTCTAGAACTATAACTTTCGTGAGGCATACATATTAAATGTTAAATATTGTTATGCCTGTAGTTACCGGTTAATTTCGGGATTGCCTGACTAGGTTTGAACTCAAACGGACTCCATTTTTAAGAGCGAGTATAGTCACGCGGTTACGGAGCGGGTAACACGCAATGGGTACGGCGCAACTGAAAATCGGGCAATCCCGAATCAACCCATGAGTAAAGCTGTAAGTTTCATAATAAGATGTAACTTTATATTAATACGTGAAGCGAAAACTGTGGATCCCTTTTTAAGAATAATGCGTGCACGGAGGAGTGTGAAACTTGGCATAGCAAAAATGTATATGGAGAAGCTGTTCAACGCCCTTGCGGTCTTAAACAGAGGTTTTTTATATTGTACAAATGTGTTAAATTATAACTAGATGGCGTTGTTCATTTATTCAAATTTCTGAATGGCGCTATAGAAATTTACCTACAATGTGTTGTAATACTTGTATTTAAGAGACATACAGAGTCAGGAAAATAAACCATAAGTGAAGGAAGAAAAGTTTTGTTTTACTTATACCTGTGTGCTACACACACACCGAAGCGACTACTGCCCAAGTACCAGGCGGTTGTTCATGGTCCTTCGGAGCCGGATGGATATACCAGCTGGTATATCTGGAGGGCACCTAAACGATGGTGCAGTTTTTACGGAACTGAGGGGGTACGGAGTTGGAGTTGTTCCACGGCCAGAGTAAGCTGGAGTTGGTGAGGAGCTGACTGCAGCATCAGGAGCCAGGGTCGGCGGAGCCCTACCTTGGACTTCGAGACAGGCGAAGCCTGTCAGGACGCTGGACCGGTACAGGAATAACGGAGGTGACGACACAGTGAGTAAGAAGTGGACCAAAAGTGAGTTATACAATTTTAAACCTTATTACTGTGTACTTAAAGTTCAAATTATTTCGTACAGTGAAGATTTTTAAAGACTGATTATTTTTAGGACTTAGAATTTTAGCTTGTAAAAGTGGTTCAGACGGGGAACCTATGCCCAAATTCATCTGGGACTTAGAAAAAAGTTTGGACATAGAAAAATTCTAGGACATAGAAAAATTCTAGGACTTAGAAAAATTTTGGGACTTTAAAATATTTTAGGACTTAGAAAATTTTGGACAAAGAAAAATTTGAATTTTGGACTTCTACATTTTAAGGTTATACCTAGTCTGGGCACTTATTGTTATTTTGTTATTATTGTTTTGTTTTTCTATTAAAAATGGAGGGCAAACTGTTGCGTCAAACTAACATTTTTAATAAAATTGTTAGAGCTAGAGACAATTTAAAAAAATCTTCTAAAGATGTAACTTCGGATACGTATATCGAAGTAAGATTAGAAGCGTTGGAACAACTATGGATAGAATTTGTTAAAACTGATAGAGAACTGATTGAAAAGTTTGCTACGCTTTTAATAGAACAAAAATATACAACCGAAGACATTTATAGTAAAGCTGAAGAAACTTATTTGGATTACAAAACAGAACTTAAAACTTTACTAAAGTGCAACGAAAATAAAAATTCAAAAACAATTAAAGATAGTGAATCTATATCACAAATTCAACTGCCAAAAATTATTATTTCCAAATTCTCGGGTCAATATACCGAATGGATAACTTTTAGAGATTTATTTACATCAATAATACATAATAACAAAACATTAGGAAAGGTTCAAAAATTATATTATTTAAAAAGTTATTTATCTGGGGAAGCTGAACAACTGCTGAGACAGATACCAATTGCAGAGGACAATTACGAAAGATGTTGGTCATTATTAAAAACAAGATATGACAACAAGCGGTATCTATCACAGCATCTTTTAATACGTTTACTCAGTCAACAAAACATAACTGTAGGATCGTCTAGTAGTTTAAAAGAACTACTGGACACTACTAACGATTGTTTAAATGGCTTAGAAAATATTGGTATCAATGTTAAGAATTGGGACATTATCTTAATTCATATTGTAACTCTAAAACTAGACCTAGAGACCAGAAAACATTGGGAGTTCGAAATAAATATTATCAATGAGTCGAATGAGTTGCCAACATTCAAACAATTTCAAGACTTTTTAACAAAGAGGTATCGAGCTCTTGAATTTTTGGACTCTAAGTCAAATAATCATGATAACCACAGGTCACAACATGTGACAAATATTGTATGTCCATTTTGTTCAGACGATTCTCATAAGTTGAGTTCGTGCAAATCATTTGCTCGAGAATCGGTGGACAAACGTCGCGATTTCGTCATGTGTAAGGATCTTTGCTTCAATTGTTTGGGACGTTATCATGGAGCGAAGGTCTGCCTTAACACTACGATGTGTAAGTTGTGTCGTCGTCGTCATCATACTTTACTTCACCCTAAAGCAGTTACACTTAAGACCACTGGTGTTGGATCTAGTAGTTGTAGGAGTGTGTCACAGGTTCGGGAGTCTCCAAGTGTAGAAAATAATTCTGCAGTTAACATAGAAAACATGAATTGCTGTTTTTCGACAGGCAAAATATATAAACAGGTTTTACTACCAACGGTGTTAGTAAAAACCGAGTCGGAAAACGGTCATGTCAACATTATCAGAGGGTTACTGGACCAAGGCTCTCAAGGGAATTTTATCACAGAGAGTGTAGTCCAGAATCTGAAACTAAAGAAATTACCAATTAAAGGTCAGATTTCTGGTCTAGGCGGGGACCAAGCTAGGCTATCAAAAGCGATAGTTAACTTAAAAATAAAATCAAGAGTAAATCCAAATTATTTACTTACGATTAAAGCTCATGTTCTGCCATCCATTACTACTCTTCTTCCATCGAGGCGAGTAGTTGTACCGGATTGGTCAGGACTCAGAGGGATTGAACTTGCTGATCCAAATTATCATCAGCCAAATAAAATTAATTTGTTATTAGGAGCGGACGTTTACAGTCAAATAATCAACAAAGGTCTTGTTTGTAGTCCAAATGGTTCTCTGGTTGCGCAGTCTACTACTCTAGGCTGGATTTTATCAGGAGTAGTAGATTCATCAAGTACTCATCCTAAAGACTTATCAGTATTTCATTGCCGAGGAAGAGAAAACTTACTGCAAAACTGGAAACTAAATTCGGAAAAACAATTTACTAAGACTACAAAACACAGACCAGAAGAAAACACACGTAAAGAAATATATAAAAGTACGATTACAAATAAAGATAGGAGATATGTAGAGTACTTACCGTTTTTTAAACAAAAGTCAAACTTCGAACGCAGTGAGAGTCGAACTATAGCTGAAAATAGATTTAAATATTTTAAAAATAAACAAAAAGTAATAACTTATTGAACATTAAAAACTAAACAGAAAGGAAGTTTTTATAAATATTTACAACTTTTACACGCGTTTACACTTGTCAAAGTTTGAGAACCAAAAGTAAAGAAGAAAAATGTGATGTACTTACCTTATAACGCAGTTGCAAAACCTGGGAAGGATAAAGTAAAATTATTTAAATAAATAAACGCATAAACTTACCTGGGAGAGAACCGAAGACATTTGCCTTATCCTGTGAAGTAAATACAACTGGAATCACCTGAAAGAAAAAGATAAATTATTATTTATAAAAAAAAAATGTTTTTGATTATATTGGTTTATTGCCTATATTAAGAACACACACAAGCTTTATAAAGCAAGTTATTTAATATTAGCAACGTTAGTGTTCTGCAATAAATTTATAAAAAATACAACTATACTTACCAGAATAGCTTGACTACGTATTCAAATATTGTGATACTCACTAATTAGATGGATACTTATCAAATCCGACCAAGAAGAGAGTCACACGGCTTTTGCGATGCTTCGAATATGGCATACGCTGCGGTTTTATCACTGTGTGATCGTTTCGATGGCGGGTAATAATAAGCAGTACCACATAGGTCAGGATTTATCAACAACACAAGTGGTCTCAAGGATATCTGCGACAGTTCTTGTGTTAGGGGGAGAGAAGGGAACTCTGTCACATAAAAATGCGACAAGGCGATCTTCCTTCATGTCGTTGGTGGTATAGTATTATCAAGCACAGAGCATCCAGGCATTGACGGAATCGTGCGGAATGTCATATTAACAAAAGAATTAAACCTGTTTCCAAAATTAAATAAATTGTATTGATTTGATTAGATACTTTATTACTCAGTTATAAAATAAATGACTATAAAACATAGTCATAAGCTTTGTAATGTTAAAATGTTTAATTTAGTATACTTTTTTAACTATTTACATTGTATTTACATCACAAAATAAATGTTCTTTGTTACTTCCATGGTACAACTTTAGAATAAACTTTAACTTTATATTTAAGGACCAATGCCCTTAAATAAGGGGGAGTATGTTCAACGCCCTTGCGGTCTTAAACAGAGGTTTTTTATATTGTACAAATGTGTTAAATTATAACTAGATGGCGTTGTTCATTTATTCAAATTTCTGAATGGCGCTATAGAAATTTACCTACAATGTGTTGTAATACTTGTATTTAAGAGACATACCGAGACATACAGAGTCAGGAAAATAAACCATAAGTGAAGGAAGAAAAGTTTTGTTTTACTTATACCTGTGTGCTACACACACCGAAGCGACTACTGCCCAAGTAACCAGGCGGTTGTTCAGAAGCATTGTATAAAGTTTAAATTTATACAAAAGCTCCAGTCGAATTTAGACCACTGACTGGACCACTATTTATCTAGTTTCATGTTAAGATAATAAGTTACCGGAAAACATTTGTCATGATTCCTCCGCCACAGCCGCGATCGTAACCATCGCAGTCTACGATTTGTTTTTCTGAAAATTCTAACTGTTTTTTGTACTTTATAGCGTACTGACCCTCGATGTTTCCTGCAAATAAGTGTATACCTTATTAAAAACGAAATGACATTTAACTTCAATAATTATTTACTTTTTTAACCTATTTATTACCTACTTACTATTTACAATAAATAATACGTAAAGTAACGCGTAGGCGGCAAATAATTTCTTCTCATCTTCATTCTTCCGTCGTTTGTAGGTATTGGCCTAACACGAATTGAGATCCTCCTCTTTTTCAGAAGCCGGTTAAAAAGGACGTTTAAGAAAGAAAGTGGATTATAAATAACTGCAGCTATAGTCACAATGGTATCACAAGCGGGTATTTTTGTTACAAGCTATTATTTAACTTGCAATGGATGTAATTTATGTTCGGTTCAAATCTTGCAAGCTGAACCACTTCCTCTTATCCTACGGAATTTAATTTCTATATGTTGGTTCAGTTCCAATGACAATGCATTTTATGATGAGCATGACCTGAATCGACATCCAGGATTAGCTCCAGATAAAGGAACTCTTTAACGGTCAACAGCACAGATACAGAATTTTGCATATAATATGCGTTTAGTTTTGATATAGGTACCAACATAAGAACTTGGTTAAAAACGTTGTTTTTATAAAAAAATATTCATGTAAGCACTTACCAATAGCACTAAACGCGTAGCAACTGCCACATCCCAGCTGATACTTGACGGGAGTAACGACGTTCTGATCGCGCCAATCAAACGACTCCGGCGCATTTGAATTTGGTATATCATTGTCTCCTAAAATTTTACATTTAGCTCCAGCATAATACTCTTCTCTTAGACCAGTATACGTCTTCAAAAATTCTTCAGTCGTCAAATCCATAAATAGTGTTACTCCTGAAATGACGATGGAAACGCTCAAATTGCCTTCAGGTAATTTTTACAACTTTTTGGTCATTTGTGAAAGTCTCTGTAAAAAAACTATAATATGACTGTTTTTAAGGTACCATCAAATTACATGCTCAAATTCTGTCACAGCGGTCAGTACTCCTTTTAGTTTTGTGGCCATAAACAATGTGTTTATTGCAACGGTTATGTGAGGCTCCCACTACCCACTAAAGACATCTCCTCCATTCGTGTTCCTTGCACTGTATCGGACGGAGCCGGGTACTGCTTGCGCGCTTCGGAGCCCCGTCCAGTACCTGTCATGCACTCAGGAGAGCGATGTCCTGGCGTCCAGATTCCTGGACATTGCTTCAACATGCTCTTTGACCTTTGCCCCTACATTGTTTTTCGGATTAACGTTCAGTACGCCTCTACCAAACTTACTTAAACAACAAATAATTCGAAATAATTAATATTATTACCAAAAACAGCGTGTTTGCTTTTCTGATTCTTGAGATTCGCACGTTCCAAATTGTCTTTAAATATCTGGAATCTATCATCCTTCTCTTGTTCGCTAATATAATGTCGGTCGTGTTCTTCTATGAAGCGGTCGAACAGAATTTCAGGCTCTTCATATAAGTACACTGAAGAGACTACCACGAGTCCTAAACAGCAAGAACCTAACACAAATAATGAGGATGACATTGTAATACCATACTAGCGGCCATTGATTAGTTTTATACTGCATATGAAAGGAATTTCTATAAACTATTTATGCACGTAAAACTTGAGTTATGCATACTTTTTCTTTATGACAGAAATGTTATGATTTTACCTCGTGTCGTTGAAAATGGTTCAATAGCTGTGTTTGCGCGTATGTATGTTTCTTATAAGTTAGGTAATTTAAAAAAATATTCCATGTAGAAAACTTCTGTTACAGATTTTAATATAATTATATGATATTTTAAACATAATGTATAAGTACAATCATTCTAGATGGTCTTAGTAGGTATAGAGCCTTGAAGCAATCCACCGGGAATTTTAGAATCCTCTTTTTCTTCTTATCGTACCTATAGTTAATGACAAAAAAATCTCATTTGTGCTAGTTTTCACACGATGTTTTTCCATCACAGTAGATGAATTAGTTGTTTACAAAACACAGTCTATTAATAATTAATATGTTACACGTGCCTAACATAACAATAAAATGAGCGATAACAACCACCGTTAGAAATTTCACTAATTTTACAAAACAGTTTTGGAATGGGAAATCTTTTATTGGAAATAGATCATAGAGCCCATCAAATGACTTATCGTTATTTGATTTAATTAATTCACGTCATGTAATTTTTACCCGACTATAAAAAAGGAAGGTTATATTATATCAACAAGAAATTTTATTATAATCTGACAATAATAATTTGACTAATAAATGTTATTTAGTTTTAATATGTCTTGTGACTTGTTTTTATTTGTATTATTAAATTTTGTGATTTTTGTGTTTTACATAAGGTGAAATTTCGATTGCCATATAATAACCTATATTCTAGTAAATTCATTTCATATTCGAGTACCTACATACTTTTATATAAAAAAATAAACATTATTTCGCAAAAAATATATAATGAAACGCAATAAATAATGAAATAATAATTAAGAATTAATAAAACAACAATAATTATATACTTACTAGTTATATGTACTTATAGTGTCACCAAAATCACTCCGAATATTCAGGCAAGTTCCTAGCACCCATTTCTAGGAGTTCTTTAAACTTAATATCAAACCAAAGTTAACAAAGAAACAAAATCTAATATAATTTTCGATAACAATTCAAATTATATCAAACGCATTAAATCGAGGCACCATTATCGTAACACAAAGTTTAATTTAACTCACAATACATTTTCAAGTAACAAACGCCATTATTGGCTAAACATCGGCCAAAGAACCCGCTCTTGTGTCAGTTTCATTTGATATTTCCATTAAATTTCAATTTCGAAACTCATCTTGACTGACAATGAAAGATTCCACAATGGTTTCTAAGCGAGTGCTTCTGTTGCACCTATACCATTTGTCTTCGAAGTAATGAGTGAGTGCCTTACTGAGAAAGAGCAAATTTCACGCCGGTCCATGTACGATGTAAATCCTTAATTCTAAAGAACTCTTTGTGGTTGTTCATTGATGATTTTTTTAAACGCTCCGCCCCGTCGGCCATTGTGGGTAGCGAAGGCGGCGGATACAAATTCTCTTACATCTTTAGGGTTCTGACCAAGGTTTCTGAACTTTGAAGTGAAATATCTCTGAATTTTTGTGTGCCTGTTTCTCCGCTTGCTTCTTCTAAACCACATAAAGGATTTGAATACGGTTGTCACAATCATTTAGGAAATTTATTCCTGAAGGTGAAATACATACATACATGCATATTATACTTATTTATTATGAATACTTGGTAGTTGTGACGTTACTATGAATGATTGAGATAAAGAAACATGGGTTAACTCATTGAAATAATTTTATTGTGACAGTTCAAATCTAGAAGCTTCCCCCAAATTTGTTTTCGGCAACGTATGACTTTTTTTAAATGAAATAATATGATCATTCTGTTTCGTACTTTCTTTCCAATCCAGAGAATTATACGAAGAAAATCAACTAAACTAAAGTATTAACATAATGAAATAGTTTATTTTGGCCAGTTCTAAGTTAAAAGCTTCACCGCAAATTTTTTTCGGCGACGTATGACTTTTTTAATTTAAATAACTTGATCATTCTGTTTCGTACTTATCTACTTTAAAAAAATCAACATACGTATGAAATTTAACTACGGAACCATCGAGCAAAAAGACCAAGACCCAAACCCGGTGTTTTCTAACAATAGATCGTCATTGTTACATTTGTATTTTAATACACACGACAAAATCGGTATAGATAAATAATGCTTAGTTTTTTTTTGGTCATTTGTTAAGCGTGAATGGCCGGTTCCACCGAGTCTGGCCTCACCGCCATTCTGACGTTCATTCATCATAGAAACGTAGAAATATATTCGTCATATTGTACCACAAAGGTCTTTTGTATCTATTTTATTGGTTTCATACGTATTTGTAAGTTTTTTGAGAATTACGAGTCGAGTGGACGAAATTTTCTAAGTAGGTACACAATTTTTTTTCCAAAGTAATAATAATGTAAAGGACCTGTTCCTTAGCCTTGGCACTGACTCCAAGACAAACGTTTTTGTGCTATTTCTCGCTTTTTGAAGTCGCGCCTTGAAGTCGGTATTATTTTTAAAAATTTTAATGGAAAATTAACTTGAAAGGTGAATACCCTTCCTCCAACTTTTTTGAAGTCGATTAAAAAAGAGATTGATGTAAATATATGTATATCTTTGGTTTTCTTTATCAGTTTCTTTGTTTTATAGATCAATGTTATCTACAAAACATTGTTTATTATATTCATGTTATGTTTGCTGATTATGTTACAAACATAAATGTTGTGTTATAAATGTTGTATTATAAATGTTATAATATTTCAACTCAAAAAGGAATTAATAGATTCAGTTTTAAACACGGGGTGTGAACCTCCCTGTTTCCTAACTACATTATCATACACATCCGGTGCCGCCCACCATACGTATCTTTCACAATGTGTTACACCTTACTTTTTTTTGTTATGTTATATGATATTGTAATTTTGTTCTGTTATTGTTAGAAGTTTAATAAGCGAGGTGTAAGAGGAATAAGATTTCATGAAACTGATTCACTTGTTTTTTTTAACGTTAATTGGACGACACCTTAGAAACATATCTTTGACATTTAGTCTTTAATAATTATGTTACTATCAACAATAAATTAAATATAATTATGACGCTTCAAAAAAGAGACTGTTGAGCTCTTTAATTATAATTCCAAGTTTACTAAATAGAATCAATCATACAAATGGAATCAATCAGATTAAATTACTTAAATAACTAATATTCTTAATGTCAATTATTTTAAAATTTTTGCTGAATCAACAAAAAAATCTCCTTTTTTTAAATATTACAGTACGGTGGGAATGGTTTCAAAAATAATTTCTTTACCAACTGAAACGGATTGTCTTCTATGTTTCCCATTTTGGCATAACAATAATCTTTTGTTGCCATCACTAAGCAAACTTTGACTTCTAATAATACCAACACAACAAAATCAAGTTTATTAAGAAAACAACGTTAAAGCAAAAGGGTAGTTTATCATATTTATCAATGTCTGGTTACCCCCCTAAATACAGGCGTCAGACCGTGTCAGATCCTAACCAAACTGCCCGCGGCAAAGATTAGGAAACGAGTTATATTTGCCATCCCTTTCTGAATGGTTTTAAAAGAGGAGGACAGATAGATCATGCGACAGGGTTCAAGCAGGTTTCGAAAAAATCCAAAGTTACTTGTTCGACAGGTTATAATAAGGAACGTGGGTGCCATTGTGCATTTAGTACCCGATTGTTATGGACTTAAGGAATTGAGGGTCGCGGTGAATGGTGAAAGACATTAGGAAGCATCATGTGAATGTAACAGAAAATTGTACGGTTGTGTATGTTGATGACTCTCTGACCCCGTAGGCATCTAAATTGTGTATTATTGGCTAGTTTCTCAGGAGGATGGGAGGTCTTGGGGTGAAGTGTTTTTGTTTCCGTGTTTCTCTGAGAATGAAAATGTCTAGATAGCTATAATTTTGTTGTGTAGCTATTACATAATTATATGTATTTGAAATATCGCACGCTTAATGAAAAAAAAAACTGACCCATTGGAATATAGGTTGGAATTCATACAGCACAGCACAGACTTTTATCAATGTCATCTATTGTTTTTATTATGATTTTATTTGATAGAAATTAACTATTTTAAAATAATAGTTTAGTAATACTTGATACATTTGCCAATAACTAAACCAGGTCCTAATTGCAGATTACTTTTACCCGAAAATCTACTTTTTTGAGTTAAGCCAGTAGGTATATTATTAATGTGCGATATGTTTGACTTATTTTGTTAATTATATATATCACTATAATTTTTATTATTGTTGTTATAAATGAATTCGTTTATATTTAACACTTTCAACATAAAAGTAACACATTTCGATTTATTTTAACCAACACCACTGATTCGGAATAATTTAAATAAAAAATCTTATCTGCAACTGCCTTAAAATACCTTAATTGCATATACAAAAACTGCTATGAATTTGAAGCTTTGAAGTTTACACCTTTTCAATCGGTCCAGTGATTCTAAAGCAACTGGACACCAAACCTCGAGCACCCTTACATCGAAGAGCAGTGTTCCAAATACCCCATGGATTTTTCATACAGATCAAAGCCTGTATAGAAAGCCTCTTGGCTTTAAAAGCCACTCGTATAGCTTTGATTTGCTGAATAGAGCCTATTATAACCAACGTTTTATGTGTGTTATTTCTAAATTGATCGTTTTGTGGGGATTAAAGAGGAGCTATTTTTGTGAAGAAAATTTTGGAGGATTGGAATAAAGCAGATATTAAAATTATATACCTCTTAAAACTAACTGCCATGAAACACTTTGTGAGGAAAGATTGAGGCGACAGAGACGGAGTCTAAAGAGTTTTTGAAGTATAACAATGGTCATTGATATAATAATAATTATAAATGTCCTACTGACCAAATTTCAGTCATATCGGTCAATCTCAACGGAGATTGGCTATCGACGCAGGATATGTGGTGCACAGGCGCACTTCATATTCCCTCAACGATGGATCATGGATGGAACGGCAACACTATTGGAGAGGAATTTAAACTTACACTTGAATATACCTATTAGATATAATAATGATGCATCTGAAAGATGATTGGAAATGTGTTTTTAAATAGGAAAAGAAAATGATAAGACTATTCTACTATGTATACTTTGATGCCTTCTAATCCTATCCATCAATCAATTATATTTATTAACGTTCTTACGTTAAAAAGATTTAATAATTTAAAAAAGTTTTGACCATTTACCTTTAATAAACTCCATAATTTTAGACTATCAATTCATATAGGTACATAAATGTACACCTTTAAGAAATTGGATTTAACAATACGGACATTTGTGTAATTGCATCGACGGTAAACATTAACATATGGTGCGTGACGTCACCGTCACCATTTAATTTGTAATTTGATTTGAATTTGGATGTCACTGTTAAAGCATTGAATTTGGTTTATGTGACAGTTGCAGTTGTTTATGGTTGTTAGTACAACATGGGGTATTTTAGAGAAGTATAGAAGGTATTTATTATATTCCTTATGACATTTGATAACGCTAGTTTAGTGACAGCCTAATGGTATAACCGTTGAGTGGCAAGTCAGAGGTCTTAGGTTCGAACCTAAGGGACGCCTTTGACTTTTCGAAAGTTATGTGCGTATTTTAAATTAATGATCACTTGCATCATGCCTATAATAGGAGAGATCGTAAAGCATTCGATCCTGGGCCTGATCTCTTTCCAGTCGTCTCGAAATGCCGTCTCATCTGACTATGAGAGTCTATGATTTTATGTCAGTTACAAGGGCATAGACTAATTTGACAACTCTAATTTGACAGTAAATTTTTTATCCTTTTTCGATGGTGTATATTAGAAAGAAAAACAAAAGTTTGATAGTGAGGCTATGATTAGTTTATGGGAATCAGCACCAATGATAACCTTTCCAAAGCGAAAAGGAAAAAAGACTCTAATCATCGTCATACGTCATCAACATTAGACGCCTCAGTAAACCCAGAAAAGCTAATGATGTCACATTGACAGATCAAAGATGCTTCTAAAACTTTTGTTCAATAAAAGCGTTCCAAAACGCGACCATTTCATTTAGTAAAAAACTGAAGACCAACCTCAAATCATCCCAAACATTTATATATCACAACCCAATTATTAATATCATAGATAAAAAAAATATTCTAAAATTCTAAATCCGAATGCTGGTGCCGTTCTGTCTGCCGTAGCAGACGTTGCGGCACCTACCTGATATTCAATCCCTGTTCCATCTTGCTCACTCACGCATGATTTATAAATGAATGAGTGAGACAATGTTACCTCATTCCTTTCCTTTGAATGAGAAGGTGAAAAAAACATGGCGCGAGTACAATTTTGTTTGTTCTAGCCGCCCGAACTGACCCACGTCATTATAAAGTGTTATCTCAGATGAATATATTTTTAATGCAGGCCTTTTTCTTTTTTTAAATGTGTGAGGAATGATATTTTATGAATATATCGAGTATGATCCACAGTATATGTTAAGTTTTGAGAGGTACACTGGTCTTGATGTACCGATCTAAAGTAGACACTGTAAATTTTGATAATTGGACACAATAGGAATTCCATTGCAGGAGAACCTTTCTAGATTAACAAAATACCTAATTATTATGATTGTAATCATAATTCTTACTATACTATATTTTATTGTACTGAATACATTTATTGTGAAACGCCAATTTTAGGCCTGATCCAAAGACTACCTGAATTAGCTGGCAATAAGATCCAATTGACTGAAGCATCAGATGCTGTACTTTTTTAATTGCAATTAATAGGAACAAGAAAGGTATATGCGAGAACAACTGTTTTATGAAAAAACTGGATATAGGTAGATATGGATAAAGAAGATATTATTGATCGCTGAAAATTAATAAATACGACTGTTCTTTGTCATTTTCCAATTTGTTGTCCAAAACCCTTACATATACTATGGCCACCAGCGCCTGCGCATCGCAAAGTGATCGAACTCCATTTTATTAAAAGTTTTATTAATGTACAAGGATGGTCGGAGGCATTTTTATATCCCTGCCTTGCTCCCGAACGCGCTGGCGTGACGTGGGAATCTTGAGCGGTGACTTTTCATTTTTTAGTGTTATGTAGATATGTCGCGTTTTTAAATGGAGGTCTGTTTGTGGTTCGGCTTTATAGGAAATAATTTAAGGGGTATTTCGTTTTCGGCTATTTAGAACTATATAGCTTTGGCTAGTTTACAATTTGGAGGGCTAGTTGAGGTTCATTTACTTTCAAATCAGTTTATGTTGAGTCAGTTTTGACTTGTTCAAAGTTTTCAATAGATAGTGGTAGTAAGTAACGCATCCTCTTAACTTAATTTTTAAAACATTTTAGATAAGTACATTTTTTTATAAAGATACAATAAATTCATTATAGTTAATCCATTCTCTTCCACTTCTTGCTTTTGTCTTTGCCTTTCGCTACTACCTTGTGCAAATACTATTTGAACTATTTGATTCATCCAAATTCTACAGATAAATACAATACGAAATACATCGTTGTTGCTGCTGGGATGCAGATAATATACATCTTGCTGGCTTTAATTGCTATATCTAAACACAAAACATTAAAAATATTCTATCTTTTATTACAACAAAATTAGACCTATAGTAGTCAGTGTCACAAGGGGCTACAGAACCATGTCAAATTAAATTGCTTCACACAAAGCTACAATGAATAATATAGTAAACATTATTTATGGACCGTGTTCTAAATCTTATTTTATGGGAAATGTGGTCGAAGAGCTTAACGGCAGCTTATCAGGTGAGGGGACGATGTCCGGTTCTGTCCGGTTTTGGCCGGTTCCTAGATAAATCGTTAGGGGAAGTTTTTGCTAGGTCATTGTGTCGTTGGAATTAGGTATTGTAAAATAGTGAGTTATTGTATCATTTTTTTGTATTGTATAGTGTCTTGTCTTGTATTAGAAGGAACTAAATCTTGGTAACAATATGATAAAAGTTTTGTTTTATTTTTATAAACAGTAATAACCTGAGCATGAGTACAAGACTCCCAATAAAGAATTATCATCTCTTCTCACCTTAAATCATCATCAATATCAGAGCTACGCTCTTGTCGATACAGCTTCTTCCAGCTCTCCTTATCTTCTTTACTATCTTTACTTTCTCTTTGATCTGCGCTTCTTATCTTGGACTATCTCTTCCTCTCTTTCCATCGAGTATTCCTTCTTTAATACTATTTATGAATGCGTCGTCGTGGCGTATAAGGTGGCCTACCATCTTGCCGCTTCTGTTTTCTATACTAGACATCAGCTTTCTCTTCTCTTTTACTTTTTCTAGTATTATTTTGTTGGTTATCCTTTCCGTCCAGCTGATTGCATTCTTCTCCAGCGCCACATTTCACTTAATCATCTCACTTTAGACATAATGTATAAATTCTGTGGAATTTAACAGCAAAGGCTAAAATCAACCATTTTTGAAAAAATCCCCAGTCATATTGGAACTGTAAGTTTTTATATCATAATTATAATTGGATGCAAAGGATCTTAAAAGAAAGTGATCTTCACATCATAATTTAATTAATATTATAATAATATAAAGAAAGAGTTTAAAGCCGTTTTTGCGATAAGATACCAATTACATAAAATGTAGAATTATGGTGCATGTTACAAACTGATAGCAAAATAGTGAACAGGAACATTTTTGAAGTGCGCAAACGTAGTAGACGTGATTTTTGTATGATTTTCTATGATTCAAATAATGATTTTTTGCGGGACGACTACATCGGACCCCCGCAAAACAACTAACTTTAGAATATTGTATCACTTTGAACAGATATTCTAAAGTTAGATCAGTTGTCAGAATTTTATGAGAGTACCTACTGAATCCGTAGGTATATCGGTTATCAAAGATATTCAAGACAGCCGGGGCCAATGGCTTAACGCTTTCCGAAGCAAAAGGCAAAAGTTATAATTAATTTATAAATCGCATATAACTTCGGAAGTCAGAGGTGCGTGCCTTGAGTTCGAACCTGAGACCTCTGACTTGATAAACGTCAACGATCATACCACTAGGCTAACAATGCTTTATAAGAAAGCAGACGATTAATAATTTATTCTATCGTCTAATCTAAATAGATTCGACTTTTACATCCCCGCTGTCTTTAGTAACTTAGTTTCTTTTTAATTCTTCACTTCCCGCAGACAAGATCTGATATTTACGACCCAAGCCAATAAAGTATCCGTTGTTTATGATTTCCAAAAAGTATGGATTATACGCGACCTGCCTAACCTTGCACTGTTGAGGGAAAAGAGACTTTGAGTGTTTTAAATAAAATAGAAATTTGATTGTAAAGTGGACAGGATAACGTGATTATTATTCAATGTAAGGATTCATTAGTAGGTGTTAAAGGTTTTGTTGATATAAATATTATACTGGTCCATTGCCGGGCAAAGCCCTCTTTTCTCTAAGAAGTCAATTCATCTGAGGTCCAGAAATGAGACACAATAATACATTGTTATGTGCCGTTGGAATGCAAAAGATCATTGATGGTCAACAGTTGATAGATTGATCGATTGAAATAAAATGAAAGTGTGACTTGGCCTAACCTAACCTATTCTAAGTTCCTAACCTAACCAGTCTCCATTGTCAAAGAGTAAACCTGTAAATCAGGATTTTATTTACAGACTGAAACTTGGTTTTCGGAGTAATTAATCTGAACTTTGCTTACTTTAAAAAAAAGGGGGTAGGCAAAGGTATATGCATGCAGTACCTACACCCACGTTTCGCTGCCTATGTCAATAATGTTAATAATAGTCCCATGCAATAGGGGGCGAGCTTATTGTCATTAACCTGCACAATTCCAGACTCCTTTTTGCTACTGAGAATTTCGTAATGGAAAACCCCAATAACACTGCCTGACCCGGGGATCGAATCCAGGATCTCGTGGTCAGCAGTCGCGCTAGCTACCACTAGACCAACGGAGGAGCAGTCACTATTTTCATTTTGAAGTTGAATAGGTTCCTTACTCAAATACCATTGAACAAGTTTTACGAAAAGGAATTCTAATTTGGATTACAGTAATTCTAATATCAATTAAATAAGAGGGTATTTAATCTAATAAGAAGTGGGTATGTACGTAATGATTTACAAGACGACTTGTAATAACATTCTTACAGGAATCTATGGCCCCAATTCTTTTATTAGACTTAGGCCAAGTTTCACAAGCTACGGACGGCCAAGGGCGCCAAGTCTACTAGGCTATGAGTGACACAACCAGCTAGATGCTATGTATGTACAGTCGAGAGCAAACAAGTGAAAACTTCAACGTGCTCTCGATTTAACGTGCTCAACAAATTATTTTAGGACAAATAATTGTACTTCTACTACTTACATTTTATTGATTCTCTAAGGGGGCAGCAGCCCTAGCTATTAAACTAGTCGTAAAACCCGTTTTAACAAAATTCTCTACTTTCTTCAACCATCTCAGATGGTATTATAATCCCCTAGTACGAAGTGTTAGAGGGCTAGAATATCTAACTTTGCAATTAGAGAACAATGCTATACAGATGTAACTTATTGCTTATAAATACACAAACATTTTTTTTGAGTATTTGTGAATTCTATGCGAACATCTATAGAACCTATGCATTTATAAAGTATTTATAAAAATGGTTAGGTAAGTACATAATATTTTCAGATTCGTTTAAAAAATTCGCGAAATCTTTTTCTTGATAAATTTATTGCTATAAACTGCTTAATTGAATTATTGACACAATTTATTATCATTCACAATACATTATACAATATTTCATCTAATTCCCCTACTAGTGTTGCTATTCAGAAAAAAGAAATGCAGAAAGCCATAACTTCCACTCGATTTATTAAAACTGACATAAAAGTTACGCCCACTTTAACCCTAATGTGGTGCAAATTTACTAATAGTTACCCCTTTTACGATTTTATGTCCTTTTCTAATGTATGACTGGGGAGAGAGAGGGAATAATGTCTCTTGAAGTAATAAAGCTGTCAGCGAATAGTTGCAAATTTGACATTTATTGCTAAATTATACAGGACGCTTCCTATGGATTTTTATCTGTATTAGGTATATTATTGATGTTACATATTTGAGATTATCTTACTCATGAATATCTTTAGAATGATTAGATAACCGTAGGCACTTTGAAACAAAAACCGTGTTGTAGGTACTTTGTGAGGACATAATACGCCCATAGACCATAGATTGATAGATGCCCATAGACTTACATATAGAAAAGCTCAGAATATAGAAAAAACCAGAAACGAAAATTTAAGGTCTCGTAATAAAGTGAGTCACGTGACATTGTATGAAAAGTCAATTTTCGATTTTCAGATTTCGACCTATGTTGCTTGGGGAAAGTTGTTTATTTTCATGGACTGTATTACCTCCTAAAATTTGGCAGGTCTTTAAAACAACATGGTGTAGAAGATATTGGCTGATTTATAATACCTATACCTATTATTAAAAACGTAGTAAAGCAAGTTAACAAATAAATAATCTTACGATATTTTAAAGATATATTACGTAAAGAAATCTCAATAAAGCCACGGGTGACTGATGAAAAGAAAATACTAACAAACGAAGAATATTAAATAGTATTAACTAAAGATTATGTTAAACGTGCCTTAAGCTTGTAGTAAAACGGGATTAAATTACTTTTACTTTAAGAGAGAGCGAAAGTGTCAATCAATTTCGAATTTTTCTGCATTTTTGAGTAATTTTTTTTTTTTTTTTTATAGACTCACACCTGTATTCCCCAGAGGGGGTAGGCAGAGGTGTGTAGTACACCCACGTTTCGCCGGCTGTGTAATAAGTCCCATGTAATAGGGGGCGAGCCTATTGCCATTAACCGGGCACAATTCCAGACTCCGTGCTGCTAATGAGAATTTCTAAATGGAAAAACCCAATAACACTTTGCCCGACCCGGGGATCGAACCCAGGACCTCGTGATCCTGATTGAGTAATTAGATTCCAAAAAAAGTAGATGCTGAGATGATAAAGAGAAATGGATTATGGAAGAAGAAGACACTTTGCGCCGACTTCAACTAACATGGGACCAGGGCTTCGCCTGCCCGGAGAAAATAAGCCTAAGTATTCCTGATATTATTTGTGAATTTATCTTTTAATTATCACTAAACGGATCTGATCCATTTAAGAATAGTTCAGAACCACCCCTACTCATCCCGCGGGTGTCGTAAGAAGCGGCAAAGGAAATAATCTGGAGGATGGACAGCAACATCCTAGTGTGTAATAGCAACCATCTGCTACTGCGATCACTTGCTTGTCCAGCGTGGCGATTAAAGGCAAACACTTTCTAATGAGCGCACAAAATATGTGACATGAATGAGAAGGAGCCTTTGTCCAGCAGTGGACTGATACAGGCTGTATGGTTATGTTAACGGATTTGAGTCAAACTTAGCAGAGGTCATTATACCTATATCACGTTTATCCAGAAATTTATAGATGTATCAACTATCAAGCTTAAAAACCTGCACGGTTTAAACTCTGACACCAGGTTAATGTTAATCAACTATACGGTAAAGAAAGAATAGGTACGTTATTTTTCTACAGCAAAAGTATTTAAAATTCAAATTATTAAGTAAAAAACAAAGAATTAACTACTTTCACTAGTTATAAAAACGGTAAAACTAATTCATAAATTAATAAAACTTGATCTATCAGTTAAATTGGGTTAAATAAGTAGCAGTTTAAAATATTCATAGAAAAATTAATATGACTATCAGTTTTAATATATTTCCGTGATATATGGGACCGCTTCTAGTTGTGTTTAAGTTGAATTGAATTATAATTAAGTTGGAGTGGTCAGTGACCAGTGGTGTGGCTATTAAATTGTTGATTTGGATGTCTCTGGTTCGAATCTAAGCGTACTCGTAATTAAAGTTTTCTTTCTACATAAATTTCATGGTCGAATTAAAAATCAGTAAGTATGATCTTTTTAATATGTAAATAAGTAATTTGATCATATAAATATTGAGTTGTTGTCAATTGTAGATCTTTGACAGTCGTTACGGGTCGTCAGAAGCCCGAAAGTCTGACAATCAGTCTTACCAAGGGGTATCGTGTAACCCAGTATCTGGGTTGTGGAGATCCGTTAGGCAGTCGCTCCATGTAAAACAATGGTATTCAGCTGCATCCGGTAAGACTGGAAGCCGACCCCAACATTGTTGGGAAAAGGCTAGGCAGATGATGATGATGATAAGTATTGACTTTTAATACATATTACAGCTATATGCGGCTATGCACGTAATGCCTTAGAAAATTTATATATGTATTTATAGATACAAGCGGCACTTGAACCCGCGCAACTTACCGTACAGTAGAAGACGTCTCCTCAAGGCCATGTAGAAAGGGAACTTGACATTCGATAGGTGCGAGCGATACGATATCTTCGATAGATCTGCCATGGTACGGCTAGTCCCGTTCTCATGTCCTATCTCTTTTTATATTCCCTTAATTTTTTCTAAAGCAAACTAGCTTGAATTTTGTTTTTTTTTAACCACAAAGTAAAACAAGCATACGGCTAACGGCAAGCGGTTACCCTAACCGGTTATTTGAAAGTAATATAAAAAATAAATGATGTAAGGGGATTTAAACATTATTCTAACCATGCGATTATACGAACAATCTTAAACAAGTTACATAAAATAACCAGCCTATTAACTTTTATGACATATTAACGAGAGCATCATAACTACAGATTAGCGCTTGTGTAAGTTAGGATTAAGCGCCGGTTAATAACGTACGTATTGGTGTAAGTGCTGAGCTGATAGACTCGTTTAGCTATTTGTTAATAATAATTGACTATTAGAAATGCTACTTAATGATTGAATGATGAGGTATAAGCTTCTGGATGGTTGTAATTATGCAATTTGGGAGTATGTTGTTTGATGGAAATTTTAGACATAGTGAAATAGGGTTGAGATGGGGTTAAATTATTAACATAACATAGACTGACGCTTGTATTCCCTAGAGGGGGTAGTTAGAGTATGCAGTACACCCAAGTTCCACCAGCTATGTTATAAGTCCCATTGTAATGGGGGCGAGCCTATTGCCATTAACCTAGCACAATTCCAGACTGAGAATTTCCTAACGGAGAAAACCAATAACACTTTGCTCGGGAATCGAACCCAGGGCCTCGTGCTCAGCAGTCGCGCTTGCTACCACTAGACCAACAAGTTAAAATCAAGTGGAACAGAATAAATAGGTACATAAATTATGTTTTAAATAAAAGTACCAATGTCAAACAAATGTAGAAATTCTTTTGACAAGACCTTCGCAACAGCGAAAATAGATAACTAATTTATGGAATTCCGACACTTAGGTACAGTTTTTTTTTTAAAGAAACTTATAAAAAATAATCGCACGCACATCTTAAGTAGGTACTCAGAGAAAAAAATAGATAAGTAATTTTTTTTTAAATTTATGAATCAGTGATGATTGCGTATTTCTACACAAACCTTTACAAAAGGGTGAAAAATCACAGGAATTGTCTTCACCAATTCTTTTTTTTTTAAACAAAATAAGGAATTGAGGACAGATGCAATTGTACGTAAAGTTCCAACAATATGGCAGAACGCGACAAAAAATCGCACAATCGCAATTCGCATTTCTTGTCTTTGTGTTCCCCCAATCGAAGTTATATTAAATTTAAAACCCTTTTTAAATACAATCGAATGATATTTATTGCGTTTTTTTTTTGTATTGATTCGATTTCACCGTGTAATGCTCTAGATACTGACAATTGAAATAAAAAAATAAGGGTGCGTTATGGGTAACTTGAGGTCATACTTGCTCACACCCCTGAACTTCCTGTTTTAAGAGGTAGGGTTGTCTCCAAAAGTGTAACAGTCCCAGAGTTTGAATAAAAATTCTTAATAACAAACAATATAAATTGTGATTTACTAATTATATTAATTGATTCAAGTAGAAATTTTGGTTCAAATACCCAAAGTTACAGACAATTTTGACTGTAATTAATTGTATTACAAAATGTTACAGTTTTGGGTTAAAAAATCTAAAACTGTAAGAGACAAGCTGTCGTCAAACCATGGTCTGCAAGTTAGTAAGTTTAAAAAAAAAATTATAAAAAAAACACCAAACGAAATAATCCAAGGGCTTGGAAGAAAATATAATAATTATTATGTATTTTCAAAATAGATTTGTATCAAAAGATTATCATAATCAATCTCATCTCTTCATCAAGACATCAAAAGAAACATCTTTGATTGAATTTTGTAAACCACAAAGAAACTTACCAAGAAATATATTTCATTTCGACAATATAACAATAATATTTTTTAACAACAATAATCAAAAATAGTCTAATACTTAAATGTTTAATAACAATAACAGTATAATATAAAAAAATCTATTTTTTACGATCACACAAATTCGATATCACAAGAATTATAATAAAGTTTAATAATAAAAACGTACAAAACTCGTTTGACGCTACATCAAATTATAAATCAAAGTGATTTTGATTAATTATAATTATAGAACATTCACTTTTGATATCAAAGCGAATTTAAATAAAAATTCGAAATTGTATGTGTTTTGTTTAGTGATGACGGATTTTTTGATCATTATTTTAAATTAGAAGACAATATTTTTGATGGTTTTCGATTCGTAAGCTGGTTTACTAGGATAATTATAAATATTTCTTTTAAACAAATTATTGAAGAGACTTTTTTTTCTTGAACTTTTTTACTTTTACAATTTTGGATGTTTTTTTATATTAAAATTTTATAGGTAATTAAATATCCACATTAGCTCCATCCGATACAAAAGTAGGTACAATGACTTAAAGGTTCCCATTTTAACATAAAACCAAAAATTAAAAGAAATATTCTAAATTAAAAATTGCCAACCCTAGCTACGCATCTCAATTCGCAAGTACAGTAATTCCGCGACAGGTCACATAACGACAGCTCGTGAGAATGCGCTCACGCAGCTGACGGAGACACCCGAAGAGAACCGATGACAGCCGTAACGATGATCCGCATTGTTGTGTTTTAATAGGAATTTTGTTTATTTGGTAAATGGATTCTGATGACGGGAGATGATGGAAGGATTGGTTAATTAAAAATAAATAGAGTCTATGATAGAGTAGGTTATCATCAAGTCGGTTGGGAAGTCTTGTAGATTCATGTAAGCTAGTTATATAACACGTGGTTTTCAGACAATTTGCTTAGTCAGGTTCGCAGTTCAAGAGTAACCCCCCATATCTGTCAAAAACCTGATGACTGTTGGTACAGAGAAAGACTAGTCCTGGTTAGAGACACTGAATGAGCAAACGTAGCGTGGGACACCTCTTTCAGCTTAGTAGACCGATGGCTTCCGATACCAATAATAAAAGGTGGCTAGAGTAGACTGGTTGCGAGAAGCTGAAGATGTGGGGGGTTACTATTGAAATTAAACCTAATCTATTTTTACTATGCAATATTAGGGTACATTGTTCATATTGGTGAGTTTACGATGAATTCAAGAGTTGCCTCCCGGATTCTCAGCTTGCTGCATTCAGAATACTCTATCTGCCTCTTCTGCCTGTTTCTTCAGTGTGACTTGCGTCTTACATATTTATATAAGGTTGCCAGGTTGGGCAATATGTGATAGGAATATGTCAGCGGTTCACTACGACTGAATAAATGAAATAAAATTCGTAAATGACCACGATAACTTTTAGCGCACCACAACGCAACGCTATTGACACAATTGGACACAATAGCGTTGATAAAGATAGGAACACGATTATCACATAACTAGCTTCCACACGCGGCTTCTCCCGCGTAGTATGTAAAATCTGTTAAAAAAAATAAAAAACCGTTCAGAAGTTTTTGCGCGAAAGAGTAACAAATATCTTTACAAACTTTCTTATTTATAATAATAGTAGGAATAAGGCCGTATAGCGTCGAACAATTCATTCCGAAATTAGATTAGTACTTACCTATTCAATTATAAAATTTGTGAAAAGTTTTGTTATTGTGAATTTGAATGTGAATAATCTTATTGAATTGTTATTTCTATTTGTTTAAACGAATGTAACTAACTTTAAGACATTATGCATCTTCTACATACAATAAAAAATCTGAATCTGAAGGCGTTAGGACGCTGAATTAGAAGCATAATAGTTACCTTAATACAACCAAAAGAATTGTTAATTGTCACCAGTCAAGACAAATGTTATATTAGTTACAATGCAGTTCAAATCACGTCTACGGTCATGGCCGGTCACTGAGCCGCGCGGTCATGCCCGGTCAATTAATACAATTCAATCTGTGATTGATTTTAAGGTTAAGTAATTAAATCTTAGTGTCAAGATAGCCGTTGAATGGCAAGTGTGTCGTGAATTCGTGATAGCTTATTCGTATGACCGTTGATTGGCAACTCAGAGGCATCAGATTCAAACCATAAACAAAAAACTTAAACTGTATCGTTTAAGGAACACCACTAAGACTCACCATAAACCTGAATTCCAACATTCTTAACTATTGTAAAGTACAATATCTATTTATAATATCTACTCACCCACTTCCGTTCGCGGCGTTATACTAATCATATACAATGACTTTCTCGTTACTGCCCTTAAGCCTTCCGAAAGCTGCTACAAATGAAACTCGACCTTATTTCTAAAGAATGACGTCCTCATTTTCGATAAAACATATCTGGATCAGTTTTAAATTACAATCATGTTGATCGAATTTAAAATGTATGATTAAAGAAAAACAGACGATTTTCGGTTGTCAGCAAATCAAAGATAGTTCCTGGATTTCCGTTATTTTTTTCAAGAGATTCTATTTTTTCTGTGCTTAGAATAAGTTTGAATTTATATTAAGAATCAAGTGGTTCCAATATTGAGTTAATAAAGATGTTAAGGGTTGGTCTTTAACCGTCGTTTACGAAAGATGGTTTTAACGAAATCTTCTGTTTAAACAATGGTTAAGGAAAATTTATGGTGGTTTAATGATTATTTAGTAATTCGCCCCATGGTCTATGGACTAATTAGGTACCTACCATAGAAATCTTTCCAATATCTTTGGGTGCAACACTGAACACCGCAATAAATTATTTGGTTATTCAATGTTTTTACCAAAGTATTTTTCTTAAGTGAAAAATAACTGCTAATTCTATTGACATGAATGAAAATATTAATAAAATCTATTGTGCAGATTTTAAATAAAATTAGGATTATCGCAGGGAGATGATGATTTTCTTTCTTAATTTATAAGGATTGGTTTTGCAAGATTTTATAGATTAGAATACTAAATACTTTATTTCTGTACTTACCTACTATCAGTGTGCAGTTTGAGCACACCAGTGTACATCACAACGGTTTTAGTTCAAAATAGAAAAAAAAAATCCGTCATTGACCATGTAGCAACCACTGATATGCCATTGACCATAACTTTTTGTTTCCAAATAAATTTAAATGAACGAAAACGTTTACAAAAACTGCTAACTGTATAATCAAAGCACTTCATTTTACTTACATCAGAACGAGAGCGACACAAATACATTTTATCATTTCAAACCTGAATTCACACACAATCATACAAAAGTGAACTAGCTGTACCTACCTACATTCACAATACGCAACACCATGTATACAGTCAAAGCTGCCGATACAGACAAAACCTATGGGAATATTTAACGAAAATCGGACATCGATAATCCTCCCAATGAACGAGGAGTTTTACAAACGTACCTTACAATTTAACACACGATTTTCAACTTTATTGCTAAAAGAACACAGTCTTTTGTTACAGCAAAAGTATTTTGGTTATACAAAAAGCTCAGTACGTTATTACAAAATTATTTCTAGCAATTATCAAAATGTTTTGTCTACCAATTTCAACTCTATGCCAACAAGATAAGGGTTAACGAATTTCAATTTGGAAGAATGAAAAAAACCAGTAGTGGTCCTTCAATAGAATGCAATCCCGCAAATCTGCATTCAAAATTAGATTGTTATCTGTTAATGTGGCCGTTTCCACAATATCCGGTTAGAACCAGTTATTGTTAGTACAATTCGGTAAATAAAACCAGGATTAACGAGAGGTGCTTACATTTTTATAATGAAGTGGTTAATCTTCGGTTAATTGAATTGTGAGTTAAGTGGTGTCATCTGCCCTTTAAGGAACACCATTCACTATACTATAAAAGGTTATTTGAATACCATTTTGTAAATCGGAAGTCCTGAGCAGAAGAAAGTCCCATTCATTAAGATCTTAACTGATTTTATCTGATTTTAAAGCTATCACACGGCTGGTTAACATGCTTTGTGGTATTCAAGAAGTAAGTAGGTACTTTCATTCGATACACAGACTAATCGGCTGATGAATAGTTTGTATAAAGCTTGTGTAGTTACAATTTAGAATTTTTATTTGCAAATGGACAGATGGACAGTTGATTCTGTGCCTATTGAAGCTATAAGAAATGGCACAATTCCCGTCTGCTGGAGATGGGAATTGTGCCAGAGTTGTGTGCAAGAGCACAATAATTTTATTATTTTCTAGTTAATCTTTTAAGAATGAGTATCACTCTTAGAGTACCTATACAGCGTGTAACAGAAGTCCGAAATAATACTTAAGGGCATGTATGTATATCATGAAGAGAATCACCTGTGAAAATATTGAATGGAAAAGAGGCATTTTTTTTTTCATACAAAATAATTCTTTCGATTTAATTTTCTTCAATAATGACAGATTTTATTATCCTATGCGTGCCTAGTGCTTACTTAAAGAATTTATTGACGGTAAATAACCGGATTCGTGTTGATTTACCTTTCAACTGATGCCTAGGGCCGAATTTAAAAGATTTTGGTAAAAACTTTGACCGTGGTTTACTCGAGTATTGTTTGGGGTTCGGTTCCAAAACCCATGCTCAAGGATTGTGTATAGGGTACTTTATACGCCCTTAATGTATTATTTCGGACTTCTGTAACACGCTGTATAAGAAAATATAGAGTGATAACGTCAACAACATTGCCTTGTGCGGATGTAAGCACTGTCTCATTATTGAAATGTCAGAATATCATTTTTTAAATTATGTTTTCTAGTCATTTTTGTAAAATTTAACAATGTAGTTAAGTAACCATAATATTATTATAGCCTAGTTGAACCGCAGTCGATCGAGGTATGATCGCGTATGGAGCTCGTGTCGCGACTCGCGGCCGCGTTCTTCATAACCGTGCTTATGGTTCATACTTCTGTAGGGTTGCTCTATACTTTCTTATTTGTATACTCTAAGGTATCACCAATGTAGTAGGCTGCCCTTGGGACTGGCTACTTGACTCACTTTTTATTAGTTTGATCTATCCATAGGCACCCGTAATGGTCTCATGGTCGTTTCATTTCTTACTCTGGTTAAAACAACGGATGGATAAAGGTATAAATAATAAATAATTTTCCTTCATGTGTCAACAGTTAACAACTTTTGTCCCTGACTGTAGGTACAGTAAAGAGCAAAATTATATAGGTACCTAAACATTTTGCGGAATTGTGATTATCCTCTGACCCAGGAGTAACTATTTAGTAATCTATGCTACAGGGTCAGTTTATAGAAAAACATGCAACCCAAATATTGGTAAATTCCTATCGAGCTATCTATTGATACCATAAATGCAATAGTATGCGTTCTTTTTAGAATTGGCTTTCGAAAAACTACACATGTCATTAACAATAAAAATGATAAAATAAACATGTAAATGGTTTATGGCTTCTTTACCTCTTAAATCAGTAACCGACAAGATAACTGACAGGTCTTCCTCATTTTCTGCCAGATTTAACACATTACAATGACATTTTCGACAGCACTTTTGTGGTACGTAATAGTGTTATTCAAAAATAGTCCGTATTTCTATAGAGTCAAATCTCAATAAAAGCGACCACTTTGCCCTTTACCGTACCTACTGTTTGATCTTAATCATTGCACCTAAACAAATAAGTACCTAGCTCTTTAAAAGGAAATTATTGTAAATGATTTTGGACTGTATTACATAGTAATAAGGTTTAGGTTGAGGTGCTGCTGGGGTACAGGAGAAAAACTGTCTCATTATGTCATTTATTAGAACGCAGTTTGTATGGTACAAGTGAAAAGTTGCAGCGATTAAGTTACTATTAGTGATTATGGCAAAAATATCCGTGCACCCCCCTGTAACTGTAACTTATCATCACCCTGTATTAGTCCACTGCTAAACATAGCCTCTCCCAATGCGCGCCACTATTTTGCGCTCATTGGAGGTATTTGCCCATAATTGCCACGCTGAGCAACCGGTTTGGCGATCGCAGTAGCAGATGATTACTGTTACACAGAAGGATGCTGATGCCCATCCTCCGGATCTTTCCTTTTTTTGTTTCTTACGACACCCGCGGGGACGAGTAGGTAACTTACCTACCGGGTATTTAACTATTTATCCAGTAGGTAATAAATATTTTTTGCGCGTAATTCCGATGCGATTGTGATTTTTTCTTTATAAGTAGATACCAATATACAGTTAAACTAAGATATCAGTAAAATGTGTGAGGGCGCTGTATGTTCTATAAACGTCGATCATCTGACAGTTCAACTGTTATTTGCTAGGTGTTGCTATGGTAACGCGTTAGTTCCAATTATCGCCATTTCACAGATAAGTTGGTGGCTCTATAACATACATTTGGACTTTACTGTTCGCATCGTATGCTAACTGTTTTATAATATACACACGCATGATTGATTCTATTCCTGGGGGCTTAGCCAAGTTGACTATCTACCCATGCTATCTACAATCGCTAACGAATAGAAAACGAATAGAAAACAAAAGAAATGTATAGAATGACATTACTTTTATCGATAGGTATGTCACGTGGTCAAAACAAACGAATAGATTCTAATCCTATACATTTCTTTCGTTTTCTACTCGTTAGCGATTGTAGATAGTCAACTTGGCTAAGCTCTCTGTCCCGCTATAAGCGTCTGCCATGTACCAAACATTATTCCCACATCCAAATCACCAACCCATAATAAGTATCAGGTCTTGCGCTCGATCGAGTGCGAATGTCCTCTCCATGCAAGTCCCATAGCCCATTGCACAACACCCTATTGTTAGTAAAAACGTTGATAGATCTGTGGACTCTGTGGTTTCTGTGGACTCTGTGGACTTCTACGTGCATTGTTTGACAGTGATCGAATTAGAGCAAAGATGGGATTGTGTGGGGCTTCAGTTTGGTTGGATGTTGGGATTATCTATGTCAGAGTGGTTTTATTTGTTGATTATTTATAGAGTTTTGTTTGGCAACATTGTTGTTTTATTTGGCAACGTTGATACAATTGTTGTAAAAAGGACTGAGAATGACTGAAGTTTTAAGGTGTTGTCATCATGAAAGATACTTTTTCACGCACTTTTTTTTTACGTACGGCTTTGTAGAACAACTCAAATAAGATGCGTAAAAGATGTCGGGGATTTCGAGTTGGAGAAAACTGAATAATAAGATCGAATCGAATTGAAGTATAAGATTGCAAATTACACAAATAACGATAATTTTGGTGAGAAGATACCTGTCTCGTTTTTACTCTTCGGGAAGGACAGAACGGAGTAGGTATAGACTTGATAATGTAGGTCCTACCTACTTACTAAAACAGTTTGGCACAGAACCCCTAGTATAAATTTGCAAACTACCTAGGTACCTACACAGCTTGTTGTAGTTGGTGAACTCACTACAGAGGCTAAAACGGCTAGCTAATCTTGATAGTATTGAAATATAAAAAGAGCACATAAGTACCTACCATAGAAATTCTAATATCTTTGGTACCTAGGTACACCTACCTACATACCTACAAATACGAAACGCCATACAATAATAGGTATCAGTGTTGCAGTCCAAAAACATAATGATATCAAACAGACATTGCGCATGACAGCATAAAAATTAACCACCCCAAAAAGACGAGTAGATAAGTATCATCAATCGAATCAATCAGACACACGTCCACTTGATGTAGGTACCGCTCGATATTGTCGATAAGACTAATATAAAGTAGAGGGACAATGAAGTGAATTAGCCTTTCTAGAGAGCGAGAGATGCAACAAGCAAAATCGATACTGATATACTGAGCTTTTCGGCCGGAGCTTGGCCGTGTGGTCTCCGGCCTAAGAATAGAACCACCACGACTCGCCCCGCGGGTGTCGTAAGAAGCGACAAAGGGAAAGATCCGGAGGGTGGGCAGCAGCATCCTTCTGTGTAATAGCAATCATCTGCTACTGCGATCGCCAACCCGCTTGCCTAGCGTGGCGATTATGGGCAAATACCTACCTCTCATGACCGCACAAAAGTGGCGCGCATTGGGAGTGCCCCACAGAAATCTAAATATTGCCTTATTATTTTGATTTCTGTGCCTAGTACCTACATTCATAATAGGCTAAGTACGACTTTCTTTAAGTTATGTGCGTAGGTATTATAAACTAATTAACTCCTGCTTCGTGCTTAGGAGGCCCTTGTTGTCATTGCCTTATTACTTATTTAGATTTTTGTGGTAGGTACTAGGTACCGGTCTACTTATTATCAGAATCAGTTTTAAAGCACAATAAACTGCTGTTAACAAATCTAAATCACAGCATATAAAAGTAACAAGGGATAATCTCATTTCTTTTACATAAAAGCTTCTTTAGACATCAATTTGATATGAACCGTAAAATCCAATCAAACCGTATCACGCACTTATTTAAATATCAATTAATCAGTTGCAATTCGGATCAATCTCTTTGACGTTCGCAACTTCTCAAATCTCAATGCTCTTGCGCAGACTTTAGCATAAGAAAGCTTCAATCAATCAAAAATCGAATTCAGAAATAAACGTTCCTAAATTCAATATTCAAAAATAGGGCGATCCACTGACGCCCGTTATGCACAAAGGAACCATCGATTTCAAATTTGTTAAAAATTGTAAATTATATTAGCATGAAAATATCGATATAACGGATTTGTTCGATGTACAATGCGTAACAAATACGCAAAATTGTATCCCTTTGTGGGCCAAATATATTAACATATGACATTGTGTCGTATGCAAAGCCTACAACGATATGCTAATTATATTTTATTGTGATCGGTGTGGAGAATTGCTTACGGATCGAAATTATTTGTTATTGCGCGATTTTACGGAAAATCTGATAGCTTTGTAGCTGACATAAACTATTTAAAGATTCTTGTAATGTAAAGTGATACGGTTATCCCTTGCAAAGTTGAACAAAGACGATAAATCCAATAAATTGTGTAACCATGATTATGAAAGGCAAATATTGCAGTACCTATTTAGTGTTAAACAAATATGCTGCTGTAAGTCTAAAGCTGTTCCTATAGGTAGCTAGGTTTTTTAAACGATGTATTTTATTGTATTCTTATTTAAATACTGGGTGATAAGATCGTTCAATATAAATAATTATAGCAAACTTACATGAATATCTTTCAGTTTTTTTGTCTCAAAATTAGCAAGAATTTATACAATATTGATGTTTCTTATAAAAAAAATAATTGTAATGATCTATAATTTTAACTTGACTTGATAAAGCTGGATATTGAAGATTTATTTATTAGTTTAGGTATATAGAATTTGACAATTTAAGTACATTTTAGTATAGATAGATTGATTTCAATGTATGTCTAGATGCTGATTGAATCAATAAAAAAAAACTTCATTTAAATTGCATGCTTCAACTCAATCTCAGATTTATTAATAGAGCATTTTACATTTTACATCCATTATGATTCTAAATGTTTTACTATGGACCATTTGCCTATTAAGTATTTATATCACTTAGCCAATAAACGAATTTGTAACGGTCTGTTGAGTTTCGTTGTAGATCCAATGATGTAATTTAAATCACAGAAGCTAAAGCAATAAAAATAACAAAGCTACCTGCATTTACACATGTTACGAAATCTGCATACATGTTGTTATGCCCCAGTCATATGTAAAAATCATTTATCGACATTTTAAATTCCTTTATCAACGGCACATGTACGCTGCGACGCGAATCGCTCAATAGATTTTTTATTGCCAATAAAATGTGTACGTACTTAATTTGCGTATGTTGCATTGTAGACCGCACATTGTGCGTACACGTCACTCCATCGCCGCCCTTAGGGCGCGACCTGCTGCCCTCGTGTCGCCAACATTTCACACAACGTTACAATTCAATTATCGAACGCTTTCATTGTATCATATTCATAATTTTAAATGGCCTTCCATATTTGGTGGCCATGCCGATTTCTCGACAAACCCTCATTTGAATTTGAAGTAAATGTATGATTTTTTTATTTTTTTTACCCATTTGATAAGGGATGTCTTATATCGCTTACAAATTTGCATGTAACTTATATTGTAGTGTTATTGGGTCTTGTCATACTTGATAGACATATGCTAATCCTTATAGAAATTTTATTGATAGTCAGTTATTGCAACCTTTTTTAGTCCAATAGAATGTTATTCTTCAATCTAGCTTCCGTTACGATTTCTATTGTTGGAAAAAAAATCATTATAATGTGTATCGATTCTTGACCTTAAAATATTCCAACGGTCTTTTTCAAGTCTTTTTGGTTGAAAACCGATACGTGATTATGTTTTCTGAGTGTTACCTTTAATGTAAAAACTTATGAGAAAAAAAGTTTTGTATTAAGTTCAAATTCTTACTTTTTCTGTATAGGCACTATCCAACATAAGTACCTCGTTTAATTTATAATACTTATGTAAATGATTTTTGGTTATTATTTAATCTTTATTAAAATAAAATCTAAAAATCCTTCTGTTCAAATTGTTCTGAATTTGTGTGCGAAGTTGGTAATTTAAAAAAAAATTGATAATTAATTTCGATTGATGAATAAATTGAATAAATGTCAGCAGAATACAAACTTTATAATATTTTGTGTTGATACCGTACGAACTGTCTGTAATGAATGTGACTGTTATTCATGATTTGCGATTTAATATTGCACTTTTTGCTGTCAGAAGAAAATTACTTATTTTTATTTATATTTAACCATAAAAATTGCTATCAGCTATGTTAAAAAGTACATTAATAATGTTTGTGTTCCAGTAAGAATCCACTACTTTTTCCCTTTCAATTTTTCAATTTAAAACTGCTGGTCTTCGATTCAAATTGAACTAAAAGGATTAAGTGTGAAAGTTTCTGACATAAATTAATTATATATTTTTGTTTTTTTAACTGATACCTACATATATAGACAATTTATTTTTTTTAAATGAAGAAAATAACCTATCACTTAGTAGATTACATTACGCCTAATTATTAATACAAACTTCTAAAAACGTGTTTTTTTTTAATTAGTGCGCAATATTTGACATCATGTATAAATTGGAAGGTTCTAAATGGATTAATTGATATAATTCCGAATTCTGATCGTCCGGAGACGTCCTCTAATGGCTCCAATGCACAAAATGAATGAGTCATCTGTCTCGTTACTTTTCCATATAGATTTTTTAAATATGTACTTTTTTGGATAACACTGGACATATTATAAAGAAATATTTTTCTACTGTGTCGTAAATTTTCTTATTCAAGTGAACATGATAGTTTGTTGTTGATCAATTACTTCTCTGTAGTTATAATTTAGTATTTTGTGTTTGACCTCGCCTGGACAATAAATAAATAACTATGACTTAATAGATAAATTTGTCTAATAAATTATATTTGAAACTTAATGCGTAGGTAAGTTCTATTTTTCAAATGTCAACGGATTTAATAATAAACTTTGGTGATTTCTTTGTCCGAATATTGAATGAAAAACTTTCTCACTGAATTCTTCTCCAAATTACCTATTTCAAAATAAAATGTATGTTACATTACAAGACATGTTTCTCAAGATCAAAATGAATATTGCAAGCCTTTGTTTTCTTAAAAAGCATTGGTACTTATTTTTAAGAAAATAACGCTAAGTGGCCATTGAGTGGTTGAGGTGAAACGACCCTGGCTGTCATACGAATTTATTCTTGTTTCATACACCAACTCATCATAAACAAAAAGACGACGCATCAGAGTGAGACCGCGGCGCAGAGTGCGCGCAACCAATTTGCATTGTACGCTCGGCTAGTAAACGTTTAAAATTCTTATTTCGAACTGTTGGTCTCGTTCTGCATAATAACATCCGTAAGGCAATGGCAGTTGCTTGGCCAATGGCGGGGCGCGGCACGCACTCGTGGGCGTAGTGAAGCGCGCCGATTGGTCCGTTCGCTCGGGTTTATCACTCGATTTGTCGGTAGCGGCGTCACCGCAGTCGCGGCGCGCGATTGTCGATTGTCGCCATTGTGTCGACCGAGCGACGGACGCGCGGAGCTCGCGCTCGTTTGATTTGCAACACGCGATACGATAACGCATATCGAGTAAATCGATCGTGTAATAACAGTTACGTATACAATGATAACAGTAGTTGTTATTAATTAATAATTTTTAATTTGTTAAAAGTATTTTTTCGAGATTTGTGTGTGTAGTGCCGGCGGACTGTTTTGTAAAGGTGATTGGAAGGCTTCAATCTGGATCTGGAGTTACATCAACGTGCCAGCGGTCACTTTATGAGGTAAACTTTAGTTGACTAATGATTTAATAAATAAAAAACGTCTCCGTCGTTGTGACGGTGGGTTTTCGATGACTTGATGTTCGCTTTGGAACGCTGCCTGGCGAGTCGATGAACTTGGAACCAATCGATTAGTTTTGCCGTTTGTTCCAGACGATTGTAGTTTCCTGCTTTTTTTTATTAAGTAACTCAAGTAAAAATACCCTCGATCATTTTTCTGTTTAAATCATGTCAAGGGCAATCAGCGAGTTCATCGTCAATGAAGTTGCGTAAGTACCTACCTGAATGGTAGGTAGGTATTTATTAAGTATCATTTCTACGCATGTTTGTTTTTATTTTTGTTTACGAATTCGATTTTATGTAGATAGGTACGATCTTAAACTTTTATTTAAAACCTAGAACTATAATCCTACTTCAATAATAAGAAACCGCACTTAGGTACCGTACCTACGTAACCGTATCAAAATCGTTCCAAGGTAGATACAACAATTACTTACTTATATACCTACCTATTAGGTATTTTACAAAAACATTAATAAATAAGGTAGTCTCCTCTGTGCGTGCCACCCTTGTCGGTAAGCCCCTTCAGTAATTAGGTAGGTACCTACCACTGTAATTCAGGGCGTGTAGGTATAATATGATTATCTTAGTTTTTTTAATAGCTGTACAAAATAGCTGGCATGAATACCTATAGGTAGGCACTGACTAGGTAGGTATTGGTTTTTGGAATTGTTATTTTTCAAAGATATTGGAACCTATTAAAGTAAATAAGGACCGACGGCCCTGCCTTTTAAGTAGGTAAAAATCCTGAATTATTATTAGGTCCTCCATAACTATACCTAGGTAGAGACCTAGTGATATTTAGGTAGGTACTAATTACCTAACTGACATCCAAATCAAACGAAGGTTCATATTAGCAATAGGTAGGTGCAATAGGTACCTACTACCCTAATAATGGTAATAGATTCGCCCCTATAGGTAGCATGGGAATGGGACCTGTTTCTGGCAAAACCCTTGATAGGAGTCAAATTAGGATTAGGTATGACCTTTAACTACCTACCTATCAAGCCAGAAGTTTCGGGTTCGAACACTGTAATTTAGGCACCTAAGGGCGAATTATTAATTAATTATATGGTCTGCTCCGTGCTTTGGAGAGCACGATTATATCGTGCTGCCGTGGGTCGCTCCCAAAGATATTGAAAAGGGGGTTGTTTCATTTTTCTATTGTCAATCTTGCGCCTGAACTTTATCTGGTCATGGATTGTCATTATTTGCCGATGTCAAATTACCTACTAAAACACCTACCTGAGGTAGGTACCTAACTCTCATAAGAAACGAAAAGAAATCGTAGGTACTGATTGGAATTCACAAAATTCATTCCAATTGGAAGAGATTTTGTACCTTCTAGATCCCAATTGGAATGATTTTAATCAACTCAATTAGGTAATTAAGACCTACTTTAAGTCACTAAATACTAATTCTGTGCGTAAGCTCTAAACTAATTTATACTCGCCATCTCTCTTTCTAACAGAGATCATCAAAATAGGATAGAAGATTTTCAAAGCTGTCAAATTAGTCAATCTGATATCACGCCACAGATCATGTCTAATTTCACGTCAGTAGTGTTGCCTGTAGATGTAGAATTGTAAGACACGTGCTGCCTGCATTATCTGTCGTTTACCTATGATTTTTAATAAAAAAACATAATTTAATTAAAGTGAGATTAAAATTAGTTTAGTGCGATCCGCAAGAGAATCACAACCAAAGATATTGTAAAGAAGAATTTAATATTTCTATGATCACAACCAACTAGGAGATTTGAGAGTGTGACGTTCTTGAAACGTCAAATTAGGTACAGCTTGGCAAAAAAGAGTCTGAGGCGGTGACAGCTGGAACTAAAAATAAAAATCTTAAAAACTAAGTTTGTGAGTACTAAAATAACTTAAAAATGATTCATTTGATTATAATTAATAACAAAAAACTCGTCATAGAAATATGTAAGCACTAAATAACTTGTAATTTCGAATTGTATTGTGAAAAGTGCGCCAGCGGCGCCCCCAATTTTTCCAGACTCTTTTTGCCAAGCTGTAGGTACTTTGGAACTTTGAATTGGAGCTGAGCTTGGAAGAAGGATCTAAAAAATTTTCCTCTAAGAAGCTGAATGTGCGATAACAGCGCCAACTGGCGGTCAAAAACTAAGGCGGACGTGTGACTACAATGATAAACATGTCAATAATGACAATCACAATTGACAGTCCGCCGCCGGCCGTTCAACGAATTGAAATATTACATCAAGACGGAAAAGCACGTGTTTACACGATGATAGGTAGTATCAAGTCAGCACTAACTTGTCTTGAAATTATGTATAATGTCCTCCTGACCGAAATTCGGTCACAGCGGCCAATCTTAACGGAGATTAGCCATCGACGCGGGAGATATTATAGTGCGCAAACACAGGTGCACTCTATTCCCTCACTCTCATAGTCCGATGGGACGGCAATCCGACACGACCGGAGAAAGATCAGGCGCAGGGCCAACGGCTTTACGTGCTTTCCGAGGCACGGAGTAAGTGATAATTAATTTATAAAACGCACATAACTTACGAAAAGTCAGAGGTGCGCGCCTTGGGTTCGAACCTGAGACCTCTGACTCACCAGTCAACGGTCTACACCACTAGGCTATCACGACTCGAATATGTATGATGTTAGCATAGACTTATATGTATATTACTGGGTAGAAGTTAGTGACTGACATACCTAACTCAAGTCAAAACTATGTCGGACGCATGAATTAATTCGCCGCCCGCGCCGGTCGGTCCGCGATTGTTTTCAAAAGGCGCTAAAAGAGAGGTTTTATAAGTTTGACGTTTCTGTATTTCTGTCTGTGGCATCGTAGCTCTCAAACAGATGAACCGATTTTGATTTACGTAGGTACTTAGTTGTTTTTATTTGAATGGTTATTTGATTAAGCTGGTTCTAAGCCAAAAAAAAAAATTCTGTATTTTGTTCCTTTTATTCACAGACACAAAGATACACAGAACTTATAACACCCCCCTTTTTTCGTCCGGGGTTAAGAACGATCAAAATGGCGGACAGAACTGCGAATACTTAATTCAAATACCTACATACCTAATTATATAAGTCTTGAAGTTAGATCTTTCTATCTCTATCAATTTGAGGTTTTTCAACAACGCGACGCTACAAGCTTGAACGGGGGGCAGCCAGATTTAACGACACCAGAATTACCTACCTACTTGGTTACATAAAAAACAGCTGACATAACAATGTTTTTGTATTTAGAACTCAAACTATCACGAGAAAATTATCAAATTTCGTTTTTGGCTCCAAAAAACTACGGAATTTATTTTGAACTAGTGCTAGTAAGATTTTTATTTGTGAAATCAACAAGATTGATACTAAAATAAATTTCTACAAGATCGCAATACATTTTATACAGTTCACTAAATTACATTTCTAGTATTACAATTACAAAATCTTGTTAAAATTCTTTAAAAAATTAACTTGGTCACTTTGTGGTGCACTGAAGAATAATGTGACCATTTATTTATTACTCAAAACGGGACATCGTGCTTGTGGGCATTGTCTCGCTCGCAAGTTCCACCATGTTCAATTCTTATTAAAGAATTTACTTTTACCATATTGTCTTTAATTACTACAACCTTCAAAAACCTATAAATGAGACACAAAAGGAAATCAATTGTAACTGGACGTGGCGTCCTTACGGGAGTCGAGGGCTTACTATCAGATGAGACATTGTCAAACAAATTTCTTTTTTTCAAAAATGGAACTTTGCATTCGAGTTCGTTAGTCGGAACCTTGAAAATACAAGCCACTAACAAACTGATCTCTAAAAACATCAAATCGGCAATGTTTTATTAAACCAATTAGGCTCTGAACTGTTGGCCTAATGAGGCCACAATCGCCTCTCCTTTATGGCTGGGGTCGTAAAGACCCCGTATTTACACATTTACAATGGTGATTAACCTTTGTGTTGAGCCGACAATTTTTATTTTGTTATGAGTTTTTAAAATTTGAGAGAATGATACCTTAGTAAAAGTAGCTTAGTGGTAGGTGAACTTTTGACTGACAAGTCAAAGGAAGGTTACAGGTTCGAACCTATCCTTTTACCACTGACGTATGATCACGTATGAGATATTAATTTTAACTTGCTTAAAACGGGGAAGGAAAAGGGCCCAATTTTTCATGGCTTCGGGAGGATAGCAGCATAATAGGGGCCCAAATTTCCATGGCTTCGAGAGGATAGCAGCATATTAGGAGCCCAATTTTCCATGGTTTTCCATACCATCGAAATTATCTCTCAGGTCTGCTAATTTACAAAATCTTCAATTTAGTGTCAGTCGGGTGTAAATTGGATTTTTGTCGTTTCATATTTTACTAATAAGGAACATGATAGACATATTATACTTAAGTCGCCCAAGAATGCATGGACAAATGTTTTGTAAAAAAAATTTCACAAATGTTTGCTCGTGCATCACTTCAAAGAGGCTGGACCGATTTTGAATATTTTTTGGTGTGTTTGAGTAACCACGGTGACGAAGCCAAGTGGGGTCTTTTGAAAAGTCATCGGCGTGTTGCGTGCCTGGGTTTAAATCTACGACAAGTCATAGACCTGCCAGTGCAATAGTCATACCACTGGGCGATCACTGCTCAAAATCGATCGAGCATCGTTTGACGTTGATCAAATGTAGGTACCTACTTCAACCAAATATTTTGCTTTGACAGTCGCAACTTTAAAATGTCAAAACTTGTAGAGTCCACGTCTAATTCTGATTACCACCTCATTACAAACAGTCGGTTACATTTTCAACCGCTTCTGTTCTCGCCGCCGCAAACAGTAGATCATGCATGCGTTTGCGCATCCAATTAGTACCTCACAACGAGCGCCGATTTCACTTAGCTACTTACTGACAGACGGTTTTTTTGGAGACAAAGGGCTTTGGTTTTAAGGTTGGGTGGAGGCGCTAGCTGGGAAGCAAGAAATTAGCTACTATATTTATCACCTTTTGCTTTACCTATCAAAGTTGCTTCTGCGCAAGTGATTGTGACAGCATAAACGATCTTCCTATCGTCCTTCACAAATTTACATTAAATTGACATGAAACTGACGTTGAGCTGTTTGAAAATAATTCTGCATTTGAATTACAAACTGGACGATGCTTTAAAAATCGAATGCTGTCTGTCAATAATTCTGCATTCGAATTACAAACTGCGTTGTTTAAAATATCGAATGCTGGCTGTCAATAATAATTCAGCATTCGAATTACAAAGTGAACGATGCTATATAAATCCAATGCTGGCTGTCAATAATTCTGCATTTGAATTACAAACTGGACGATGCTTTAAAAATCGAATGCTGTCTGTCAATAAATCTGCATTCGAATTACAAACTGGGTGATGTTTAAATAATATCGAATGCTGGCTGTCAATAATAATTCAGCATTCGAATTACAAAGTGAACGATGCTATAGAAATCCAATGCTGGCTGTCAATAAATCTGCATTTGAATTACAAACTGGACGATGCTTTAAAATTCGAATGCTGTCTGTCAATAATTCTGCATTCGAATTACAAACTGGACGATGCTTTAAAAATCAAATTCAGCATTCAAATTAAAAAGTTGACAATGCTTAAAAATCGAATACTGGCTGGGATTCGAATTACAACCTGAACCATGCGAAATCAAATGCTCTCTGACAATAATTCAGCATTCTAATTTCAAACTGATGAAGTTTAAAAAAAATTCCTCATTCATTTAACTTAACCAAAAAGTTTCTAAACTACAACACTATTTTAAAAATCTACGCTGACACGTTCTCACAATGCCAACCGACGGAACTCTGGAATGTAAGCGCACAAACGAAGCGAACCTCGTCTGACGTGTAAGCGTTAATTGTGAAGACAAATCTCTCGTTACTGCGGCGATGTCTTACCTCGTAAGTAGTTTACAGTAGCTTATTTAAACGCCTGTTTAAACCTTTGATCTTTGGACTTATAGGGTTGTTTAGAAAGGAATCGTTTATGCGTCATCGGCGTTAACTTTTAGTAGGATACGTTAGTGATTTTGCGTTTAAAAGCCTGACATTGATAGTCTAGTCTTATAAGACCAGTCTACCGTCTCTTATAAAATCTTTGGCTTGTCGTAAATATTGCGAGTATTATGAATAAATCATCCACGTTTGTAAAACTGGTGAATGCGCGAATAGAACCCTTCCACCCGGAGATTCAAGTAGGAACACTATATAGTTTTAAGTCCGTGCGTGTCGGACATAACCCCTCACCAGCTCTTGGTGATGGGGTAGCCATAAAGGGTTTTTCACACAACAGAATAAAAAGAGAATTGTCCTGCGCCTGACCTCTCATTGGTCATGCATGTCGGATTGCTGACCCAGCGGACTATGATTGTGATTAGAGAGTGTACTTGTGTACCTACTACCTATTAAATATTTTCTTCGTAGTTGACTAGTGTCTGTGGAAATTGTCCGCTGTGATCGAAATTTGGTCAGAAGGAGTATCAGAATATAGCTTAAGACGATGATGATGATGACTTTAAGTTGGTAACCATACGATAATGTCAGAAAAAACCATTGAGAATAACTTACAGGTGAGCTGGAACTGCTGAAAGTAATTAATATGGTTCACTGAACGTATCTGTCACTGGTTGGTACAAAATTTTTTGATTAGGGAAGACCAACGAGCGTAAAATATAAAGGACAGTCCTTTTTATGCTAAGTAGGTAGGTACTTATTAAAAAAAAGTGCTTACATTATTTATCCAAAATAGATCTCGTTAATTGATTCTGTAGATCAATGTTTTCGACGGAATTCTTGTTGGAACTGCCTCACTTTGCCTGCGAAGCGTGAAGACCTAGGTTATCTATTGTTTAAAGTTGAATTTTTACCTTGTTTTTTTCTCAACTTGGTACCTACTTAAATTAGTTTTTTTTTCTCCAATTCAAATTCAACTCACAGAGTGTGTATCATTATGGCTGCTATAATAACTAATAATAAAGTAATGTACTAATTTTATAGCTTTTCTAATGTTTTTTGAACGGAACCCCTCGTATGAGTCCGACTAGCACTTGGTCATTTTTTTAAATTCTTCGTTAATTACTCTTAAAACACCACAATGCTACCTAAAGTTCTAATAGCTTCTTAAAAATAAAAGAATAACAAGCAAATAATGAGCTACCATGCGCACGGTTGCACGGTGACAAATATTGACACATTCCTCGGACAAACGCACCCTTTTTGACCCAAATACGTCTTTCCAAGAACGGTAGGGACCCTCTGAAGAACGCTTAACGATGTTTTTAATAAGTTTTTATGTAATCCCGGATTTTAATGTAATTAATATAGTCACCCTACTATCACTTACTAGGGTAGACTATCCAAGTATCATGACGTAACTATTTGTTAAACTAGAGCCCAGTTGTACAGTCGAAAATATTATCAGTTTTTTCAACATTGCTCCGTATAAATCTGACTTGATTAATACAGGCGGGTTGTGGGATACCCCCGACCCCCAAACCCGACCCCTTGTAGTTTTCTAGTGTCAATATTTCTATCGAAAAATTGTCCGCTTTAATTAATTATTTAGGTTAAAAATTGCCTTTATTTTTTAAATTGATTTTCATCTGACAATCCAAAATTTATAAGCTTTACTAGACAATTATTTAACTTCCACGAAAAGCCTGTTTAACTCGAATACTCAAGAATCGCAACATTCTTCCTTCAAAAAGCTTTTCATTACTTCTACTGCGCATTTTACTCCAAACCTTACTCGAGGAAACTCGACAGCCAATCAGAAGCTTGCTTTAAAACCATCCCCGCGTTATAAGCCATTATGACACCCTCTTCCATATTATTAATATTTTCCGCGTTTTTGGGCACGATAATTGTAAGCCAGCCATATTAAAAGTTACAAACCCCACGTGGTCCGTGTAGGGCACTAATGCTCGTGTTGGTAGATACCTTTATTAATATTAGGGGTGTCACTTTAAAAGTTTTTTTTTTGAAAAAGTTTATTAATGACATGATTTTGCAGTTCATTTTAATTAATTGTTACATTTTTTTTATATTATAAAATGTTATTTTTGTGGGAGTAGATAGATTTATTTGTACAATGGAGCGTCATTTTGGAGAACGAACGGTTGTATTACTGAGTTTTAGAGTAAGAATACCGTGTGGAGCAAAAATATTATACGAAAAAAGTTTAGTGTAGTTTCTACGTCCACATCAGGGACTGTCAGTAGTCAGTAGCAAGCTAGCTAATTAGTCGAGCACACTCCCCCTTCCCCACTTTTCCGCCCCCACAAACTAATATTTTACACCAGGAGAGCCAGTCTATTAGATAACGGATGAACTTATAATATTCTTGGACCAATTTTCAGTCACAATAGCCAATCTCAATGGATATGAGCCATTTGCTGTATAGGTAGTGTGTGCGCAAACCTGTGTTTGAATAGTGGAATAGAAGTGGACCTGTGTCCACTCTCTATTTCGATGGGACGCCATTCCGACATGGCTGGAGAGAAATTAGACGAAAAACTAACGGATCTACGTGCTTTCCAAGGCACAATCTAGTGGTATGACCGTTGACTGGCAAGTCAGTGGTCTCACTGGTAACAGATTCGAACCCATGCATGCACCTCTGACTTTTCGAAAGTTATGTGCATATTGTAAACTAATTATCACCTGCTCCGTGCCTCGGTACTCAGTACCCTCATCCTGACAACTAATCTAACTTCAGAATAACGTTCCCTTTGGGTTCCGGAGATAAGATAGGCAGTCGCTCCATAGAAAACTGATATTATTTAGCTGCATATAGTAAGATTAGAAGCCGATTCTAAAAAAATTGGGAATAATAAGGCTAGGATGATGAATTTTGAATACTAAGTATGTAGGTACTATATCGATACATTTCCTTTACAGTGCCGCTGGTGCGATGTGCGACCGAACTGGCTTCGGGACCTCCATGAGCCATTTCCCCATGGGCCACATGTCAGCTATGGGAGCCATTGGGTCGATGGGGTCTATTTCCGCGATGAACGGACCCCAACAGAAGAAGGTTCAAGAAGAACACATTAAAAGACCTATGAACGCCTTTATGGTGTGGTCGAGACTGCAAAGGCGGAAGATTGCTCAGGATAACCCAAAGATGCACAACTCGGAAATATCAAAGAGATTAGGTAAGTTTTTTGGACTTCTTGATAAAAATTGTTACTCTACTTCGAAATTTGAAGCTGATCTCTGGCTTGGCTGGCTTGAGTTCCTATCAATCTGAAAAACAATATAAATTATTGAGTCTGTAATTTATCATTTTTAGACTATAGCAAAGTCATCTAATTCCGTGACACACATTAACTTTTTACCTGAATTCCAATTACAGAAATTTATAGTGTTACAATACAATATTACATTTACTTGCAAAGTTTCAAATCAATACCTACGACAATAAATATAAGACTTCCAAGATTTGTTTACAGTTAGATAATAGGTAGGTAGTTTGTTAATTATTTACAAGTGACGCTATTATGAGAGTGTTAGTAGAAAGAATGGTCATGTTTTACTGAAAGCCTAGTTAAATTACATGTAAATTACTAAACTTATTTCCTTGCCTTGGTTTCTTAAGACCAGGAATTCTTAAACACAATCGGAAAAACCATTCTGATTTTGAAACAAGATCCTATTAGTCTACTAATATAATAAATCAGCTTGTAACAGCTGCCCCACTGTAGGGCAAAGGCCACTTCCCATACAGAGAAGGATCGAGCATTAATCAACACGCTAGGTCTCTGCGAGTTGGCAATTTCAGACTATTAAGTCCAGGTTTCCTTACGATGTTTTCCTTCACCGTTAGTCAGTGGTGTCTTAGATGAACTAAGAAAGTACGCATAACATTGAAAAAGTCACATTGGTACATACCAGGTTTGAACCCATAGTCACGTGCTTGCAAAGCAGATCCGTAACAAATTAGCCACTACGACTTTTACTACTAAAAAAAATCCTTAAGTTACAAGATCGCTACATTGCCTTGCTGAATAGATATACTCAGCCTTTGGGCTAGGTACAGACCAGCATTTTGGCCACGAGTTGCCTCGACCAGATACCCAGATAAGCCTTTCATAGGTCTTAGATTTAAGTCGTATCTATATTAATTCTAAGATTTAAGTAGGTATATTATGCCAATCAGTTACCAACTTAGTTAAACAGAAAATAAACCTGTCAATTCACAAATTAACATTAAATTGATCTAATAAATCATAATCCTGATTATTCCTGATCAATTTGCAAGCAAAATGAGCCCTTTACAAACTATAGAGTGGGTACCATCGTTACCATAATAGTAATTTACTTGAGCCGTTTGTGGTTAGGAACAATGATGTCTGAGAGAGGCGTAATCCTATATTATAATAGTCTATAGGTGTTTTGTTAGATACTACGTTAATTTAGAATTGGTAGATTGTTGTTTGGGTTTGTATACGCTCTTTAATGGCAATGAACTCAAACATTTCAAGGTTTGGGACTTTGGGCCGTTTATGCCATTTATTTCAATTTATAAATAGTAACATTTAAACAAATATACAAAGAAAAATAACTGATATCTTGTATAGAAGATAGAAGACACATTAATAAATAACATTATAGAAGGGAAAGTCTATGCAAAAAGAGGAATAGATAGGCCAAGACTATTAATTAGCCCAGATTAAAGAAAAAGGTCGAGACGAATAAGGAGGTTAAGCCACCAAGGAATTGGTTTTTGATAGGAAGAGCTGGAAGGAACTGCATAGACAAGTTTAGTAGTTTTAAATGCGGTTAATTTTTTTCATTTTTGATCCAAACACATCCATTTTGTCAACGATATCAGCATTGCCTCGCAGTTGAAGACTAACATAGGCTTCGATGCCAATAATATCGATGCCGATATCTATGCGCAACGATGCCAAAAAACGCCCATCTCTAGTCTTCAATCCTCATACACATTTTGTGTTGTAACCAAAATTCGGTTAGGAGTTCATTACTCGCCAAAGGGTCATTACAAAGAGTATACAATTAACCATAAACAACGCTCACTAATATCATAACATCCTATGTTACAGTAGTGAGTAGTGAGAGAGTGAGTGACCCATTGTCTTTGAAACAATCAGGGTTCATAGTACTCTCACCTCAAATTGTTTGACCCTTTACTTTACCTGCCTATTCTATTGTTTTATTTATTGTTCCCTTTGGGACAAACTGTCCAGTTTGAAAACAATTACAATTTATAAGTAGTGTGAGAGTTGTGCCGTGTGGTTTCCGGACTAAGAATTAAACCACCCCTACTCGCCCCGCGGGTTTCGCATGTCGTAAGAAGCAACAAAGGGAAAGATCCGGAGAATGTGCAGAAGCGAAGGATGCTTCTGCACAACGAAAACGAAAATGAACGAAGGATGCTTGTGTAACAGTAATCATCTAATACTGAGATCGCCAACCCGCTTGCCCAGCATAACGATTTTGGGAAAATAGCTCTAATGAACGCACAATAGTAGCGCGCCTTGGGGGAGGACTTACAGGCTCATGATGAGATCCTATAATTCAATATGCAGTGCTCTGTATTCCTCCAAGTATGCCATTAGCCTACTTCTTTTTTCGCACGGTGCTCATTCGCACACAAATAAATTGACTTCGTGCCATTCGACTACTAAAATAATATTAATATTTGAAGGAGTCCATTCGCAAGATTCGTGCGAACGCTTTTTGTGCGAATTGACCAATAACCCAAATAATCGTAACATACCTACAACAGAAAAAACAGCATAAACAACTGACCTCGGGTGGAGCACGTGAGGCTCTGACAACTTTCAGACCACTGCAATGACAATCCCTATAGTTACCGTTTAGTTAGTCAGACTCCTTACAGTAGGTAATTATAAACTGCGTACCTAACTATACAGTTCGTGCCACGGATTTCCAAGTTCAGATTTTACAAAACTTTTTATTCTCGAGAATAACTATACCGGGAATTATGTTACACTCCATATTTACTCTTGTTACAAAAATAAAAATCTATTGAAGTTTTAATGAGATGAATAAAAAATAAATAAAATAACAACATGGCAGAAAAATGGTTTATCTCAGAAATTAGTTTACTTCTTAAACATTGTCAAGTCAATTATGGCTCATGTGAGTCACCTGAGTTTATAATAATGATTGTACAAAGTTCCTTACAGTACAGTAGGTAGGTGAGTTGTTAAATTTGTCTCATAATTAACACCTATCCAAGAGTCCAAGAGAATATATTACGAGATATGGCAATGGTTATGTAGTAGCGTCTCAACTAATATACAAACTCCAAAGTAAAACAGCTTAAAAACCATAAAGCCCAACATCCACTCCCGAACAGTCCATCGCCTATAAACATTAAAAAAAAAACTTTAAAGCACAAATTAAAAAAAAACGACCAAAGACTAAAAAAAAATCACCGCAATCAGCCAACAGAAGCTACACAGCGGGGGTATTCTCAAAAATAATCAACAGCTCAAATGTAAGCACAGTTTCGTATTTGAAATTTAAAAACGCCCAGAAATAGGGATGGGACGACACGAGCGAAAGAGTATGGAAATACGAGCAAAACCGGCCACGGCCATTCTGGCGGTGACGGCGAGAGGAAACGACATTTTCTTTTTTTTTCCCTCGGTTTTTTCAACTCGGCCCGTGCGATGCGGTGTGTATTCGGTTTTAGACACCTATTTGTTAATATTGAAGATAGGGATTCTTTATTATACGTTGAGTTTGATCTGTTATTTATTTTTAATGATGGTATCATTAGAGATAGGTAAGTACGTCACCTTTAATTTGCAGTTGTGGTTGCCTAATGTTACGTAAATATCTTAGATATCTACGTTTATAAAGACTTAACATATTTGAAGTGAGAGGCTGATCAGCTACAATCTATGTCTATCTAAATATCTTCTAAATAATATAATAAATTACCAAAAATGCACATCACTTCGAAGCGGCTGGACCGATTTTGATGTATTTTTTTTGTGAGCTTGAGCGGTTCCCTGGTCGGTTTATATTTACAATTAGACACGGCAGATGGCGCTTCGATCGGATTAAATTCAGCGTGAGGCGTGAGGATCAGCTAGTAAATAAAAGAGAAAATTCATAAATAAATATTATCTTCGAAGAAACACCATAATTAAGACATAATACACATCCAAATTACCATTAAGTACTAACACTGGCCATACTGGAAGTTCAATAGTCACAACTTCAGTAGTCACTCACCAAACAACCAACGCCATCTATTGTTCAAGAAAAACAACTTGTCCAATATTAGTTTGTCTTCCACAAGTGAAGCGAGGGCGACAAGGTTTTACGTGAAAATAGTATTGTCCTGTCCAAATACAGGGTATACATTATTCATAGTCCTTTTTGTCCTGCATTTTGTAAAGTTTGTTTGGATATTGGAGATTGGGGACGTATTGCTTGTACACTGTCTTCATTGACGTTTGTGTCTTCGTGTTGTTTAAAATGAATCATAGGTTTAAAAATAACCTCTTGCAAAAGTTATTGTTCACTGTATCTCTGTGTTTTAATTAAAATACTTAATGTTTCATGATAATTAGATCCCCACTGGTTTACCGTCCACAACTCACCCTTGTTAAACAAATACGTATGGGCTATCCGCCTAGTTCTTCTTCTTCTTCTTCTAGAGTACTCCAGCAAGTGGGATGCACCAGCAGTACCTAGTCTGATCTAGAGCACTGCATACGCATTGGATGAGGGATGGATCAATAATCCCCTATTTTGCGAAATTGTTCTTACCTCTGCCTAATTGATCGTAGTAATTTGTACACAAACGTGGACTTTTTAGGATAGATTTACAAAAAACGTGGATTCTGTAGCATAGATACCTAGCTTCAAACCTCCATTTAATTGGGAAGATTCCCTATACTAAAGAACCCCTCAGGTTAGACCCTCAACCTGCTAATCAAAATATTAATACCTTTTTTTTTTGAAGAAGAAAGTATATTAAGATGAAGAATTGCGGTAACATAAGTACTAACAATCTTTGATACACATTTGAAGTTTAAACACATCACACAAACATTGTTTTATAACTATAAAAAAAAAACAAGAGATACCAAACACAAAAGACCAATGAAGGTTAAAGCAATTGGTAGAAGCTTACATCTCAATCAAACCGTTGTAAATTATATGGCTCAATACAAACAGTTGATTATAATTACCAATCCCTCACAAACCAAGACAAAACTTCTCATATCATATTCCCTAAACATGTGTAAGCGCATCTGTGCAACCTGTCGACCAAGCTTTGTTTAACTATCGACAAATAAATGTGCGTTTTGTACGTCAAATCAATCGTAATGTCGATCAACACAAAGGTATGGTGCACAATGGCGCGGAACTTTTTAGTGTGATTCACTGTCGAGGAGAATGGCGAGTCTAATATCGAAATTGTTGGAAGATATACGAAGTAGCTATATCTCTATCCTTTATCTATCAAAGAAATAAAACAAACATTAATGAAACCAAAGATATTGGAAAGAATTTCTATGAATAAAACGGATAGAAAACATTTAATTAAAGCAGACTGTCAATTTCGTATTTGCCTGGAAACATCTATTAATGTCTGGGTCTGAAAGTTCAGAGTATTGGAAATATGGGAAGTTAAACATGAGGTAGAAAATCAACGATGTCAACATAGGGCCATCGCCCACTGGTGGCACGGCACGCCAAGGGATTTTAGTAAGCGCAAACGGTTTGAGATCTTATTTTATTTTAATTAGCGTTCATATTTCGGGATGCCACAACGTACCGAAGGTTGCCAAGTCAGGCTGTAACGTATCAACGAAATGTGAATGTTAACAGTGTTGAATAAGATTCAAAATCATTTATAGGTGCTAGAAAAATTCCTTGTCGTGCCTTGTTATGTCATTGGTTTTGATTAAGTCCGACTGCCGAACTTAACTTAAAATCTATTGAAATTCTAAAATGGCTGCACAAAAAAGGGACCAGATAAACTAATAATAGTCAACCCTTCTGCATCACTTTCAGTGCAACCTATAACCTGAATCACGGTTCTAATCTAGTATAATTTAACCCAACATGTTCTATCACCAGCTTGTCACACAACACACCAGTGTGTATTATGTGTTTATTTTCATCAGTGTCTGATGCATACCCTTAATAGTTTACACGTAGGGGCGTTGCAACCCAGTTAATATTAATTAAGGGTGGGCCATTGTGTGAGGGAGTGGGCCATTGTGTATAGTGTGATGGGGGACCATCGTCGATGTCGACGAACTTGATGACTATGTAATGCATATTAATTGTAAGATTGGAAGTTACTATTGGGTTTCTAATTTTCAATTATGTTTGGCTACAGTATTGGGAACCTGAAATGATGGACCGCCGCTATTACTTTACTTCTTGGACTTGTTTTTTTTAATACTTTAGCAGGAGTGGGAAATCCCCCCAGACACCCAAGTTTCCTAGAGTGAGACACGAGTCTAAAACCCTTTCCTGCTGAAAGTTCTTCTTCCACCGATATTATCTCTTCCGGGTCCTTGAATATCTCAAGTTCATTATACTTTTGATTTCGTCACTTTTTTTAAATTCCAGTGTTAACAATTTATTTTCCATATGAATTAATTTGGTACTTGTAATTGAATTTGTAGTGATTATTATTCAAACTGATAGCCTAGTGGTATGAACGTGGACTGACAAGTCAGAGGTCTTGAGTTCGATAGGCGCGCACCTCTGACTTTATCAGATTAATTATCAGTTGCTAAAACGGTGAAGGAAAACATCGTGATGAAACCAGCATACCTGAGAGATTTCTCAATGGTGTGTAAAGCTATGTCAGAGGCTTACGGGCGGTTTAAACTCTGACACCAGGCTGTTCATCAAGCACACGATAAGAGAGAGATTATACAAACAAATTTATTGAAATTCTCCAAAGGTTTAAAAGAGTTATAGGTTTAGAGCCTATTTAGCATAAAATGATGTAATAACAAATAATGTAGCATTGACGGGCTATTAGAAAGAAAGGAAAACGTTTATTTGGGCACTAAGAGACGCAGACCAATAGGATGAAGGCAAAGTAAAAAAATAGGATACAATATTTACAATACAATCGTGGGAAAGTAATCTCACAGCTAGACCAAATGATTGCAAATGCTTGACATGAAGGCGATATGGATCAGCTTCATGTCAAGCACAAGACAAATCCACATCTAGAATGAAACATACATTCTAAATCTCTATAAAAACAAGTATCTTATGCCTGGTTTAAGCTTCAACCACCATTTTGAACAGCTCCAAAATTTTTGATTACAAAAATTCCTTCGTCGCTTTTCACGTTTCCAACAGATCAAAAACACCCCTATCTCTTCCATCCAAAGAATTAAAACACAACAGATGTTCCATTGTATTACATAACAACAACACATACTTAATACCTAATTTACAACGATTTTCTTCGCTCCAACTAACGTAGGCGTTACGATCGTTTCGTCATTTTTTATCACAACATTTTTTTTTGTTTTCCAAACTTTTTTTTATCAGATGCAAGTAATTACCAGAGTACAAAGCTATTGGATATTTTAGAGCGACTACAACAGGGGCACGACCAATAGTAGAGCCGTGACTAATCTGTACAATGAATTCTTTTCTCATATAAAAGTCGGGTTTTTTATTAACTAAAGTGTATAGTCCTCTCAAATAACCTATACTCTTTACAAGGAATCTATTAAAGTGATACTATAGTAAATTTTGTGAGAATGACTCTTCCGTTTGTAGTCCGGGAGCTCATCTATTATAAGTAACTGATACAAATTGCATAATACTTTTTTTAAAGGATGAGTTATTCATGTCTCGATTGGTTTTGTGTCTAAATTGATTTAAAGGTTATTGTACTCTGATGTCCGGTATTGATGGCATGTTTAGATCAGATAGCAGATAGGTGTTTTTTACTAATTATCTGTTCGTTTTTTGCGTTTTATTTGTAGTCTTATATATTACCTCGTGTTAATTTCACATAATGACGTTTTTATAAAGTGTGTGGCTTCCGTTAAATCAAATACGTTTTCTTTTATTTCTGTCCAAAAAAGCTTATAATAAGTAAATAATTCGATAGAATTGGATTCAAGTCCACCCCGTTATTCTAGTCTTGGCGTCAGAGTAACGCTATTTGAAAATTTCGCTCTGCTTATTAGAATTGTAATAGAAAAACCTTTCTGCCTCAAAAAGTGCTATAATAGTGAAAAATAAGTGTACGTGTTTTCTTAGGTTAGCCTTTTTGTCAAATCAATACAATTATACATTTTAGAAATCGTGACAACTTTTTTGCTTTGAAATTCTTCACAAGTATCAATAGCTTCTCATTTTGTTTATTTCATAGGAAAAGGTAGATTTTATAGTACATGGAATTCATGACTGCGGGATCTTTTGTGAGTTTATTTATTGAGAAAATCCGATTACTTTAGTGCTCACAAAGTGATAGGTACCTTTATTCATCTGACATGACCAATGAATTGATTGGATATTTAGAAAATTGATTTTACGATACAACAAGGTCTCTTCAAAACTAACTCGCACTTATAGCTTTTGCTGTACCGTAACATGAAAAAGCAACATTTTAACAGTTTTCTATATAAGCGAGCTCTCTTAGTGTCTGTTTCGGTGTTCGGATAGGTTCCAACATCCATCTACCATTCTATCTATACAATCCATCTATCTATCCAAATTTTTCAATAGAAAATTATTAGAAAATGGTGAAACAAGCCTTGAATCTTTCAAATCCTATGTTGTTTTTCGTTATTTTATTTCTATATTACTTTATGCAAAACTCTGATACAGACGTTCTTTTGTTACAAAGTAATCTTAGTACATAGTACTTACCCTATTTAAGTCCTTCATCCGAAAAAGCCTTTACAATAAACATGTGGGAGAGATTGATGTTAGTTTAAAAACGTTGTGTACTAGACACGTAATACATATTGTGGTTATGTAGTACTTGAACGGGCCCGCTTATCGCTCTGTCGCAGGCACGACGCCCTACCGGGGGTGTTCGCAACAAAAATACTGTTGTTTCCTTATTGTTGCCGTCTGTTGTCGCTTGTTGTCGTTGTTGCCGGCAAGGGCCCCCGTTGTTTGCTGTTGTTTAATTACTAGCGTTTTTGTGACGCTGTGTAAATGTTGTTATATTTTTGTTGTGCAGCTCCGCGTCTAGTGGGTTATTCTGTTTTTGTGGATGGTTTAATTTTGTTTTCTATTTTTGTCAAAGTATCTGCTTGACTTTTCAACATTGTCAACTCTGTTTTATACTGTTAAGATGTGCAATACTCACGATATCTACATAATGATAAAATAAAAAAGCTATAAGAAAGCTTAAAATCGATAATCTTGATTTTTCTTGTCAATAATTTTCTTGCGTTTTATTTGAAAACCTCTTGTCTATGTGTAATATCGTTACTTTGATTAATACTAAGGACCAGATAGGTATCTTAACAACGCACAGAATTCTTGGAACTAGAACTAAATCTATACCGAGCTGCCGAGCACAACTTGTACAACTTCAGCTAAAGATTTATAACTGAAACTAGCAAGAACTAACGCAATAACCCAACTTCGAACAGCTCTAAACAACTACAATACCCTACAAAAGACACTACTATCAACCCTCCAAAGCGACACCCTCAAAATCTATTAACATTTAATAAAATCATGACCTAAATAACATTTCTTACCATTTCAATTTTACGGACTAAAGGGTGGTGGGTGCTCCTTCGCCATGCGTCTTTGTAAACCTCCCCCTCCTCTAAACCCCCCTTCCCCCTACCTCCGTTTCACCATTGTCGCATAGCACACAAGCTTTCAGAGTAATGAAGAGCATTTTCGTCCGATTCTGAGCACAATAGCCTCTTTAATACTAGGTAGAGAGGAAACTTCTTTGTTGAAAGCAGTATTGTACCTACCGTGTGTGTTTGGTGTACGCATTGTTTTTTGTTTGTTTGTTTGTATGATTGTTGGTGACAATGCTGTTATGTATGATCTATCTAATGTGAGGTGCTTTGTGGATGGTTCGTGTCCTCGATATGTTTACTTCGGCTTATTTTGAATTGTAGGTACCTACTCAATCGTTGTCTAAAATTTAATATTAGGTATAAATTCTAATACGCAAATTATCCGTAAAATTCTTTTTTTATCGTTCGGTTAACGAACAACCTGGTGTCAGAATTTAAACCGCCCGTAGGCCTCTAACATGGCTTTACCACGCGATATTTGCTCTCACTGTTTTAATTAACAAGTGATAATTAATTTTTAAAACGCGCATGAATTCGAAAAGTCAGAGGTGCGTGTCCGGAGTTCGAATCTGCGGCTTTTGACAGACTGTCTGCCTGCGACCACGAGTGGTGCAAGACACTCGAAACGGCAGGTTTTTTGAAAAATTAACATTTACGCGAGTTATCCGTTCAAAAGTAGTTTCATTAAATTTCACACTACCTATTTTAAAATAATACTATTATACCTAATTCCACAACTGAATACTGGACAATCATTGTTCAGTGTTGCTATCCCATTGCCATTGTTTTCCCGTAACGAACGGGCGCTGTAGGAAATAATTATTGTGTAGTGGCAACACTTTAGTAGTATCGACACGTGCGTATTGTTGTACTGTTGTTAGTGTTGCCGTTAATTAAGAATAAATTAATACCTTCAGGGTTGTCAGAGCGAAAAATGTGGGGGATCGTATTGTGTTGCTAAGAAATTATTTTAATATTAGCAGGATTTTATTTAAGAGTATTCTTTTATTAAAGTTATCGTACTTATGTCGTCAATGTTTTTGTGTTGTAGGTAGATTGTTTCATACATCCTGTAATTAGTTAAAAAAATAAAGTTTTTTTTTTAATAGCTTAGTAAAATAATTTATATAATTTGTTTATTAAGGTAAATTAATTTATAGCACTGATAGCCTAGTGGTATGAGCAATGACCGTCGACTGACAAGTCAGAGTACTCGAGTTCGATGCCAAGGCGCGCACCTCTGACTTTTCGTAAGTTATTGTGCGTATTAAAAATTAGGTAATTATCAGTTGCTAAAACGGTGGGTGAAAACATCGTTATGAAACCAGCAGCAGCACACCTGAGACATTTTTCAATGGTGTGTAAAGCCATGTCAGAGTTTAAACCGCCCGTAGGCCTCTGACATGGCTGTACACACCGTTGGAAAATCTCTCAGATGTGCTGGTTTCCTCACGATGTTTGCCATCACTGTTTTAACAAGTGATAATTAATTTCTAAAACGCACACGAATTCGAAAAGTCAGAGGTTCGTGCCTGGAGTTCGAATCTTCGGCATTGACTTGGCAGTTCAACGGTCATACCACTAGGCTACCACGTTACTAACTTTACTTACATCCATCATTTCATTTCTATGAAGAGATAATCTATTGCGCTAGCGCATACTTATTAGTTATTATTAACCGTATCTAAAGCTGCGCAATTCACCGATAAAACAACTTCTCGTCAGAAAAACTTTCACGAACTCACAATGATTACGTGTCGAACAAAAACATGCAGTAGCCATTAACATTATAATTTTCATTGTACCAAAAACAATAGAAGAAAAAAAAATCTTACGCTCCACACCTTCGACACACAATGTACACTGTGTTCCAATTGTACAGAAAACTGACACTTGTATGTTCAAAATGTAAGGTGACAACCGTGCACAGTGCTTGTTGGAAAGCGACCGATATTTACAACTGTATTTGTTCTACTGTGTTGAAAGGTTTGTTTTTCTCTTTGTCGTATGCAAATGAATGCAGTAATTAGCTAATATTGAATGTGTGTTTTGCGTTGAAAACTGGTAGCCAATTGAATAAATATGGATTGGAATTCGTTAGGTTTTGTTGAAAGTGCAATGTATTGGAGTAATGTTTAGTTTGCCTGAAGGCACTGAACTAAGAGAATCAAAATTACAAATAAAACGCAAGTACTCGTTTTACGTAATTTTTGCAGAATGAAATCCTACTATAATTACATACATATATTCTTCTAATAGGTATTATAAATGCGAGTCTTTGAAGACTTTTCTAAATCAGTCACGTCATAATCACAATCATAGACATAAACAGTCAAAGGAATTTGGATGAAACTTAGGACACAGAATGATATACCAAGTCCTGGATTATCAAATCGAATACAGTTATCGTGATCCGACCTCACGCTGGCAAAATCATGGCCACACTGGAAGTCTGGAAAATATAAAAATAAAATAATATATCTATTTCGAATATGGAACAATATTTCAAAATTAGAACACAAAGCCGAATTCTGTTCGAATTTTTTAAAAAAAGTTCACAAATTGATCGCGTAATTTTAAATACCTACCCATTAGACGAACTTGAAACTATTGAACTCGAAAATCTATTCAATGTCAGCGCTGCTGTTCACAATCAACGAAAATTAATCATTGTGTTTAATGCTATGTTTGGTACACAGTTAATCGACCTTTGCGAATTAAATTTAAATCAATAGCAATTGCTGGTATTTAGTAAAATGCACTATTATTATAATCAATTAAAAAAGAGCCATGATAAATTAAAACTTCTGCTTTTACTAATTGGACCGTATCTTAACTAAATGTTTAACGTTCCAAATGATTGGGAATTCCAAGAACTTAACACGTGAAAAGTCCGATCGTACCCGAAAAACAATAAAGTTGAAAGAACACGTGAACACATTATTGATAGAAAGTCTGATGATGTGTCCAAATGTGTCACAGAATCTCACCCTCAACTCTCAAGGGAATAAATCTCTGCAACTTATCGACTTAAGAATTACTTCTTCTATAAGAAAAAATAAAGCCGATTTTTCCTAAACAACGCAATTTTAATAGAACATTAGTCTTTTATACCATTGTAGCTACTAAACACACGATCCTATCATCCTCCCAACAAAAGACAACCCACCCTAAAGTATCGACATAATAATGAGGAACCGGGAAAAACTTCTGTTGTGGAATGAAAAGCGCAAATTCGTCATTAGGCGGCGCTTTCCGCCATTGTTGTTTCTATCTCTTTCTTTCTCAGTAACATTAACCCGCGTGCGAGCGAGACTACCGCTGGTCCTCGGAGCCGGATTGTTCCTTTCTATGTTAGCGACATTGTTTTCGCTTTTATACCCGCCTGAATTGGGATTGTCTTGTCTATTTGAATGGACGATGGCGCCCCTCCACGGTGGCTGAATACAACCTTCTATAAATGGGGGGAGACAAAGGGTTGGTCTCTTGAATCGCGCTGGGAGACAGGTCGTTGGTGACTTCGATTATATTGTATCGATTCAATGCTTTTGTTTCAGCAATGAAGGATGGTTAGGGCAAATTACTTTTCTGTTTTTGTTCTGTTCTAATAGTTGTCCAACTTCGATAGTGATGGATCAGGTTCTATTATCATCATAGCTCATAGCTAATAATTCTTAGGTAACAGAATTATAGTTGTTAATGAGAATTGGTCACGCATTTAGTAAGACGCCAATTCTGAAATGCAGAAATAACCGATTTGGTAGTTAGTCGACACGCTCGAAATATTGGCATGAAAGATCAACGTGACATGGATGGACAATTCTTTCCTTTGTTTTGTGGACAAAGTCGTTTTCCGTGATGTTGAAAGCACACAAAAGTATTAATTACTATTTCTTTTTTTTTTGTTAGCCTACTTTGTCCCACTGCTGAGCAAATGCCTCCCCCATGTCCTTCCAAGTACTCTTTTTCCGCACTACCTCGGACCAGTCCTCGTGATAGGCGTCCCAGACATCCCGCCACCTCTTTTTTCATTAATATTTTTCTTTGTATTTTTGGATAAGTCACGTGAATAAGTACATATTAAGTACGTCCTTAAACTTGACAGTCCAACGGTCATACCACTAGACTCCCACTGCTTACCTACACTGCAATATGTACGTGCTAAAGTAAGGTTTTAGATCTTCAGTTCCACCTGGCTGATAATTCCATCAGATTTGTTTACTAAAAGCACCAAAATCCATTCTATTTCTCCCAGGTGCTGAATGGAAGCTCTTGTCGGAGGATGAGAAGCGGCCCTTCATCGATGAGGCTAAGCGTATCAGAGCTATGCACATGAAGGAGCATCCGGACTACAAGTATAGGCCACGGAGGAAGCCCAAGACATTAAGAAAGGAGGGGTATCCGTACTCCATACCGTATCCCAGCGTACCCATGGATGCATTACGAGCTGGTGAGTCAATGTCCTGATTTTATATTAATTTTCTACCAATTATTCGTATAAGTTCTGTAGGTACATCCGAAATATTTGTTAATGTCTCTGCTTTTATCTCTACCATAATTATTTAATCTGGAAGTTGTGAGTAGGTACTATAATTTACAAATGTGTACATCAAATTTAAAAAAAAAATCCGATTTCAAGGAGTCTTTAGTAGCAAAAATGTCAAACCATGGCGCTTGTCAGTTGAGAAGGTTAGGTTTGGTTGTCAGATCCTTGCGTGCTTCGCTAGTGTCTCTTTATTTTTCCCATATTTAAAAAAAAGTGATAAACGGAGCACGGAAAATTTTAAGCGGATCTTAAATTTTATGATGAGTCGCGTGTAGTAGTTAGAAGACTGGAACTATAATGACAAATTAGATAAAAGTGCACACCGATACATATAGATAATATTTTTGGACATAAAGACCAAAATTATGGATTAACAAACACTTTTGGATTCACTGTTTTAGTACTCAAAGACCGATATTACCTATAATTAAAACTGGACCTTGCGTACAAAACAATAAAGTACTTTCGACAACATTGTCACTAATAACCCACTAATCATCATTGTATTCGGTCGAAAGCTATCATTATACATTGTAAAACCTTTCTTTATTACGTTTTAGTGCTGTTTAGACTTGATGTGATGTCATCACATTGTAATTTGTAATACAATTTAGAATTTTGTTAAATTCAACTTACTGTCTCACTACAGGGCAAAGACAGAAATTTTTATTATAAGGATGGTTGTAAATTGGATGTACTATCGTGGACAAAGCAGGTGTACCACTCTTAAGGTTAGAATTGTTTGCACTCCGTCCGGACCTAGCGCTAGCCCGCCCCTACGCACGTAGCATCGTTCAAAGCATTTTGTTCGCAAAGTGGTGCACCGTTCGTGTCCCCGATAGTACTTAAAGGGACAGTAATTTTTTGAAACCTACTGTGTCTCGTTGCTGAGAAAATTCTTTCCCAAGTCTTTCCGTCTTTTCTCGCACCACCTCAAACCATTCCTCGCGATAGGCGTCCAGGTCATCTGCCTTTTTGACGCCAGTCTCGGCGTCGCCATTCATACTTACATAACCATATATTTTACCTAACCATGGTTTCTTTTCATCTACTTAGTTAATCTTATCTTATTTCGTCTAGTTTCAAAAAAGTTTAAATTACTTTTGTTTAGTTCGGGAATCCCCCACTAAACGGAAGTCCGAATTTATGACCTCTTTAAATACTAGTCAAGTACTTGAGTCCAGTACAAGAATGTCACGAAAGTTATTAAGTAACAATAGTTTTTTTTTAAAGTACAGTTACACACATTTCATTTTACACACAATCGTTAATCGTTCCGCGTCATTCCCCAATCCAATATCATATTCGGTATTCCAATACATTTTTTCGAACCGAAACAATTCTTGTTATATAGAGAAATGTTATAAAAGGTTTCTGTACAAATAACTACATAGAAGCGAACATAAAAGGGCCGGTTGTGGACGTTATCAGCCCATTCATTGGATGTCATCGAATCCGCTAGTCGAATTGGGATTACACAATTTCTGTGCCGCGTTGTGATGGGGCAGTGGATAGGCGATTGTTGTAGTCAAGTACGTTACATAATTGCTGTGAAAATAATTCGAAAAAGAATTTCGGTTTGAAATTTACTGAAGAAAGTCTCAAACAGTATTTAAAGAATTAATCATTTATGTATATTCAGTGGAGTGATTTAGAAACATGATCTTTTTTTAAGAACAGTTTAGTAACACTTTCGCTTTTGCCAAAGTAAACATATTGAACTTAGTTGATTTAACATAAAATGACCTGAATAACACAGTGGCTTAGCTTTCTGCCCGGTGGGCACAGACTTAAGCTAAAAACAAATATTTATTTGGTCTACTGATAGTTTATCTGGGTGTAGTTGTGTGGGTGTTTGTATGTATAACTGGGGCCATATTATGGGCACGTTAAGAGAAAATCAACGGAAAAGTTATCGTTTTATTCGCGATTCGCGACGTATTGTTAAGAACGCCTTTAAGATGGTTGTCATTTTTTGTGTATTGTTCAAATTATAATCATCATAAATTATTCCAATTGTTTATAAAATTTTATTATTTACGGTGTAGGTAGAGGAGCATGAATTGTAATGTTAAATTGTCGATAAAGATGCTAGCAATTAATTAATTTCGTCTATTTAGTTTTGTTTTTCTAATTTGCAACAGATTGTTAATGTTTTAAAATAAAAAAAATGTTTAGATATTTAGTTAGATACGTAATAAATTCATTCATATTATAATTGCAAATGCTTCCTGAAAATAATACTTTTGGCTTCCACTAGCGTCTCTATTCGATCCAGTAACTATCATGAACTAAACGAAGCCCGCAGGTCAGTCGCCTGCCCCGAACAAAAAGTACGCCTACAAGCACGATCGTATCTCGTGACTAAAATAAAACTGTGAGACGTAAAATTTTTACACGTATCTACACTATAACGCTTTTTATATAAAAAAACTATATACATTTAACGCGCTATTTACAAAAATAACGCCGATAAAAACACATAAATATCGTTATTTATTGACAGTTTTGATTCGACGTCATTTTAGTTTTATAGGTAGAAAGTTTAAGTCATAGAAACGTCCTGTCTGTAAAGTGTTGGTGTTTGACAAAAATATTTATTTGTTGTCATCAAAATGTCATATCAAAATGTCATATCAAAATGTGGTTGACATGATGATCTTATATGGAGTTGATCTAATGTTGGATGCTTTGTGTCACGATATGGTGACTTTATGGTTTACGGTACCTATAAAGGTACCAACTGAAGTATTATTTTATGTACTGAGCAGTGGCGGGCCTAGCAACTAAGGAAAACCTCTTTAATCCTAACTAATATTATAAATGCGAAAGTAAGTTTGTTTGTTTGTTACCTTTTCACGCGTAAACCACTGAACCGATCATTCTGAAATTTTGCGTATAATAATATCAGAAAAAAAGAGCCTATTGCCATTAACCGGGCACAATTTCAGACTCCGTGCTGCTACTGACAATTTCCTAATGGAAAACTCAATAACACTGCCCGACCCGGGGATCAAACCCAGGACCTCGTCCTCAGCAAAAGCGCTTGCTACTACTAGACCAATGAAGCAAATATTATCTTATCTAAATAAATACAATACACAAAATAGTTTAAAAAACACAGCACTTAAATAAAGCCGAATGCACATAATCTAAAAAGCGCTTACATCGTCACATAAGAGCGCCCGCCGCGCTCTTAACAAAAGATTTCCAAATATGAAAAGCGAAAATGGAACGCATAGTTTAAACCGTCTTGGCTGCTTTTGACAGTTGACAGTTTTCACTGTCAATGTGAAAGTGACAATAGGGTTAGTTGGGGTGCGTCAAGTCTCGTCCGTTTGGGGTTACTACCATTGACATGCGATTAAAATTATTGAAAGATTTCGCTTTTTAAGCGATACGCGTTGGTTATTGAATTGTAAAGGGTTGTTTTGTGACTTACTTTTGTAGGTTTCTTAAGTTTAAAAATGGAATGGAAGACATAAAAGGAAAACTTTGTTGTAGGGATAACTTTTTATAATGTTTGCTGGATAATTTTATTTCACTAGCCATAGAAAATAACGAATCCATAAAATTTTAAACAACTACAATACAAATCTATTTAAAAAATATAAAATACACCCTGTTGTTTTAAAGACCTGCCAAGTTTTAGGAGGTAATAAAAAAAAAAAAAAAAAATTTCATGGACCTGAAACTGAACAACTTTTCCCAAGGAACATAAACCGAAATCTAAAAACGCAAATTTAATTTCTCATACAAAAGTGAGTCATGTGACCAGTCACTATGACATGACAAGTCAATTTTCGATTTTCAGATTCAACGTCCTGTATAGTAGCTCACCGGTATCGGGATCAGAGTCCGAGCTACCGGTGGTCAGGGCTCCAGAATGAGGAAGCACCTGACTTTGCGAGCCGTGTCTAAGACATCATCGTATAACTATAACACTTTAAATCTAGTAAAAGAAAAAAAAAATATAGAAGATCACCAGGCAACGTTCTACCAAAAACGCTAGCTGCATTGCCTCGTTGCTCTGATAGAAGTACCTACTACCTACTATGTGCCTCTGGGTTAGGCACAGACACTAAAGACCAGCACAGATCAGACGTAAATTGGACAGATTTTCCAAAACTTACAAACACCTACTTTACCACTACATGCGATTCATAAATTAACCAATTCAAACGATTTCTACTCTGTGGTCGCACTAAACGTGGGCGGAGTTGGCACGTGTGTCGTGACCCTTAGTTAAGGGTCGTACACACTTTGCACTAACATGGCTTTTAACTTAATTGCACTGTGGTGAATTTATGTCGTAAAATAAAACTGGGGGTGAATAATTACTTTCGCGAGTTCGAAATCATTTTTAATACGACTGTAGAGGTTTTAATTAGTAATATATTTTGTTTTTTTTTTAATGTAGGTAGGAACTGTGTTTTGAATGTGAACTTTTTTTTTTAGTTCATATAATGTTACTAATTAAATATTTTCGAGTTTGATAAATTAAAACATGGAAGTGTGTAATTAATATTAAAGAAAATAAAGGCGTTTTATAAATAAATGAGCTAGGTGAGTAATTAGCGGTAATTTGCATATTTAGGGATGTTGACATGGCGAAGTGAATGATTGTGTAAATATATCAAAACCAAATTGTTTACATTTAGGTGGGAGTGAGCTGACGTCACTTTTTCAATGTAGGGCAAGGAAATGTATAAGTAAACATAATATCTTAATTAATATTATAAATGCGAAAGTAAGTTTATTTGTTACGTTTTCACGCCTAAACCACTGAACCGAGCGTATGCTATATATGATGCGTATATATACGTAGTCAGGTGTATAGAAACGGACGTAGAGTTTAATACCGAACGGACATTTTAACTTTGCAAAGAAATGGCAAACTCCCAAGGGTGCCTAAGTAAAAATATGTTTGGAAAGCCCTGATTTAGGTAATTCAGAACCCACAAAAGAAAAAAAAACATTTTGGTTCAAGTTTTTTTAACACTTTGAAACGAATATCATCATGGTTTCAAATTTTGGAATTAGAACGACTTTTTATAAAAATAAAAGATACTTAGCACAAGCCTGCAATCTCATTAAATAATTCAGCTAAAACAATATTAGGCACTTAACTATAACAACTTCATAAATATATTTATGTAAAAGCCCTTTAACTCTTAAGCCACGCGGCGAACACGTGACGTCATACATTAGGGCCACTCTTACGCATGCCGCTCCGCCCATAACGGGTAATTTGAACCAAAACTAGTTCCAAGTTTATGTTGACGCAATTTGTAGTAATTGCAGTGATTGGTTGGTTACAATTTTGGTTCAAAGGTTGGCTGTTCATGTGCACTCGTGCGCAGTTCAAAAGTCAAACTTTCACACATTTATGTTTGTGTGGTGAGAAGAAAATTATGTGAGTTTGGAATGAATAAATGCATTTAAACTTGACTTGATTTGTTTAAGAAATTGTGGTCATTGGTCAGTACCTATGGTTATGATTGGAGCGATTCCAGGTGCCGGTTTAAAGGGCGCTTACCTGCTTGAAGACTTTTTCAAGAAACTAGATGGTTATTTTGGCTTTGTATGAAAAAGATATCCCACTATGCTCATTAATCAAAGGCTTAAATATTTTATCATCAATAGGTATTATAGACTTTTAAATGATTCAGATCTATTCGGTAATATGTAGGTACACGATACATTTTAATAGTTGGAAGTTTAAGTCCAGATTTTAAAGGACCACTAACCACCTACCACAACTATCACACAAACATTTAATTTAAAAAAAAAAAAACGCAAACCAGCGAAATAATTCCAAACATATTCCCAATCATAATCAAGCATTGTGAACAAGTAGGTGGGATTTATTCTACAGCCCTCCTCGTTGTTAATGACAATGCGAACTGAGCTCGCACGAATTATGTTGGACACGACGACGGTGGAATCTCCTGAACAAATAGTGGTTAGGATGTAGTCAGTTTGCAAGCGGATAGCAGAATGAAATGTCAAAAATTTGAACGTCGTCATCCAAAAATTTGCATCCACTATGTTAAACACAACGGTGGTATCTCCTGAATAAATTGTGGTAAGGATGTGGTCTGTTTGCGAGCGTATCCGCTCGCATATAGCGTATATAGCGGAATAGAAGTAGACTCGTATATAGCGGAATAGAAGTAGACGATTTGACCCTTGTTGGTTACAATACAATGTCTCCCGAAAATTATGATGGGCACAATGGTGGAATCTCTTCAATGAATAGTATTGATGATTTGGTGAGCTTAGTAGCGGATAGCGATAAAAAAATAGTTTTGTCAAGTTTTACAGCGAATAGCTTAATAAAAATAATAAATTTACCATTTATATGACACAAACAGGGCTTTCACAAATACAACCATAATCTAGCATTGCAAATAATTTTACTAAGAACATAACCGCTAACAGTGAGACCATAACATGAAAGCATGAACAATAAGAACACATGTAAAGGATTGTTATAGGAAAGTTTTATGATTTTTCCGAAATAAGTTATTTATTCAAATTCTAAGTCATTTTGTACAAGATAGGAAGTATCAAGGAGCATAATTTTTTTAAGCTTTAAGCTCAGTTTCTTATTATAAAACCACGGGTTCCAATTTTGGCGTGAGCAAAATATAATTAGGGATTTCAACTATATCATGACGACAGACTGATTCAGAAGAAAATCATCGTAATGGTAAACAATTGACAATTTGTTAAGGTCTTTTCACGCCCGTTATGCATAACAAAGACCAATATTTTATCCTTATTCGAAAGTCTTGGTCCACAAGACCATAATTTTAATCTGCAATCTTCTTCTTATCGTATGGTTGATTAACAACCTGGTGTCAGAGTTTAAACCGCCCGTAGGCCTCTGACATGGCTTTACACACCATTGAAAAATCTCTCAGGTGTGCTGGTTTCATCACGATGTTTTCCTTCACCGTTTTAGCAACTGATAATTAATTTATAATACGCACATAACTTACGAAAAGTGAGAAGTGAGCGCCTTGGGATCGAGCTCGAGACCACTGACTTATCAGTTGACGGTCATACCACTAGGCTATCAGTGCTGTATCAGTGCTGTAATCTGCAATAAAAAGTCCTAAGTATCACCTATGAACATGATTCATTATTAATATTACCTATATATTATTATCATATTATATTTCATTATTGTTCTATAGTGTGTTGTATATTAAAATCAAATTCATTATAAGCCTTATAAATCTTTGTATGCCTTACATTCCTTCGAACAAACTAGCCGAATTTACGCAGCTGTGTTAATTGTAAAGACAATGATACTATTATATTGTATTTTGTTTGTCATAGTTATAGCGACGGTATAGAGGAGTGTATTCATTGACACAATAATTATTTGTTTTCAATAGGAGTATGGAAATCTTTTAAATAACATACGTCAGTAGTACTGCTAGTTTTTTTCCATGTTGGACTCATAGCGCGACGGTCTAGCAGTTTTGAATATTTCAAGGGCCACCCGAAATGTCTGACGGTCGCTCCGTAGAGAACTAATAGATTAGAGGCCGACCCAATAAAACTTTGGAAATAATTAGGCTAGGAGGATAATGTAGGTGGTTTGTTATTATTCAACTCCACTTAATGCATTGCTTCATTTGATACCAATGCTTTACTAATTCAATTAAAAAATACATCTCTTTTCTACTCTTAAACTAAAACCAACTTTGCTGGAGCCTAAATAAAGTTCAATTCCAATTTAAAAGTCTGTTTATATAGGGTGGCCCATTTATAGTGGTCCAAAAATTTTTTTTACATCTAGGACATCCCAATGATTAATCTAAACGCAACATATGTTCCGCGAAAATCAGTAGTTTAGAAGTTATGATTTTTTAAATTTAATTTCTTAAAATTTCTACTTTAGTCATGTAAACCTCTTTAGATTGAAAGTGATTGCACTAAACCGAATCAAATTTGGTGTGTAAGTACTATAGACATGTAGCAAGCAAGCAATAAGCTATTTTTAAGGTTAACCTTAAATCGTAACATGGTTTTAGACCTTTCGGTGAATTATTTGTAATTTTCGATTGATTAAGCACATTTTTCAAAAAATTCTAAAGACAAAAAAATGTACTACACGAATTTTGCTTATGGTTGTAAAAACTACCTTGAAGTGTGAGGATAACATAAATAAAAAAATACTGCGGTGTAACTACAGTAAGCTCTTCAGAAATCAACATTGTATGCACTAGGTCATTAAAAACTTAAAATTTTAATTTTTGCCTAAAACATCATTTGAATAAATCCAACTTTATTATGAAAATAAAAACACTGGAATTAGTTAAATAAAGGATATTTATTTAAAATAACAACCCACAATGACAAAATAAACGCTATTACAATAAGTTTTCGAAATGTCTGCCTCTATTTTCAATGCATAAACATTAAACAGCAACGTCGCAAAAAAATCCTTTTATGCCTGTTGAAAAGGTGTCTATTTGCTTTAATTTTTGTAATTCAGCCATCATCATCATCTGCCTAGCCGTTTCCCAACTATGTTGGGGTCCGCTTCCAGTCTTACCGGATGCTGAATACCAGTGTTTTACATGGAGCGACTGCCTACCAGACCTCCACAACCCAGATACTGGGTTATACGACACCCCTTGGTAAGACAGGTTGTCAGACTTTCGGGCTTCTGACTACCCGTAACGATTGTCAAAGATCTACAATTGACAGCCGGGGCCAACAGCTTAACGTGCTATCCGAGGTACGGAGAGTGATAATTAATTTATAAAACGCACAGACCTTATGAAAAGTCAGAGGTGCACGCCTTGGGTTAGAACCCGAGACCTCTGATTTGCCTGTCAACGGTCACCACCACTAGGCTATCACGACGAAAGCAAATAAACAGCTTTTCAACAGGCATAAAAGGATTTTTTTGCGACGTTGCTGTTTAATGTTTATGCATTGAAAATAGAGGCAGACATTTCGAAAACTTATTGTAATAGCGTTTATTTTGTCATTGTGGGTTGTTATTTTAAATAAATATCCTTTATTTAACTAATTCCAGTGTTTTTATTTTCATAATAAAGTTGGATTTATTCAAATGATGTTTTAGGCAAAAATTAAAATTTTAAGTTTTTAATGACCTAATGCATACAATGTTGATTTCTGAAGAGCTTACTGTAGTTACACCGCAGTATTTTTTTATTTATGTTATCCTCACACTTCAAGGTAGTTTTTACAACCATAAGCAAAATTCGTGTAGTACATTTTTTTATCTTTAGAATTTTTTGAAAAATGTGCTTAATCAATCGAAAATTACAAATAATTCACCAAAAGGTCTAAAACCATGTTACGATTTAAGGTTAACCTTAAAAATAGCTCATTGCTTGCTTGCTACATGTCTATAGTACTTACACACCAAATTTGATTCGTTTTAGTGCAATCACTTTCAATCTAAAGAGGTTTATATGACTAAAGTAGAAATTTTAAGAAATTAAATTTAAAAAATCATAACTTCTAAACTACTGATTTTCGCGGAACATATGTTGTGTTTAGATTAATCGTTGGGATGTCCTAGACGTAAAAAAAATTTTTGGACCACTATAAACGGGCCACCCTGTATGTCAAGTTTAGTATGTAATCCTCTTTAGATCAGACACTGTCAGAAATCAAATGTATAGACAAATTATCTATTCAAATCACATAAACTATATTTAAATGTTTCTAGCCTTTATGCTATACAAACATGACGAAATAAAATTGTAAAATAACTGACAAGCATTGCTTTTTTTAATGTATTAACAACTGTTTGAAACAAATACATAGGTATTTCATGAAATTAGTTCTTTCATATCGCAACTGTACTGTCCTGTCATACATAAATATTTTATTGTGTCTACAAAGTTATTCAGTAATAATTGTTATGCAAATTCATTATTACAATGCCATCATTTCTTACAATTCATATTGATTATTAAATATAATGTTTTTCGTTTATTGTTTTCCACTGTTATTAATAATGCTAATATATAATTATTGACGCAGATAGGCTATTGTTTTCTTATTTGTTTTTGATGGTTGTTGTTGCTGGAATAAAGGAATGTGGTTTTGTTAATAATTGTTTAGTAATTTGACATTGAAATAATTCGTTGGTAATCAACACCGCACTGCTTGATCCAATTTGAATCGAACTGTTACCTATTAGTACTCTAACCAAAAATAATAATTATTTTTGCATTACTCGATATTATATCTTATCAAAGGGGTAAGGGTCCTGCTTTCTTGTCCACCCTGTACGACCGACGCGGACGATGTCTCTAGAGGTGTGCGCCGATGCCTTTTTTACCGGCGGCGGCGTCCGACATAAAATTTGTCGGCGGCGGCGGCGTCATCGGCGTAATCGGCGTGGATGGTAAAAATAAAAAGCGTGGATGGTGAAAATAAAAGTAACATTAAAATCAAACCAAAACCATTTAAACAAAATATAAAAAATTAATCAACTTAATATGGCACGCTTCGTCCGAGATCAATTTTAAAAACTTAACAAAAACGAAGTATGAGATAATTATTCGCTGAACACTTCGTCCGAGATCAACTTAAAAAAATTACTAAAAATAAATATGATAGACTTATTCGCCAAACACTTAGTCCGAGATCAACTTAAAAAAAATACTAAATAATAAATACTAGCTGCCCCGCGCGACTTCATACGCGCGATTATCCTACTTCAAGGCCTATTCTACCCCTACCCTACTCTACCCACTACCCTATTCTACCCCTAACCTACTCTACCCCTACCCTACTCTACCCCTAATCTACTCTACCCCTAACCTACATTACCCACTACCCTACCCCTAACCTACCCTAATCTACCCCTAATCTACCCTACACTACCCCTACCCTACCCCTACCCTACCCTACACTACCCCCTACCCTACCCTACACTACCCCTACCCTACACTACCGCTACCCTACCCTACACTACCCTACCCTACCGCTACCCTACCCTACACTACCCTACCCTACACTACCCTACCCTACACTACCCTACCCTACACTACCCCTACCCTACCCTACACTACCCCTACACTACCCCTACCCTACTATACTGCTACCCTACCCTACTCTACCCCTTTTTATCACCTTTTAAACCTTCCCTGGACCTCCACAAATAATTCAAAAACCAAAATTAGCCAAATCGGTCCAACCGTTCTTGAGTTATAAAATAACAACGAAAAGTTGCATTGATTTTTATATAGGTATACATAGATGTAGTGGACATGTTAACTTAAATATAAAAGTTAGACATATGCTGTCGTTGACTTTTTTGTAGGCATTTTCAAGCTCTACATCTTTTCTCTAGAACGCAAAAATATATCTTTCATAGTTTTGGCAGCGTTCGTAAGAAACGCTTTCACTCGACCGTTTTTTGTCCGATTCACTTTGCAAAACGGACTACCACGTAAAAGCCTTTTTAATTTTCGGTTTTAAATATAACCTATGACACTCAGCAATAATGTGGCTTTCTATTGGTGAAATAATTTTTAAAATCGGTTCGGTAGATCCCGAGATTACCCCTTACAATTTAACAAATATACAAACACACAAACTTTACTTCTTTATAATATTAGTATAGATTAGTGTAGATATTGATGATAGACTTATTCGCCAAACGCTTCATCCGAGATCAACTTAAAAAACTTACTAAAAACTTAGACTTATTAGCCAAATCAAAAAAACAACTAAATTCTTTGGTAAAGACACGATAAAGATTTTTACGTTGACGCCGATGACGCCGACAAAAAAATCGGCGGCGGCGGCGTGGCTGATATTACCGGCGGCGTGCGCCACGCCGATCGGCGCACACCTCTAGTACCCAGCAGGACCTTAAGGAGGCGACGGAAAGGTCTGTTGAGTTTGCCACATATTGGTCGAGTGAAATTTGAGCGCGGTCTTGACTCGATAAGAAGAAGGGTCCTTCGCCACTGATGTCTGGTCTTCTTACAGTTTTTCAAACAAATAAAACAAGTCTGAACATGAACTATGAACGAAAAACAATGGGCGCGCTTTACCCTTTCTTTAGATACAATGTTGGCCAAAAAAACAGCAAAATTCACAAATTTTCCTGTTGTTATTTTTAACAGCATTCCTAATTGAATACCATGAAGTCTTTGACAACGAGGGAGAATCCATTTTTTTGCTCGCCAGTGTACTTTATTTCATGAATCAGTTTACATGGTTAATGATGTTGCATTTTCCTTGTTTTTCGTAGCAAAAATAGACAAATGATTGATTCTCAAAAAAGCTTCGCGAATTCCTTAATTAGATAAATAAAAAAATTCTATCAAGTTTAAATCTGTCAATACCTATAACTTTTTTTTAATAGTGATTGATTGATTGAATTGGTGTCGTTTCAAAAACAGCAACGAGTAGTCAATCTATCGCCAGCGCTTATTTCCAGGGTGTTAAAGCAATCGTTTACTTACTTAATTGGAAGTATTTAATAACAAAAAAAAACAAACAATTTAAACGCCCTATTGTTGATAAAAACGTTCTAAATTCAATTATAAAGAGGCTAATGATGTATTACAGAGAAAGTCAAAGCGAAAAAAGAAATTACAAAAGAAACATAATGAAAGAAAACGTTTTAACGTTCGATCAATCATTCAATGAAATGTAGTTTATATTCAAACATTTCAGTATTATTTTTTTATTCACATTTATCGTCAAAAAAATCTTACACCCTAATCCCCACTTACAGCCAAAACAGGCAACGCTAATCCATACAATAATCCAATAAATTGCTTATTCATGATTAGCATATTATATACCAGCAGTTTGTTACCAAACGGAAGTGTCCAATCGCGTGCGTCGCCGGAAACTCCTCCCCCCGCCAAACTGCTTCCGGTCACGTGACGTCATTTACATGACAGTTGAGCACGGGACGTTAGGGAGAACGGACGTGTGGAGCGAGAAATTTTTGTTTATGGCTCTAGGAAATGACTTCCCGTTTTGTTTATATTTTTTGCTTTGATTTTTTTGGGGATTTGACGAATGAATAGCATGTAGATGTAGCTCATGTTTATATATTTTATATTGAAGAAAATTAACCCTTTATGTATACCTTACATTCCTCATTATTTTTTAATTATACTGACCACTATGACATTTCATGGATACTTTTAGAATAATATTATGCTAAGACAGTAGCAGACACATTTCATAAACACAACAAATATTCAAAACAACCACTTGCAAAACTATCAAAAAATTACTGTGAACTCAATCACATTTTAGTATAGTTACAATATAAAAATGAATAAATACAAATGTCCAAATTTCAAATCAAACCATAGCTACAAACAAGCAAAAGCGATGATTTGCACAAATTGTGGCTAATCTATCAATTTAACTACCTACGGTTTGTTAAGTACGTCTGCCGACAACCCTCCCCATGCTATGAAACGGCGAAAATATACCCCTTGTCATTTGTTCCCATCATTTTTGAAGGATAAATCGAAGTAAGGTTGTTTTTCGCTTCGGTGGTAAACTGTGATCTGATTTTTATCTTTGATTTGGTCTGTTTTGACATGTTTGATGAATTGGGGTAAGAAAATTTTGTGAAAAGTTGGGTGATGAAAATTTAGAAAATATCTTGTGTTAACTAAATAGAATTTCATAATGCCTTTGGGATTTTAATATAGGCTGTCATTCTGAACTTTAAGGCACATTAGTACTCAACATTTTCTAATATCGACGCGATATACACTGCTTCGACAGGACAGTGTGTCGAAAGATCACTACTTCGAACATTATTTCGACAGAACACTTCTTGAAGAACTCACTCTTTAAGAAGTTTATTTTGTATGAAAATATAGTATGTACATTCATTTAGATAGCTAAGATTTATTTAATGTATTTTTTAAAGCAGTGATAGCCTAGTGGTATGACCCTTAGACTGCCAAGTCAAAAGGTCGTTGGTTCAAAACCCAGGTACGCACCTCTGACTTTTCGCGTTCATGTGCGCATTACAAATGAATTATCACTAAAACGGTGAGGGAAAACATCGTGCGGAAACCAGCACACCTAAGATTTTTTTCAACATATTCAGTATTATAAGGATTTCTGTATCTAATTAACCTTTACATGAAGTGTAATATATGTTTCTCAGGCAGTTTTATTTAAAATAGGAGGCTATAGAATAAGCTCTTAGCATTCGATACCCTTCAACTCCATTGTAGGCCGGTAAATGAACCTGAAAATAAAAACGGACAAACGTAATCCCGAAGCTCGTTTCAGACGAAACTCCTGAAATAAGCCACATATTCACCCATTGATAGCATCTAAGGTCATTCTATAAATCACCTTACCCACCTGACGGGACAGAAAATAAGCATTTTTCCGAGAAATTTAACACATTCACACAAAGAGTGGAAAGAAAAAAACGGGGGGCATTGAAAAGGAAACCCGCACGAAATCCCATTTAGCCGATGTCCGACCTTTCTGCCGATCCTTATAATGGCCAGGCTATATTTACATATTCGGGGGCCGGTCGGAAGATGGTCATTATGAACGATATGGATTGTGACGTAGGTGAATCGTGTCTGAAATTACATCTATTGTTGGGTTTCTTCAATTTTTGTAGCGGTTGGGTTTCGATTGGAGTAAAAGAATTGTTGTCAGACCTAGTTCTGTTGAGTTACATACATTTTTGTGTGGGAGAAAATATAATGTTCATTGAAAAGTATGGTATGAAAATTTAACTTGTAGAATATTACCATTTATGATAAGTTATGCATTTTATTCAAACAAAAATTTACAAACATTGAGTATAAAAGTAGCTTTTCTCTAACTTCACAAAGTAGTAAAGTGGGTACAAAAATCGCCTATTTTAATAACCCTTTTCAACCTTTCAAAGGGCTTTTTCAACTTCTAAACCAAGTTTTGAGACGAAAAAGTCCCACGTAACGGCTCTAAGGAAAATTTCGTTTGTTTTATTAATTAAAATTAGTCATTCACAGTTTTGATGTTGCATTTAAGCGGTTTCTGTATAGACGGTAGGTGAAAATTAATTGGGTTTTTGTTGTCGCTCTGTTCGGCCAACAGTGAGTTAATTTATGGTTAAATTTACTCCTTTGAAGGACTTGTGTGGGTTCTCTTCGAAGAAATCCTCGAGTTTTCCACGTGAGCTGAAAGATTAAATGGATCATTTTTAGTTTTTCATTAACGAAATATTAGAATAGTTAGTTCGATTTGTAGAAATAAATAATTTATTTGGTAATTATTTTAATATAAATATAATTATTATGAAGTTTGTTATTATTATGGGTACTTATAGAAAATATTTGTAACATCACTACATAGTATAAAACAAAGTCGCTTTCTCTGTCCCTATATCCCTGTATGCTTAAATATTTAAAACTGCGCAACGGATTTTGATGCGGTTTTTTTTAATAGATAGAGTGATTGAAGAGGAAGGTTTATATGTACCTATATTGCACCCGTGCGAAGCCGGGGCGGGTCGCTAGTCTTTAATAAATAAATCCACCTTCGATAACTCTTCACATTTTGGTCCTTCAAGCCTTATTTAGGATCGAAGGACCAAAATATAATGTGATAAACGCAAAAATGCAGTATTCGTATTTCTAGTTGCACAAGATTTCCCTCATGCAAAAAATTATGCAGTCGTCTATGTAGGTATACTAAAATGATATGTTTACTTCTGTTTACTCAAGCTAGATAATAAGCAGATACACCTTATAATTTTCTTACATACTTGGATAAGCGTGAAAATTGTAGTGTAGATAATAATTTATGGTCATGTTGAATACACAGAGTCGCATAAAAACGCCTTTGTAATTCATACGTAGCTGGTGGTAACCTGTGCATAGAACTGCCATTGTAGGACAAATAAATCATAATGGAAACATTATTAAAATAATATAAGACGCTTGTCAGTACTATAATAAGGAGTATTGAATTTATTCAGATTGTATGCCAATCAAATGAAAACTTGAAAATCCATCGGGCGCCCGCCAATACCAGGAGACCAGATACCCAAAAGAGATGACAGGGAATTTAATTATAAATATAATAAAAAATCTCGAACGTCCCTTTCTAAAAACCTTGACGTACCTATTTGCTTTCGCAAAAATAAACTCCCAAGCGAATTCGCACCTTATGCCTTTGATGGAGAACTCATTGTGCTTTTAATAAACAGCTTTATAATTTTGCTGCGGTTTATAATATATTGTAGATTCATCTGACGTAACCACAATAGGGGTGTCTCATATATTTTTTTTATTTAAATTCTATATTCGAATATTTCACGCGGGACATGAAGTGTATTGCGATTTAGACGTAATGGCATTACAAGTGCTTAGATTGTCGTGACATCCTAATTTGGGAGTATTATAAAATTTTCGGCGCGAAAATTGACAGTTCTATTTTATTTCTGACGTAGATTGCTTACGTAATTTATAGGTTTTAATTTCATAAAACATAATTTATGCTTATCCTCTTACATACAATATAGAATGACGTGAATCAATATTCAAACAAAATTGAATTTTATTGTGTCGTCTAACAATGGGTTTTATTTTACGACGTCCAAAACCTGACTATATGTAGATCAAGAAAACCATATTAAATTCTTAATGGCTCTAGTTTTACTGCTACTAAATCAAGCGTTCTAAATTAAATTTGTTAATCGAATTCATTATCAATAAGTGAGTAAACTAGCTCTGTTGAGGCGTATTTAATAAACACGTCTAAGGAACTGACCGGTAGTTAATAGCACTCGAGGGCGGGATTACTCGTAGCACAATGAAATAATTAATTGGTGCTCGAATCAGAGTTCCCGGAGCGCCATTATGAATGTGCGTCGGTCTATAGAGTACTGTCCATTACGGCGGCCACTTGCCGACTGGTGTGAATTAGACATTCCGTTCTAGCGTCTATGAATGTTTTGAATTTAGAACTGTTGTGGAATTTGTTTTGAATAGTTAGTTGTAATCGTTTGTCTGTTGAATGTTGTTGGTTGACTTTGATATGTTGATTTGGAATGTACGGGTCGCCTTAAACATAAATAAATATATCTTTAATGTACCTACCTACTTACATAAATAAATAAATATATCTTTAATGTACTTAATATTATCCATGGTATAATAATTAACTGCGCCTGGCATTCTCTTCCCATGACAGGCAAGGTCATAAGATAGTCCTAAGACCACATCATCGGCTTTGATATGTCCTCTACCTAATCGTGACGTAGTCTTCGGACTTCGTGAGAAAAGAATATTAGCCTTTTCTTTTCAGTCCCTAAATCTTCTTTAGATTTCAAGATCGTTATCAAGACTAAAACACTATTATTCTTTCACAGGTATGGCCGGAGGAGGGATGGGTCAAGCAATGGGTGGCTACTATGGGGCAGCGTATGGTCCATTAGGAGCTAGCATGGCGGCGGCTGCGGCTGCGGCAGCCCAGCAGAATGCTATATCAGCTGCTTTAACACCTAACCCACAGGTATGAGATCTTTAAGTCCTCTTGTTCCCATGGTCCAATGTAATTTGAGATCGGCGCAAAATGTCTTCCTCTTCTATTCTCTAACAACCATCATCTGAGAACTCCTCCCTTTTTTCGTTCAGAGTTGCTGCTTTAAATTTATTGATTGAAGAACCTTGACGATATCTTAGTAATACCATTTCTACAGCTTAGCAAAAAAGAGCCTGAAGCGGTGACAGCTGGAACTAAAAATAAAAATCTTAAAAACTAAGTTTGTGAGTATATAAAATTATGTGCAAGAAGAAAGCCGATGCTATAGTATATTTTTTCCTATTTCTTATAAAAGTTTTGATACAGAAATTAGCAAGTTTAACTGATTGGTTTCGGTTAGCCTACTAATTAAATCTAGCAGAAGATGTAGAAAACGGCCGCCCTTGAATACAACAGGACAAAAAAAATTACGAGCAAGCAAAACCATCGAAGCATCTTGGTGATAATTATTCTATCATCTGGTTAGCGAAAAGCCATGAAATTTTTAACGATTTACTTTAAATCATTAGGACCATGAAATGGGGTAGGAACCACACGACTTTAAAAAAAAAAATCCTAAAATAAAAACGGTAGAAATGCTGACACATCATAATTATGTACCGTGTCAATAGTTTTATCTAATTTAAAAAAACCCCGCACTTCTTAAGTTTCTAAAAAATGTGTACCTAAAGACCAGAAAATAAGCATAGGATTACTAATCCACATGTTAAAAATTAATGATTTTACGAAGGATGATAAATTCAATTTAAAAGGGTGGTAAAAAAATGGTGATTTGCAATCTAATTTTAACGCCGTATTACATAAGCTTCCAATATTACAAATTGGTCACACAAAAAATGTTTGTACTGAATACTGTCTGTTCACAGTAAACATCAAGGAGACAAGAAAATGACACAATTGTAACACATAAGTGTGAATCGATTGCCAATGCTTAGATAATCTAAAATAACAAACTCAGCTACTACAAGGATTGTGCTTCTTATAAAAAATACTCCGTGCCCCCTTGTATCTCATTTAATAATCTAACATAGAGTTACCAACCCCAAATTTAAAAAACTAGGATTTGAAGTTGGAAAAAACAAGAATAATTCAATTTAAAAACAAAACCCAGTAATAGAGCTTTCTTTTTAAATCAGCATGGAAGCGCGGGCACTCGCGAGGCCGCCTGTAACGTAAGAATTGTAATAACATAATTATATATTGTAATAACAGAACGAACCCTACTGACACTACAAAAACTAGGGCATGTCCTGGGAAAACAGGACGGTTGGCAACTAAAACATTATAAAAACCAGGAAAAATAAAAAGTCACGTGCGGAGCAAGCAAGGATCTCAGAACTTTTTCTCCACTGGCACAAGTCAAACGCTATAGTTTTAATAATTTGATATAAAGACTCCTTAGCATTCCTTACATACTCCCCCTTTGCTACTGTTGTTCTTTTTCTATTAAAAACTTATCAACATCTCAAACAATATTACAAAAGAAACCGGTTTATTTAAAAGCACAATTAAATAATATATTATAAACAATAGATGAGATAAGAATCAAAGGGAAAGACAAAACAAAAAAGAAGCAACAACTGTTTGACCTAGTATATAGCCTAAAATCAGAGAAAATATCCTATTCTCTAGAAATTAATATGAAACAAATAGCAGAACTTATACTAGGTTTAGATATTACAATAAAGATGACAACACGTACATCAAACACATATCGAGCATTCGAGCCACCCCACAAAACAGGTACAGATTAATATCTCAATTCACAATTGAATCAGATTCCTACCCCTGAAGCGCGGCGGGTAGTCGCAAAATAATTAGCGGTAAGGGGAGTGATGATGACATTCTAATAAATGTAGACTTGTGGTTTCATGTTTAAGAGAAAGTATTACGTTTTGTTTCTTCAAAACTGGTTTTAAGTTACGAAGTAATGGTAGTTTATGGTGAAACTATTGATGATGGTAAATAAATTGTAGTACCTACCTAAATTTTGATTTGTGATGTTAATTTTAGAACTATGAAACGTACTATTGGTGTCAATGATTCTATTTTTAAAATAGATCTAAATGGAACAAAGGCAACGTTGCTTTTACAAAGGAACAAACATTAACATCCGCCTCCCATTTCTATCTCGATCGATTTTTGAGATAAAGCCCTTGGCTTCCATAAATTTCCTCATTTCTCATCAGCTCCTTCTCTATAAGCGATTATAGCAGAAGAAAAAATACATTTCAAATCACATTCCGTAAATAATGTTCGTCCTCCAAAACATCGGGAACAAAATTAACCCTTCCATTCACATGTCAAAACGATAAAAGATTAGGTGCAAAACGCCTACTTATTTAGCACATCTCATTGAATATCGCAATATTTTTCCCCCAATCTTAAACGGATAGTTGAAACTAAACACTCGATGTTCCCTAAAACAAATTCAGTCAGATTAACACAATACTTGACACGGCAGAGTTTTAGGATGCTGACATATTGTGCAGAAAATTCGGTCATTTTTTTTCGTTTTGCCCTCTAGTCTTTTAGCCCGACGATTTTTGTTTCTTTCATCTTATCTGACCAGAAATTAATATTCAAAGCAATCATTAATTTCACTATTCATCTGTGATGATGCCAAATCGTCTAGAAAATTATGTAACCTCTAAAATTTTTATGATGTCTGTGCATATAAAAGCTTATTTTACAGTCTATCATCAGCAGTATCTACAGCATCGAGAAAATATCCTAAACTTGTTTCACTTACAGGATTATCTGTTATAGCGTCTATTGCTTAATGAAGGCTGTTTAACTACTTTGCCTGTGCTCGTGATCCTGAATAATAGTGTGCTTATTTCAATACAATACTGTAGTCTGAAATTCAATTCAATTATTCCGCAACAAAAAATAAGATATTAAAATCGTTCTAAAAATATTCTGAAGTAGAATCTCTACTTGTTTCTATAGCGTTTTTATCATCAAAACATACGCTATCTTTTCGATAATATGTCCACACCCTAATCGGACTTACCCTTGGGAGTTTGCCCTCAGATTTAAAAACCTTCCCTTCTGTTTGACGTTTAATCTTGTGAAAACGACGTTGTAAGAGGGGCCTGTTTGTTTCTGAATTATTACATTATAGATTATTATAATTTGTTTGTAAATAAGTGATAGAATTTGAGTGGGAAATATTCAGAAGTTGGATCTTGGTTGAATTAATTTTCATTTTTTTTCTTTATAATTGGTCCCTGTCAATCTGAATAGATATTATTACACTTCTTTCTTTCTATTCAAATTGGTTGTTAATACACAGTTTAGGCCGCCCGTAGGCCTCTGAAATGGTTTTACACACTGCTGAAAAATCTCTCAAGTGTGCTGGTTTTCTCAAGATGTTTGCCATCACTGTCTTAGCAAGTGATCATACTGACATGAATTCTAAAAGTCACGTGCCTGGCTTATGAACCTGCGACTTTTGACTTGGCAGTCGAACGGTCATGCTACTAGGTTATCACACTGAAAAGTTCAGTTAACTGTTGCCTGAAACTGGAACCTGGAGGCTGCAGAATAAAACTGTCCAACTTAAGAAGAATAATTTCTAATGTAAACTTCGTCTTTCTTTTTTCTGAAACTGATAGGTTTACGATTGGTCTAAGTTTTTGGTAAGTAATTGATTTTGTGAACTTAGACCTTGTAGTACACTCTTAGATGAATACGAAGATAATTTTATAAATAATGATCTTGCTAATAAAATCTAAGTACGGTCTCTAGACCTTAGACTTCACTAGTGGACTAGATAAATCAGTCAACGCGGAGATCAACCATATCTAAGGGCCTGGACACATCAGCACGGTGCGGCGACGTGCCGGACCATGGTGCATTTCGTTCCAGTGTTCTATATGTAGATACTGTAATTAATTATGCGATTGTATAAGATACTTTCTCACTCTGGAATAAGATCATAGATGATTTCAGGAACAAACGCCTGAAAACGCCAGCAAAAAAAAGTGGGCTGGAAGAATATTTGTTGAAACATTTTTCCTGTTTTTACACCATGGCTTTTTACGGCACGGTATCATGCCACCGTTTCACGAAACTGCCGCGCCACGCCGTGGTGATGTGTTCAGGCCCTAAGAGAGCTTCACGACCCCGACCTGTCAACCACCATAAAGACACAAACAAATCCAAATGAAAGACTGTCAGCAAAATAACTCGGCAACATTGCAAAATGATGACATTATGATACTAAAGAAACATAACCTAAAAAATTTGATTGTCTTTTGACATTGACACGAATTGCTGACCAGAGTAAATGAAGCATTCGTTGTTAATGTCAATTAGAAACAAATTTATTGAATTATAAAGATTGAAAATTATTTGGCCTCAGTGGTTTGTCGTGGCTTGGTTGCAACACGACTGTTGAGCCGAATCTTCTAAATAAAGCGTGGACTTTGAATGTGTGTAGTTGCCGTTTAAAATAATCAACAAACAATAAACAAAATAATCGACACTAGTACTGTTACAGAGACGTTGATCGTGACTAAAGAGAGGTCTGTGAAAACTCGACCCCTAAAAATAAAAAAAATAGGGGGTATAAAATCCACGCGGGCAAAGTCGCGGGCAATGCGCTAGTAAATAAACTTCTGATGGTGTCAGAGTTTAAACCGACCTCTGCTGACATGGCTTTACACACCGGTGAAAAATCTCTCAGGTCTGCTGGTTTCCTCACGATGCTTTCCCTCACCGTTTTAGCAAGTTACAATTTAGTGCCTGGGTTTTGAACCAACGGCCTTTGAGTTGGTATTCTATCAGTCTGCTAGCGCAGTATAAAGAACTCTTCTCTTTCCCTATTTAGACTGTGCTACTAGGCTAACACGTAACTAAGAATAATATTAAAACATCAACAACAAGAAACGAACCCAAAAAAAACCTATTTCAACATCATAACTCACGCCCAAAAACCTAACCTTAAAACGCCGAGGTGTGACCAAAACATTTAATTAACCCTGCACCCGTCGGGGCCTTTCGCACCCCCATTAATAGACCAACTATTGGATGATACCGCGGTTTTTGGATTACCGTGACGAAAGCACACGAAACCGGTAGGAAACAATATAATCAGCTACCATTCATATCAACAACTGCAATTTACCTGTGTTGTATTAAAAATGGTGATTAGGCATTTTCGTCTCATTAGGGTTGTCAGTACTTTGAAAATCTTCTGTCGGACAAGAAATTAAAGACGTTATGTCATTGATATTCAAAAAATCTCGGTGTATCAATTATTGATTAAGTTGATACTTTAAGATGGAGAATGCAAACAATCGATTGTTCATCAAATTGTATCTTTTTATCACATAATTAAAAGGGAAAAAAAGTGATTCAATCCAATTCACAAAACCAGAGACGTAGGGCAAAACAATTTAAAAATTGTCTCGTACAACAAAATCTTTTTTGTTTTTGCTGATGTAAAATTATGTCAATTGCTTCGTTTTCTTCTCTTTGTCTATGGTGATGTCTACTATTTATTTTTCTTAGTGTTGGAATACTTTTTCCTAAAATGTATGGCGTGCGAGACGTAAAAAGAAATTTTTTTTCTTTCTTCTTTGAAAACATTAATTGAAAAATCAAAGTTCAAAATTATATAAAATTCAGCAATTCAGGGTAACTTAGTTTGAGAAGCTGCGACGATAAGTTCAAATTGAACTTGTTTAGCCACGTACATGAAAAAGCCTCAGGGACCTTAATTTTTAAGTGAGGCAACCCTACCTTTAATATTCTACCGCCAAATGTCGAGTCTTTAACGAACCATTGTGATTTCAGAATTCGATTATATTGATAGATGATTTATCCATGGTTATCGACGGGTGATATGGGTTACTTTCACGGTTGCTAGCACGGTTGGCGACTCATTAGCAACCTTGATCCACTGTGAAATCAGTTTTGGGAACCTACTGTTCTAGTAAAAAAAGGAAAATTAAAAAAATTGCTTAATAACAATAGTTCAAACATAATATGAAACATTTCAAAACCATTGCAAATATAGGTACTATAATTCTAACTAAAAAAATATCATAGAGTACTTAGTCCCTCTGCATATTTTAATTTCAGAAACTTGTGTAGAAAATTTGATACGGTTTTGTTTCATAAATAGATAGACTGATTCGCTAGCAAGGCTTTTTTGTACATTATTTTAAAATATTGGATGCAAACTGGCTGAACTATGATATTGTTTATTTATTTAGTCGATACAACCACCATGTCCCAGGCGTCGCCAGCCAATTATCAAGGGAGGGGTGGGGAATTATCAAGAAATATATAGGATGGGAAAAGTATCTACAGTCGAGAGTATATGTATGTAGCAAGTAAAAACTTCAACTCAATGCTCTTGACTCTACAATAAATAAACTTTGTAAACGTATTATAGCAATTAATAAAATGTATCTATTAAAAAATGGCGATTGGGAGAGGCCTATGTTCAGCAATGGACTAATACAGGCTGATGATGAGTTAGCCTATTAAATAGGCCAACTGGTACTACTATGACTAGCAATGGATTACTGAAGGCTGTTGAATAAAAACATGTTCATCCCAAATTCTTTAACCTAAATTCCACATTCCTCTTCAAACACTCTATACACGCCTCATAGTTTTCGAGAACAAAAAAAGTTATGCTCGTATATAACTGGTTTGCAATAAAATAGCCGTAAGGGCGAGCAGTAAACTCTGTACATGATGCCTGGGCGTCGGACTAATCCTGATTTAGCACCCTAGCTGTGACCGGCCGCCGTATGTTATGCGCAAGCACATACTACACACTGTTGTTGAGAACTGTCAGCTTGTTGGCGAGCTTGTTTGGGATAAAGATAAGTAAAAGATGATGGATATTTGTAATGAATATACAGTTTCGTAACATACCTAAAACTCCTTTTTTCTTACTTACGTACTTAGCACGAGCCCCGGCTAAAACATGTTTCCGTCTCTATCTTGCCGTTAAAGTTTGACAGTTGTGCGACAGTGACAGGGATATCGCTAAGCCTAATATGCTAAGTAACGTCTATTTATCTTCGCTTTAGTTGTGTGTTTCTTCAATAAATAATTTAATTTAATTAAACGCTACAGCATGCACTTATAAGCTAGGTAACCAACTAAATTTATGTAAAATGTAAACAGAAAAATTTTGGCTATAGACCTATTTAAAAATTAATGGAATTAAATTGGATAATATTTATAAATATTTAATAAGAAATTTGAAAAAACAACTGATACGGATGGGATTCGAACCCACTATTTTCGGCGTACCGTGCCGACGCTCTATATTTATGGATAATATTTTTATATTTTTGAATATCTGGTATATTAAGTTAGATGGAAGCAGAGGTTGAATATGTCCGTTTTATAGCTTTCCAATGAGAAATTTATAAGAAATTAGTTACTTATATGGTCAATTTAATTTGTCACCTTACGATTTACGTTAAAGCTTTTTTGTTAAGTATTGTATTTTCACGATAGTGTAATATTTTGAATGAAAATATTATAAATTATGTTCTGAATGTGAATCTGGGCAATAACTCAAAGCAAAATAATTGAAGGTAGAAATATTATTTACAACATGGCTTGGAAGGCATATGATAGGCATTAATAACATTTATCACCCGTGTTAGATAATAAATTATATTTCACTTAACTAGAAATTATACGAACTTACAATCATTCGAATATCGTATTTATTACTATCAAGTCAAGGGCGATGATAGATACTACTGCTTTTCCATTCAATGTACTACTTACTTCTAAGCTCGAATCTTTTGTTCGCCAAGCAATCTGTCCGTGTGTATTCTAAGCCAAACGATATTTTCCTCACAATATTGTGTTGGACTCACTTCATTAAAAAATTTAAAATTCGAAGCTTTATTCGATTCCATTGTTACGCGTGATTTGTGTGTCTGAGCGTGTAAAATACAGTACTACATTACGTACCGATCCGTCTGCATACGAATTTAAACCTTATTTTATTACAATAAAGTAGGATATAATATCGGTTATAAATAATATATAAATGGGAAGAATATACTTCTTTAATTTTAGTTGAATTATGTTTATTTGTGAGTAATTCTTGTTGAGATAGATTATAGTTGGTTTACAATGAGATTATAGGAAATCATTTTCGTGCGTTGATTTGTAAATGTCGTCTGTCAATGCATTATCGATTTATGATTTGTTTGCAATCATTACATTATGCATACGTTACTTAGCTATCCAATATTTATGATTAAGATATTTCAATATTCAACTTTTATTAAATTCTTCGAAGAAGGTCGAATTCGTGTCGTTACTCAGAATACGATTAAATTAAATATCATTTTTAATTGGATACTCTATTCGATGTTTGTATAATATTTTATTTATAAATGCCAATTATATTTAATTTAAATGTTATTAAGTATATTTAAGTAGCATGCAATAAAATATTTATTTATATTGTATTCGAATTACATACTCCAATTAAAATATATTTCGTAAGAAAATTTATTACTTGGCGAACATTGAATGCTAAGTGCAAATTATTAGAATAAAAAACATTCGTTAGCGGGAAAATAAGTTGAGATTTAATCGTGATAGCCTAGTGGTATGACCACTGACAAGTCAGAGTTCTCAGGTTCGAACCCTAGGCGCGCACCTGACTTTTAGTAGTAGGTATTATCTATCACTTACTCCGTGCCTCGGAAAGCTCGTAAAGCCGTTGGCTCTGCGCCTGATCTCTCTCCGGCCATGTCGGATTGCCGTCCCATCGGACTATGAGAGTGAAGGAATAAAGTACACCTGTGTTTACGCACACACTTGTGCACTATAATATCTCCTGCGTAGTTGGCCAATCTTCGTCATCAGTCGTCAAACAAGAATGGCTGTGACCGAGATTCCGTCAGGAAAGAAAGAAAGAAAGAAAAAAAAAACGTTTATTCAGCAGTCAGGATGACATTACCTTTATCTACTGGACCGTCATCATGCAATCCACCTTAATTAACCAACTTCTCTATTTGTTCCAGGTTGCTTCATCAATGGACATGTCGAAGTACTCGCTGGAAGCTGAGAAGTACCGCAGTTACGGCATGTATCCCGACCCGTCCCGTGGCTATCTGGATTCCGCTGCCCTCTCTAAGGCATACATGTACATGGACCAGCAACAGCAACGCTCCTACCCCGTCGACATCAGCAAGATGTACTCTGAAGCGTCAGCAGCAGCCATGGCAGGGCTTAGCTCCGTGAATTCTGCCCCCTCAAGTCTCTCACCGCGGTCTTCTGCTGAATCACCAGATATGACGCCTAAAACACAAGATAGGACTGAAGGTAGCTCTTCGTCAGGCTCCAATCCATCTCCGTCCCTCCCTTACTACCAAACATCCTCAAGTATTCTCATGCCTCAGTATCCTGGCCAGTACCCACAAAGTACTCAAGGAGGGTCAGAGTTTAGGAGACCTCTCACCGTCATATTTTGACCTGAAACCTAATTTGTTGTTGTTGATTTTTTATTTATTCGTTTATTTTTATAGTTTTTCGCTGGCGAGCGATGTACGTTTTTTCGGATTCGATGAACGGTAAAGAGATTATTGTGGTAACGAAATTCGATATAATTCGATGTAAATTTTACAGAATATAAATTGATTTTATTACAATAAAAAGATTATTATTCTATTCGAAATTGTTCAATGCTTCTTTGGTGATCTAAATTGATTGCTTTGAAATTTTTTTTTGGTCTTTCGAGACGGGTGTTGAACTGTTTTCTTTTTTTAATTTTATTCGTGCTCCAAAGTTCCTTCTTGATTTTCCTCTGATAGAAATTAAAGTTGTTAGATTACTACGTGTATATGTACCTTCTTGTACATTGTAAATATAGTTAGTAGCTTAAATTAGGAGTTATTTCTTTATCGATGATAAGTTTTGAAAAAGTGCTTACAAAAAACATAACAGTAGATTAGGTATAAGTATACCTATGACTTGGTGAGCGGTTTGAGTTTGTTGGAGAAATAAATACATTTAATATTGCACTTTATTTTGCTATAACTAATACTCAAAGTCTAAATGCCCACCCATCATTCATGGCTATAAAAAGAAAAAGCAGCAAAACCGCACCTCGGCAGCAGGCTGTCAGCTATAGTTATAAATATTCATAATTAGATGATTTTTACATTTTAATTATTGTCTAGAAAATAATAAATTACATTACTTTTTATTAAAAATACCTACCCAAAAAACTGGTCATTAAAGCACAAGGTGATTTACTTATTTATCGATTAGGAAATATATTTACTTATTATAATAATAATTCTAAATAATGCCTTATTATTATTCGAATAAACATTTGATTGAATTATTTAGCATTATTATTAGAATAATTTATTGGAATTTAAAAGTCCAAATTTAATTACAACGACATTTGATATTACTTGTAAATATAGTTGAATAATAAATTGTTATATTTTTAACCGACTTCAAAAAGGAGGAGGTTCTTTGTCTTTAGATTCGTACGTGTCATTTTGTAAAATAAAGTGTTTTAATGTCAAAAAATCTATAAAAAAGGGGAACTTTTATGTATGTTTGTTAGAAACATAATTTTCAACCAGTAATTTTCGTTTTTTGAATTTAATACCTATTCCATAATATTGTGTTATTTTTCTTTTATTTTTATTATTTGTAATTGTTTAATATATTCGAATATTCGAAAATTTATCAAGAATGAGTAATTTTTTTGCAAGTATTATTGATTATTTAATTATAATAAAAATAATGTTGTTATATGTAAAAATATGAAACGGTTTTGTCTTTCAAAAGCCGTTTTGGTTCGTTTTTTAAAATCAGAAAACTGTTATACATTCTCGTAACCTATAGTTTTTGACAGATTATTTTGATTTGTTCCTAATTATCTATAATTTTTATCTCGTCTATCTCTACAAAATATAAGTATTTAATTTAATTTGCCATTTTGACTATGGGGTCCAAAATTAAAATTCCATCTAATGCGTAACAGTTTTTTTCAATTTCTGTGATTTTATATTATGACATGATTGCTTTTTTTTCCACAGAACTTTTCAAATGTGACAGTTGTCAGCAGATTTTTAAATTATAACTATAGAACGTAATAATTCTAGGATTTGTCCTTCAGCCATTTATTTCCATTTGCATTTATTAGTTGCCATATAAAATAATAATTTCATTTTTTGCTATTGAAATCCACAAAAATATACCCTATACGGTAATAAAAAAATAAATCTTTAATCATTATAATGTTTAGGAACATAAAATATTGTAATTTATGAAAAGAATAAGCGTATTTGTAAAAATATGTTGTAAATTATAGTCGATTGTAATGACGGGACTATTATCTCGATTAAAAAATATTATACGTAATTAAAAATGATTTATTATTTACTTTTCCCAACCTTTCCTGGTTATGTTCTGGTCGAACCACTATATGGTATTTTTTTTGTGTAGAGATGAAAATGCGCCTTATGCATACCGTCCACATTATGCGGTATGCGAGACGGTTATGTCGGGCATTCCGGCCCAGAGACCGGCCGGCATACCAATTAAAATTACGGAGAGAAAACGGCTTTACGTGCTTTCCGAGACACGAAGTTATAATTAATTTATAAAACGCACATAATTTACGAAAAGTCAGAGGCGCACCTGTGACTCTCCGTCAAGTTATGTGCGTTTCGCTATAAAAATTCAGTTCGCTTGAGTCGAACTTAAGACCTCCGACACCTTAGTGAGACACTATCACATTATCACTATCATATTTTTTTAATAGTATTTATTGAATAAACAGACCTACTACAGTAGCAATCAATTAAACTCGAGCACTTCATACAAAATAAACATATCCAATTTTTAAATCAAAACATTTTTAAGTATTTATCCAATCATTATCACCGCTCAGTACACATTTTTAAAATTCATTATAATAATAAAATGCCCTTCGAAAGTCGCCAAATTATTTTCCACCCAAAAAACTCAAATAAAAACCTTATTGCTCAAAAAATAAAGGTTATTTTTGTAGTGATAGAAGTGTTCGAGTTGCAATGAAGTATGAAATGCGTGAAGGCGTATTTCCCCTATGTTTTTTAATAAAATATGCGTTCTCGATAGATATCATTGCGCCGAGGCATAAGGGTAGTGATTTGGCATAAAATAAACAAAGCTGTCTTTTGTGCGCCAAATACGAAGGAATAATATAAACAATGAAACCCCCAGTAATAGGAAGGTGAAAATGTACAGGATGGTGGTAAACTATAAGCAATCAGTGATTGTAGCATGACTGTGGGCTGGCAAGTCAGAGGTTCGAACCCAAAGCACTTCTGACTTTAAAACCTTTTTGGAAATTAGTTACAAATCCCGGTTTCCTTGACGGTCGAAGGGGTTCTGAACATTTATTTGACACCATTGGCGCGGGCGTAGCGATTAAGTGGTTTGCCTTTTTCACTTGCGAGATAGCTAAAAGTAGGATTTCCTATTATAATATAATTTTTTAATACTCAAACTGAAACAAATTTTCGTCGATCATTTTAATAGGTATTTTTAATGTCCCGTTCATCGCACCTGCTACAAGCGCAGAAGGCGAGTATCTCTTGCTAATAGGTACCTATTACGAATAAAAATCTGCGACCACAACCTGTATACAAACTTACACCCCAGCCCATTACGACAAAACGATGCAAAATAAACAATCAACGCGTCGGATGCAGTTCTTCACAAATGTTTTTTAAATAAACAAAATCAAAATTAATAGGGCCATATAATATTCGCTGTAAAGGTCCTTTTATGCTTTTCAATGGATTAGATAAATATAGGTACTAATCCTTTTACTGTCATTGAAAATGTTAGGATGTGCGAGCGAGAGAAAATGTCCACACTAATAGTTACTATTCTTTGCCCACATTATAGACGGTCTTTGTCCAATTTTGAGTGCATAAATCCTTACCTAAATGGTCACATTACTCATACCAAGTAATAGCCTAATGGATTGTCTCAGTTTCTCAAGCCACGCACCTCTGACTTTTCGTAAGTTATGTGCGTATTATAAATTAATTAGCGACCCGCACCGGCTTCGCACGGTTACGCTAATATGCATGTATTATACACATAAACCTTCCTCTTAAATCACTCTATCTATTAAAAAAAACGCATCAAAATCCGTTGCGTAGTTTTAAAGATCTAAGCATACATAGGGATAGACAGACGCGGGAAGCGACGTTGTTTTATACTATGTAGTGATTATCACTTCCTCCGTGCCTCGGAAAGCACGTTAAGCCGTTGACTCCTGCTGTCGTGAAGATCTTTGACAGTCGATATAAGAAGTCAGTACCTTCATAAAATCCTAACAATTGATCTAAAGTTAGATACCTATATATCGTATCCCTTTCGGTTGCGGGGGTCAGATAGGCAGTTGCTCCATAGAAAACTGTTATTCAGCTGCATCTGGTTAGATAAGAAGCCAACCCCAATATAGTTTGAGAATAATAAGACTAGGAGGATGACGATTATTGCTATTTCGAAAAAGCGCTGTGCACAGTCAAAATAGGCTTAATTAAACAGTTTTTTAGCCTAATGTATACATTTTAGAGTAGCAAAAAAAATATATGTTATTCTCGATCATATTTATGAGAGAACTCACGGCTTCAAAACACGTTTTTGGTATTTTTTTTCGATAAAAAAAAATCATAAAACAACCATTAAAATTAACATTCCTGCAATTTTATCTCTATTATTTATAAACCAATCTTGATGAAATTTATAACAGTTACGTAATAAATAATAATAAAGGGAGCCCTCACTTGTATTTATCGATTGAAATAAGATATTAGTAGGAATTAATATATTTACTGATAAATAATTCGGACGAGTCGAACCAAACGTCACGCCATTATCCCTTCTCTTTCATTTCTACGCGGAGCGACAGTGACCGCTGAGGCGCGCTGCTAGATGGACCTATGTCATTTTGTTCCGCCCCCGCTCAGAAATTATTTACGTATCTTGTTTGTTGTTGAAAGCTGTATATTGGGAAATGTAATTTCGTCACCACTGATACCGTCCAATTGGTGTAGTGGTCTTGAACGTTGCACATGTGACCTACGAGAGCGACCGGATGGGAGTTCCATCCCCGCATCGAGCGATACTTTTTGTTGATTATCTTATTTGAAATAATTGTTATTAATTATTATTTTACTTTTTTTTCTATTTTCTTGTCTGAAATAAATGTTCAGTATTTATTTTTGTTGATTTTCTTATTTTTAAACAATTATAATGCAATTTTAATGGCTTTTCTTTAGAGTACCTAAAAAGTTTTTTTTTAAATAAATAGTTTTTTACTTTTTGTCTATTTTTAGTTTGATAAATATAATATAGGTACATAAAATGATTGTTTATACAATTTTACATTTTTTTAAATTTTGCACAATTTTGATATAATCTTTTCTAGAAAATAACAATTATTGTTTCATTATTTTAAAAATAAGAAAAAAAAAATATTAACATAAATATTTTAAAAAATAACAAAAAGAAAATATGTAGGTGTAAGTACCAACTTATTATTATATTGTGTATTATAAAAATACAAAAATGTACGATGTCTGACATCTAAATCAGACATCTACCTTATTCAAGCTTCTGACCATCAAGGAGAAATGTAATTTGGTCCTTACCATTACTGTCTAAATGGTTTAGCGGACTAGAATGTTGATGTAGTCAACCACTATAGTGTATGAGTAGAGTTCGATCCTGCATCGGGCATTACTTTTTGCTGATTTTCTTATTTGTTATTTTACTTTTTTTTATTTATTTTTTTTTATTTTTGTTGATTTTCTTATTTTTTAAACAATTATAATGCAATTTTAATGGTTTTTCTTTGGAGTAAAAAGATTTCTTTTTTAAATAAATTGTTTTTTTTACTTTTTGTCTATTTTTTTGTTTGATATAAATATAATATATGTACATAAATAATTATTTTCAAAATTTTACAGTTTTTTTTTCAATTTTGCACATTTTTGATGTAATCTTTTCTAGAAAATAACAATTATTGTTTCATTATTTTAAAAATAAGAAAACAAAATTATGAACATAAATATTTTAAAAAATAACAAAAAGAAGATATGTAGGTAATTACTAATTATTATATTGCGTATTATAAAAATTCAAAAATATACGATGTCTGATAGGGTTCGAACCTAGAGGTTGCCGCGGGCACGCTCATTTCAAGCGGGTCATTGCCACGATAGGTCAAATGCACTTGTGATATTACTGACGAAATTACGCTTTTATTTATAATGGACGTTACGCAATGGCGAGTTTTGCGCGATGCCTCGCAATCTATTATTTTGCTTCAAGCTTGCAATAGACGGAAGGGGCGGGACCCATGGGCGGGGCGGCTCGTTCCCACTTCATCCTGCTTCACCCCCTTTGTAATACCAAACTTGACTGTGCACAGCCAATTCGATGCGTTCCAAATGTAAAAAAAAAAACTAGTTACCTATAAATCCAGATACAAGATTCTGATCGAGCGTCCATAGAATATTCATAAAAAAATTCTATTGATTGAAACTTAAGTTTTCTAGTACTGTTATTGAAGAATTATTGAGTTCGTATTCTCTGAAATCTGAATAACAAATTCGTATTGAATATTCCTCACACATTTCTTCATAAATGCACAGAAAATCAAATCGAATGCGCACCTGAAACATGGTATTTACTTATAATTACGGCTATCAACATGTTTCAGTAGCATTGAAATGAAAACTATGATTACGGTGTAAATTACTTTTAATTACTATTAGGTAGAAATGGTAGCTTTTGAATGATGTTCAGAGGTTGCGCGAGGGAATATAAACAGGTGTCAGTGTGGATTTCTAAGAACATAGTGATGTGAAGTAACATTCATTCCTTGATGTAGTGTTTTATGACTACCGGTCGAATTACAGAATTTACTTTGGGACTCAAGCTTAACTTGATATTAGTTTTTGCTTGAGTCCTGACCCTGAGTTAGGTCCTGTAATACATCCTATAAGTCCCATAACGCAGGGGGCTAGTTAGTTGTTCGATATGGTAAACGATGCCGTGATAGCCTAGTGGTATGACTGGTAAGAAGAAAGAAGAAGAAATTCGTTCTGGAATGATGCTATAACATCATAATGATGTTTTCAAGAGTATAAAAATAGTTAAGGGTCACCTTAGTTTGACTTCGCAAACTGAAGTGCCTGACCCAAATACGGCCTGGCGCCCAAAAAAGCCTGTCTTTCAAATGTCCCGCCTGGCTTTGAAAACAGACAAACTGATAGTGTTAACCACGTCGTAGACGTGTTCTACGTTTCACTATAACATCTAGTCGTATCTACGTCGCAATAGTATTCTACGTCTCAATTAAACTGGTTATTAATTTTCTCATCCATGGTATAATTCCATAATCCAAAAACAATGGACTGTAGCCATAGTACGTATTATAGTGTGACTGTGTGACCAAGAAACATTCACAAACAATTTTCTCGTCATCAACGACCCCTGCGGTCAAAAGTCAATTTAAAGAACAATACACTGACCATTCGCACTGTATTCTCAATTTTGTCAGGTCCCGACTTGTCAAATGTCAAAACGCCACGTGCCCGGCGCGTGCGCTTTAAAGTTTTATCGGATTTTGACAGCGGCCTGTCAAAATTGTGATTTTATTTTGAACAGTGGGTGACATGGCGCGATAATGATTTCGGTTTGTTATTTCTTTTCTGTGGTAGGTACGATTTAGAAATTGTATGCAAAAATAATAAACCACTGGGTTTTGTGTGAAGGGGACATTTAATTGAGTGACGATATTTCCCTTTGGTTTGTTAGTTGAGAGATAGGAAAGGAAATCAGTGGGTGTTTATTTTTTCAGCTTTTGAACTTGAATTCAACATAATCATAAATCAGCCTATTCCTACTGCAGGGGAAACGCTTATACAGAAAAGGATCAGCATTAATGATCACGCGTGTTGACGATTTCAGACTATTCAATGCAGGTTTCCTCACGATATTTTCTTTTACCGTCAGTCATGGTGTCTTAGATTTACTTCTTCTTATCATATGGTTGATGAACAACCTGGTGTCAGAGTTTAAACCTATATAAAGGCCTCTGACATGGCTTTTCATTGAAAATCTCTCAGATGTGCTGGTTTCATCACGATGTTTTCCCTCACCGCTTTAGCAACTGATAATTAATTTATAAATCGCACATTACTTACGAAAAGTCAGAGGTGCGCGCCGTGGGATCAAACTCGAGACCTCTTACTTGCCAGTCAACGGTCATACCACTACGCTATCAGTGCTATATTAGATTTACTTAAAAAGTAACTTTTGACTTTGAAAAGCCACATTGATAATTATGATTTTAGATACTCTTGTACAACTGAGATAGAAACCTGATAAGTACGGAGTGGCTAGTTTGGTTTTGAGCTGACCAACCAAGATCTGATTTAGATGTTAAGGAGTTCCATGACCCCAATCCTGCCAAGGCACTTGCGCGCAGACATTTAGGTAAGACCTCAAAATTTAGTCCTACGTAGAAAATGAATAGCCCACATTGCATTCACGTTCGTTAAAACTTCCAAAACACGTCTACCTACCTCACAACACAACTTTGCCGTATATTTTAAACAAGTGAGCACAATAAATCAATAAGTCCACAACTTCAGTACAAACTTTTGGTACAAACACATAATTTTGGTCCTGTTTGACGTGTATTGTGGACGCCCCTCCGTCACTCTGAAAAACATCCTTTGTGTAGCCCCCTTAGGACTTTAAAAAACCCTCTTTTCTACCTTAAAGATTGCCCCTCTTACATTGTTATTGATTATAAGTGATATCAAGTATTGACGTGTGATATTGTTCTTGGATTTTTTTTTTAAAGATTGAAGAATGTTAGGAGGGGAAAATTCGTTTTTTAATTTGGAACAGACAATCTTATTGTTGTTTTTGTTTGAAAATGTGTTGTGTAAGTTAAGATTAAAATAAATAATATTGGTTATTTCGATTTGTATTTTTACTTCTTCGATGTGCAGTTACGTCGCGCAGTTTTTAATTATCACTTAGGTACTTCGTGCCTCGGAAAGTACGTAAAGCCGTTGTACCTGCGCCTCGGATTGCCGTGTTCACTTGTTCAGTCGTGTCGGATTGCCGTCCCATCGAACTATGAGAGTGAGAGAATACAGAGTGCACCTCTGTTTGCGCACACACTTGTGCACTATAATATCTCCTGCATAGTTGGTTAATCTTGGTTGAGATTAACTCGGTCAGTAGGACATTACCTATTACAGATACAGGTGTTTAACATAGACGTAAATAATAAAAACTCAAGTCTTTACTTTTACTTTTCGCAGAGCGCAGGATCCAGGGTTAGATTCCATGGTTAATCAAAATGAAAATATCTAAACTCTGTCTGGCAATAGGTGTATGAAAACCCTCTCTGCTTAGACTTTTAGGAAATACTAGCAAGGTCTTTAAAACCATGAAACCACACCATGTGTACACACCCCTACACATCAAGCCATACATAACCAGTCTTCTTCTTATCGTATGGTTGGTGAACAACCTGATGTCATAGTTTAAACCACCCGTAGGCCTCTGACATGGCTTCACACACCATGAAAAATCTCGCAGGTGTGCTGGTTTCATCACGATGATTTCCTCACCGTTTTAGCAACTGATAATTAATTTATAATACGCACATAACTTATACGAAAAGTCAGAGGTGCGCCTTGGGATCGAACTCGAGGCCTCTGACTTGACAGTCGACGGTCGTACCTACCACCAGGCTTTCAGTGCTATAATATAACCAGTATGACTTGACCTCGCATTGTATAGGCTCTTCGTATAACAACATATCAACTTATACTGGAATTGCAGGTACTTATAGTTTGATGTATAGCTGTGTATACTACCTTACCTTATATCCTTGGCTTCAAGCTACCAACTTCAAAATGATATCTATCACTCACACAACAAAGCACATTTTCGCTAAATCCAATATCTCTATTGTATTGTGTTCCAACTTCCATACAAGACGAACTATTGTAGATTTTGTTATGTGATATTCATATAATAGAATTCTATGATGAGTTTCATATTAATAGATTGTTCGACATAGAATAGTTTTGTGTAGTTGAATGAAAATGGCTCTTTGTATGGATACTAGAATATGAAACCTGTCTTTACGTAGGTATCTACTATACTATAGATTATATATTTTTTTATGTTGTGCTGATTAAATTTGATCAAAGGAGAATGTCCTTAAAACACAGGTGAACTCTTTAATTATCCTCACACACGTTGTCTGACGGGTAGTGGGGAGGAGAGTGCGGGATAGAGATTAGGAGCAGGAGTCAGCTAAATTTCGGTCACATCAGCTGATCTCAACGGAGATTAACCAAGTGATATTATAGTGCACAAGTGTTAGAATTGTAAAGAGGCGTAATATCCGTCAGGATATTTTTTTATAGCGTTGCGTAGCAACGGGACTGTTATTCTTGGAGTTTGATAAAATAATAAATTATTTAGTTGAAATGCTGCTGGAATTTAATTGTTAGTTCAATAGTTCATCCCTGACGCAGACAACAAGTGTGTGTGTAGTCCAAAAACAGGTTTAAATACCTACCTAATATATTTTTTCATTGTGATTTATTTTGAATAATTTATGATTGTAATATTTATTGCTAAATTATTGTCCTTTGCATTACCTTATAGCACCTACATTTATGGTAGGTACACACTTCAATTACTATTATTAATATCAATTTTCGGCAAAAAAAAAAATATTCCAAAAATCGAATATAGAAGCAAAATGGAGCACCTAAACTTGACAAATTCACCTCTGCAACTCATACAAACAACAATATTGTTCATAAAAGCCTTCAGCCTGCAAATATTTCACAAGCACCCCCTCTCTGCCCCTACAATACCTAAGTACAATCCAAATCAACCTCAAACTAAAACAATAAATTAATTAAAAATCGAAATCTCAACGAAGAAGCCGATCTCGGGGCGTTTTAATTATTGGCTTATTGAACCCTGGCCTGCCTCTGACGCCGGGTTCAGTACACCACAATGAAACTTGGTACCGATCAATTGGTCTCTGTGGGACATAATTGGTCTGTACTGGTTAGAGAGCCAATCAAAGTTTTGCGGGGACAATCGTACAGAAATCCTACCTAATTGGTTGTTGATTTGATTAAAAATATTTAAATGTTGATTTGTTTTTTTTTTTTGCTTTTTTTATTAGTGAAGGGGTTTTGGTTTGTTTTTTCAGCACACCTGGGGTTTTATTGGGTGAATAAATGTAGGTATGTTTTAAAAAACGTAGTAAGTTATGATTTATCTTATTACATTATTAGAAATAGTAAGTAATAAATAAATCAGCCTGTAACTGTCCCAATGTAAGGCATAGGCCTCTTTCCATACAGAGAAGGATTAAGCATTAATCACCACGCTAGCTCACTGCGTGTTGGCGATTAAGTAATAAGAATAATTTATTTTTCTGAAATCTCACTCACTCCTGCAGGTTTTTTTAAATGGGAATTATCAGTAGGCAGTACAGGATATATACTTCTGTGCTGTGCTGGATATTTAACACATAGCACCTAGCACGACACAGAGATTTCAGGATATTTATGGTGACGTGTGGCCGACCTATTCCCATAGAAAATATCTTTGCTACTACCACAGATATAGATATACAATATCTGTGGCTACTACTATCTTGCAACTAGTTCTTAAAATATGGTTTGCTTTGCTTTGGCCACATAGATTTTTTTTTCATCAGATATCCATAAGTCCGATAATGAGCCGCATAATGTCCAGATATAACTCTTTGTCCAGTACCTACTTAAAAAATTCTTTTTGCGAGGTAGAAATCAAACAATAAAATCTTTAACCAAACTTTTTATTAATAACATTTAAAATAACCTTTTAAACCTTAGCTACACCCGAATTTAGTTTTCTAACTACTTAATTTCCTACAAAAAAGGGACACTAAGTCATTGATGGGTTGGTGGCAAGGAATTCACGGCTCCCATGACGTTTTTATGGTGTTCCCAGCCGTAACTAAAAGTCCTTGTGGGATTGTGATTCAGCACTATTTTGTAGGTGCCATAATTTTGTTTTTTAATCGTAGATAGTTGCTGAAGTGTGATCGTTAAAGCTAGATCAAGAAAATTTAAAACAATATATTTAGATAGAAATATAATAATGGAAGGGGGGAAAGGAGGCTTTCGCCCTGCAATAGAACACACAAGGCTCATTTATTTATTTATTTAATCCTTATGTACAGGAATAGTAGTACACAGGCGGGCTTAATGCCATAGACATTTTCTACCAGTCGACCTCAGGGTAACGCAGAGATTTTCTAATATCTTTGGATAGAAACATGTTAGATGCACAAAAGAAAAGACTCTACTTCTATACTTCCTAACTAATGTTATAAATGCGAAAGTAAGTTCGTTTGTTACGTTTTCACGTCTAAACTACTGAACTAATCATTCTGAAATTTTGCATATACGTTCTCAGGTGTACAGAAACGGACACAGAATACCTTTTATCCCGAAAAAACGGGTGTATTCTGTTCTATTAAGCTTGTTCTACTAGTAGAACAGAACGGAAAAAATTTGCCCAAATTCCACCTTGTTCTATTAGTAGAACTAAACGGAATTTAGACGACTTTTTCTCCGTTCTGTTCTACAGCTCTAATACCTTATTAGTTTACTAAGGCTGTCGCCTCTTTACGTTGTCGTGATTCTTTTCTCCTACTAGGTACTTCTACCATTTATGTGAACATTGTGCCTTTATGAAGGAACCCCCTAATTTCCGAGGAAAACTACAATAACGTTCATAATGATAATAGAGGCCAAGTGTCAATCAAGTGTCTTCGAATCATGATTAAATTAATAAATGATAATATTATTTATGATTGTGCCGATAGTCGTCACAATCCATGGATTTTAATCCAAGAAACTCTCGTTAGATGGCTTGATGCAGAAGGCGGTACTCCTGGACACGGCATCAAACCAAGTCGATATTAAATTAATATCTTCAAATCAACCTGATAACATTCCACACTCAACATCGAACTACGATTTTTTCCCGCGAAACCCAAATTCCAAAATCGAATTCATGAATGAAACTTAAAAAAAATAAAGTCAAGTCCAAGATGGTTTATGGTGTCAATTTCTAAGGTAGAGGAAAGGAAGGTAATGTGGAATACTGTTGGTAATTTGGGATAGCAGGGTTTCACAAAAACTAAAAGCGCAATCTCATTTTACGGACCATAGAATGTTTACAAGTAGCGTCATCTATCAATATGTGTACACGGATAGTCTGTCATTTTTCTAAGATAGCGCCCAGAGTTGAAAACGTGAAACAGCGCGCGAGCAATTTTTCGAAGTACGTGTTTAACCCATTGCCATCGCTAAATTTCCTTGTGATTGTGCTGTTTAGCTTTATGTGTACTATTAAATAGATAATTAATTTCGCATATTAGCTTTGATTTCAACGATTTGTATATTATAAATATATTATAAATTGAGGTTATGTCAAACTATGTCTTGTTGCTAATTTGGAATACCCGATGTGATGAATACCAAAATAGTATGCCAAATTACCTTCAGTCGGTTTAGGAACCGATTTTACATAGTATACTCCTATTCCAAAATACCTGCACCCCATTTCTAAAACTAAATTGTGCCATTTTGCATTCAACCTAAAATTTGAACCTGTAGGGATGTTTAATTGTTTTTGATAGCTTGCACATTGATAGTAAGATAATATTGCTTCAATTGAATCAAGGTTTTATTTCTTAATACCTCACGGAAAAAAAGTTGCAGGTCTAAAACAAAATGGTATTCCAAATATGCTGCAGTTCCTCTATTTTTTATCACTTCCTTTCCATTCATGGGGGTGGTTTTTTCGATATATTTATGGTGGATATAAAGAAGCAGGTGTACGTTATAAACTTGCACCCTTGCACCCAATGATTAGCCAAACAGTTGTTTGTCAATGCACCTCTTTACGATCGCCGCCATGTTTTTTGATCGGTTGTATTTTTTTTTGTTTTTTTTTACGTAAGATTGATTATAGCGTTTTTAGACGCGGTAAGAATTTGTTTTTTATTTATTTATTAGCTAACTGTTACTTATGTGCCAGGTAGATTAGCTGTAGCGGTTACAAAATAAATTGCTTTACATTTTTCTTGCTTTAGTCGGTAGAAATTTAGATTAGATAGTGGTATGATGATGATCATATCAGGCACATTTTCGGTCCTTAACAAATCATCAAACTGCATCGTGCTGATGATCTAAGCAATCATTTTCAAACAGAATTGCTTCTGATAATTTTCGCATAGAAAAACCTATTTAGGTTTACAAACTCACAAAGTTGAGCTCTTATTATGGATTTCCATAATAAGAGCTCAACTTTGTGAGTTTGTGAGGTTGTAGGGGATAATCTCTGGATCTACTGAACCGATTTTGAAAATTCTTTTACTAATACAAAGCCACGTTATTTGTGAGTGTCATAGGCTATAGGTATATTAACCCGAAAAATGTTTTCCATCCAACGAAGTGGGCACGGGTCAGCTAGTTAGAAATAAAACCTTAGCACCTATTTAGCCAGAAGAGGTATTTCTTCGTTTACAAGTAAAGAACGTAGCCGTACATTAAGTTTTTACCAGTATTGTAGGTGCAAAATTTGCAGAAATACCCATTAATTCACAAAATCTGGGTTTTTGTGAATTATTGGGTATTTCTGCAAAACAAAACCAAATATTTGTCGACCACATTTATTTGTCACGTACGAGAATCGAAACCACGACACCAAGCGCAGAAGAATCGCCAATCATGTCGTCTTTTGATCAATTAATACAATTAACAACATTTTCATTATCCGAATTCTAATTAATCGTAAATTATAACTCACATTCTCTCTCACACACACACAATATAGACATTAAACAATACAGCTAAGACTCTGAAACAGCAATGGCGTAGCAATGAAAATTTTAAATTTAATTAATGGCAAGTGGCGTCAGGCGATTATATTATTACGCGGCGGCATTGTGTGCCAGACGGGCCCAGTCTCCCTGCTAGGGCGACCATATTACGGTGATGTGGAGAGACAGTCCTGGTACTGTCGAGCGTCAACCGTCTAAGGTTGAATGACAATTGGACTTCGATACACTTTAAAGATTGACCTTGTGTGAACTAAATGCTTAGATTTAAGTTGTGATATTTTGCAATATTTGTGTATAATATTGTAATAATATAAGTAATTATACATATTATGTACATTTTCTAAGAGCCTTTGGCTCGAAACAAATTTAAAAAAATAGTAGGTAAGTACCTATTCTGTATTATATTTTGTATCCGTTGTTCATAATAGCTCTAGACAGAGTGATGTGGAAGGAGAATAGGGAGGACTATGCCCTGCAGAGGAAAATTATAGGTTTATAATAATATAAGCAGTAGTTCTCTCTGAAATACATGTCTGGAAAAGTGGAAACTTTATCTTGTTTTTAATTAATCCCCTATAGTTTTCTTCTGATCCCGGTGTGCAGCGCAACCTATATACCTACAGCTTACTGCTTGATCTAATAAAAAGGAATGTCTCATATCCTTTATTCATCATTGTCTCACTACCACAGTTCGCCCCCACCCGAGACGCGTTAGGAGTCGCATTGTTGAGCAAATCCGAGCCAAACTTGTAGGTACTGGTGGTACTATAGCTTGGCTAAATTAATACTTCTAATAATACTATCACAATGCTATCACAATACACGACTAAATCACACCACATAGTGATATCACATCAGGCACAATTCTGGGCCATGCTTGTGAGTAGTAGGTGGTACCAAAGCAAGGGTAAATTAATACTTCTGATAAGCAATTGCGACCCATATCAGAGTATGATTTATTGATTTTTATTCATATAAATTCATATATGAGATACAGTTATCACACATCATAACATCACATCAAGCACAAAAAAGAGACATACTAGTATCTACCACAGCTGGCTAATTGGCTAACATAATGTCTACCTTTGATAGTCGATAAAACAACAATGTATTATATACTATTATAGTATTATGAGCTGTAGCTTTATAGGTAGTATTAAACATAGTATTAAAACGAGCACAAATTATACGAGCCCTGATTTTGCCTACCATAGGTTAGCTAAATAAACACTCTGTTAAGCGACATCACACTTCATTTTGCACCCATAATAGGTTCATAGGATCACATGTTTCAACTCCGAGCCAAGCTCATACCTATGTATTAATGCTTGGCTTAATCAACACATCTGATATCTGATATCACGTGATATAATGAGCTGGAAATTGTGCCTTTATGATAATAATTTTACAATATCACATCAGGCACAAGTCTATGCCAAGTTTGTGGGTAGAATAAGTACCAAGAATTAATACATTTGATATGAGATATGTCAGTTTAATTATCATAAGCTTTCACTGTTGTCGACTAAAATTAGTCACGCACAATAACAACAATCCTAATTCCACATTTTTACAACAAAATTACTTTTTTTTTTAAAGAAAAGGTATAACATCATAATATTGGTATTGATAGAAGGTAATTCCGTCGAGACGTTTCAATTCAATCCGCGGCCTCTTGGGGACGGGCACAAAAATGGACTCTATGAATCTTGCTCCTATTTTTATTGGGTAAGCAGTGCAGTATTAAAAATCTTAAAAAATATACTAATAGTAACAGTAGCTTTCTGTTTAACGTAAATTTATTTTATTTATTTAGTATTACAAAAAGCTTACAGACTAATAACAAACTATAGATGACAATTTATAGGTTAAGACAATTGCTAATAAATTAAGCTTCCTTCAATTTTTTGAATGATTATACAATGTTGGTTATAGTTTGTTTTAAAAAGCTATTTTAATTAAATAGAGTTAAAGTTTTTAATGGCTTTTTGTTTAGCTGCGTTGTATTTTTTTTCCATTCATAATTTTTGTTAGCGTTTTAGTTATATTCGTAACCCGGCAGACAGACAGACAAAACGATGTAATAAGGGTTTCTGATTTTGACTACAGAACTCTATAGGTACCTAAATTAAAGTGTAAAGAAATTCCAAAACTAATTTAAGATTTAATTAAACGGTTTTCATATCAACAATAATAATGCTGTGCTTAGAATTCGATCTACTAATTCTTCGATGATTGTTTCTATTTTCCTAAAAAATTAAGGTCCTAAAAACTTTGAAAATTTTTAATGTGCCTTCATAAACAATCGAAAAAAACCTATTCCTGCATGGGCGTACAAAACAATATCTCGTTACAAAACCGACAAAACAAAGCTTAAAATAAAAAAAAATGTCTCACATAGGGTCCTAGAACTTGTAGATTTGAATCGAACTTGACTCACAATCCAATAAAACCCATTTTTTTAACGGGCGTAAAAAACAATATCTCGTTGCCTATCCGATTAAAATAACGATAAAAGATAAGCTTAAAAAACTAAGCATAAAAATTAAGCTTAAAAACTAAGCACAAAAACTAAGCTTAAATAAATTCTCTACAACAGAATTTAAACACTACGGACTAGATTCTAAACAAAACGAATACAGCCAAAACTTCAAAATCAATACAACACAGGTGTAGTGTCCTGGGGAACCATTGAACGACGAACGTGTCACAATACCCCATAATACAACCCTATAGAGCTCCCCATAAACGGTGGAGCGTGCAGCCTCTCCCATTATTAATATTTTGAATTCTATATTTCTACTCCAGTTGAATTGAAAGGTGGTAAGTACGTTTAAGTTTTATACAAAAAGGATTAATGTAGTGAACATTTTGTGTTGTAAAAATTGTGTTAAATGATTTCAAGTTTTTGTGAAAGAAAAATTTGATAACTAACAAGATTTGAACCTGGTTAAAGCCACCAGACCGTCTGGCAACTGAGCTAATTGTAATACTGCTCGTGTTAAAAATTCTCTTTTATATTCAATTGTCCTAGAAGTTAGAGCACCTACCTTTGTAAGGGCAAACTTGAAAGCTTTGCAACTTACTGCTTACAATTTTTTTTTCTTCGTTTTCTTTTTAATGGTCAACAAATGGCCAGTTGTAATATGGCGCATCAAAAAAGTTGTTACTTGATTAAAACTATGTATTGTTTTGGATTTGAGTAACGTTATTCTTGAAGAAAAAACTTTAAAAAATGATAGGTAGGTACTGAGAGTAACAACATTGATGCATTTCCTTACCTCTTTAAATATTTTTATATATTAATAAATCATTTACTGAAAACTGTAAGTCCAGTTTTTATGAGATTTAAATTTTCAGTGTTTTATACTATGTCAGAGGCCTACGGGCAGTTTAAACTACGAAACAAGAAGAAAAACACTACCAAACCCTCCTTATACCTTAACTAAGATTTCTTTTGAAAGAAAACGTTGAAATATATCAATAAAAACTTACGTAATATAACAAACTGTACGGCGTGTCATCCAGACAATGTTATCGATCGAGCCAAGAGCCAACAACCGAGTATCACCGAGCGATGTGTGGTGCCGCAGTCGTTATAACTATGCCTCTTATAGGTAACTTAACAGTCTTTCTTTCTTTCTTAATAGTTATTTTAGATCATCCTTTCTTTACATAATATATTATTGTAGTCTACGAGCGTGATAGCCTAGTGGTGGTGACCGTTGACTAGCAAGTCAGGTCTCGGGTTCGAACCCAAGGCGCGCACCTTTGACTTTTCGTCTAAGTTATGTGCGTTTTATAAACAAATTATCACTCAAAGGCTAGGCAGGCTAGCAGACTGGAAGCCGACCCCAACATAGTTGGGAAAAGGCTAGGCAGATGATGACTCAAAGGCTAGGCAGATGAGTCTACAACACAACCGAGTATCACTGAGCGATGTGTGGTGTCGCAGACGTTTTATTAATGCCTCATAAAGGTAACTTACTTAAAAGTCTTTCTAACTTTGTTAAGTTACCTATAAGATAAAGACTGTTAGGTAAACGTAAGACGTTTAAAAAGATGATTTTCTTCCTTTACGATATTTTCCATTTTAGCAATAATAATTAATTTATGAATACGGTAGGTACCTACCTACATGATTTTAAAAAGTCAGTGTAGCGTAGACGTGTGCCAGATCCGTTTTTCTTTTCGGGACTTAATTAAAATAAAAATCGGGACAGGGACGGGAAAATCGGGACGCAGGAAAAAGCATAATGTGGCAACAATTAAAACTTTATTGAGTTTTCTCAATTAGTTTTTTTTTTAAGTAGGTGTCTACACAACGCCAATAAGTAACAACGCGTCTACAAATCCATATTGATTGCTTAGATGGAAACGCGGGAATTGAGACTTTAGGCTCCCGGCACGTGACCTAAGAGGCCTGAAAAGACGTCCCGCCAAAAGCAGAGAGAGAGAGAGAGATCATGGCATGATCTCTCTCTCTCACACTGGGTGCAAATTTGGGTTCGAACCTGAGTATTTTTTTTTTGTGAAATTTTTACATGTTTTAGCATATGTTAGCTTATTAAATATAAATATTTAATAAGAAATTTGAAAAAACAACTGATACGGATGGGATTCGAACCCACGATCTTCGATAGATATTACGATAGATATTACCACACGCCCTAGGCGTATAAAGAGATTTGAAATTTCGACTGATTCTGATGGGATACGGTGGCTCAGTGGTTAGAGCGTCGGCACGGAACGCCGAAGATCGTGGGTTCGAATCCCATCCGTATCAGTTGTTTTTTCAAATTTCTTATTAAATATTTATATTTGAACCTGAGTTTGACTTAGCAGTTCAACAGCAATAGTTTGCTGTCACTGATTAAGTTAGCGTGTACCTATTCTGCATAGTTAAAATCGGCTAAATATTCTGTTAAAAACGTGCAGAAGCCATAGATCTCTTTCGGCCAAATTTCAGGTTTATTAAATACCTATGTACGAATTATAGATTAATTATCACTTGCTACGCGCCTCAGCCCTAAATTGACATGAAGATCTATAGGTAAGTCAATTCCTAATCGGTAATAGGTAAAGAATCGGTACTTATTTTCAAAAAATTCTGACCTATTAAATCTTGGAATTTCATATCTTCTTATCATTTACTTATATGTAGGTACCTAAGTAGAGTTTAGATTCGGCGTCGACAACGGAGCTTAGGTAGTTCCTTTGTTTTTGTCTTTAGGTATTATGCGATCAGCCTTCTGAACTATGAGTAGGTGTTTGGAATTAGGTAATGAACAGCTACCTATAAAGCTGATTCTGCATTGAAAATCTGTATATTCGTTCGGTTTACACCAGGGTGTCCGATTCTAATATTCTGCGCCTTCTAAAGTGAATCGACGGAGCTTGTTATGCAGTAGTAACTCGCTCTTCTCAAAATTCTTTCACCAAGTCTTATCAAACAACAAACCAATCAAAACACCCTATCTTTAGGTAAAAACGAAATTTCAGCACATATCACCTTGCCCCGCCTCCCGTCTCTGTCTGCCAACCGCACAATGCCCTGAACAATGCCCCACACAATAGGTACAAAGGGGCACACTGTCGTCCCATTGTGTCGAACAAAAGAAGCCACGCCCACAACAAAGGCGGCATTGTTTCATCTCAAATATAAAGTTTCTGATTGGATGAGAAAACGTACGTGTGTAGGCCACCCGCGGTCAAGAATGTTTGGAAAAAATAGGTCGATATACACTTAGAAAAATGATCAAAGCATATCCCACCTTAAAGAAATAAAAATAAAGTCGATTTCCATTTGAGTTCAAAAAACAGATGCTTTTAATCGACCAGAATTTGATCCGAATTAAATTGACAGCTCTCTATAAATAGTGCTTTTTTAAATGTGTTGTTGTTTTTGTTATAGTGAATTGGACTTTAATGGATTCGAACAGGGTACATTTTTCTTTGTTGATGGTGTCATTGACTTTTTTTTTCAGTTTACGACCGGGTGTATTGGTAGCCGTTTAGATTGTGATAGTCGATACCGGTGGTTTTATTTATTAGTTAAGAGTTGGTTGGTTTTAATTAGTGGTTTAATTAGGTAGGTTGGGGTTATATTTTATCAATTTGAGGCTTGTTGGTAGCCCCGGATCTTGAGTTTTCGAGGCGGGGCAAAAACTGAAAAATACCGCCCCCGTCCTCCAACAGGTATTTTTATCTTCATCATTATCATCATTTCTGCCATAAAGACGCAAACTGTTGGACATTATAGGCCTAGTTATCGCAAAGTTGCAATAATTAGAGTAGTAGGTACCCATCAATCGTTTTCCAAAATTAAATTTACCGCCCTCTGAATGTGCCGCTCGGGGCACGGGCTCCAGCTTACTCCCCCATAGATCCTGCTGCTCGTTGTTGCTAGTGGCTGGTTGAAATACCTAACTGTAGCTCTCTACAAGTGAAATAAGTAGCTGTAAGGTTGATACTTGATAGATATAATTTACCTCCTATCCACATAGTGTACCTATAGGTACTAGGTAACTACACTTTCTACTTTGATTGGAAGATTACGAGGTGCTAATACCTATATAATATATATAAGTATTAGCACCTATATATAGGTACTTATAATAATAGGGTTGGCAGGGTTAAAAAATTAAAAAACCCCCAATACTTACAGAAAATCCTCAAATTAATTTTAGCTAGGTAAGAACACTCTCGATCAAGTTAACTTTCAAATAAAAATAAAAACTAAAACAAAATCGGTACACCCGTTTGGGAGATACGATGTCACAGACAGTCACACAAACAAACAGACGTACAGACACGTAAAACTTAGGTAGGTACTCTTATAACTTAGGTAGGCAAAAAAAGAACTTCGCGAAAGCTTTGACCAAATAGACAAACATACCTACTGATTTTTCTAAAATAAAACAATTATTAAAATCAATAACTGTAAAATATGCCTCCATTTTACGTAGGCTAAGTAAAATAACTAAACCTCTAGAAACACTTTAGGCCAAATAAACGGGCGCCACTTGAGAATGGCAAAATTGCCAAGTTGTCGTTAAACGTCGAGGGCGAACCTAAGGGGCAAATACATTCGTCTGAGTGTTCCAGGGACTGGCAAATTGGCACTCAAGACGGACGATGGTGCCAAGTCAATGGGTAGAGCTACTTAATGATTTTGGCCTGAAGTGTACTCGTTGGTTAATACCTTATTTGGTTTAGATGTTATTGGCTAGGTAAGTTTAACAATTTCAAAATAGGTACTACCTACAACATAACAAAGCAAAGTCATCTAATTCTGTGACACTCTTAATTTGGTAGCATTACCTTTTTTGCTTCATGAATTCCACTAACAAAAATCTTAAATAGGTCTCAATGTTAATGCTACCAAATTACGAAAGTCACAGAATTAGATGAGCCTACCCTACCTACTATATTATACTGTGATATATAACATACCTATAAGTAACACCTAAGTATTATTTTGTAAGTTTCTAATGATCGGTACCCACCTATTTACCTAGTTAGGTAGGTACCTACCTAACTAAGAATCTATTTTTTATTGAGTTTAAGAATAACTTTTCATTAAGTAAAAAACGCTAATCTATTATTAAAAAGTACGTAGGTATCTAGTATTAGTGTCTACCTATCTACTTGATTACATAGTGTAGGTACTACATAATAATAATTATCTAGGAGTTACTTACCTAAAATGGCCATGAAAATCGAATTGGAGCGACGACAAAGATTAAAAAGAAATTGTAAGAAAATATTATTCCATTTGCTATAAACAATAGTAGGTAATATCTTAATTTAAAATTGAATAGAAAAATAGTCAATCTGGTTTTTTTCATGGAATTACATAAAAACCATGAAGCAAATAAAACTAATTGTAATAATAGAACAATGCAGTCGTTTAGCGACATCTATTAAACGATTAAAGAAACCATTTAGCGCCATCTAGTCTCATTTACTGTAACTAATAAAACTGTTCGCTATCCTCCGGGTTCGTGACGTAGCCACTTGCTTCGTTTGGTTTAAAGTACATGACACGAATGATAGATGGCGCTATATTAAATTATGTACCAAACACATGAATTTTAGCTGAAACCATGAAGCATGGTCCCGATGATTGTATTAACATTATTCTACACAAGATTATTTTGTAGGTCATGATGTCAGACAAGCAAAACTAAATTAGCTATAGGTACTGTATCTTCATTTAGGTACTTATACTTACTTACAAAAGTTTCACAGAAAGCTGGAATATAATAATTACCTAACTATTAGGACCTGTAATAATTTAATAAGAAATTTGAAAAACAACTGATACGGATGGGATTCAAACCCACGATCTTCGGTGTACCGTGCTGTGTTGAAGAATAGGTTTCACTGAGTCTGAATTGCTAGGAATAATAATACCTAAGTATTAGTACCTAGTCTAGTACAATTATAATTCGATTGAAAGAACTAAGAATGTTACAATTTAGGTAGGTACTTACTTGGAAGTTGGAAGTGCACTATTAGTAAGTTCACTCATTAAGTAGGTACCTAGGTATTAGGTAAGTAGGTACTACTTACTTACCTCATCGCTAAAACAAAGTCAACAAATCCATGAGACATTTTTGGTTTATTTGGTACCTTGGTAGTACTTAGGTATTTCAATGTCAAATTTTTCGTCATCAAATATTTCAAATTAATCAGCAATGAATCAACTTTAAAGTTATTTTAGTACTCACAAACCACAGTATCTACCTATAAAATACTTACCTGCATTTACTTATTATATACTTACCTACTGTGCACAAACTTCGTTTTTTTTTATTTCCAGCAGCTGTCACCACCTCAGTCTTTTTTGTCAAGCTGTAGATAACCTACTAGGTACGCTACTACGAGCGATTGTATGGAACCTCTCTGTCCTTGAGTTTATTGATTTCTTTTGTAGTTACCTCAGCTACCTACATAATAATGTACGACGCAGTTGAATTATCTTGATATTAATTTAAAAATAAACTTTTAGGATACGCTAGCAATCAATAAATGAGTCACTCATGAAAGTCATGAATCATTTTCGCCGTATTCACATTGTTAATGTAAAGGATCGATTAAAATGCGATTGTGTACGGTAATTTTGACTTCTCTCTGCAAGGACCGTGTGGCCTAATGGATAAGGCGTCGGACTTCGGATCCGAAGATTGCAGGTTCGAGTCCTGTCACGGTCGCAACTCTCTTTTGCGTTGATTAAAATAATAACGTATTCACTTTTAACATTTTTTTTGTTTTTTTATTTATAAAAAAAATATTACTTATAATATTTACAATTATAAATTTAAACATAATAAAATTCTATGAAGCGTTATTTTATAATCGGTCATAAAGGACAAGGCAAGATAAGGAGCGATAAAAATAATATAATGTAGATAATGTGATTTTTTAAATAATTATGTACTAATAATAGTTTTAAGTATTCATAATCTTACCATATTTTTTGTACTAATGATATGATTAAATATAATAATAGACATAATACAATGGCATAATAGATTTCTATTATAATCGAAAAATAAATAGTACAATCATGACCTATTTCAGTAAATATAAATACATTTAAATGTATACGTTATTATTATTGTTCCAGACATTATGTTCCAGAAACAAATTTTAATGTACCTACATATATAATTAAATACGTCACAAAAATTTATATAAAAAACTATTATTACTATATTAAATTATTACTTGAAGATTGTGCCATCTAGCGGTGAATTGTTAAACTACATAGCTGTTCCGCTGTACATACTGTAGTGAAGTTTCTCACATTCACGCTAGATGGCGCTAATTTAAACTTCACAATATCGCTTACAGTAAATGCACAGTTTATCAATGAATTTATGTTTATTATTCAGAAACAATTTAATCTTAAAAACGTTATTTTTATAAAAAGCAGATTGCAGGTAACTTCGAAACAAAAAAGGCAAAGTGCTATGTGCGTATTTTTTATCTGTGAACCAAAATATAAAATTAAGAAAAATTTTTCCTCTAAGAAATTAGGTCGCCACGTCCCTTTGTAAAAGTATAAAAGCATATTATTTTTTCTATACTCTTATTTGGTCCAAATGTTAATTTTACACCTTTTATATAGATACAAAGAATATAATTATTTTGACATAACCACTGTCCTATCTGTACCACAAAAATAAACAGTGAGATGAATATTGCTTGTACAGCGGTCGGACGTGGCCGGTCAAAGGACTCTCATATCCGGGTGTCTATATCCGCAGCAGACGCGGGGTGGCCGGAGTTGAATGCATTTATGTAGGGACTAGGGTAAGTCTCTTTTTGTTATTGTACCTTGCTTTGAGTTTGAGATGAGGTTAATAAAAAAGCCAAATGTAATTTTGTAAAAATTCGAAATTTTAGCAGAAATAAAAATCGATTACGTGCGGGATTTGAACCCGCGACCTACGTATGTTACGAGGATTACGAATAGCTTAGTGGTAGAGCGACTGGGGCTTTACCCAGTAGGTCATGGGTTCAAATCCCGTAATTTCTTCTTTCAAATCATATGAATTTCTTTTACTCAAATTTGATAAAGTAAATACTACTTAGTAACTTATAAGAATAAAAGGGATATTAGGTATCTTAGTTGAACCCACGAAGTAATTCCTTGTTCCTAGGTCGAGCCAGCAGTCAGCTATAAGAAAGTACTTACCTAAAATTCTAGAAATTACAAGTAGGTATATCTACCAGGAACGGGGACCGAAGAGAAAATTCTGAGAAAATTCTATCACTTTTCGTCTAGTTATAAAAAACTATGATCCACATGAAATGACCTCAGCTTATTGAAGACGAGAGCGTATTATGCAAACAGTTTTCGACTTCCAAACGAAACGAGATGATAAAAATTGACTGCCGAAAAAATCCAGAACAAAACTCCATCCAAACTAACAGCGCGTCAATCCAATTGTACGGAACTTTTTTACTCTGTGGCGCTCAGTAATTTTTTTCGTATCAAGCCGGTGTTGAGAAATGGTGCCATTAGAAAATTGATGGGGAAGTCTCGAAGACGTTTATTGGTGGAGCGATAACCAGGGAGCTTGTTTGAAATGTATTGTGATGATTTTTTACGTAAAAATAGGGAGAGAGGCTTCGATCGGTGATTTGTTGAATTAATTGAACAGCGCCATCTACCTATCGAAGTCTAAGGGACGTGGAACATCTGATAACACTTCTTCTTATCGTGTGGTTGATCAACAACCTGGTGTCAGAGTTTAAACCTCTGACATGGCTTTACATACCATTGAAAAATCTCTCAGGTGCTGATATCAAATCGGAGCTGATAATTAATTTATAATACGCACATAAATTACGAAAAGTTGACAAAGAGGTGCGTGCCTTGGGATCGAACTCGAGACGTCTGACTTGTCAGTCGACGGTCATACCACAAGGCTATCAGTGCTTATAACACTGGTGACTGGTGACCCACCGGACAGAGCCTGTCCAACTTATAAAGGCAGCTAGTTAGCTACGGCCTAGCTAATTACTAAATTAAACGAACTTACCTTAAGTAAAGTTCTATTGTAATTATATGAAATGATTAGTCGCGTGTCATACAGTAAAAGTAGTGGGACTACATAGTAAATTATATCAAGATCTCGAAGACTAATCATGAATATAATCAACCTATCTTCAGTAGGTAATTGTGACAACATCTTTAATTTACCTAAATACAATTAGGTTGACTGTCTCGTTGGTGTAGTTGTAGCAAGCGTGACTGCTGAGCACGAGGTCCTGGGTTCGACCGGGCAAAATGTTATTAGGAAATTCTCAGCAGCATGGAGTCTGGAATTTTGCAAGGTTAATGGCAATAGGCTCACCCTCTATTACATGGGACTAATAACATAGCTGGCGAAACATGGGTGTACTGCATACACCTCTGCCTACCCCTTTAGCGTGAGTCTATGTTATGATATGTTATGATTAGGTAACAAATCAAACAATTCCTAACAAAGCTTAAGATTTTGACTTATTTTGACAAATTCTAGACTGTTTGTAGGTAGGACTTTATTTTCTTTAACTTGTAAAAGTATAAAGTACGTAATCTTTAATCTACTCATACCTATAACTTACCGCCAAGTAGGTATAATAGCGTAAACGAAAATTCCGAAATCGCGACACCGAAAATAAGGTACAAAACTTTCTCTTCTTATAAAAATGGAGGCCTTACACCGTCCCTCCAGGCGATCGCCTTTGTAATAAACTTTAAGGAATATTTACTATACAAAAAATCCCCAGTACGTATTATTTTCCCGAAAAGGTTTGAAACATAAAGAAATTTCGCACCATTTGCAAACAAACTGGTGTGTCAGGTTTTAGGTGTGGTGATAAAAATGTGGAAAATATAGTTTCGCATTTTTTCGTGTGGAATGGAGACATTTTTGTTTAGTTTTTAAAGGTTGTTGCAAAAAGAGAGAGAACCTAATACTAAATTATTAAAAAACACACATTGTGGTTTCATCGCAGACCACAACATTCAGGTCCGTGGTCAAATATCATGCCTTTTTCATAATGAATAAATAAACTAGCTTGTAACTGTCCCAATCACAAATATTTTAATAGATATCTGTGATCCCAATGCAGCGCAAAGGCCTCTTCTCAAACAGAGTAGCATCGAGCACTCTCACACGCAGAGGCGTGTTGGCGATTTGAGACAATTAAATCTAGGTTTCTTCAGGAGATTTTCCTTCGCCGTTGAAAATTAACACTTTGACTGCCACGCTGCAGACACAATGCAATTTTTATTGTTCGGTGTTCGCGCCTCGCGGTCACTGGTGACCACGGTGCGCGGTGGCGTACAAAGGCTTAACTAAGAAAGTACATATTAATATCTACCTCGAGATTCAGAGTTCACAAATCACATAAAATATTCCTAACTAAAATTAAACCTATTTCAAATTACAGCTTGATCCGAGACGTGATTTACGTAATATTTTCCCTACCGCCATAATATGCTCGACCGGCCCGGCCCGGATATGAGAGCCTTTTGACCGGTTCATGGATCACCGGCTCCCGGTTAACCGGGTATCGATGATAAATAGGGTCAGATTATGTTATTTTAAGTAAAGATTTAAAATATGGATAGGATTTGATTGGAGGATTTAAATTGAAAATGTCAATTCAATAGAGAAGTGAAAAATGTTACTTAATTTCATGTGTACCTATGAAAAAAAAACTTCCGTCTAGTGTTCCAGGAGAGAAACAAAATAATTATGTTAGCATCTGTATACGCTACGCTATCTTGCTATCTTGTCTAGTTACTTCTAGCATAAGCCTTATCAAATAAATGATTAAAAAAATAGGATGCTTATAAGTTTTAAGGTTATTTCGTAGACTATCGCTAAATCAGAAAATCGCTATTAGTACTTCGAAAACCTACGGAGGCCTTTCAAATCCAAGATGGCTGCTACAAATTTTAAAACAGCATGTCGGGGCATTCTTAAGTACATAGATTGTTTTGTTAATAAAAATGTTAATAATTAGATTAGGTGATAATTTACGAGCAGGATTTGAACCCTCGACCTATTTCTCAACTTACTCTTTCCTCGACTTACTTTCAAAATATTCTAAATTAACGCGAGCGAAGCCAGTGAAGAAAGCTAGTGCTATATATAAATGTATAACGTATTTATGTATATCTATAAATCATAGTAGCCCGTACAACTCAATCTGAAATCTATCTACATAAACAGATTGATATCTGTAATAACTAATAACCGTTAGTTATTAATAACCCCATCTGTTGGCGCCTGACAGCGAATTAGATTATCACATTCGTTACTGACTAATTAGCAATAACGGGATGGAGACGTGATTGATTTCAGAGATTGAAATAGCATTTATTAGACTAAGAGGAAGACCAAGCCAATTATTGATAAAATTAAATAATAAATTAGCCTCTAATTGTCCTGTAGAATAAAGGCCTTTTCTTATACAGAGAAAGATCGATGCGAGTTGGAGCTTTTAGACTATTAAGTCCAGATTTCCTCACGATGTTTTCCTTCACTATTAGTCAGTCGCGTCAAATTAAAAGCCAAAATTTCTTCATGACTTTGGGCCAATTTCTTCTAGGAGAAAAGGACAACTTGAGGGGACTCGAGTGGAGTTGCTTGGTCTGTCATTTGTATGGAAACATTTCCCACTCCTATCTGTTCCCTTCCTCCCCACTTCCCTCCTCTCCGCTCCTTTCCACTTAAGTGGAAATCGAGCCCAAGAATCAAAATCAAAATTAAAATCAAAATATTTTTATTTATGTAGACCATTAAGCACTTACTTATGAATAGTCATAATTCTAATATTGTTTGTTGTAAGAGTGACTCTAGTTGCCAGTTCCAAGGGCAGCCTGGCCAAATCTATCATTAGACCACCAAAAGAAGTTATTTATAATATGACGCGCAAAATACGTGGCTATTTCAAAGATATTTCACTCGACGTTCGACTTCAACTCAAAATGAGAAACCCAGCGAACTCTTGATACCCTTAATAAAATAAAAATCATCGTATCTGTGATCCGGACGGTATGATCCTAGTATTTGGACCGTGAAGGAATCACTTCGCTTTAAATAACCATCGGTTTTATTTTTATTCCAGAAATATATTTTGTGATTGGAGAAATAAGTGAAGTTGATGTTTTATGTTTTTTCAAAGAGCTTATAGTGAGTAGTTATTGTCTAGTGATTATATCAACATGCTGTATCCAGGAGTCCCGCCTTCGAAGCAATGATAGCCTAGTGGTACGACCGTAAATTGGTTTGAAATAATTTTTATGTATGAAAACTTGATCCGATCAAACTGAAATTTTTGCTGAAACTTCTTATTACGAGTATTTTATTCTTCTTAACTTTTTTCTTTGCTTAATTATTATTTTGTTTATTATTTTAAATTAATTATACGCATAGTAAATTGTATAAGTATATTGATATTGAAAGTGTAAATTATTTACACTCTAAATCTTAAATACACTAAACGTAATAAATAAAAGTAAAAATTAAGTACATAACTTTACATACAAAAGTCATGCGAAGGCGTCAAAGAATTCCTCCCCATCACCATCATCATCTGCAGGCAGTGTGCCAAAGGAGGCTGGCAGCATTACCACACTGGATGGCAATGTGATTCTTTGAGCAAAAAAATGGCTAGCCTTCTGGTCACGCGTGCTGTTGACTAGTCTTCGAGCAATTTCGTTGTAGCGCAATAGGTTTTATTACCAAAAAAAACCTGGTTTTTCTCCGAAGCTTGAAATCTTTAAAGATATACCAAAATACAAGCGTTATGTTAGGTATTTTACATTTCAAATCATTGCGTCACATTTCCCTCACATAATCGGTTCGCTACAAAAGTTCTACATTATCTGTAAGATAATTTTATTCATAAGGAACGCTTGTAACCACTCACTGGGGCCGATGTTGCTTCCCATTATAATAGAAATTTCGGTTATACATGACCTTTTTGCCGTGGGAACTACTAAGGGTAGTACTTTGGAGTAAATTCGAGATTTAATATTATTATGGCTTTACTCACGGGTTTGTATCGGGGTTGCTCGACTAATTTCAAACTCAAACAGAGACCATTTTCAAGAGCGAGTGTACACTAAACCTAAAAACGATTAAATCCGTGAGTAAAGCCGTAATAATATATTTAATTATACATATAATATGACTATAAGTATGACGTCACTCTCACTCATGTCACTTTGAGTGTTACCAAATTAATAAATACAGTATAGTCTAATGTTGATCGATTTGATTTTTTAAGTACCGTTGCAGTTCATTGACGTCAACTGATCACATTAATCAGCCCCTTAGATCAAATTACACAGAAACCTCGCTTCATACTCGACATTCGTGTATTTGTTTGCGAATTTAATTCGAGTGTCAATAGTACCCATCTTTCCTCGCTGTACATCTAATGGTCCCGCAGTGGTCGTTGCGTGAGCTTGTAACTGCGATTATGATTTTATGTCACTCAATATACGATGTTATTCCTGTTGGATATTCACAGTATTTTTGAAGCTTAAGGCCTCATGAAAATTTTTGGTTTTTCTGACGTATGTTATGTAAAAGGGTGTAACTACTATGTTTTTCAAATAAGATAGGTGAAAAATGACTTTCCGCCATAGTTTAATCAAAATGTTTTTAAAACTGATTGACACTTTTATCAAAACTTAGTAGTTTCTAAGTTAAAATATGTAGGTATTTCTTAATATTGATAAAAAAATCTATTTATCATAAATATCACCCTAAAGCGCTTAGGTATAATGCCTGCGACACAGGTTTTTATTAGTGCAGGCGCACTCGACACTGTTATACCTCAATTATTCTAAGATTTCATTTTATATTGTCATGAACTAATTTAGTTTTGATTATTAATGATTTAATTTGAAATTATTTGAGTTTAAAGGTCCACTGACTACTTCCATACGTTCAAATATGGCGTTCCAAAATCTGCGCGTGATTGGCAAATTTTTTTACAAGTATTATGCTATTTTGTAAATGGTGGCATCTTGGCTATTTGTGTCTTTGACTTCGACTATGATTTGATGCATCCATTTGGATGTATTCTCCGCCATCTTAAGTTCTAAGAATTAATCAGAATATAAGTAGAACGAAAAAAATTACGAGAAATTTTATAATCACTGTATTATCCGCGGCTACCTTAAGTTCAAAGAATTAGAATATTTGTAGAACAAAATAAAAAATAATTACCCCGCATCATAACAGATAAAAATGCGTTTTTGTTGGTCATTCACTGTATAATGTAAATCTTTTGTATTATTCTGTTAAATAAATGAAAAAAATTACGTTGTTTTAGACCATCTGATAGTTGGACGATTTGCTACATTTACATTTTGTTGACTTAGGCTCATTAGACGTTTCGCGCTGTTTGACATTTCGATACCGGAAATATGAAATAACGTAAGGGACATTTGACTACATGTCCCTTACGTTACTTCATATTTCCAGTATCGATTTAGCTATTTAGCCCTTCTGATCAGAAGGTCCAGTGACGCATTACCACCCATTAAAATGTTATGTAACAAAGTTAACTTTATTTCACTTGGCACCTTAATAAAAAAGTCTTAGGTCGAGAAAAACTTAAACAAAATAAAATATAAAACCTTCTTCAAGAAATCAGTAAACAAAATAATACACAATAAGCCACTCGAATCCCTTAAACCTTACCTTACACAAATAAACATTTCAATATAAAACTGTTTACACAAAAATATCTAGACAGCGATCGTAAGCGATCCGAAATTTCTGACACCTAAAAGATAGGTGTCAGCGATTTCGGATCTAACGAATCCTATACAAACACTCAACGTGAAAAAGCCTTAACACTCCAAATATCATAGGAACATCGGTTATAGACCATAGGCCGAATGTACCCAATGTAACCCTCTGTAACCCCCGATGTATTACAGAGTTCGTTCACGTATCGGCGAAAAATTCGCCTTTCTCAGATCAACAAGAGATCTGGCTGAAAATCATCAGTGCGGAAAAACTCACAGGATTCTGTGGTTAGAATTTGGTGTAAGTTGTAAGAGAAATGCGGATGAAGTGTAGAGTGTTCTCATTTTGAAGCGCTGTTACCTAATATTACACATTCACATGTGTGAAAGTCCAGGGAAGGTTTAAAAGATGAGGAAAAGGGGTAGGGTAGGTTAGGGGTATATGGTATGACGGGCTATTTTCCGCAGGTCCACGTCGTAGTGCGTATTCTGCGTGAGGGTGGGATATATCTATTCGAGCCACCCCAGCTCCTCAAACGCCAGCAGCCCTTTAATCCTGCCAGTGATCTCTCGGAGAGTACCTGGGTCGAAAAGGGGGTAGGGGTAGGGTAGGGGTAGAGTAGGGTAAGGATAGAGTAGGATAGGGTTAGAGTCGGTTAGGGGTGGAGTAGGTTAGGGGTAACGTAGGGTAGGGGTAGGGTAGGGGTAGAGTAGGGAAGAGGTAGAGTAAGATAGGGGTAGAATAGGGGTTGAAGTAGAATAATCACGCGTATAAAGTCGCGCGCGGGCAGCTAGTACTAAATAAATTAATAAAACATGTCACCTCTTATAACTCACACCATATTTCTACGATTCTTATCACGTCGGCGAAGGTATCCCAGTCAAAAAGTTAACTCGTGCGTTGTAGGCACAAGCCCCTGCAAACATTCCTTTGAGAAATCATGAAGACTTTTACTTACATACCTTCTGTTGGCAAAAAAGTAAAAAAAAAATGTTTTTTGATGTTTACCCTCCAGGTGAGGTGTGAATTTTAATAGATCGTTTGATATTCTGCCTGTGATTAGGGGTTGTAATTAAAAATTGTAAGGAGCTAGATTAATGTTTTTTTTGGGTGCATTTTTACGCGTGGAGCGAGATTTACAAAACGCGAGTGTTTTTTGAATGTAGGTCTACTTTCAAGTCAACTTTTCGGCTATTGAAGGAAAAACGACCGTGTTTTTTTAAATATTTTTTTTATTGCTATACTAAAAGCGACAAAAAAAAGTAAGTTTGTCGTGTCTATGTGTCTGTCTGTGGCTTGTACCTAGTTCCCAAACGAATGAACCAATTTTGATTTAGATTTTTTTGGAAAGGTAATTTTGAGAGTTTTTTTTATTAAAAAAAATAAGGTTTTTTCTTTATTGGAGTTTTTAAATTTTTTGTTAATAATAAGTACCTATACCTAATTGAAAAATGGATTTTGATTCAAAGTAAAAGCTGAATGCGGTCTGTGAATCTCGCATTTAGCTGATAGCTTTTTTTCATATTAGGTTGGAAATTAGGAGATGTGAGAAAATCAGTTTAATTTTTTTTATTATTTAATAAGGAAAAGGATATTTTGAATATAATTTTCAAAATTTTTATCGTAAAATTTTTCATTCGAACCTATAACTTAGGTCAAGTATAACCGACTTAACAAATAAGTATAGTATATACTATACTATACTTACTATTTATTTATGTTAGGTTAGGTTAGGTTATATACTATATAGATATACAAATAAGTATAGTATAGTATATACTGTACTTATTTGTTAGGTTGTATAAATAGATTGTTTTATTTAGTATTGTTTATAATGATAACTTATTGACATGTAAAATAAAAATATATCATTTTAAGTTAATATAGCTGATATTTAATAAACATTATTGTGTCGACAAATCAGGAAAAGAAAGAAAAAAAGATTTCTTATCACTACCGCGACTTCGATTCAGTCAGATTCGATCCACTGAGTTTTCAGTGTTTAAACAGCGCTAAACGCTTTCCCCATTCACAATTTTAGCGGGTCGTTAAGCATTTAAAACTCATTACATTTTTACACTTCCAGCTAAAAAAAGATTTGTTGCTAGCTAAAACGAAATGTACATTCCAATGCGGGCTACGTTCCGACTTTTTTGACATTGATTAATGATGTTGCAGGGATGGAGCAATGGACTGTGAAACGATACCAAACTTCATGGTTCAGTGTATACCTAAGTTTTAGAGCTTGAAAAAAAATTAGTGCTTGTGAACCATATGTTACTGACGGCGTGTAACGAATGAAAGAATAAGGCGCTGGAATTGATAACCACAGTTTGTTTTGAAATACTCTTAAAATGATCTTAATCCAAAGGTGAACCCGCATGAACTCCTAGTTTTCCCCGTTGTCATTACTTTTTTGAATTTAGAATACAAAATAGAAATCCAAAAAGGTGATCCAAAAAGGTGATGTGCAAATGAGTTTGTAACATACTTCTTTAATTCATTGCCAAGGGCTAATGAGGGTGAGGTGAAAATACAAGTTGTTCTCAATTTTTTTTTATTTATATCTTTATTATCAATGAACCTTTAGGCAGATGCACGGCAACTCATGGAGGTCGGAAGTCAATGGTTGCCGTACGGCTCTCGGTGCGGTATGATGACTTTAATGTTATAAAATTCGCAGGTTAGCATATGTGTCAATAGTGATAAGATTAGGTTTATTCCTATCTAATGGATAAATACCAATGTTTATGGGGATTCACAATTTATTCACTGACTTCAGTGGCACCAACTTATCTGCAGTCGAGAGCGGTGTTAGTGGTGAGTAAAATACTCGTACAAGTATTAGGTATATATATATATATACATTTAATATGTATATTTAATATGTACATTTAATATGTCATTAGAAGAAATTTTGTATGGAAATCGGTTAGTTCCAATGTATTGTATGTATATGTACGACTACGTACAATTGGCTCAACTTATTCAACAAACTTAACTTCTATAGTCTTTGTTTCAGCTAATTAATATGCAACACCTTGTTTTTTCTTTCTAAACCTCCATGAAAATTAACAACCCGACTTAACCCTATATCAGGTAACGAACCCGAAAAACGCCCAAAGGTATAAAAGAACACCCGATTGGACATCTAATTTAAAACAAGAAGTCAACAAATGACGGTAGTCGAAATAACTAAGCTGTGCGGTCACTCTCCGCCACGAAACACATCAGTCTCGCATCGACCGTCCTCAGGGTAAGACCTGCGGACTGTCGAATTAAAAATTAACTACCGTAAGGCGCTAGACGCGAAATTTATCGGTCAGTCTACTTTGTTTATGGACGGTCAGACCTTTTAGGTGATTAGTTTAAGCTTAGAAGTGATTTAATGTGTATGTTTAAAATTATTCATTTATTTTGAATTGATTTAGGCCTTAAAGGATTATCTTGTCAAAGAAAATACATTTTAAAACAATCTTGCTTGGCTTTAGGCTTTATTATTTACATTCATGGTATTAAAGATATCGGACATGTTAATTGTAGACAATTTAAAAAACTTATCATCTTAATTTTAAAAGCATCTTTTCCTAAAAGAAAATAACACTTTGCCGCACCCTGGGATCAAACCTAGGACCTTACGATTGCCACAGAATAAAAACACACGGGCCAATTGAACCATATTCAATGTAGTAGCAAAGAAAATTGGACCTAATCTGTAACGAGTCGGTTTCAGCTGAAATACGACCCTGAAGTATCGTAAGCGCCGCAATCGACGCCCGCCGCACTTTGTTACACTGTTTTTGGCCAAAGATTAAACTGTTATAGATGAAGCTACTTATGTACTTTTACTTTTAAGCTCAACAAATATTTTGGCTTGAAAGTTTTTAGCTGTTACTTGATATATATTGTATGGGGTAAAAGCGTTTCTGGATTATGTGAGTTAACCTCACAGTACGAGTATTTTTTAAGTAAAATACTGTATGTATATTACATAATATAACATAAACCCACGCCTGTATTCCCCAGAGGGGTAGGCAGAGGTGAATGCAGTACACCCACGTATTGCCGGTTGTGTTATAAGTCCCGTTGATGTAATAGGGGACGAGCTTATTGCCATTAATCGGGCATTATTTTACTCCGTGCTGCTACTGAGGATTTTCAAATGAAAAAACCCAACAACACTTTGCCCGACCCGGGGATCGAGCCCAGGACCTCGTGCTCAGCAGTCGCGCTTGCCACCACTAGTCATGTGATTGATTGATTTTCAGTAAAAGCTATTTGATGATCAAGTCTGGACGATATTGTACGACTTCAGTCCTCTTTACAGGCAGGTCATCAAGAGAGCTCGTTGTCAAATTCATATTATTTTAATATTAAGAAAAAAAAAACCGTGTCATTTCTGCAATACCTATCTAATCTAGAGGGGAAGGCGCAAAATGGTTAATATTCATGACTGTCTGCGGGCGGCGAGTGAAATTGCTTCCAATTTTTTATGTCTGCTGCTTGTGGTACTGTCAAACAAAAGTCTCCTCCATGCTGGAGGATCCGTAGGCAGGTATTTTAAATGTTGGTACCTTGGTTTTGGTTTTACGGACTGGTTCAAGGTTGTTTGAAGTCGTTTTAGATAACGATTTGCAGTTTGAATTAAATTAGGAATTACTTCCCACCATTAGGTACCTATCTATTGTTAAAAATAATTAACAAAACGGGAACGTTAATAATATCTTACTTTAGATACACATAGAAATATGATAATAAGATAAACTTAATCTAGATGACCGCTACCCGTAGGAATTTACCCTTAAAATTTCAACAGGTTTTGTAATAATAACATTTAGTTAAATCATATCAATCAATTTTTTTTTTGTTCAAGAAATCGTTATATTTTTCTTCTAATCCTTGTGATTGTTGGCAGCGGTTGGCACGTAGAGTTCATTGACGTTACTGTTGGTCCCGACCACTACTATAGACTAGCAAAATATTCTTGCAAACAGCCACCTTAATTGTGGTGGAAAATGATCATGAAACAGTGAAAAATCCTAATAACTCTACATTAAAATAAAAATCTAGAAACCCAATTTTCATTAAAAAATATTTTCTAATACCACTACCCAAAAACCGGCAAAAAAGCGACAACGACGCATCCAAACATTAGTTCTCGATAACTTATCGAATGTATGACAGATTTGATGAAATTTCCGGCGCGGGGTGGACGCGTCAACCGGATATTAAGTCCGCCCGGTCCGATGTGGGTCACAGGCCATTCAAATGGACCATCCCAATGGGAACATCGATCTGTTGTTGGAATTGTGAGGAAAGAATTTGGTGGTTTTGTAGTGGTTATAAAACGTTTAAACGGTGTTGTATACATATAGAAAGGAGTCGTGATAGCCTAGTGGTGGAGACCGTTGGCTGGCAAGTCAGAGGTCTCGGGTTCGAACCCAAGGCACGCACCTATGGCTTTTCGTATGTTATGTGCGTTTTATAAATTAATTATCACTCTCCGTGCCTCGGATAGCACGTTAAGCTGTTGGCCCCGGCTGTCAATTGTAGATCTTTGACAGTCGTTACGGGTAGTCAGAAGCCCGAAAGTCTGACAACCAGTCTTACCAAGGGGTATCGTGTAACCCAGTATCTGGGTTGTGGAGGTCTGATAGGCAGTCGCTCTATGTAAAACACTGGTATTCAGCTGCATCCAGTAAGACTGGAAGCCGACCCCAACATGGGAAGAGGCTAGGCAGATGATGATGTATACCTATACATATCAGCAGATTGTTGAACTTGAAGATTTTTTTAAAGTGTTGGTGCTAATAAGGAGTTACGGTCTGATTCTTCTTCTTCTTTTTATCGTGTGGTTGATGAACAACCTGGTGTTAGAGTTTAAACCGCCCGTAGGCCTCAGACATGGCTTTACACACCATTGAAAAATCTCTCAAGTGTGCAGTGGTTTCTTTTGTTTTTCTTCACCGTTTTAGCAACTGATGATTAAGTTTTCAATACGCTGATGGAAGTTGTATCTACATAGAGTAGATAGAGTAGAATCTACTCTATCTACTCTATCTATATACTTTAATATTTATTTAATTATTTGAATGTGGAATTTAATCTATGACATCAGTTAAAGGACCTTGGGTAAAAGTGTCCCCACCCTCCAACAGATTTGAAACATATCTCATTCGAAGCATCATAACATGTTGATATTTTTTTATTATGACGACAATCTTGAAATGAATGGGGTTCATGAAATAATCGCACTTTTGTGTGCCATTTTTTCAAGCTATTTTTAGCTATTTTATTAGTTCCTCCTAAACGATTTAGCTAGAATTTTTCATACACGTTCAGTTCTGTTAACAATACAATTATATGATTGACATGACCTGATGCTGCACCTAGAATCATCTCCACACATAGGAACTCTTCAACGGTTTATAGCTTGTACACGAAACTTTGCATTGTACCTACGTATTTTTAGATGATTAAACATGATAATCACCATGACCTGATTTGCAGCTAGAATCGTCTCCACATGTAAGAACTCTTCGACGGTTAGTAGCTCGTGCACGAAACTTTGCGCCGCATACCTACGTTTATTTAGCTGATTAAACATGACAGTCACTGACCAGATGCTGCAGCTTGAATCGTCTTTACATGTAAGAATTTTCCAATGGTCAATAGATCGTCCAAAAAAACTTTGCATATACATACGTCATGGTGAATCATCTAAATAAACATAGGAATATGCAAGGTTTTGTGTACGAGCTATTGACCGTTGAGGAGTTCTCAGGTGAGAAGACGATCCTGGCGGTATCGTGGGTTCATGATGGATATCATGTTTAATTAGTAAACATATACTGTGTTTATTGTATTTGCCAAAAACCATTGAAGAGATCCTACGGATGGAGACGATTCTTAGTTTTACATCGGGTCATATGGTGAATATCACGTTTTATTATCAAAATATGCGTAAGCATAATTATGCAAGGCTTCTGTAAGTTACTGATCATTAAGGAGTTTTCTGTGAGAAGAAGATCCTGGTTGCATCATTAGTTTATGATCAATATTAAAGTATTATAAATAAACCGTTTATTTCCCGTGGTACTATTATAGAACTTTAATTATTTTGATCGTAAAAGTATGAAAAAATTAACATCGGCAAAAACAAGTGAATATCGGCAAAAACAAGTGAACACCGAAAAAACTAGTGAACGCCAAAAAAAAAGTGAACGCCGAAAAAACAAGTGCATATCGGCAAAAACAAGTAAACGCCGAAAAAACCAAGTGAACGCCGAAAAAACCAAGTGAACGCCGAAAAACCAACTGAACGCCGAAAAATAAGTGAACGCCGAGAATATAAGTGAACTAGGGCAAAAACAAGTGAATATCGGCAGAAACAAGTTAACGCCGAAAAAAAAATGGACGCCGAAAAATCTTGTAATTTTCTTAAATACTCGTAAACCCGTAAAATTGCCCTAATTCACTTGTTTTTTCGGCGCTCACTTATTTTTCGAAGTTCACCTGGTTTTTCGGCGTTCACTTGTTTTTGCAGATGTCCACTTATTTTTGCCGATATTTACTTGTTTTTGCCCATGTTCACTTAATTTTTCGGTGTTCACTTGTTTTTTCGGCGTTTACTTGTGTTTTCGGCGTTCACTTGTTTTTTCGGCGTTTACTTGTTTTTTCGGCGTTCACTTGTTTTTTCGGCATTCACTTGGTTTGTCGGCATTCCCTTTTTTTTCGGCGTTCACTTGTTTTTTCGGCGTTTACTTGTTTTTTCGGCGTTCACTTGTTTTTTCGGCTTTCACTTGTTTTTTCGGCATTCGCTTGGTTTTTCGGCGTTTACTTGTTTTTGCCAATATGCACTTGTTTTAGCCTATGTTCATTTATTTTTTCTGCGTTCACTCCTTTTTCGGCGTTTACTTGGTTTTCGGCGTTCATTTGTCTTTTTGGGGGTTCAATTGTTTTTACCAATATTCAGTTGTTTTTGCCCATGTTCACTTATTTATTCAGCGTTCACTTGTGTTTTCGGCGTGCACTTGTTTTTTCGGCTTTCACTTGTTTTTTCGGCATTCACTTGGGCAGATGACCACATATTTTTACCGGTAATACACTGTTTTTTACCGATATTCACTCGTTTTTGCCGATGTTCACTTGTTTTTGGCGTTATTCACTTGTTTTTGCCAATGTTCATTATTTCAGATTTTAAATGTTCAAAATAATTAAAGTTCTGTAGCAGCGCAGGCAATAAACGAATTAAACTTAAGTATTTGCCTACAGAGTTTCGTAAATGTGCTAATAAGCGTTAAAGAAATCCTGCGTGTGAAGACAATTCTTGGTGTAGCATCAGGTCATATGGTGAATATCATGTTTAAACCTAGGTATACGCAAAGTTTCGTGTACGAGCTACTGACCGTTGAGGAGTTCCCTCGTGAGGAGACACACATTGGTTTTTGTAGTTTGAAATAAGCTTGCTTATTTTCTTACATTACTGTTATCCTATTAGTAATATATTTTTGTACAAATATGTACATAATAACAGATTTTTTATGAAAAATAATCATAAAAGTACCCAAACGTTTTGTCCTGTAAAAAAAAATCTCCATTGATTTCGCTCTTAAAACAGGTGGCTTGCCTTTCTATGGCTCCTAACAAACATGTTGACATATAGCCCGTGACTGTTGGGGGGTGGGGACGGGGTCCATACAAAATCCCCCATGGTCCTTTGTCCTGTATAAGTCTATCATGTTCGTATGTAATAAAGCTGCGTATTAAAATATATAACGAATTATCACAAAAGTTATTTCAATATACGCACATAATTTACGAAAAGTTAAGAACAAGTCAAAGAACTCGAGACCTCTGATTTGTCAGTCGACGGTCATACCACTAGGCTATCAGTGTACGGTCTGCTAAAAAATATACATATGTATTTGATATACAGACAATAATGCCTACTGACTGTGTCATTGGTTTTTCTCTGGGTTGGTTCCGGCTTACCCCTTGGAAAAAATCCCCAACTGCGTATTATTAATGAATAGGTAATACGCCGTGACTCGGAAAGCACGTAAAGCCGATGGTCCTGCGCCTGGTATCTCTCTGCTCGTGTCGGCCGTCCAGTCGGACTATGAGAGTAAGGAAATAAAGAGTGCACTTGTGTTTGCGCAGACACTTGTGAGCTGCTTATAATATCTATTCTGACAGTTGACTAGTTCCCTCTCATATCTGACCGAATTTCGAAATTTGATCAGAAGGACATTATGCTTGTTCTCAAAGCGATCATTACCTGCCTCCCTTCAACTCCCACAATAGTGATGATACCTAATACAAACAAAAGCTATACAGAGCAAACACACACACACACAAGGTATGTATGTCAAGTATTCGTACGCAGGACATTTCAATCAATGAAATCGCACTAACGTCCGATCAAACGTGCGGTGACCACAGCCCGAAGGTTTGAGAGACTTTTCAACTAATTGGCCACTTTTATATTTTTCTGGCTAGCTCAAGTATTCCTTCTAGCCTTATGGGTGCCTAGTCTTATGGGATCGGCTTCTAATCTAGCCCGATGCAGTTAAATATCTATCTACTGCTTTTCTGACCCCCCAAATACTACTTAGGTTCAATATTCTAAAGGTCCCTCACAATATTGTATCGTATTGATATTTCATTGACAGGATTTTGTGAGCAAGGAGGCTAGGTATTGACTCTCTCTAAGATGTTCACTACTGCTGAGATTGACTGCTTAAAGTACTCCAAGGTATGGAACAATTGATATAATTTATTTAAAATTAAAATGTAGAGAAAAAGTCCACTCATTTTTTTGTCTCTCCTTCATGCAGTAAGGAAGCAATGAATCAAAGTAGTTGTTTTGCTAAGACATGGTATATGAATTGGCTATTACTTATTATTTTATAGGAAAAAAGCGAGTAGTGATCAATACGAGACACGTGTTGCCGTGCTGACGGTCGAACTAAGACTGAGTCCCCTCTTTCAATCCACACCTTGTCTTGTGACGTATGCGTCCGAGATTAATTATAAGTGTACCCTCATTCACGACAAAAACCTATCTACGTGCACGAAACTTCTAATTAAAACATTAAAGACGAAGTTACATTATGAAATTAGGCACTAGTTTTATAAACAGTTTCACGTGTAAATGTCAAGTTATACAATGCATGCATTGATTTCATGACACTAAAAAAGTTTAATTATTTAATATAAATAATTATATTTAATAAGCTATCATGTGCTTATAACATGTAAAAAAAAAATTCACAAAAAAAAAACTAAAAAAGTTTTCGAAAAAATTGCTCAACTATACGCAATTTTTTGAAAAACGAATTTCATGCATTTACTGTGTAATCGCGACTTAAAACTAGTGTCGCGAAAGTAGAAGCTAAAAAGCTTTGATGTTGACGGAGGCATAATCGCTGTTGATTTCACGACACTATTATTTTAACAAAACTAGTTTTACAAGTATTGTAACAAGTTTCATGAAATTAATTTCATCATGCAAGACACTAATTTCATAATGACTGTAATTTCGACTGACTTCCAAAAACAACAAATTAGAGTTCCAGGAACCTACTCAAAGGGTACAACTATAATGAGAAGTTATTAAAGGGGATAGGTCCCTAGATGAGGAGTTTGTCCTTCAAAGCGGGCTGGAGCGGTGTCAGTACATTATAGTGATTCACATATGCAAATTGTTCATCAGATATTCAGTGTTTGGACATTCGTTATGCGCGTCCTACGTACGGCTTGTGTTACGCGCACGCTGCGTGACTGTATGGTGGAATTTATAAGAGGTAGCGATATGCTAGGTGAGATCAAAATTTTATAAATCAATGCCAACACTATGTGCTTTGATGTGACCAGTTGTTGGAATTAGAATTCACCAAACGGTTGAAATTTTCATAAGGCTCCAATAAATCTGCCTTTCCGCCAATTTGCACTACATTGTTTTCATATAACTAACTGATAACTTATCTGAAAACAGCATAGTCTCTTAAGAAGCTTGTTGCACTATAGCAGTACCGCATAGGCTGACTTAGGTATATTGCTCAATCCTGCACCTAAAATTTGCGCATCTCTTTTTGTAAATTATGCGCGTATTATAAATTAATTATCACTTGCTCCGTGTCTCAGAAAGCACTAGTTGATCTGATACTAGCGTCGATTGTCGTCCTATCGGACTATGAGAATGAGGGAATAGAGATTGTACCATTGTAGCACCTGTGTTTGCACACACATTTGTGCACTATAATAGTCCTGCGTAGTTGGCTAATCTCCGTTAAGATTGGCCGCTGTAACCGAAATTTGGTCAGGAGGACATGATGATGCACCATTGCAACCTTCTTTTGGACAGGCTTAGCACCTTTTTTTGCTTTTGGCGTTATGATCACATGATCAGGTCTGGCTTAATCAAAAAAGTCTCTAATAGCAATGTTTGACCCGCTACCTCTTCCACTTAAGGCACTTCCAGACCGGAGCACTCAAAACGGAATGTTTTATGTTCTGCGTCCAAATCACACACGAGTCTGATTGACAGATTTTATTTAGAATGCAGTCCGATGTCAAGTTGCATTCAATTTTTATATGCAGAAAAATGTCGATTTCAATACAGAGGACTTTATTGTAGAATATAAAACTAGGTGTAGTATTTTGTTAGCTTCAAAAGGAAATAAAAAGCTTAAAATAACTTTATGACGTTTGTAGTCGATTACAAATCAAGTTCTTATTTAGTGAGAAGGTTAAAAAGGCTAGAATTTGTCTTGGAACCGACTCCAAAACGTCTTAAAGTTACTTTAAGTTTTTAAGTTCCTTTTGAAGTCGGTTTTGTTTTTTTTATAAAAAATGTTTTTTCACGATTTTTAATTTACTTGGTACTACAATTCTGCTATTATCCTACGAGGAGTTCCGTTCCATATCTTCTAAATCCCTAATCAAATCATGACAATATTTCTATGGGACTAACTAAGGAATATATTCTTTCAAAAACAAAAAAGAATTTTCAAAATCGGTCCCCAATTGACTAAGAAATCGGTGAACATACAAAAAAATACATACTTTACTTTACTTTTCCTTTTTGAAGTCGGTTAAAAATGATGGGCCTTAATGTTTGAACAGTTTTAATTAAAACGCATGCAATTGTGCATTAGGAATGTACAGTTGCATGCAGATTTTCTATAGCATCCAGCTTACCATCTTTAGCCACACCCGTTCCGTGTAAGAAGGAACATGTCCCAAGTGGATTGTTCCCGGAGTTATGGCTTTATCTCGAATAATATAGTCATCTTGAATAATATAAGATGCGTGAATGTTGTTACTCAGATCCTTTGGAAGATTCTAAACAGAATCGCAAAATCACTTCCAGTACCAGATCCGGTGTAATATTGACCTAATATAAAATAAGTATTTTATACAATACAACTGTAACTTAAAAAATAACGAATTTTCCATACAAACTTTCACCCCCTTTTTTATCCACTCAAGGATAGATTTGAAAAAAAAAATCTATGCTCGTCTTTCATTCATCAACCGAAAAGCTGAATACCAAGTTTCATACGTTTAACTTTAAAAATGACGGACTTTCATAAAAACCCTTTTCCCCACTTAGGGGAGGATTTCCAAAAATCCTTCCTTAGTGCACCCCTAGGGTACTTGAAAAATATATAAAATATTTCAAGTTTCTAGGTCCACCGGTTTAGGCTGTGCGTTGTCTGTCAGTCAGTCAGTCACGGTACTGTTTTATAAGTATAGATAGTACGTATAAGTATAGTACATATAAATAAACAAAACGTGCTAGGCTAGCCACCTCATATCCACATATCTATGTACTTCTGCATGAGCTTCAGAAAGCATGTTAAGCTGTTGACCCCAGCTATCATGAAAATCTTTGACACGCTCAGAAAATCGTGACAATTGATTTAACTTTAGAATATAGTATCCCTTAGGGTTGCGAGAGTCAGTAAAGCAGATATAGGTTGCTTCGTAGATAACTGATATTCAGCTGCCTCTGGTTAGATTAGAGCCGACCACAACAAAGTTTGGAAATAATAAGGCCAAGAGGACTTTGTACGCTACCTCGATGCCTTTTCTACACTACCCTACGTTAAAATATTTGCTAAAATATGGTAATTTTTTTAAAACATTAGAAAACATGACGTCATCTGTTCAAAGTGCCGCCTCTGGATAGAAAAAAAAAAATTAAAATAAAATATCAATTTTTTAAAGTCTATGTTTTTTTACATGTATGTACACATATTTTCCTTATTAAATTAAATTATCTACTGAAGATAATTGAGAAATTGTAGCGAGCAAGACTCGGTACCTAGCTTAGTTGTTAAAGCTATGACACGACACGTCAGAGATCACGGGTTCAAGTCCCGCCCGAGTCAGTTGTTTTTGCGAATTTCTTATTGATAAATAATTTCATAAAACATTTAGGCAATATTTAAAAGAAATTATAGTTAAAATTCTTAATGATAAACCTGCTCGAAACATGCTCTACTAGAAGCATTGTAAGCCAATCGTTCTACTAGTTTGAATTCCTAGTACCTATGTTGAATGGAATATAATAACGTTCATAATACATAGGTGGTTCCCGTTCCAGAATAATCTACTAATTATACCAGACATTAAAAGTAATAACTTCAGATACCAACCCGTACCGTATGGTATAAAGGTGGAATTACACTAACCGTAAATACATCAGTAGAGAGTGTATTTATTACGACGAACATTACACTTGGCCCGCGCGACTAATGTACCTTCTAATACAAGGAGAAATTACGATTGGAACTCACTTGATTGTCGAAAGCAGATACTTTAGCCATAGGTACACGCTGCCGGCGGGGTGTACAGCCGACTTCTATCAAGCCTGGAGAAATTTAAGTTGTTTTAGTGGGGGTGATCTTAAGCTATTGCTGTTGGCGTGGGAATAGCAGGCTTATTTTTGCAGGAGCTCCTGCGCAGGTAAACCTGACGTTAAAAGGCCAGAACGCGTATAAATTTGCGGCCGACATGAGGACTGAACGGAATCGATTGTTTGAAGCGGCTATGGTAGACTGGTAGGTTGATGACCGAGTGTGGTACTGGGAGAGCGTAGGGCGCCTATCATAAAAGCCAAAAGATGTGCCTGAGTTGATTAAAGCGTTATGTAAGCCAAGAAAAGCGTATGATGTGGATGTGGAAGCTAAACATAGATGTCATCTACTTACTGATAGATAATATATAATTTTCTTGACGCTAGCACGTTTAAAACTCACTTAAGACTCCCTTGATGAATAAACGCGAGTATTCCATGATGTACCATAGTAATCTCTCACCGTGGTCAAATGTACAGGCAACAAAACTATTCAGGAGAAGAGTTGGTCGTTTCACTTAAACGCCTTCATATATTCTTGCTGTCCTTTGTGGACGGTTTGCTCTAGAAATGGGTGATTACAACCAATTGCTGAATAATAAGTAAGTACACGACTTAGTGTGAGAAGCCATTATAAAACGGAATTTACATCGAAACGGAGTATAATAACTACTACTATTACAAGTTTTAATAAGATGCCAGAGTTCATTTCTGTAAAAAAATAAACAATTACGAATCCCAAATGAAAACTAATAATGTCCTCCTGACCGATTTCGGTTACAACGGCCAATTTAGTCTAGCTAATCTCTGCAAGAGATATTAAAGATACGAAGGAGATATTATAGTGCACAAGGATGTGCGCAAACAGGTGAACTTTCAGAACTACTATGTGTCGGATTGCCGTCTCATTGGACTATTCGAATGGGACGGCAATCCGACACGACCGGAGAGAGTTCAAGTCAACCGACGCCGACGGCTTTACTTGCTTTCCGAGGCACTGGTCATACCATTAGGCTATCACGATTAAGAAATATAGAGACGGAACATAATGTATCCTAATTTTGATACATATAAAGGCTAAATTTCGATTGCACCTGAACTTCCACATGTTTATGAAAAGTCAAGGAGCCATATTAATTTCCAAGTTAGATTTGAATTTTAAAGCTATTCCTCACGTGTCTCTGTGTCGCTGCCGTCACCTGCGTGTTGCTTCACTGACTCCAACACCTCGCCCAGGTGTTGAAAACAAGTTTGAGTGCTATTTCCTATTTTCTGAGAACATTTTGGAGAATAGAGCGTCGGAAGTAAGAATGTTTGCGTGCTGCTTTAATTTTAAAGACAGGCTAAATGGTGTCTATTTTTGTTAAACACGGTGTTGCAGCTGTTGCTAATAAACCTTTACGATTTAAATTCATCATCATTCAATCATCCTAAATCCTAACTTCCTATCTATTATCATCATCATCATCATCATCAGCCTGTCCACTACTTGAACATAAGCCTCTCCCAAGGCGTGCCACTTTTGTGCGCTCATTAGAGGTATAACTATAGTATACAATCTGAATTCGAACGAGTTCTAACCTGAGACCTCTGACATGCCAGTCAACAGTCATACCACTAGATTATCACTGCTTAACCCTTAAATAGTCATACGAATAAAATTTTAATCTATCCGGATCGGAAAATACCAAAAGCTAATTTTACGCGGACGGGCAAAGTCAGGGAGAACAACTAGTATCGCTATACCAAGAGAAGCTTGCGTTTTTACCCACGAACATACCTTGTGGGGCCATAAAAACATAGTTTATCCTCATCCACGTTCGCAAGCATTCATTCTACGTACAGCACGGTTTCTTCGCAAAGCGAATTTTCCGTAACATTAAGCTGACCCCGCGCTTGTTTTATGGCCCACAACTAAAGTATAGCAATACACAAAAATAAATAACGCCAATTGTATATTTATGTTGAGAATTTTTCCAAGTGGTATTGTAGTGGTGAATTGGTTAGTTAGGTCGTCTGTTGAGCTTCGCGGGTTTGAATCTTAGTTCGAGAAAATTTTTAATGGGTGTATTCATCTACCTATAAATAATATTCTGTATCATCACAAATTCTAGAGCTGATAAAACGCTGCAAGGGGCAAAATATGTTTTCTCACAACCGTAGGTTCAGTTCCAGATATACAATTTCACAATGCACAAACATGCAGACCGAAATATTATCTGTAGATCACACAAGTTAGCGACTAGTCGTATTTCATATGCTATAGTCGTATGTCATAGTCGTATAACATAGTCGTAATTCTGATAAAATTACGAGTTGTTAGATTTAAGGGCAGCCAGCCCTTTATGGAGAAGAATCAGGCAAGAAACTCTATGATTACTCTTTTAAATAGATGGCTTATAATATTTTTGGTTACTTTGTACTGAGGACTTATATGAGATCAATGTGAGTCAACTAAACATGGAGAGGGCTAAAATAATAAAGTTCTCCTGACTAAATTCTGGTGGTGACAGCGGCCAATCTCAACGGAGATTTGAAGCCAATACAATACATTTGTGTGCGCAAACACAGGTGGAATCTCTATTCCCTCACTCACATGGTCTGATGGCACAGAAATCCAAAACAATCGTAGAAAGCTAAGCTACGTACTCTCCGAGACACGGAGCAAGTGATAATTTATAATACGCACATAACTCACGCAAAATCAGAAATGTAACCGGGTTTGAACCTGAGACCTCTGAATTGCCAGTCAACGGTCGTACCTAATAGGCTATTACTGATATTGTGATAAAATTACTATAACGGCTAGTTATATCTATTAGAATAACGGTTTAATCTAAAGTCGTATCCAACAGTCGTAATAAAATTTTCTTTAATGTCTTCAACGTCTAGACGTAGAGCGTTTAAAGTGAAATAATAAATACTTAGAAAATGTTGTTCGTATGCAAATGTACTGTTTCATCACATCTCAAGTTTTAACTTTGAGAGAAATAGAATTATAAAATTAGTTAAATAATATGTCGGTGGGACGATGACAGTTGTAGACTGAGACACTTTTTGTGTCTATAAACAACTATAACTAATATTTTTGTGAATTTTTTTACATGTTATAGCACATGATAGCTTATTAAATAGGTATAATTATTTAATAAGAAAATTTGAAAAAAACTACTGATACGGATGGGATTCGAACCCACGATCTTCGACGTACCGTGTCGACTCTCTAACCGCTGATATACGGTACGGTAACCGCGGATATGGGATACGGTGGCTCAATGGGGGTCCATTGGAAAAATGTGTGAATTTATGTAGGTATGTATCGTGAGTGAGCTAGCGTGGTGATTAATGCTCAATCCTTCTCTGTATAAGAAGAGGCCTTAGCCCTGCAATGGGACAGTTATAAGGTGATTTATTTAAGAATTATGTATGTATCATTGTTCTCTTCATTAAATCTAATATTGCAGGTGTGAAATAAAACACTTACCTTCAAGATACACAAAAGTCCAGGTTTCACAAGATTTCAAACCACTACAAAGCTGCTCACGTAGTCTAATGTTGGGCCACTCGCCTTGTGTTGCGCCGTGTGCAGCGGGCTTAATAACGTGACGCAAGAAATATGGGCGCACAGCGCACGTTTAGAAAGTTTGCTACTCACACGAAGAGCTTGCTTATTTGTACAGACTTCAGAATGGGGTAGATGTCTACTATATAAAAAGTATAGGTAAGTAAATGAAAATATTTAATAAGAAACACGCAAAAACAACTGATTTGGGCGGGACTTGAACCCACAATCATTGATGTGCCGTGCCATCGCTTTACCAATTAAGCCACCGAGCCCTACCAGTTTCAGCTGAAATTTAAACGGAACATGAAACTTTACCGGAGTACTTTACACACTGCCGATCAAAACTTAACGATATAACGATATGGTCAATTTTTATTTTCTTACAATTTTGGAAAAAAATATAACTTTGGATTTCATTTTGGAATCAGTGCCAAGGTGTATATTTTTTTACTCTAATACGAGATGGGTTTATGAGCAAAATCTGTTAAATATTTCCCGAGCGATTTTTATCCAAGACATAGTGTTTTTAACATTTAAACGTGTTTGACCACAAAAACCCACCCAAAGGTAATTATTGCTGTTAACGTTTTTTTTAGTTTCGGACAGCTCTAACTGTACATAAGGCTATGGCGTACATAAATGAGCCACCACTCTCGTATAGTCTCGACTTCGTCCTCGTAAAATTCTAGAACAACAGATCCTTGTAAGTTCACCATTTTGAACATTAAGGTTTTATTCACAAAATTGGAAATCCTGTCCTAGGGGCGCAACATGTCCTGTTTTCATCATATGATTTAAATAATTAAATAAACCAGCCTGTTACTGTCCCACTGCAGGGCAAAAGCCTCATCTCATACAGAGAAGGATCGAGCATTAATCACCACGCTAGCTCACTGCATGCATGACGCTTTTAGACTATTAAGTCCAGGTTTCCTCACGATGTTTTCCTTCATCGTTAGTCATTAGTGTCTTAAATTAACTAAAAAAGTACGTGTGAGTTTGTAAAAGTCACATTGGTATCTACATGCCAGGTCAGAACCCACAAATGAGATTTTATTGGCAAAAATGGGCAAAAATGATTGTCAAAAATGCGGTATAATATTTGATAACATCTAATTATACTCTAAATCATCTGCACCTAATCATGCTTCTCATCAAATTAGGGGTATAGTATATCATCGATTCTGACAGCCAAAAAATGTCTGTGTTCAGCTCCGCTCAGCAGAATGCTGATTTTCAGCTGTATCCCACAAAGTATATTAACCCACGTTTCGCCTACAAGGTGCAAGCTTATTGCCTATTAGGCTTTTGGGCCCAACTCTAAAAACCCAATAACACTTTTACCCGCAATCGAATCTAACCCAGGTTGTCAGATTATAATTGATTGACTACCCAGGACTAAATAAATAAATACCGCGCTTCCAACCTGGAGACCAAACATCTAACTACATTTTTTCCTAAAAATATTCTACTCAAAATAGTACTTTGAAACAAAGTATCGGAGTTTTTTCAACCCCCTGTAGGGGGCTTTCATTAGCAATTAATTAAGGGTGGCCGCGCGCGAGCGATCTGTTCATTAATTCAAACCAGCGTCTGCGGCCAGTCTTTACAATGATTTTGGGAAACACTGTCACTGGGATGGCATTGTTTTTATAGAACAATTTAATGTTTAAATAATATTGTGTTTTAAAGGACATTGTATGAAAAAAAAAACTTTTTTTTTTCAAACCAATGTCATTATATTGGTCAATTTACGTGTAACTGTGAATAAAAGAGGTAGCAGTCTAGCATAGTTAAGTGATTCATTAAAAGTAAAAAGGTTAAGTATGAGATCTCTAGGCTCGATTTTCTAACTTTTCTTAAAGTATGTGTGCAATTTAATTATTATCTGCACCGTGCCTCGAATAAGCAGTGATAGCCTACAGGTATGACCGTTTGACTGCCAAGTCAAAGGTCTGTAATTTTTTTCAACGGTGTGTAAAGCCATGGTTAGAGGCCTACGGGTGGTTTAAACTTTGATACTGTGTTTGCGCACACACATGTGCACTATAATATCTCCTGTGTAGTTGGCTAATCCACGTTGAGATTGGCCACTGTGACCAAAATTTGGTCAGAAGGACATTAATATTATTAAAGGACCTCTTCTTTTTTTGTGCATCTAATAAAATTTTAAAAGAAAATCACGTAAAAAATAAAAAGTATTTGCAGTGTTGTAAAATAAGCTATGAAATATGAGCTAGTAAAACTCAGTCTTAAATTCAACCTGACATCCTTACGACTTTAAATCTCAGGAACTGGTGTGAACAGGTTAGAGCCGGTAAAAACCGCTTAAACCCAGTGTCCGCTGCCCCTATAAGATAAAACGGAGCTCTCACTTAATCTTAAGATTTCATGACTTGTTCAGGCTTCCACCAAGACTTGTTCAAGGCAGGCATTAAAACTGACTTTAAACCAGACTTTAAACCGTGGATTTACGTAAATACCTTACAGTAGATCTTGGAAACAATGGAGATGTGTTTTTAATGAAAGTGGAAATAACTGAGTATTTACTATATTTACGAGTACTATAATGTTCTTTCAAAATAACTTTGCGTCTGTGAAGTACGACTTTCCGCTGTGTATGACATATTGACGTAGCAAATTTGATTCGCGGGTTCGATTCCCGGGACAAATATTTGTGTCAGTGCAGTGAAAGGCCGGTATAGGCTATTTCAAAGGCGGCGCGTGCTGTACAACCACAATGTACATACATGTATATGACACATTAAAAACAAAACATTTAGAAATATAAAATTTGAATTTTGAAAACTAATTATTTGCTAAGATTTTTTAAGTCGTGATTTTATATTAAGTTTTTAAGCTAATAACTGCATAAATAAAAAATAAATAAATAATTTATAATTTTATATATTACTATAATTTAAAATTAATAATCATTTTATAATATAGCATAAGTTGATAAAAAATGCTATGCTTTACCGCGGCAGTCCCCGAGTGCCACACGTTTTTTTTTTATTTTTTGATAAGAGAACTCTTTTGCGTGAAAATAAATTATTTTTCTTTACTGAAGGTAAATTCTATAAAATTGTCAAAGGAAGCTTTGAAGGGGTGTGGGAATAATCCCCATTAGAAATGGCGGAGATGCTGTTTTATGAGTAATTGACTTTTTATTACAGATTATGGGGTCTCTATGGTGATATGGAAGTGTGAAATGTGCGGCATCAACACATTATTTGCAATTGATGGTATATTTCATGAAAGGAGAAATTAAGCGTTATTTTTCGGTTATGGAAGCTGAATATTTTTTTAAATTGCCTATACCTAATACCTATACAGAGTGGAGAGGACAATGCGACATTACTTTAAAGGGGTAATTGTGTTCATCATAATGAACCACTTCTAATATGGGACGAACGCTGACATCACGAAATATAAATCAGCTGTTCCATACAAAAAAGACAAAATAAATAACATGATGTATGGAACAGCTGATTTGTATTTCGTGAATTCAGCGTTCGTCCCACACTAGAAGTTGTTCATTATGGAGAACACAATTACCCCTTTAAATTAATGTCGCATTATCCTCTCCACTCTGTATATAAAACTGTAATTGATTGACTGACTGACTATCAGACAACATACAGCCTACACTGCTAGACCTAGAAACTTCAAATTTGGAATAAATATTCATTGAATACTTATCTTAATAATCAAAGAAGTCACACCATGTGCTTTTGTGGTACGGAACTTTAAAAAGAAGATTTATTTGCTTTGAAAGTTAAGTTCAGGTTTGAAAAAGGAATACCTCGCCAGTGACGTTTCTTGAATTTGAGTTGGACTAAATAAGAGGTTGGTCTTACTAAAGCGATTTATTGAAGTGAGTTATGAGTTTCATAGAGTCGTACTCTTGGATAAGTGTTGTGTTGTAACATTGGATAAACCATTATTTCATTTTTCTCTGATGTGTTTCTTATCATTTTCTTTTTTTTATTTTGTTGAAAAACTTAGAATGCTACTGTGTTTTATGTAAGCACAACCAGGTTCTGTACTAGGTGTTGTGTCTGTAGTAGGTGCTGGACTAGAAGTAAACCATCCGAAAATCAATGAAAACCATCCAATAAAATAATAATAACACTTATTTAAACGATTAGCGAGCGAATTAAACTATAGCCAGAAGCATCAAATAATAATAAATAAAAAACATCTTTATTTATCAGGAATACACTCATAGATTGTATAATGAATTAAAATAAATAAAATTGAAATTAATAAAAACTATATAAAAATAATAAATTAACCTGTAACTGTCCCACTGCAGGGCAAAGCCCTTTTCTCATACAGAGAAGGATCAAGCATTAAATTATTAAAATCGCAATTGAAATTAATTTATCATTATGTCACGTTTCTACTGCTTAAAATTATTACAAGTCGTACTAGTGAAACGCCCCAAAAATAGAGCTACTTCTGTATTCTCCCGCCGTTTTCAGCCGCAGTGGCTAATGGCAGTGGTCGTCATAGTATGTGTCTTATCTTCACGACTCGTCCCCGAGGGGTAAGCCAGGAGTGTGTGAAAACATTCCAACTAGTTTTACGGAGAGATAAAAATTCTTGCAAACGATATTTTTATTACTTTATGGCGTGACATTTCTACAGAATGTAGGTAAGAATTTTGAGTATGAACTTAGGTACATATTTTTAGGCTAATGTGTTTGCCTAAAAAGGAAAAATATTATGTAGTTCTTTAAGCTATTGCATACGATGCGCGCATTAAAGTTTAAAAAAATTGTAGAAACAAGAATTATAGGGTTGAAGCAACCAGCCATTCTAATAACTGAGTGATTCGTAATTCTAATTTAATTGACCATTAGGTCGTAGGATCTAATCCTGTTTGTAATCGAGCTTTCTTTACAAAAAGTTTAAACCATATTATAATAACTTATATACATACCTATGTATATAAACTTTTTATAATATGTTTGTTTCTTTTGTGTATGGTTTAAACTTTTTATAACCTAATTTTAATATTCATAGGTATTTAAATTTGTTTTTTATTTATTTATTTTCGGATGGAAAACCAACAGCTATTCTATTATTTTAAAACAACTTGTAAATTTTTTCTTCTATCCAAAAACATAAATATTTCAAGCATTTATGTTTTCAAAACTCAAAAATAAATATAAGTACATAAAATATTAACGGTTATTATAGTGCAAAATAGTAAACTTAGTCCTAAAATGGCCGGTGGAAAATGATTTTTGCTAAAAGCCGCCTTCTAAAAGCTAACACACCATATTAGCTTGCGGTAACGCTCGACCGTTGTAAAAGTTAGTGACAGAAGTTCCACTTTATTCATTGAACTAGTTGTAGCTTGTGATGTCGTTCACATTTAATTGAATGATCCCGTTCCATCCTCGTAGCCTTATTATTCCCAAACTTTGATCTGGTTGAATTTAATCGATGAGATTAGATTAGATGTCAGAAATCAGTTTTCTACGGAGCGACTGCCTATCTGACCCCCGCAACCTAAGGATACGATATCCTAAATATCGACTGTTAAAGATCATCATGACAGATAGTGAGTGCCAATGACTTAATGTGATTTCTAAGACAGGTGATAATACTAACTACAATATAAAAATAAATAAATCAGCCTGTAACTGTCCCAATATAGGGCAAAGGCCTCTTCTCATACAGAGAAGGATTGAGCATTAATCACCACGCTAGCTCACTGCGGGTTGGCGATTTCAGACTGTTAAAGTCCAGGTTTCCTTACGATGTTTTCCTTCACCGTTAGTCAGTGGTGTCTTAGATTAACTAAGAAAGTACATATTATGACATTGAAAAAGTCACATTGGTACATGCCAGGTTCGAACCCACAACCACGCGCTTGCAAAGCGGGTCCGTAACCAATGCGCCACCACGACATTTTTTAACTACAATATAATAAAAAGTTTTTTTTTGCAGCGGACCGTAAATAAAATACCAAATACGGTCTACCAGAAGTACGGTCAAATCGGATTTCGTCTCTCATTTTTAATTCTGACCTTAAACTTCTGTCAGATTTTTGTTTAGTGATGTGTGCATTTATATTAAGCTTGAGCTTGCGTTATTATTTTTTAATTTTAGCTACCTCTTGTAAATGTAGGTCTTGCTGGATGTTTGTTTAGCTCAAATATTAACACGTCTACGGTGTAAGACTTCACTCAAACTTCACCTATACTAACTAAGACTACCCAGAGGTCCATCAAGGAACACCGTGTGGTTTTAAGTCCGTGTAAATTAGACATAGCCCCATCACTGCTTCTTAATGGTTAAGTACCCATAAAGAGATTTCCACACTTAAACAAAAGGTTATTTATCAACTACAAAAAAAAAACAACACAGTGTCACTACCACAGGGCTGAAAGCCTTTTTATCAGTCAACGGAAACATTAAAAACCTGCTAAAATTCAGTACTTACACATATGACCTAAAAACCGTACAAAAATGCACTTGAGTTGTGAAAGCGTAATGCAATGTGCATAATTGTAGTGTTGTGACACACGTCCACCGTCACCGTAACCCATTTGCACCATTCCATAAATCATAATAACACCACTGATGATGGGAACTTGGACAAATAGGGGAAACGGAAGGCTTCGGAAAGCACGTTAAGAAATGGCTACCTATCACATACTTCTGTTGAGGGCACATAAAAGACCTTACAGTCACTTCGATTCTACCGTTGTTAGAGGCAATAGACGTCCACCACTCCTGGTGATTTATTATATTTTATTTCGCAGTTACATTTCGTTTTCTTTATCGAATTTCAGTTCAGTAGCCTCTCCATGTATGCTTAGCTTAACGTTATCCTCGTTAAATTTTTCCTTCGGACAAAAAAAAAGTTATATTGGAGGGCAATAGAGCTAAGCCACACTTTTTGCGAAATGGAGTTAAGTGCATTAACGTGTTGTAGAAGACCCAAAGTTTATATTAGTTAATAAATCTAAAATACAATATCATGAATGTAAGCAGGATTTTTTTTAAATTTGCTAATAAATAGTATAGTTCCAACAAAAGTCTTACTCAACTTAGTCAACTTAATACCATTTCGCAATCAATGTGGCTTAGCTCCATTGCCCTCCAAGGCGAAAATTACGATAAAAAATTAGGTTCAAATACTTTGTGGCCGCAGGAACTGGCGACAGATTTTAAAATGGATGACAGCTATAGCATCGCTTTGTGTCGGTGAGTGACTATGCAATTTGGTGGTGCTCCACTTCCCCGTCATTCATTTGTGGATCTGTGTTATGAAGGTTTTTTGCCTAACGTTTGTTCTTTGAAGTCGGGAAATGGTAGGCTTCTAGTAACCGAGTGAGCTACCAATACAGGGTTATTTGTAAAACACCAGCATCCTTAAAAGGGGTAATTAAACTCATCATTATGAACAACTTTTACTATGGGACCAACCCTGAAATCGCAAAAAAAAATCAGCTGTTCCATACATTTTGTTGAGTTATATGAACATAAATGTATGGGACAGTTGATTTTTTTGTGGACTGTGTCTACTGTGACGTCGGTCTTGCTGTTTCAGGGCAGGGCTCTACTAAGTGATTATTTCAGTCCACATCATCAGGCATGAGACAAATGTGGCTGCGAACTTCTATTACACCTTTACGGCCTTTTGAGCTACCAATGCTACCATCCTTAACTGGTACAAATCCACTCTGCTTTCTTCAGCTCACAGCTAAAACTTGAAATACTGTTCCCGTGACGGCAACGTCTAAATTTTGATAATAAAAATAAACAACTTTAGTGATGAAAACAGCTTAAAAGGTCAGGCCTATAGGGAATAATCTTAAGGCAACGCGTGACGTCATCTATCCTTGTTAGTAAGGGACGCATATAGTCATGTTATCCTTAATATAAACAAGACATCTCCGGGGTAGACAAAGGCTTATAAATGATAAACCCTCTCCAGTCCATGTCTAGGTATATGTGAGAACACAAAGCCGAAAATCGACACGTGCATCATATAATAGCTCGGAGCCAAACTGAACGGGGCAGGCGACCTCAACATTTTTAACGTTCTATTGTTTTACTGAGATTGACAAGATTTAATTAATTCTTTCTTTCTCTATCATATGAATGATGTCAGAGTTTAAACCACCCAAAGGCCTATCACATGGCTTTACAAACCGTTAAAAGATCTCTCAAGTGTGCTGGATTCCTCACGTTTTTTTTTTTTAAACGCATAATAAATTTGAAAAGTCAGAGGTGTTTGCCTGGGTTTAGAACCTTACTTGGCAGGTTACCTTTTACTTGGCAGTCGAATAGTCGTACTAGGCTATGTGTTACTATTTTAATTAATTATTAATTGAAGCATATTATTTGTTTGCTTATTGTATAGCCCTGTATAATGTGCGTTTAATAATAAATACCTACTCATAATATTTGTGTCTATTTAGACTCAGAACTTTTTCCTAATTTCATATCACTTTGGAATATATTTCAAGGCGAAATATTTGCTTCATATTTCTTCTACAGAAATAAGTAAGATATCTCTATTTAAATAAACGTACAAGTTGTATATTGAGATGTGGAGATCGGTAGATATTATCGCCGCGGGCGACGGGATTGTAGTACGATAGCCAGACACGAATATTGAGTATATTACCTACCTATATATTATATACCTACAATATTCTATTTCGAATAGTATGTCTGATTTATTGTTCTTTGATAAAAAATCTAATACAGAAAGAAGAGAAAAAGAAACATTTGTTTGGCGCAAAGCGCACAGACACATTGATTTAAGGCCATATAATCTAATGAAAAATAATTTAATAACAAAAAAATATTATTAAAAATTTAGTTTGGCAAAAAAATAGTCTTCAAAAATTGGGGGCGCCACTGCCACTGGTGTTCTTCTCATACTACAAAATATAAAATGTTGCCATTTATTGAATTTTAAAATTTAATGTTGGAGATGCCAACAAACTGTATTAATATTATTTTATACAAAACAAATTTCTTATTTGTCTAAAACATAATTTAATCAATACACCAACCCAAAATCTACAAACCAAAATAACTTTGCATTTATCCTTTTAATTCAAAACAAAAGCTTAAACCATAAACCCGATGTTCTGCGCCCCACCCTGTCCTCTTACTTGACCATTCAAATTTATGTGTTGTCGCCACCATGGGCTTACAGCCGTGTTCCATGGTATCCTTCATTGATTAGCATAATATTAGTGGATGAATATTTATAGAAGAGTTAGAAAGTTAAGGCTAAAAGGGGAATCAAAATAATGTATAGATATAATAGAAAACATCAAAAATAGAATAGAAAACAAGAAAATATTTAATAGAATAGAAAAAAGCAGTGATGGCCTAGCGGTATGATCGTTGAATGGCCTCAGATTCGAACTCAATGCACCTCTGACTTCTTGGAAGTTACTCGTATGTGCGAATTATAAATTCATTATAACCTGTTCCGTGTCTCGGAAAGCATGTCGGATTTCCGTCCCATGAATAAGACTAGCCTCGTTACCAGCCCACGTGTTTCCCTCCACTTATGATCCTGGGTCTTTTAAGCGGGGCGTGAAAAAGCTTTTCTCAAGGTCGTCAAGGTGAGGGCAATCATGCCACATTGATATGCTGGCTGCTGGGATGATGGCCATCACTATGGGACTCCACTGACTGCTTTCCATCAGGCAGCATGGAGTCAATTTGTGCGGCAGTAATAAAAAAAATGAGAATGAGGGAATAGAGTGTGTTTTTACGCACACACTTGTACACTTTCCTTGGGTTCAAACCTGAAATCTCTGACTTACTAGTCAACGGTCATACTACTAGGCTATTACGACTCAAATATATTTTTTAAATACTTAACTACACAAATATAAGACCAAAAATGCAAATAAAATTTAAGGTACTGTAACTAGGGCTGCCTCTCTTCCCAAGGCATAGAACTTTTAATTAGCTCCACAACTCTGTATTATTCAGGGCCGTCTCTGAAACAAAAAATGGGGTAAAGTTAGAATTTTCATATCGATATAATTAAAGTGTCGGTAAGTTTATAAAAGAGTTTGAATTAGTTTTCTTTTGTTGATTTAAAAAAAAAACTTACTGGTATGAGTGTAGTATTTATACTAAAAAGTACCTAATAATCAAATTTGGAGAATTTAATCTAACCTTAAGGTCTTGCGCATACATAAAGACTTTCATACAGGATTTTTTTCATTATTATTTTTTATTAGCCTTTGTTCAACAGTGGACGACTTCCGGCTGATGATGATGATGAAAAAGGAGCAAAGGAACTGGTGGGTTATTTAATGGTAAGTGATCAAGCTATCCATAGGCACTACACCAACGCGTTGCTGGTCTTTGAGATAAGAATAGGCTCCTTTCTTGAAGGTCTCTAAATCGTATCGGTCTCGAAAAACCACCGCCAAAAGTTGGTTCCTTAAGGTTTAGTTAATAGGGTTGATATTTTGTCAACTCCAACAAAATATTCTAAAACTGCGCAGTTCATGGCTACGCGCAACGCTACAATTCTGTAGGCGGCTACGATGCAGCTACGGTGTAGCTATGGTGCTACGAGTTTTACTACGACTTACGTCTACGACAGGGTAGAAATGATATGGAAGACCGGACCGATGCACGCAGCATAGTTATGAGAATTGATTTATTACTACATAGTATAAAACAAAGTCGCTTCTCGCGTCTGTCTGTCCCTATGTATGCTTAGATCTTTAAAACTACGCAACGGATTTTGATGCGGTTCTTTTTAAATATATGGAGTGATTCAAGAGGAAGGTTTATATGTATAATACATCCATATTAGCGTAACCTTGCGAAGCCGGGGCGGGTCGCTAGTAATAATAATAATAAGAATCTCCTCCTGACCGAATTTTCGGTCACAGTGGCCAATCTCAACAGAGATTAGTCATCGACGCAGTAGATATTATAATGCACAAGTATGCGCAAACACAGGTGCACTCTCTATTCCCTCACTCTCATAGTCCGATAAGACCACAATCCGACATGACAGGAGAGAGATCAGGCGCAGGGCCATTATATTTACGTGCTTTCCGAGGCACGGAGTAAGAGTAATTTAAAATACGCAAATAACTAACGAAAAGACAGAGGCGCGCCTTGGTTCAAATCTAAGACCTCTGACTTGGTAGTCAACGTTCATACCCCGAGGAATGCACATAACACTATATAGACTTTTATTTGTTGACTGGTCATAGCTGCATATAACATAACAATGAAAATTCACATGAGTATAGAGTTAACATAAACTAAAAACAGAGTCTTAAGCCTAAAAGCTAATGCATCCATTAAAAGGAAGTAAATGGTAAACCCCAAAAAACGTTTCAAAATCTCCTTTGGAGTTAAAAGTTTTGTTAAAATAGCTCTTATTGTTAAGTAAACAAGTTATTTTTTAGAATGCTGTGGATTTAGTGCTACTATAATAGTTTTAATGGATTAAGGAATTAAATTTTTTGGTTAAAAGTAATTAACAATAATTTATGACATGTGGTACGAAACGTGAGCACAAATTTTAACTTGAATTGTTTTCAGCTAATTATTTTCGCTTGTCGCTGTACAGTCAACAGCAAAAGTAGATGATCAAAATCAGAAATTCAATGCTAATGAACGGAGTTCGCGTCAGAACTGTGTGGCGTCGAAGTGATTAAAAGTATGTGATTGTAAATTATACTAAACATTGACTACTAGTACAGCTGCCATATATTTCGCGAACTCCGTTCTTAGTATTGAATTTCTGATTTTGATCATCTACTTTTGCTGTTGACTGTACATGGGCATAAAAAAAAAAAAATTGGCTAAATTGCCCCCACTTTTTGCTGCCTTATGCTCAAGAGTCGTACCAGTAATTATAACTTACATCAGTAAGAAGAGAAAAAAGTAAAAAAAAATAATCTCTGACTGAAAAACAGCCTCATAACTTTTTTAAATGACGACTTAGACGGAGCTTAAATCAACCAAAGGAAATTAAACTCGTAAATAAATTCTGTGTTTACCTCTGAATTTATAACGGTCTACAAAATAGAAAAAATATTTCGTGTACTTTTCCACTTTTAAAAATCCAAATTTCAGTTAAATACCTGTATATTAATAATAATATTCTCCTGACCGAATTTCTGAGACTAGCCAATTACGCAGGAGATATTATAGTGCACAAGTGTGTGCGCAAACACAGGTACACTCTCTATTCCCTCACTCTCATAGTCCGATGGGACGGCCTTCCGACACGATCGGAAAGAGATCAGGCGCAGGGCCAACAGCTTTACGTGCTTTCCGAGGCACGGAGTAAGTGATAATTAATTTATAAAACGCACATAACTTACGAAAAGTCAGAGGGCGTGGGTTCGAACCCGAGACCACTGACTTGCCAGTCAACGGTCACCACCACTAGGCTATCACGACTCGATAAACCTGTATATTATTATTTTACCAGTCATATAGCCTATGACGCCACGCTCTCGCTCGACTCATATCCGGCTATGGCAACTCCTTGCAAGCCTCTATGTTTTAATGGTGATTATTATGACTATGTAGACTAGTATCACCATTGACTGGTAATTCAATCTAGGTCTCAAGTTGTCTGATTTTCCGTTAGTTGATGTGTGTATTATAAATCATCCCTGCTCCGTGCCTAGGAGGATTCTGATCTCATCGGACAGCAAGGGTGATTGAATAGAGAGTGCACCAGTATTTGCGCACACAATTGTGCTTAGATAATATATCTAGAAATAATATCTAGAATTAGATGATAGATAGAGTCGGTCGTATAGTCCGCGCGCAAGTGCTAATCACCGCCTGAGGTATGAGAGCGGTGAGACGGGGGTGGACGCCATTGACAACGATGTTCGTGTTTATGGTAGTCAACCGTCGTTTTCAATCACACCCTCCCTCGTTTCACCGCTCACATGCCTAATGCGTGACTAGCACTAGTGCGCGTGCGTGGACTATACCCACTGCACAGGAGAAAAAGCCTTGAGCTAGGCAATGTTTCTATAAAATAGTATAAAGCAAATTCACTGTTTGTCTAACCACCCAACGAGCGCACAAAAGTGGTGTGCATTGGGAGAGGCCGGTATTTCAGCAGTGGACTAATACAGGCTGATGATGATGATGACGTTACAATTTTTGATACGATTTTCACTAGCATTTAGAGATTTTTTTTAAGGATTTTAATGATTATACACGCATATTATAGCAGAGAAAAGTCGTCGTATGAAGCCGGGGCGAGTCGCTAGTGTTCCTTTTAAAAAAAGAACTTGGTTTCAAAAACAGAATGTTGCAATTTTCGAACTTTTAAACGAACCCTTTTAACACAAACCTACTATGAAATACACGGGGGTAGTCTGAAATACACAATATTAAAGTCTTTCTCGTGGTCTATGTTACCGAAACATTGCCCGGCAAAGTAGCACTTAAGTATATTAAAAATGTAATGTTAAAAGCATCCTATGATATGAACTTGTTTTAATTTTGGTTTTTTAAGTTAAAAGGAAATTTTTGTGTCAGTTTTGTGTACGCGAGAATTTGAGATATGATAGACCGCTTTTGGATAGCTAAAAGCGGTCTATCGCATCCAACTTTTGCTCTTTAAGGCTCTAATCCAGTGAAGCTGGATTGTTACTGGACCAATGTAAACACATTTCAATCTGGTAAACAGCTTCAGTAATATTTTTTGTCTTTAGAAAAAAATTGAGGAATTGAAAGGAGATAGAAAAGATAGAAAGAGATAGGAAAGAAAGGATACGAGCGGGACTTGGCAGCGCTCTTACCAAATGAGCTATCGTATCTCTGCCCGCATCTATAAAATTTCAAGTTCCCTTTCTACATAGTATTGAGGAGTGAGACACTTGGTAATGTCTCTTGGCAATTTTCTTACAACTTACTTTTTTTACTTCTTACAACTATAGCAGCTGTTTAGCTGCTGACCGGAGAGAAATAAGGCGCTGGGCTAACAGCTTAACATGCTTTGTACCTCGGGCACTGAGTAAGTGATAATTAATTTGTAATACACACATAAATTAAAAAAGGTCAGAAATGCTTTGGGTTCGAACCTGAGACCTCTGACTTTCCAGTCAACGGTCGTATATATAAATAAATAACTTATAACAAATATATATAACCCTCGCGTTGTACGCCGTACTCCAAGTCAAGTGCCACAATTGTCTTACTTTATTTTGGAAACAGGGCAAACATTAGAGCGCAGGCGCTAATAGCATCACTTTGCCAATTAAGCGGCGTTGATGTCATTAGTAATTAACACCTACTACGGCACCTACAGTCTACGTTACTAAATTAGTCTATAGTCTCTAGATAGTGCATTCAACTGGCTAGGAGGCGCTATTTCTGTAATGTTACAGGATAGTTCTAATTTAAAATGTTACGTTTCGGTCTATTTGAGGTTGGAGTATATTTTTTAGTAGAACATGTTTATTGTATAACTAATAATAACTAACCTTAAATTATTTAAAAACAAACTGAAATATTTTTATTGACATGGCACGAAGTCATCATGGCATCGAAGAATTCATTCCGAAATTAGTTTAGTATCTATTCAATTGGTCCGTTTCTGTACACCTAACAACGTTTATGCGAAAAAATCGGATTACCTTTTAAAAAAACATGCATGGTCATAGACAAATAAAACAAGTACTTGTTTCAAGACGTCAACTTGAGAACCGTAAAAAGTGACATCGCCAATAGTTGTTAGCAACAATTTTTTTTATCTTTGCATGAAACGAATATTCTGAGTTTCATTTAAATAATACGAATAAAACGAAATCTCTATTCAGATTTAAACAAGCCATAAACAAACACACATAAAATGAAATCCCTTGAAATTCGCAAACCCATCTCACGCGAGACCCAAACATTAACAATATCATATTGTATATTTATATGTACTCGTTTATATAAAAAGATAGAGTTTTCATTCATATACGAGATAGAGATGTCAACATACCTACTTTTTACGTAAAACGGTTTTGTCGTCAAAACTAAAAGTATGTACCAAATATCAGATCAACAGGAATCTCAATCAGCCAACAGAAAGGGGGTAAAATTTCAATTATAACTAAATTTGAACTAAATAATAAACAGGCCAAAGTAAATAAAAAAGGTTAAAAAATAAATAAAAACGTAAATTATGAAAGAAATGAATGCAACCTTCTTTGCTGCACTAATAACAAATGACGTAATTGTTTCTAATGCCAGACTCCGTAGTAGGCTAATCTCCGTTAAGATTGGGGGCAGTGCTCCGTGCTTTGGAAAGCACGTACCTAAAGTCGTTGATCTTGCGCTTGAGCTGTTTCCTGTCGTGTCCTGTAAAAATAAATATTTTTCTTTCTTTCTTTCTCATTATTATAACAATGAGCTATTACTAACGAGAAAGAGGACAATTTCATTCATATAATATGAGCGATGTAAAATGTTTGGTTTTAGTATAATGGTCGGGTTGTTTAAATTTACGGTTTACGGCCAAAGTTTTAGTCGCGCGCTTTAGTTGACACTGTTGGTAGCCTTAAAACTGTAATGGGGACTGTACATTTGGGTTCTACAGCCTACATATTACCAAATGATAGATTGTAAAACAAAGACGGACTAATCATGTAAGGGGCCCGGGGCGGCAAAGCCGTTGCTCTTGAAAATGGACCCCGTTTGAGTCCGAAACTAGTCGGGCATTCCCGAAATCAATCCGTGAGTAAAGCCGTTATACAATAGAAAAAAGCGATGGCACGGCACGCCTGGGATTGCGGGTTCAAGTCCCGCTCGAGTCATTTATCTTTGCGAGTTTCTTATTAAATAATACCGTTATAGAATTTAATAATAGTTATGACGCACGAAAGTTATTATTCTAAAACTGTTTAAATATATGATATCCCGTAAATAATATAGAAATGTATTGTTAATATTGTTGATATTCGGTCCAAGTACAACCTCTTACTAAATTATCTTATGGCTAAACATCCGTAGAACATTAGATATATATATATATATATATTATCCCGTATATTATATATTTCTGTTTTGCCGCACTTAGACGTGTGTCGTGTGGTGTAAGTCGCCAATGGTTAAGTTTTCTACTTAGAAACAGACTCTACGGGTTGCTACTAGAAAACTACTAGTTACTAGATGTAAAGACCTCTTTACAAGCTAACATGTTAACACCTAAGTACTAAGTTGGACTTTACCTTGTGGTGTGATGTTTTGTTAATATAATATTTTCATACAAAGTGGCTTTACATCATCCAGTTCCTTCTAAAAATGTAGCATTTAGGTACATGTTACTGCATTAAATTATGGTAATGTCCTCATAATGTCCTCCTGACCGAATTTCGGTCACAACGGAGATTAGCAAAATACGCAGAAGATATTATAGTGCATAAGTGTGTACGCAAACACAGGTGCACTCTCTATTCCCTCAATCTCATAGTCCGATGGGACGGCAATTCGACACGACCGGAGAGAGATCAGGCGCAGGGCCAACGGGTTAACGTTCTTTCCGAGGCACGGAGTAAGTGATAATTGGTTTTTAATACGCATATAAGTTACGAAAGTCATACTTGAGACCTCTGACTTGCTATTCAATGGTCATACTAATGGTAGGCTTTCTATAATAACTCCATAAATAATTGTATTCAGAATCTGCGCCTAACCGGAGACCGACCTATTTTAGGCAGTGTATGCCAGATAGGTCTCCCTGGCGTTACAATATTCATAATACACAATACAGCTGATCAGGCTGTTAACATTGTAGCAGTAGCGACGATTATTATGTAAAGAGGCCAATTTGTCTTCATATCTGACATACGAGCAAATAGTTGCTATCTTATAAATTGTGCCAGTGTTGAAGGCTTGTCTCGTCCCACAACCAATTTTTAAACGGTTTTACTTAGCTTTACCTGTTTATTATTTGGTTCAAATTTAGTAATTGATATTTCACCCTCTTCCTGTTGACAGATTGGTCTGATGTATGGTACACAGCTTTAGTTTTGATGACAAAACCTTTTTACGTAAAAAAATTTTTTTTTTACTAAAACAACAATACCGTTCTTATGATAATAATTGGCGCCATGTGCTGGCTACAATTTATTAACATAACTTGCGGGCGGAAGTTAGTATCAAATATGTATACTTTTTTTAACAGTTTATTTACAACTACCTTGATGTATGTACTTTCCATCCGAATTCCTCTTGAATTCTTTCTTAGCATCTAGAGTTCTAATAAGTTTTCTAACTTAAAATCAATCAAAATTGAAAGTAATATAAACCAACTTGTTGGCAGATCTCCTTACCCGTAAGTCGCTTCTACCTGTCTAACCGCCGAGATCCCTGAGTCCACGAAGCCGGTGCTTACACCGTCGTACATTAGTTATCATTACTGATGCTGAAGACTTAAAGGGTTTGTAACAAGCCCCGCTATTACTCTTATGTATAAGCTTTGATAGTATTTAGTATTTTAGAGAGGAAGGGTTTTGTAGTACTGCTGTAAATTAGTTAATTGTTTTAGAAATGGTCTTGTTAAGGTTGTAAGGTACGATGAGGTGTGATATACAATGCGAGTCATGGTAGCCTAGTGATAGTGACCGTTTACTGGCCAGTCTGTGGTCTCTCGGTTTCGAACCCAATGCACCTCTGACTTTTCGTAAGTTATATGCGTTTTATAAATTAATTATCACTTACTACGTGCCTCGGAAAGCAAATAAAGTCGTTGGCCCTGATTCTGATCTCTCTCCGGTCATGTCGGATTGCCGTCGCACACACTTGTGCACTGCACTATACAATATATCCTGCGTAGTTGTCTAATCTCCGTAGAGATCTTCTTCTTCTTCTTATCGTATGGCTGATGAACAACCTGGTGTCAGAGTTTAAGCCGCCCATAGGCCTCTGACATGGCTTTACATGGCTCTATATGGCTAAAACGGTAAAAAATCATCGTGAGCAAATCAGCACACTTGAGAGAGTTTTCCATAGTGTGAAAAGCCATGTTAGAAGTATAGACTTCTAGGGGTGGTGTAAACTCTGGCACCAGGTTGTTCGTGGCGGGGGTACGGTGAATGGCGCAAGCAAAAACCGTATTTCCGCCTAGAGGTTTGTGGGGGAACACCGTGTGATTAGTGATGAGGCAGGTACTCATAAAGAGTTTTCCACACGACAAAAAAATGGTTGTTCATCAATCATACGATAAAGAAAGAAAAAGAACATAAAATCCATCTATTCTAAAGTCCACCATTAAAACTTCCCATAGACTAACATTTCATTTATCCTATTTTACCAATTTGTCTATCAATGATACGTTCAAAATGTGTTTGCTAACGATTTCACATGAAACCGTCGCATTACGTATTCCGTCAGTGAATAGGTACCTAGATTTATTCGGATAGTCATTGCGCGAATCGTATTTAAAATTATCCGAATTGGTTTGGAGTATGTAGGAGCCGTAGTAGTCGGCGTTCTGTAGTACGGTCATGGACATAAGTATATTAAAATTCTAAAAAGTTTCAGGAGTGTTTTATTAATAAAAACATGACAATAATTGTTTTTATAAAACAAATGATGACAGATTATAATATATTTTATAATAAAAGCGTTCTGATTATTCATCTGCCTAGCCTTTTCCAAACTATGTTGGGGTCGGCTCCCAGTCTTACCGTATGCGGCTGAATACCAGTGTTTTACATGACGCGACTGCCTATCAGACCTCCACAACCCAGATACTAGGTTACACGATACCCTTTGGTAATAATGGTTGTCAGACTTTCAGGCTTCTGACTACCCGTAACGGCTGTCAAAGATCTACAATTGACAGCCGGGGCTAACAGCTTAACGTTCTGATTATTACAGAAAATAATTGTGTTCTGTGATAGATTAATCCTACCCCCATAGAAAATAGCGTGAATTTATGTAGTGATAAGATTTCCATTATACAAAAAACAAGCACACCTTGGACTTTGACCTGCGGAAAATAGCCCGTCCTCGTCATACCAATAGCATATATAACATAATATCTGCTGTCCATATCCATATTTCGTTATTTATGTGCGAATTATAAATTAATTATCACTTGCTCTGTGCCTCCGAAAGAACGTTAAGCTGTTGAGCCTATGCCTGATCTCTCTTCGATCGTATCGGATTGCCGTCCCATCGGATTATGAGAGTGAGGGAATAGAGAGTGCACCTGAGTTTACTAAATTGATAAACCCGTGAGTAAAGCAGTAATAGGCACTATTTAATATTATAACTGTCACTGCTTAAAAGGCCTTTGTTTAGTTAACGAAGAGAAAGTGAATATGCGGTATTCAAAGCTGATCTAGTGCTAACTAGCCTTGTTTACCTTCGGTATAATTTTTCCACCTACATATAAATCGAATATTCCCTACCGCAAAAGCTAAGGGTTAATCAACTTATCGTCTTCATCCAGAACCAAACCAAATACATTCCAAAAGCAATCATACGCACACAATCACGCGCCTCCAATCGGCAGAATGTTTGTACAAAGTTCCCTAATCCATCCCGTTAGCAGACTGCCGACTGATCATCTTCTAATTGTATGCGAATGCCTAATGCGAAATTATGCGAAGTACAAATTCAGCGCTTATATTAGACGGTACGTTAATTTGAATGCCAGTGTAAAGTCTGTGTGGTACACTGCAGTGCAGATTGTTGGACCAGAATTAAATATTTTTTTTGTAAGACTTAGATCTAAATATAAGACCACAGAAGACTCTATACGGTAGGCTACCTCATTGGTCTAGTGGTAGCAATCGCGACTGCTGAGCACGAGGTCTTGGGTTCGATCCTCGGGTCGGGCAAAGGGTTATTGGGTTTTTCCAGTAGGAAATTCGCACTAACAGCATGGAGTCTGGAATCAATAGGCTCGCCTATTACATGGAACTTATAACATAGCCGGCAAAACGTGTGTGTGCTGCATACACCTCTGCCTACCGCCTCTGGGGATTACAGGCGTGAGACTACGTTATGTTATGTTATAAAAGAATTTGGTGCCTGAATATAATATTATTCACCAATGCATCTACCTAAATTCACCGTTTAATAAATAAGTGACCAGTATTTTCAATGAAAATAAATTTTCAAACGATTAGTCCATTTAGTAAGTTAAATAAAAATATTTCCCTAGTAAACACGGATAGTTTTTCGACTTTCGACGAGACACAAATATTTAAGCTATCAAAATGACTGCGTATTTTTATAACAGAACGAATATTATTTTGTTTGGATAAACGTGTTGTCTTTATAGCTGTCCAGATAAAATGTTTCGATTTTGTTTGGTTTGGGTTATGTTTTTGGACGTATGACGTAAGGCCTAGTAGAGCCAGCAGTACAGCATCAAAAATTCTGAACATAGTAATTTTTCTAAATTTAAAAATTCAATTTTTTATCTTAACTACAAATAAGCGGAACGTAAACCGTCATTGAATTTTGGTATGACGTTATTATCAAAGAAGCTATATATATTATACAGAAGTGTCATTTTACTTTGAAGATGACGTCACGAATCCAAGCAGCATGGCGGATAGCGTTTTCGGCATTTTCCGTGCTAAAATTTAAATTAATTTTTACCTTAAAAAAACTATAAGTTTTTCGTCTAAAAAATGATCTATATATTTCAAACAATAATGAGTCTTTTACTAAATTTTATACTTACTCAAAAATTATTAAACATTCATTTTTACACCAAAATACGTCCGTAAAACGACATCCGACGATATTTTATGTGTTTATTCGGTCTCCTAAACCAAAAGAAAATAATACTAACTACCTACATTGCAACTTAACATTATGATATAAAAATAAAATATATCAATTTATTTGGCTTTATTGGTTCAGACAGACATCTGATATACGTTTAATGACAACTATTTTATTTCTTCGTTCAAGTGTACAAATAAAACTGATACTGCCGAGACGCGATTAAAACGCTATGAAAATCACAGTAAAAATTATATCTACTAGCACAATCGTAAATAGCCCCCTTAAAATAGACGCAGGCCCATAAAATTTAAAGTTTTATCAACACCACTTTATCTAATACATTTGACTTAACACTTATTACCAATCATTAAGGTTCATTTTCTTTTGACAGAGCTGAAGACCTAGAATCTAAGTATACACTATCGAGCAATTGAAAGTGCCAAGTTTACGAGCTAGCACTGTAATCGATCGATGTCGTGACGAGTGTACGAATGTTTTGGCACTAAGTGTAAATTTGATGGGTGGTTTAAAATTCCATGAAGTGTAATCAATTTCTTTTTTGATGTACCGAATCTAGATATTGGTGCTGATTCTCTTGTATAACCCGCTAAACTAATTTTAGTCTATCTATATCTCTTTCTATTAAACACCATCGAAAAAGGACAGCAAATAATTAGAGCTGTCAAATTAGTCTACATCCTTGCAATTGACGTGAAATTAGACGAGACTTCTGACATGCCGACTAAATTCTCGTTGATATCACGCAAATGAACTAGTTTGACAGCTCTAAAAATCTTCTATCCTTTTCTAATGATCTCTGTTAGAACGAGAGATGGCGAGTCTAAATAAATTAAATTAGTTTAGAGCGTGTGCAAGAGAATTAGCACCATTGTTGGATATCGAGTTCCATCCATATTAAAGGACAGTTGCTGCCTATACGAAGCGAGCGACTATCTTTGGAACAGTAAGATAATGAAGTTCCCTTCTCGAAGTACATCGAATACAGAAAGATGAGAAGCAAGAGATGGAGTGTGATTTTGAGGTTTAGAGTTCGCATCAAGAGTACCTTCTTACGACACCCGTGGGATGAGTAAAGGTGGATCTATTCTTAGGCCGGAAACCACACAGCACCTTTATGACGTTTGTCTCCTCATTATTCGACTTATACGACTTGCATCCTCTGCAGAGACATTGATGTTATTTTGAAAATTGATTCTAATTCTAATTAAAACATGTCCTAATGTGAATTGTAACGACCAATACCAGTTGGTACAATGTCCCGATTAATTTCACCATCATACGTGATTCCTAATTCAAACAGCAAAACAAACATATCAACTATATCAGATTACAAGAGAATTTAACGGTAAATTCTGACAAACGAGCCATCAGCCAAACAATGTTTGAACAATTGTTTGTCCGTGTCATTTGGACGCGTCAAAGCCTCCAACCCTTGACAAACCAACATATAACAAATACACCAACCTGTATATACCAACATTGAAATAATTGCTTTTGGAATTTGATACTTAAATTGATGTACATAAGGTTTAGTTTTCTAGTGCTGGTTGTAGATTTATGTTGGACGTTAGCATATCTGTAGTGGAAGTTTGCAATGCAGATTGGCCAGTTGTATGAAAATGCAAATAATGTGCAGCTATTGTACATGGTACAGTTCAGCGCAGAAGTGATATCAATTCAATTTGTGAATGTCGATGATTTCGAAATAAGAGTTTGTTGGCGATTTTATTAAATACTTCTCCCTCGCTAGTACGGAGGCTTTGTCGAACCGAATAAAGTGGGCCGTGTCCTCATTGCAGACGTGTTCAGCCACTGCCGACGTGTTAATATCCATCTTCTTAACGCTACGTATGTGTTCCTTAAGCCTGATTGTGATGTTGCGGCGAGTTTCCCCGATATAACTCAGGCCACAATCGCACGGTATAGTGTATACCCCGGGAACAGCTAATGGATCCACGGTTTAACTTTTTGTTAAAATTATCTCAACTACCTATCATTTGGTTTGTCGTTTAACACGAGACGTGTGCCTGCTGGAAGCTTGTATTGTTTAAATAAACAAAAAATCTTTAAAAACTATCCATTCACTATCACTATCCATTACTATTCAATCACTATCCATACATTTATTTTGTTTGGAATCTGAAGTCCCGAACCCGACACACGTTTTTTATTATCTCGTTCAATAAAGTAATTTGAGAAAGAATTATGCATTTCGAAATTCGTTAAATCATCGAAATTTCCGTTTTACCGAATACGAAACGAATTTCGTTCAATCTCTGGTAATTTTGTTTGTGGTAATTACTGTTAACAAACATTATGAGACTACCACAGAATAACGTACATAGTTACATACCTATTTTGCATTTACCATAGATTTATATAAGTTAGTTTGCAATGCAGATTGCTTTTAGTGCAAATACTAATAGATGCTAGCCATTGTACACTGCGGGACAAAAACATGTCGTCCATGGAAAATTGAATTTCCATAGATACGCCTCTGTGAGCGAGCCCGGACGATGGGTTTACAGTGTAATCTAATTGCCTTTGTGTTTACCAAACTGCACTTAAGATTATTAGTGAGTATATTTTGGTGGTTGGGAGTGTATGGTTCGTTATCTCCTCATAAAATGACTAGCTATCGCGATTGGTTTTGCTTGGGTGGTGTTCTTTATCGTACGGTTGATGAATAACCTGGTGTCAGAGTTTAAACCACCCGTAGGCCTCTGATATGGCTTCACACATCATTGAAAAATCTCAGGTTCTATTAGCTTTGCTGGTTTCCTCACGATGTTTTCCTTCACTGTTTTAGCAAGTGATAATTAGTTTCTAATACGTATCTACATAAATCTGAAAAGTCAGAGGTGCCTGGGTTTTGAACCTACGACCTTTGTCTTAGCAGTCCGACGGTTATACCACTAAGCTATCACTGCTTACTATTACTTTCGATGGTGTTTATTAGAAAGAGATATAGTTGGTCTGCCTCGTTGTTTTAGTGGTAGCAAGTGCGACTGCTGAGCACGAGGTCCTGAGTTCGATCCCCGTATCGGGCAAAGTGTTATTAGGTTTTTTCATTAGGAAATTCTCAGTAGCAGCACGGTGTTTGGAATAGTGCCCGGTTAACGGCAATAGGCTAGCCCTCTATTACATGGGACTTATAACATAGCTGACGAAACGTGGGTGTATTGTACGTGCACACCTCTGCCTACCCCCTCTGGGGAATACAGGCGTGAGTCTATAAGTAAATAAGATATAGTTGGACTAACATTAGTCGAGCGTGATTTACTAGAGAATCAACACCATGATTTAACCTAGGAATTGAACTCTCGCTAACACCATGAAACAATTAACAATAACTAAATAAACAATACTAATTACCAGTGCGTACAGTGACGTGTTGTAACGCAATCATCTGTTTTAATGACATCGTTAACTTGCATGCGAGCCGCCATGTTGGCACGACAGACGCATAGCGAGGTCACTGCGAATTTACTGTTGTAGATTAGAAAGCATCTTACGCTGAGATAGCCTAGACCTAGAGATATTACCGTTGACTTAGAACTTAGAAGTCTCAGGTACGATTCCAATAGCCACGGCTGTCTTGAAGATCTTTGACAGCCGATATACGAATACGAGTTATTAGGTACTGTCATGAAATCCTGACAACTGATCTTTCTTTAGAATATTGTATATCGTATCGTGTAACCCAGTATCTGGGTTGTGGAGGTCTGATAGGCAGTCGCTCCATGTAAAACACTGGTATTCAGCTGCATCCGGTAAGACTGGAAGCCGACCCCAACATAGTTGGGAAAAGGCTAGGCAGATGATGACGTATAATCCCTTTGCGTTTCGGGGATCAGATAGGCATTTGCTCCGTTGAGAACTGATATTCAGCTGTATCTGGTTACACACACGAAAACACAAGATAGTTTGTATCTGTACTGCGCCGACGACGGTTATTACTCACATATTATTTTCATGCTGGACGCAGATTAGATGCAGGACGATAAATTGGCGGAGGGATAAGGGCGAAGCCACGGGTAAAAGCTATATAAAAACTTAGTTAAACACGTTATTTTTATAAAAATTTAGTTCTTTTCTTATAGTATACAAAACACACTTGCCCCATCATTAGCCGACACCGCCCCACTAAAAGGGGTCGTGCGTTTCTAACTACTGAGTGCCATCAGACTCGTTATTTACATGTTAATGTGACGTCACAGCGTGCGTTGCGTTGATATTTACTGATATTATGTTTGTGGAAATATCTCAGAAGAAGGACGTCCGTCGTCTAGTGCTTGCCATGTTATAAGAATACGGACTAGTGACGTGGCATTAAAAGGGACTCTTCAAGTCGAAACTAATTCTTGATAACGGCGTTTCTTCTCAAAGCTTATCTAGATAAGAAATAAATAAAAATAAAAATTTGTTAATTTTTCTTTCACAAATAAAATACTTATGAAGTAAAAGTTTTTGTATAAGAGACCAAAACGAGGAATAGCCCCCACACCAAATTTTATCTCCTGAAAAAAAAACCGTGTTATGTTTTAAATATTACTTCGAGTCTATGCGCACAGATAATTCCAATAATCATTATTAATGAGTCGCGCGCGCGCATCAACCGGAGGCGAGCGTGTTCTTGTACTGCGTACCGTCGCGTAGCGAACGTTAGCAAATATGTCGAACATAGTCAAATGTACACAGTGCAATCTGATAGTTAATGAGTTACTCTCATATGTGCAAAACAAAGTGTCCGTAATTGACGAAGATACGTTGGTTCGTGTTTGTACTTCGGCTTTCGAGGCCAGTGAAATAAAAAATGCGAAATCGCTGCTTTTTGAAGCGGTCCCTACGGATAAGCGCAAAATAAATCGTAAAAATGCAGGCAAAGAAAAGCGAGACTTAAATGATATTATCAATCTTTTTAAGTCTATAGATCCCGACGTTATTCCAATTTTTGTAGCAAAAGATCTAGACAAACTACCTCCGGTCACGTTTGACCATCTAGACTGCACGAAATTACTCAAAGATATCGTGTTACTGAAAAGTGAAATGGATTGCATTAAGTCATCATACGTAACCCATGAGGATATGAGTGACCTGAAGAGAGAAATGTGTCGTTTGAGGACCGTTTCTTTGACGCCAACTTCGGCTTTTAAACAAACACGAACACGAAACGCGGTGCGTGGCTCGACAGCGGACCCGTGGGGTTGTCGCATGATTGTCACACGTCAGCATTCAACGAGCCCCATACTGAAAACAGCCATACATCCATACCATCTGTGGACATCATATCGCACTCACCAAATTACAGAGAAATGAGGGTAGACGGTTGTGCACTCGAACTTGCGGTACCTAATTTGAGCGACCGTCAACAATCGGCAGCGAGCGATGTGGCCCGTATCGGTGCCGGCGGGGGCTGCGGAGCGGGAGGCGAGCGCCTGCCAGTATCCGAAACCGGTTCTACAGCTGGCGGCGAGACGACTGTGGTGACGTCACGTCAGAGCGTCATATCAGCGCAAGCGATAACGCAAGTGCATCGGCCCACAGCTGATAATATTCACAATACAATAGATGACACACGGCGTGAGGGCGAACTACAGCGACAAGGGCCGGCAACGTCTCCTATTTGTAGTAATGATGGTTGGCAATATGTACAACGAAGGAAACAACCTAAATATCGGTTTATTGGAAAGTCGGGAGTAGCTAGAGATTTAACATGTAATTTTAAGGCGGCTGAGAAGAAAATCCCGATTTTTATCACGAATGTACATCTCGACACGAATGAGTGTGACATAATCGATTATATAAAGCAGAAAACCAAAGAAGTTGTTGTCTTAGAAAGAATTAAAATGAAGGCGCAAAGGGGGCATAAAGCATATAAATTTCTAACATCTGAAAGCAATATGTCGTTATATTTGGACGAACAGCTATGGCCAGCAGGCATAATATTTAGACGCTTTGTGAATTTCAAACATAAAAGATCGAACAGTCCTGGGACTGCTACCGGCTTAAATGAGCTACAGAATGAATAGCGGTCCGTATTACTTAGCTAGCTACAACTGTAAAAACGTGAAGCGTTCTATTGATGACGTCAGGAGCCTATGCCGTACGTGTGATATAGTGTGTCTACAAGAAACCTGGTTGCTACCACACGACTTACCGTTCATTAGCTCCATAGATAGAGGTTTTGGATATACTGGGAAATCAGCTGTGGATACGTCGGCGGGCATACTGCGCGGGCGCCCCTATGGCGGATTGGCAATATTGTGGCGGCAGAGTGTTTTTTCGAATGTATCCGTGTTGTCTTGTGAAAACTCACGTATTTGTGCCGTTAAAATTATGACATGTGATCGGGTTTTACTTGTGATAAATATTTACATGCCGAATAATTCCTCAGAAAATCTAGATGTATTTAAAGACTGTTTAAGTGAACTTTGTGCCTTAGTACTTACTCACGGCGTTGAATCGGTATTTATATTGGGTGATTTTAATGCTGACCCCCGTGAATTGTTTTATAAAGAATTATTATGTTATTGTGATGAGCAATTTTTGACGTGTATTGACGTAGATGTATTGGGGATAGACTCGGACAATTATACGTACATTAGTCAAGTACATGGTACATGTAGTTGGCTGGATCACTGCGTAGTAACGCAAGCAGCCAGGCAATGTGTGACTAATGTGCGTGTAAAATATGATTCTATGGTTTCAGATCATTTGCCGCTTATAGTTGAATGCAACTTAAATTTATTGACACCGAAAATATCTCAAATTATGGAATCTAATAAAAACGTGATCTGGGGTCAACGAAATGATGAGCAGATTACGAAATACAGGAATGAGTGTAGTCAATTGTTAAAATTAATAAATTTTCCAACTGAATTTACTTGTTGTGCTGATTATTATTGTAATGATTATGATCACGGGCGAATTCTGGATAGGCTGTACTCTGACATCGTCACTGCTCTTCGCACTGCGTCTACGTTAACAATGGATGAGGGTCGAGCGGGGGCCAGGCGGCATGTGGGGGGCTCACGTGTAATTGGATGGAACAAGCACGTCGCCGGGGCTCATGGGCAGGCCAGGTCTAAGTTTATAGAATGGGACTTATGCGGTCGGCCTAAATCTGGCCCTGTCTATAATGACATGTGTGTTAGCAGAAAGATATTCAAATCAAGATTGAAGTGGTGTCAAGATCACCAAGATCAGATTAAAATGGATGCTCTCGCCGAAAAACACCGTGGAGGCGATTTCCGTGGCTTTTGGCAGAACACTGCCAAAGTCAACGTTCGACCTGGACTTCCTGCTAGCGTCGGCGGGGTGAGTGATTCTGAAGGCATTGCTAATCTCTTTAAAGATCATTTTGCTGTTAAGTCGCCTCGGAGCCCAGCTGGTGAGGTGTTCAGTGCTGGCAAGTGTGGTCACGTTGTTAAAACAAAATTTAGAGCGAAAGAGGTCGCTAGTGTCATAAGGCACATGACCCGCGGGAAGTCACCTGGCCACGATGGACTCAGCATTGAGCACTTCCTGCATGCTGGACCTCACATTTCCCGTGTATTGGCAATGTTTTACTCTTTATGTGTGAGCCACAGCTACCTGCCGGACGATTTTATGAAAACCGTGGTAGTGCCGGTAGTTAAAAACAAGACGGGTGACTTAGCCGATACAAATAACTACAGGCCTATCTCTCTCGCTACCACAGCGGCTAAGGTTCTTGATGGTGTGCTTAATGTACAGCTGAGCAATTACGTAACTCTTCACGACAACCAGTTCGGGTTTCGTCCGCAGCTATCAACGGAGAGCGCAATATTGTGCCTTAAGCACACCGTCAACTACTATACGAAGAGAAATACGCCGGTATACGCATGCTTCCTGGACCTCTCCAAAGCTTTCGATTTAGTCCAATACGATGTCCTATGGAGTAAGCTGGACCAGGCTAATGTACCGAGGGAAATCACCAGCCTGTTTCAGTTCTGGTACGGTCATCAAAAGAATTGCGTGAGATGGGGAGGGGCGATGTCAGAGCAATATATACTTGAATGTGGTGTTAGACAGGGCGGATTGACATCTCCTACGTTGTTCAACCTGTACATTAATGACCTGATCATCGCGCTCAGCAAACGCCATGTCGGCTGCCATATTGATGGCGTGTCTGTTAACAATCTTAGTTATGCGGACGACATGGTGTTGCTGAGTGCATCGGTTTGTGGGTTGAGAACATTGTTGGGTATATGTGAGGACTACGCTCGTGATCATGGTCTGCGCTATAATGTGGCCAAAAGCCAGTTTATGGTCTTTGGAGTAGGTGTAGTAAGTTCCCTCAATGTTCCACCTGTTATACTGAATGGGACACCTCTGGAGAGAGCATATACATTTAAATATCTTGGTCATTTGTTGACCCCTGACCTCAAAGACGATGCCGACATTGAACGAGAGCGGAGGGCGTTGTCGGTTAGAGCTAACATGCTGGCTCGCAGGTTTGCACGCTGCTCACTTCCCGTGAAGATTACGCTTTTCAGAGCCTATTGTACGACCTTCTACACGTGCAGCCTGTGGGTTAGATATACTCAAAGATCGTACAACGCTCTCCGAGTTCAATACAACAATGCATTTAGGATGCTGGTGGGGCTGCCCCGCTTCTGCAGCGCATCGGGAATGTTTGCGGACGCACATGTACATTGCTTCTATGCAACAATGCGTAAGAGGTGTGGTTCTCTGGTGCGTCGGGTGCGGGCCAGCTCCAACAGTATCCTGAGTATGATTGGGAGCAGACTGGACTGCACATATGTAGGTCACGGCTGCGCCATCTCTCACGGGATGATGCAGCGGTGAATATTATTAATTACTAACATAGTTTTCTAATACAAATTACTAACATTTTTGAGTCCTGGTTACTTGAATAAAGATATTTTATTATTATTATTATTATTATTATTATTATTGAAGTAACCTCGCCGTTCAATCAAGTTGCATTGACTGTGGTCGCGAGAAGACAGCTGTATGCAGGCGTCATCGTCTTGAGCTGCGGGTGGTTTATATTATAAAAAAGAAATATATATATAACTATGTTATTTTTATATAGATCTATCATATAATTATGTATTATTTTTACTCAGACATTCCGTCCAAACCTTCCTTCCTTCTTGAACAAATATCTACACATCACACAACATAATGTTATTTACGAAACCATAACCCGCCATAACGTAGTCATAGAACTGCCATAATCATATAAACTTGTAGAGGCTTAGTAGATTATCATGGTTATTGGTACTCAGGTGCGAACCATCCTTGTAGCTAATCCCATGGTGGTTACTTACACCCATAGACCATAATATTATACTGGAAGTAGTTACCATAAAGTATTCTTAAGCATGAATTATAAACGTAGGATTTGTATTATCTATACTAATCTATACAATTTAATAGAATTTAATAGATGTGTTGTAATGTCCTAGTAGTATAGAATAGATATAATAAAATAGATATAATAGAATAGAATAAATAAAATAAAATAGAAAATAGTTTATTGGACACATATAACATAATAAATATACCAAGTATACCAAGGCGGCTCTGACTTTTCGTAAGTTATATGCGTATTATAAAGTAATTATAACTTGCACCTTGCCTTACTTTCTTTCTTTCAAAAGAAATGTTTATTTGGACACAGCACAGAGACACTCAGACAAAATCATATAATTAGATAGAACTAATGGGTTTAGTACAGTCGGCAAAGGAATTAAGTTGGCAGGGCCACTAGTTTGGGATGAAGTTATTCATAGAAGTTTGCATGTGGTTGTGTAAAATTGTTTAGCTTTGTATAGGTTTTAATCATACCTTTTCATAAAGAAGCAATCTTTTATAACCTATAACCTTTTATAATGCCTACCTAATTATTTTCGCTAGTGATTCCCGATTGTTATGTTCGTGTATAAAATGATAAAGAGAACAGATTTTTGTATTTTATATAGAGGAATAACACATCAACTACAAACCTTGTTAGGTTTTTATGGTGTGTTCGGATTGATATACTGTTATTTTAATGTTTATTGTAATAAATAAAAAAAATTGAAAAAAAATGAAATGGAATTATATTAATAACTTCTTGAAAAAATGACAACCTTTGCTAGCGTCCCTGCCAACCTTACTCCTTTGCCGACTGTACCTACCACAGAATCTACCTATATATACCTATCACAGAATATCTACGATAACAATACCTATTCGCACTGTTACCTCAGTGAGAGCACAGGTGTCCTAAACTCACTCCCTTCATAACCCCGCACAGGGTCAGCAATCCAAAAGTACTACCTACCCCAACTCTCTCAAAGAAACAATAAAACTATAAGTTTATTACTTGAATTATTACCACAATGACGTGGTAACGTGCGTTTATTACTGGTAATTCCGGATAATACCGGTAATATTTTACTGGAACACTTGCGGTTGGTCGTCTATAGCGATACCTAATAGATGCGTGCTTGAGGGGTGTAGAGTTGACAACGGTAGTGCTTGTGAAGATGGTACTGGTCTTTGTCAAGAGGAAGTAAGATTTTATGCCTACTTTTTTCGTTGGAGGAAACCTGGTTGCATTGCATAGTATTATAAAATAGGGTGGAGGGGGGTCGTTGTTGCAGAAGATCAAAATTTATTTTCTTCTTAAGCAGAAATCCATCCGGGTTTTCTAACAAATATGTATATAGTTAGTTACAATTTTTGCCACTTCACAGACGAGATGGTGGCACTGTCCATATGAACCGGAAAATAACAAATTGTGAGGCGTGTGGGTTGAAAGAAGACGTACAACATTTGGTGGAATGTGTCCGATATACTGCTAAGAGGCGTGCGCTCCTAAATTCTTTGAAATCATCGACAATGAATGTAGGCGTGTTCCATAGAATTTTAACTAGTCCTAACTTGTGAGGCGGCAAAAATGTTACCTATATTCTTTTATAATATAGGTCCAAAAACTTAAATATACACTTTAAGTTGGAATTTTCATATATAAGTAGGTACTATGGGATTGTCATAGTCACAAATGCCTACCTACTTAAATCCTGTAATTAAATAAATATTAAGAAAAAAACTGTCGTATCTATATCATCTTTAATCTATGACACAACCGATGTAGTCAAGAGCGTATGACAGATGGCGGCGTGCGGTTGAGCTGCGTGACAAATACGGCCGCACTGCGACCGCGCCGCGTGACCGTGGCGTGAGGACGTGTCACGTGTGGCATTGTGACGGCCATTAATCGATGGTTTTTGCGTACTTTTCTAGGTTTGCAATAGATTTGTTTAGATACTTATGTAGTTTTCGTTATTGCGCAGCGATTTATGTGATTCCTTCTAAATTTCATTTACTGATTAACTCATAAGTTTATGCTAACTCCGGTAATTTTCTTATCATTTTGCCCACAGTTGCGGTGCATTTATTTTATTGGAACCTTTTTTGTTTTAAAAGAAATATTTTTTTAGCTATAATGAATTATTTTATTCATATCTTTTATAGTTTTTTTTTGGATTTCTATTTTTAACATGTTTTAGGTGTATACAGGTAAGAGGTGCAAACACAGGTGCACTCTCGTCCAACGGGACAGCAATCCAACACGACTGAAGAGAGATCGGTCGCAGGACCTACGACTACAAGCCTACACCCTCAAACCTACGCTCTCTGAGGCACGGAGCAAGTGATAAGTAATTCAGTGCTATGTAGAAGAGTAATGTTGCGGACGACGAGCACAAGACGACGCAAAGTTAAGAACAATAGTGATAATTAAAAGTGTAAACATTGCAAGTGGTTAAATTCAAAGTGTTATAGTGTTTTGCGTAGTGAACGTAGCATGTCTGCCTGTGAAACTGTGTTAGATAGCGTGATGTACGTGTTATAATGAAATACTTAAGTTCCTTATGTACAATAAAGATGTTGTGACTTAGTGCATAAGCTAAATGATGTAATGTTTAGGTGCCTTATATACCAAATAAAGTAAATAGGATGTTTAGGTGTACATAGGCAGTGCTTATGTACTTGTTTTATTGGTATTTACCTGTGAGATCCTGGTGGATAGGGCTTGTATTGCATGATAGCGGCGGAACTTGGTATCTACCTGGTAACTATCTGATGGGTAATGTGAGGTATAGTTTTCTTAAGGTAATGGTTAAAGTTCCAGGTAGATAAGGGTGCCTAGTACATAGGAAGGGCCTATGTACTAGAAGTTTCGACGTTATATGCAATATCCCTGGTAAATGACAGGTAAATACGTGTCTGGTATATGTAGGAACACGTAGGGACAAGTTCTCAGGCAGATTTATAGCAAATTGCTGTATGATTACCTAAATAATTAGCTGTAATTAGTAGATAATGATGGGAATCTTTGTAAGTTATGTTTAAGGGTGTAGGTAATCTGATAATAATTGTGCAATTTGATTAAAAACAATGAGGGGTAGAAAAATATTTGTACCAAATAAGACAATGTATTGGCCAAAGATTTTCTTAACGTGGGGGCGCCTCGTCACTACTTGTACTATGAAATTTTCCTATGTTAGTGAGCGCGACGAGGCGCTCCCCGTTCAGTCAGTCGGCGGCGACCTAGCAGTAAGAAAAGGAATAAAGAAGACACTTTTGAGAGAAGCTATTGTGCGTTTTTGTCATTCACAATCAAGCCCCCAGAACCAGCGTCCCCATACAGTCCACAGAAGCTACAAGTAATGTCTTGAGTTTCAAATGAAAGAAAGAAACATTTATTGGAACAGCCTTAGAAGAACACAACATAAAAATACAGCAATAAAATGACAAAACAAAACGGTATAACACTAGAAAATATAGGAAACTAGCGTCATGGTTGTGTATTCCGAGGCTGGACTTTAACTGATCTGCATCTGAGACCTCTAGCTTACCAAGAAATGGTCACTAAATAATGTAAAATTTTCTTATTATCATCCAAATCTATTAGTTTTACAATAATCTAAGATGATTTACAGTATTAATTACTTACCTAATATTACCATCACAATTTCTACCATTTATTACCAACTGGATTTTCCAACACATAATAGTTCATAATTACAGGTTCTCCCTTCCCAGCGTCCCACATAATTGAATATGAGCGGAAATTTATGAGTTTTGCACAATTTTTATAGCCTCCTGTGTTTAACGTGTCTGCTACCAACAATTCAACGGAGCTATGTTTGTCACCCCTGGCTGCGTAGCGTAAGAGCAGGGATAATATATGTAAAGAGTTGGCTAAGTGTGATTGGATATCATTTTGGTGTGTCAGAAATTTTAACAACAGTGCCTAAGAACATCTTGGAAAATTTACGGTTTGAACAGTTTTTTTCAAGACACAATAATTTTGAATCTATTGGGTGTGGCTAAGGGACCGTCTCCACGAGCGAGAGAATCGCTACGTTTTCATACAAAATTGACGATTATATCGCCGTGTGAAGACAGTTTCGTACAGTTACAATTTTTGATGGCACGACGAGACACGCCGCGTTTCTCTCGCGCGTGGAGACAGCCCCTTAATGTAAAATGCTTTTCAATGTTACTCCATAAAAATATTATCAGTCTCCTGTTGGTATCATGGGTAAGATTTATATGTAGAATTTATATAATTTTAATTCACTATGCACTGCATTATAATTTCACTATGCACAAGCACAGATGTCGAAATATGTTACATAATAATATATGTAGATCATACTAATATTGTCTCGTGCGGGAATCAAACTTGGAATCAAGCGCAGAAAGCGGATAGTGTCGTTGGTTTCTGTCTTGTCTATAATGAAAATTGAGACATTTTATTACACAAATAATTTCAAAAGTTTAATTTTCTTTTTGGTTCGAATCTGCAAATTTATTAGCAAAATCTTTTCATAATTAAAAAAAAAACTGTCACAAAATTAACAGCTCTATATATTTACAGAACTAGTCATCCCCTGTTGCATTGCACCGCGTACATTATAAAAATGACAGAAGAAACTCGTCGTTATTTATATTAAATTATAAGGGGATACACCCCCACTGAATGTGGTTGTTATGTCGGTATGCGTATTAACGCATACTTCTTAAACGATCCAATTGAAGTTTACCTTCAATTTGTGTTCGTGACGTGTTGTCGGTTTTCCCTGTTTAACAACGGGAACAAATGCTGTGCGCGATGATACTATACATAACATAAATTATAGATCTTCAAAATCAAAATATTTTTATTCATGTAGACCATTAGGCACTTATGAATAGTCATAATTCTAATATTGTTTGTTATAAGAGTGACTCTAGTTGCCAGTTCCAAGGGCAGCCTACCCTTCATGGAGAAGAATCTGGCAAGTAACTCCATGGTTGCTCTTTTAAATAAATGGCTTACAATATTTTAGGTTGCATTGTTCTGAGGTCTTATGTGAGAACAATGTCAGTCGACGAAACACAAGTACATCTTACATCATCTTATTTTATAAAATATAAACCCGTAATTAGTTCATTTGAATTATATATTCATTTGAAATTAATTATCACTCTCCGTGCCTCGGATAGCACGTTAAGCTGTTGGCCCCGGCTGTCAATTGTAGATCTTTGACAGTCGTTACGGGTAGTCAGAAGCCCGAAAGTCTGACAACCAGTCTTACCAAGGGGTATCGTGTAACCCAGTATCTTGGGTTGTGGAGGTCTGATAGGCAGTCGCTCCATGTAAAACACTGATATTCAGCTGCATCCGGTAAGACTGGAAGCCGACCCCAACATAGCTGGGAAAAAGGCTAGGCAGATGAATTAGTTCATTTGAAAAATGATTTCCATTGTTTTCATAATAATAATCATGATCATCTTTAACTTATTGCAAATATCTTGGAAACGTGACACTTCAGGACATCATGTTGCTAACATTTTTTGTTTGTCGAAGTGTCCTCTAACTAGGTAAGTATATACAGGATGAAATTGAAAATATGAGCAACCTTAAAATAAGTCATTAAAGTCATCAATATGAACAATTTTTATTATGGGACAAACCGCGAAAAAAAACCAGCTGTTTCATTCATTTATGGCCACATAAAGCCACGAAATGAATGAAACATCTGAATAACGGTGACAGCCCGTTATGCCAGCTTCCATACAAAAATGTTCTAACCCCTTTTATACCTATCTTTGAAGGGTTAATTTTTCCACCACATTGACGTACTAAGAGTTGGAAGTCTACCAGAAAATCAGAAATTCTCAAAGGCATTGCATTTCTACCAAAAGTTTTACCATTTCCATGACTTCTGAAACATGTTTTTTCAAGATTTTCCTCTAAGTCAACCATCTTTATCACTCACCCCATGACCGTAACGGCCATAAAGGGATCAAGGGGACATTGTAGAATCTTCCCATGTTAACCCATTTTTACAGTTACGTTTTCAGTAAAGTCTTTATTATAAAAAATACTAGAAAATGTTTGTTAGTCTGTTACAAGTTCAACTGCAGTTCACGAGGTCTCGGATTCAATTCCTAGGTTAGTCAAAGGAACAGATAAGATAAAGGTATATATTTTTTTAATAGCAGATTTTCAAGTAGCTTAGCCTCCGTGGTTCTAAATTAACCCAATCGCAGCGCCACCTACCGGTTCCAAGTTCCAGTGTCTGTGTCTGTCTATGGCATCTTATCTCCTAAACGAATGGACCGATTTTAATTAAGTGTTTTTTTAAGGTGACTTAATCGAGAGAGTTCTTAAGTCAAAAAAAATTAGACTTACCTAATTGTTTGGCGGGTTTTTAAATTTATAGTTCTTTTAGTCTGGAATGTGTCTAATAAATATAGGAGCAGCCCTTTACATTCAACCGTCTCAGACTTCAATGTCTATTAGCTACTATCTAGGACTAATCTTTCAAAAGATCATCTACAAAAATTTAAAAAACAAAATACTTAGAGTTGCTATTACCCCCATTATCTTTCCCAAACAACTTAAAACAGTACAATCGAAACGTCGAAACAGTCTACAATTTGAATAATAACATTATAAGGTACCACGGAAACTCTGCAAAATGTTAGAAACCACAAAAGTATGATTTTATCTCAATCGACGTCTCGAACCGGATCGTCTCCCTAAGTGACCAAGTTCGCGATAAGTTTTCGCATAAATTATATTAGATAAGCGAAAATATTGTCTTCGGCGGCATATTTTCGAAGTCCCTGATAATAAGTTTGGACAAACATTTCGTGGGTTGATGCCTGTCTATGTCGTAAGGGTTTGGTAGTTGTTTTGTTGTATGGTACAGTCGCGAGCAAAATTTGGTAAATATGTAGCGAAATACAAGTGATAATTTTCTTAAATATAAAATAATTATGTAGTATTCAGCGAAGTGTAATATAATAATGTATACCTACATACACTCTCTCAAACGCATCACTTATTTTGTGCGCTCATTAGAATGTGTTTGCCCTTAAATCGCCACGCTGAGCAAGCGGGTTAGCGATCGCAGTAGCAGACGGTTGCTACTACACAGTAGGATGCTGCTGCCCATCCTCCTGATTTTTCCCTTTGTCGCTTCTTAAGACACACGCCCTAATCGTAGAAAGAGACTTGAAATTTCGATGCTGGTAGGATTCGGTGACTTAGCGGTCAGAGCATCGACATGATACGTGGAAGATCATGGGTTCGAACCTCATCCGTATCAGCTGTTTTGCCAATTTTTTTTTTTAATAATTACTTATATTGATATTACTAATCTAAAAATATACAGTGGAACATAGAAACTCCTTTTTTCAAGTCGGCAAAAAATTCGCAATAACACATCCACAATAAAAATACCATAGATTTATGCGTCTAACAGAGGGTACGTGACAAGCCGTCATCGCTAGCCTGCATAAATCCAGATGCGCGCGGACCGTTTGCGCGTGAAATAGAAACTCCGTCGTGCAGTGTTGCCTGTCACTTGCATAATGTAGTATTATTTACTGTTGGTTTACGTAAATATATGGTGAAGCAGGTTAAAAGTTATGGTGAGCTGGAAAGTATCCTTTTGTCTCTGTAGTAACTATTAAAAATTAAAAATATTTTTAGGTAGGTTTGGTTTCATTCAAAAGAATACTACTACCCACATAAATAAGTAGTTTTATAAATACGTCCATTCTGTAGAACTGAACAACTAGTCGCCATTATTTTACAAATCTTCCATTTTTTATGATCCTATATAATTGTACCGTGCTTTGGAGAATATGTAAACCCGTCTCGGTCCTGATTTCTCTCCGGTCATGTCAGATTGCCGTTCCATTGGACTATGATAGCGAGGGAATAAAGAGTGCACCTGTTTTTGCGCACACTCTTATAATCTCCGTTAAAATTGGTCCCTGTGACCGAAATTCGAGCAGGAAGACATTATTATCCTTCACCGTTTTAAGTAACAAAAAATTGTGGTAAAAGCCTTAGGTTGCCATAAAACAATACCAATATCATAATCATACCACTATCTTAAAACAATCGCGTTCAAAACATTCGCAAAAAATGCTTAAAATACTATTCAGCGAAGTCGTTTAAACACGCTAAACAAAAACACAATCTGCCTAAACTTCAAACAATAATCAGTCTACAAAATTACTCCATTCCCGCGGACCACAAAATCCACATTGAAAATAAAGGAGTCTGGTATAAGACAAGTGAAAAACTACAACATTTCCCTTGTTAAAACATACTATAACTCTAACGGGTCGGGTCTGCATTTCCGCGTGAAGATGAGACCGCCGCGTCTGAGAGATTTATATGCCGCTTACGGAAATTGACTGGGTAGCTAATACTAGAGACGTCAAGTTCTATTCATAATGGTGGTTTGAATATTTTTATTTTAAATGTATTATTTATTTAAAGGGATAAAGCTACCCACAGCTTGGCTGTACGATTCATGAATCATAGATTGCACACGCATATCGCGTAGAACGAGAGTAACCGACATAAGGCATCGAATTAGCAGGCTGAAGTGGCAATAGGCCGGTCACGTCTGTCGCAGAACCGACAATAGCGAGCGTATTCTAGAGTAGATACCGCGTATGGGCAAGCGTAGTGTGGCCGTGCACCTGCCCCTGAAGTGGAGCAATGAACTAAAGTGGCTGGTAGAGGCTGGATGCCTGCAATGCGCGCCATTATGGTGCGCTCATTGGAGGTATTTGCCCATAATCGCCACGCTGGGCAAGCGGGTTGGCGATCGGAGTAGCAGATGATTACTGTTACACAGAAGGATGCTGCTACCTATCCTCCAGATATTTCCCTTTGTCGCTTCTTACGACACCCGCGGGACGAGTTCTATTCTTAGGCCGGAAACCACACGGCACATTACATCACCGAAACGACATTACCAATCCTTATTTAATCATTATTATATTTTAAGAATCCTCGTAAAAATATATTGATAAGGGTTTGCAATATTTTTATTCTAAAAAACAGTATTGTCGCTAAAAATATAAATTTAATATTCAATACTATATCACTGAGTAAATATAAGGTACTTACTTATTTTCGAGACTTGTATACTGTTCCAATTCTAGACAGACCCATCCATCACGTTCACCTCAAACCTAACAATAAGCACTTAGTCTTAAAAAACCAACTATATAACATCGCCGAGTTTATATAAAATGGCGCCCATTTCCACTGAATCGCCGTAAGACGTTGACAAACAGTTGAGAATGAAAAAGATGTATTTTTCCACGATAAAATTCGGGTTGACGGGCGACTATAAATTTCTTTTCGAACGTCACCGAGGTGATTTTCCTTCAAGTTTGATATAGAAAGCGATTTGAAACGTAATTTGATATATTTGTCAGGTTAATAAGGTCACCTTTCTTGTTGGGTGGATGTGTCTGATCGATATTTTGTGAGCGATGATCGATTTTTATTAACCTAGCGATTTGACTACACGTTTTGTTGTAGATGTTACTTTAGCGCATGCTTTTCTTAAAGTTGACCAAGATTAATCGCAACTTGGTCGTATTTCTTCACCAATCTACTAGGTTTAGTGATCATTTATTGCATTTCGACCAAGCTCAAATGATATTGATCATCGACGCAGGAAATATTATGGTGCACAAATGTCTGCCGTGTGGTTTCCGGCCCAAGAAAAGAACCACGCCTACTCGTCTCGCGCGTGTCGTAAGAAGCGACAAAGGGAGAGGATCCGGAGGATGGGCAGTAGCATCTTTCTGTGTAACAACAATCATCTGCTACTGCGATTGCCAACCCGCTTGCCCAGCGTGGCGATTATGGGCAAATACTTCAAATGAGCGCATAATAGTTGCGTGCATTGGTAGAGGCTTATTCAGCAGTGAAGTAATACAGGCTGATGATGATGATGATGATGACAAGTGTCTGCGCACGTGAGAAATCAAGCAAAGGAGCAACGGCTTTATTTAAAAAATAAAATAATAGGTAGAGTAAGTAACATATGTCTTCCTGACCGAATTTCGGTCACAACGGCCAGTCTCAACAGAGATTAGCCAACTACGCAGGAGATATTATAGTGCACAAGTGTGTGCGCAAACACAGGTGCACTCTCTATTCCCTCACTCTCATAGTCCGATGGGACGGAAATCCGACGAGACCGGAGAGAGATTAGGCGCAGGGCCAACGGCTTTACGTGCTTTCCGAGGCACGGAGCAAGTAATAATTAATTTATAAAACGCACATAACTTACGAAAAGTCAGAGGTGCGCGCCTTGGGATCGAACTCGAGACCACTGACTTGCCAGTCAACGGTCACCACCACTAGGGTATCACGACTCGACTCGAGTAGAGTAAGTAAGTAAGTACCTATCTACACACTTATTAAGTTGAGATGATTTTTCATTCTTGACCATGATTCATTGAAAACGGCAAACAGCTGTCACAAATAACGAAATCTCAATTTCAACCACACATCGAGGGTGTTAAACTTATATAACAGAAGCTTACCCCAGAAGAAACTTAACGGCAAATTAAACCACAATTTGGCAACCAGGGTGAATAAATTTGTGGCAATATGTTACTGGCCTAAGCTCTAAACGATATTAGTTTAAATTGTTTTTAAATACTAATAGTTTGATAATTTAGTAATAATTAGTTATGGGGAACTGTTAAATATCTTCTAATCTTGAATAGACTATACGCTTATAAACATAATAGATTTAAATCTGCAATTTATATGAACAAACTCCGGTCACAGCGGTCAACCACAGCGGAGGCTAGTCTAAATACGCAGAATCCTAACTACATATATAATAATATCACTACAAAGTATAAAACAAAGTCGCTTTCTCTGTCTCTTTATCCCTATGTATGCTTAAATCTTTAAAATTACGCAACGGATTTTGATGCGGTTTTTTTAATAGATAGAGTAATTGAAAAGGAAGGTTTTATGTATATTGCACCCGAGCAAAGCCGGGGCGGGCCGCTAGTAATATTATAAGCGCGAAATTAAATTTGTTTGTTTGTTTGTTTCACTTTTTACGCCTAAACCGCCAGAACCGATCATCCTGAAATTTTGCATATACAATGTCAGATACAGTACAGAGTCGGACATACCTTTCATCCCGAAAAAAAAGGATTTTTTATTTTTAAATAGTTAAATAGATTTTTCTCTATATTTTTCCCTCTGCAAGTCTTGAAGGAAACGTAAAGATCTCATGCGTTCATAATAAAATTGAACGGGTAATGTGTTGAGGGGGGCGATAGTTCGCGTCACCTGTGCGCCAGGCTTTCGGCTTCTTATTGACTTTTTAAACCCGGACGGAAATTATCGGTTAGATTTCTTTTGTTTTTTGTTTTTTTGGTTGGACAAAGAAAAATGTTAGGAACGAAGCATATTAAACCTCATTCATATTTTGAAAATAGCTAAGCTAAGGCTATTTATTGTGTGGGTGCACTTTTATCGTTACAATTTTATAATACAGACCAAAGAAAATAGGTATATTTGTTACATCACCAAGCGCAGTAGGTAGTACATATTTTTTTTATTGCCTAACAAATCTCCTATCACATCTCTAGTAGTGTGTTCTTTGAGGAATAGTCTGGGTGCTATTAAACTTGTTCAGATGTTATTGGCTGGGTGCTGTTCGAGAAATACCCTAGTCGTAATCATTTGTTTTAATATTTTTTATATATTTTTTATATTTATATATTTAAATATTTTTTAAATGTATTTATTGACAGCTTGTTTTTATATTTATGCGTGAGAAGGCTTTTGTCCAGCTAAGGCACAGTACAGGCTGAATTTTTATTTTTATTAAGATAACCACCCAATCAGCACTATACAAAATTGAAATAAAAGAAAACAAAAACGGTTTAGTAAAATAAATAAGGCAAGGAAGCTACTGCAGGCCGAAAAAATTCGGACACTACATCAGCAACATTGTTCGTACACTGTCGAGAGAACGGGCCGCAATTTCAATTTACGAGTGGCGATGCTATAAAATTGGCACGTGATCGCGTCGAGACAAATAAGTGGATATCGCTTATATGTGTATTAGTAATATTGCTCGCCAGTGTAGGGCTGGGAGAAGCGGGAAAATGGGAGTAGGAAATTTATTGTTATTAAAGAATTTAATATTACAGTGAAGTAGGAAAATATAATAATTTATTTTTAGTAGTTTTAATATAGATATTTAAGTAATTAATAATTATTAATAAAAAAAATATTAGGCATAAGGCACATAGATTTAAATTTTGAAAAAAAAAACAACAACAAAAATTAAGAAAAAAAAACAATCATAATGTGCCCAGCAGCCAACATGATTGAGCTGAAGTCTCTTTTATTCCGTCAATTTATTTACTATAACTAACTTCCGCCCACGGCTTCGCCCACGGCTTTGCCCACATGGTATGTTAAAAATTTAATCAAGAACGAGACACGTGGCACCATCTATTATTATAAGAACGTTTTTGTTGTTTTCCTTGGGAACGTATATGGAAAATTTCAAGATGATCGGGTCAGTGGTTTTGGTTAGAAAACATAATAAATAAACAAACATACTTTCGCATTTGTAATATTAGTTAGCATTCTAGTGACACCCCTAAAATAAGCTGCAAAACTTAATTGTGTTACACATAAAATATATCATACAATATTGGTACATTTTCTCAAATTGTGTCATAAATATAAATAAAATATTATTACCAAATAATACACAATACCATTTGTAATACAAGTACAATAAACTTTAGGGATTTTATTTGACACCTTTCTTAGGAATTTTCTTGACACACAATATTAGGTAAAAATTCTTAGGTGTTATTGTGGGGAATAAATTAAATAATTCTTTATAATTTATGGATATAAAAGAATATTAGATTTTAATCAAATAAACAACACTAATGAGTTGTTAAAATATAATTTTAATAACTATTTAACAAACAATACTCAGACAAAAACTCTTCTTACGTTTTTGGGAATTGAAATTTAGGCAGTGATAGCCTAGTGGTATGTCCGTTGGACTACCAAGTTAAAGGTTAGAGGTTTGAAACCTAGGCACGCAACTCTGACTTTTCGGATTCATGTTGCTTTTAGAAATGAATGGTGAAGGAAAACATCGTGAGGAAACCAGTACACCTGAGAAATTTTCAAACAGTATATAAAGCCATGTCAGACGCCTACGGGCGGTTTAATTTCTTAAATCAGGTTGTTCATCAACCATACGATAAAGAAAAAAAGAAGGAATTGAAATTGAAAATTGCCCAAGTTCCATAATTTCGAAGAGACATTTTATCATTATTATCTTTCTAGCATTATCCTATTCGTAAGTTTATTATATATATGGAATAATTTTCCAAAGATTAAATCTTTACTACCAAAAAAACTATAAAATATAAAATCTTCTGCTTGCCGGAAATACAATAACAAAATATAGCCAAAACACACATCCGCAATACATTATAACACCCATAAAATTGCATCTCAAACACACTTATCGTATGACCTCAGCAATAAAGGCCCTTCAAAATCCATAACTTTTGCGTCAGGGGTTACAAACCCTCTTGAACAATACACAAATTGCAGTTCTAACGCTCGGTACAATTTACTGCGACTCCTTGTCTATTCGCATAGAGTAAGCTGCATAACAGAGGCGATGGAAGTGAATTGTACAACTGTACGGAATTAATGGCCCTCTTGGGAACTACATTTATAAAGGAATTGGATTGTTTCTTGATTAATTTCATGTTCTCTTTATACATTTTAGGGCTTTATATTAGTGTCTCTTGACAATACGACGGTCTTATTTTAAAATTTATTTTGGTAGATGCTTTGGATTTCGTTAATGTAAGTGCACCTTGATTTGTTAAATTAAATTCTTGTCGATCAGTCTGTTTGCTGTTTTTTTTAAATTTAATTACAGAACTATTTGAAATTGTTATCTTACCCAATATCCAAAGACTGGTCATCACATAGTCAATGTGGTAATGTTATCAAAAGGAATAATATTTTGAATATTGCTGTTATTGTGTTAATGGATTCTTACTTATAAATGCTTAGTAAAAAATATACGTAACTAGTTGTCGTCCACGATTTCGTCTCGATATGATATGCTTCAAAAATATAAAAGGATGCATATTAAAATAACTACTCTATGACGACCTTGAGATAGTCTAAGGGCTCGGGTGCGAAAAGTAACAGATGTTGTTAACGCAATTTAGTTAATCGTTTGCGTAAATAAATTGCTGTCGAATCTCAATTAGGGCGCTGTTATAGCAGTAAGGAAAGCAAGCCGCTCGTCTGTGGGAGGCCAAGTTTAGTAAACATCTGCTGTAATTTATACTAAGATGTCCTGTTGCACAACATAGTGGTTTGGGCGGATTGTGTTGGACAAAATATTATTATTAAATAATATTTAAGTTGGCGAAAAACCAATGGGAAATCAATTGTTTACAACCTCCTTTTAAATCAACCTATCAGACGGCTGAGTCGTGTGAAATCTGATTTGCCTGGAAATATTATTTATTAACTGTTTACAAATTGACAGTTCATATTTTTGTGTACATTAGGAAGAATTGAGATGAGAGATTGGGTAATTCTTTCAAATATCAACCGCTAGGTACCTCTAATCTGCCATTAGTTTTTTCTATCTTCTTGTTTTAATAAACGAAGTTGCTTTCGTTGTTTCTTCTTAACAGGCTTTAATCAACTTGTGTGAGCATCTAACAGAAGACGTGAAAGTAAGTTTCTTTGCTACCTTTTCACGTTAAACACTGAATCGATAATCCTTAAATTTGGAATTTTTATCGAATTTCGACCATCACTGACTAGACTTCATTTACAAGAAATTTTAAAATTGTTGCCAGAAAAATCAGACAAATTGCGAGCTAAAGCTATTTATCAAACAAACATCTCTCAGACTATCTCTTAGACCAGCGGATCTCAAACTTATTTTTGCCTTGGAACTCTTTTGGAAAACTAAAAAAAAATACATAGTAAAAATTATAGTTGACTTTGGTAGTGGCACATAATGGGAAATACCTATTAAATCAATTTTTACTTTTTATTTTTGTTTTTTTTTCATAACGCATTCCAGTAGTACTATATTCATTTGATTTAGTTTAAACTTTATATTAATTTGTTTTTATTTTACTGTAAATTTTTAGTATAGTTTAAGCGTTTTTTTTTGTATTATGACCAGTATTTTCGCGAAGCCCTCACAGAAGTCACAAAGCCCCAGGGCTCCGCGGAGCACACTTTGAGAATCGCTGTCCTAGACAAACAGGGTTGCCAGTTGAAATATACCTCATACAGTCAGATATGCTTTGAATTAGTTAGTCTGATAAAGTGTTATATATCGCCTCATTGCCCCTGACCTTGGCTCAAATGGACAGCATGAGAAACTATATAGCGAGATTGTTTATGAAGTTTCGTTCTGAAGTATTACTTTTGTTATCTGTTATGAGAATCATGGAAAAACAGTTGGTATGTTGAGGAAAAGTTTTGGCAATAAAATGTTTCTTGTCATAGGTACTTATAAATATAGTTTGTGCTCGCGATGCTAGTGCATGAATCATTTTCGTAACAATCTTCTTTCTTAATCGTATCTATTGTTGATGAACAATCTGAGAGTTTAAACCGCCCTTAGACACACAATTCAAAGATCGCTCAGACGGGCTGGTTTTCTCACGATATTTTCTTTCACCATTTTAGCAAGCGATAATTAATTCCTAAAACGCACATGAATCTGAAAAGTCGGTGGCACTTACGTCCCTGGGTTTTGATCTTACGACCTTTGACTTAGCAGTCTTACGGTCATACCACTATGCTATCCTTGCTTGACCTAGTTTCGTAACCGTAAAGACGGATTTACATTAGGAATTGGCGGCAAAGAGTAATAATTACTACAACGTAAAGAAGCGACACTCACCAACAAAAGTTTAATAACGTGTTAGATAATCTGGACGCATTTGATTAAATCAGTCCATAGTTTCACAGAATACAAAGCAATTGAAAATTTACCTCTTTTTTCTATAATAAAGAAGTAGATTTAAAAACGTCACACATTCGTAACTTTTGGAAACTTGACATAAGTATATGGAGTTCAATTCATTTATTTTTCCCGAACAGCAATCTATTAAGGGTGCGATAAGCGGGGGCTGCGATAAAATAAATTGATTTTATTCAAATTTCTATTAAGGCACAGGCTCGCTCTGTTTCTGAAAATTGCTACGGGCCCAGTCTTGTTACCATTGAGCTGAGAAATGTGATTGGTGGATGCGGCATGAAGAATGTTATAACTAAACCATACTTATGTGAGATTAAATTGTATAGCAGATAATTTAATAGTACACAAGACTGTGCGCTAAAACATTAGCACTCTATTCCCTCACTCTCAGAATCTGATGTAAGGCATGGCATACCGACCTGCGATGGCTTTTCGTGCAAGTGTAATTTAATAAATCACGTTTTGCTAGCTGTCCATTAATACATAATCTTTGTTTTTTTTTAAATAATTTTGGTTAGAAAGTACACATACCTCAAAATAGATTTAAATATAACAACATGACTGTGAAAAAGTTCGAAGTTTGTTGAGGAGGTTATGCGGGTTGTATCTTATTCCCTCAAAATCAATATACTTAGTATAAGTGACAGCTCTTTAAATTTGACGATAAATCAAGTGACGTCATCTGTTCCCAGTCCCTTTTTGTCTTTTTTGTCACTGAGGAATTAATATTATTTGGGATATTTACATATTTTATTTTCAGGTTTTTTTATATTCCCTTGTCTTTGTCAATATTCCTATTATTTTGGAGTATCAACATTACCGCCTCCATTTTTCCCACATCCACCGCAGATTTCCACTCAAAGCTTGTAATTGAAAAGTTTGCCAGGAGAGACGTAAAGTGATTTATAAGACAGACGAAGTGTCGGTCCGGCGACCTTTTTATTCAACGAAATCTTGTTACAATACTTATACGGATCTGTAGATCTCTACAATGAATCGCTGAGATTTTTTGGGTTGTGCAATTTATTTTTCAGAGAACATTGTGGTGCTGACGATCTACGTTAAAGTGAACATTGGTTGACCTAATTTTATATTCGAATAGCACTGATAACCTAGAGGGACATACCACTATGCTGACAGTCAAGTGATCACCGGGGTAGTTTTAGTGAGGTAAAAATCCCACACTACGGGGACCTCTTCTCCGGATACTGGCTGCCTTTTGAAGGTTTTCCACCGTAATTAAAAAACGAGACGACAAAGGAACAGTTTTTAATTTCATAGCTTGAATTGGATAGATACATAAGTAATTATAGATAGTCCAACACTCACACCACATAAGTAGCCACTTTTCAGTTGAAAATTTCTAGCCACAGACTAACTTTATCAAAAAAAAGGTCTCTCCATTTTATAATTCTCCAGCCTCCACAAAGTTTTTAACATCAAAAATTTTATCTCTTGATCAGCAATAAAGTTAGGCCATTTTAAAAACTGTGTTTAGATACATTAAACATTCACTTTCTAGTTAAACTTGGGTTTTAACTTAAAAAGTTTTGGGTTATAAATCAGAGAGATCGACTTTATTAAAATAATTTACAGAATAAATTATGATACAGGCCATTTTCGCATTATGAAAGCGCGGTGGAATGAAAAGGATTAATAAAATCGGTGATAATAGGATATAAATTGCCATTGTGCCAGGAAAATGCATTAACCTGTACTTCTGCCCCTTCTGAGAGTAAAAGCCTTTCTGATTTCAGTGCAAGTGGGCCAGTTTACCTAGCATAATGTACTCTCTTACAGAATATCGGTGTGACCTGTGTGGTATAACCTATCCAACTGTAGTGTTTCGTACGAGAAATGAGAGCTTCAGAGACTCAATTCCCTTTCAATCTATTGTTGCTACTAAACTTTTTGTTGTACTAAAAGTTTGAATCCTGCTTTCAATTGATTTTTTCTATACTTAAAATCTTCAACGATTCGATTACCCTCCGTATGCGTTAATGCATACAGTAAGCGCAAACTTAATAGACCGGGATGAAGTTAGGCTCTCGGATTGTTCGCGCAATATATGCGTATTCGCATCTCTTTCCTCACGCGTTCAAGTCACGTCGGGCAGCTAGTTACAAATAAAATCCTTTTTTGTCTTGAAAAGGTAACTGGTAATTAACGAAAAAGCCCATCTTATCCTTTACAATTATCATCACATAATCCCTTATTACCACACCGTCAAATCCCGACATTTCTAAGTAATACTCGAACAAAACATGAAGTCATAATCCTGGCTTTTCCATAATTACCACATCACCGAACAAATTGTAATAGCAACGCCAAAAATATCCATCGACCTGTTGCTTTTCGCTAATTAATTCTCTTAGTTAAACTCGCTGGAGAGGAAAGTGGGCAAGAAATTGTGAAAAAAAAATGGCGTGACGTAGGAATTACTTTTTTACGGGCCGTCGGGCTGGCAGGCCGGAGTTGTAATGATTTATTGCGCAGCCAGACCTCTGGGCAACGAATGCTGCTATCCATCATCGTTTGTAAGGTGACCAAGTTAGTTGAGATTATAATGGTGGATATTTTTTGAAACTGCGTTCAAGCTGAGGCTTGTTCAGGAAAGGTATGAGAGAGAATAGATGTGTGTGTATCAATAATGGCTTGTAAGATGGTGGATAATGTTAAAGACAACAATTCCGTGCAAATGTCATAAAATTTCCTGTGCATTTGAGTACAGACTCCTAATAACCCTGATCACTGTATCCTGGTCAACCATAGGGCAAAACTGGCACTGCCGTGTTGGTGATGTTCAAAATATGACAAAAGTGAGTGATACACGTGGGCACACCCAGATACGCGTTATTTATGGCATTAGGATCTTTTAAATTTGGCAGAATATTATCTTTATGCACAGAAGAAGATAATTTTTATATACTTTTTTATAAATTATAAGTAAATAAAATAAATAAATCGAATTTCAGATTCTTTCAGAGTGACTTCGAAGTATAATATTGCTGTATAGACATTTCGAAAAAAAACACCATTTTCTCAGAATCTATGGCACTTGCTACTTCTAGATAATCTAGACATCTGGTTAGATTAGCAGTTTACCCTTACAAAGTTTGGAAATAATAAGGCTAAGAAGAAGATGAACCTCAAGATAATCTTCATTATTCGCAATAACTTGGTCACACTACTCAGCCGGTTCCTTAATTAATATAAATTACATTATTGTTGTAATGATTAATCATATTAACAATTAATTTATTGTTATTGCAAACAATTGTTTTGTTTCATTAGTAGGCTGTTTATTGTTTCAAAAAATATTTGGTAAGAATATTTTCTGAGGGAAATAAGAATGATTGGACGTATGCGTCATTTGTGGCAAAAACTGGCAATGAGATAGTCGGACTTGCAAAACGGAGCTATTAATAAAAATACCCTATAACTGTCCCACTGCAGGGCTAAGGCCTCTTCTTATACAGAGAAGGATCAAGCATTAATCATCACGCTAGCTCACTGTGTGTTGGCGATTTCAGATCATTAAGTCGGAGATTAGCCATCGGCGCAGGAAATATTGTGTGCATAAGTGTGTGCGCAAACACAAGTGCACTCTCTATTCCCTCACTCTCATAGTCCTATGGGACGGCAATCCGACACGACCGCAGAAAGATCAGGCGCAGGATGAAATTGATTGGATTTACGAAAAATCGGTGGTGTTTGCCTCGGGTTTGAGAGACACCGACTGAGACCACTCACCGTCAACGGTCACACTACACAAGTTTAATAATAAAATTTATCTTGTAGATAATTAATTAATTAATATAGTGACCACTCTCATTCTCACAAAGCTTCCCATAAATATTAATTCATCTTCCCCGAACATTACAACGTTTCGTTAATTCCTTTCAAAACGCAGCGTTCGTGTTGCGTGTCCAAAATAATTTCTTTTGATGTACCCAAGGACTCCAAATTATTAAGTAGGCACGCAATGTATAGAGACAGCTGTGAATAAGGACCGAAAATGGGATCAAAAGGTTACCTTTTCTTTTTAAAGGATTTATCTGGCTATCTGAGGCGGGTAACACTGAGATACCGAGGTGTTTCTCATCATGAACAAGATTAGCAGTATTCGGCAACGTCATTCGGTTGATGAGCGGCCATCTTGGTATTTTATTTTATACCGGGTGCCCTGGGACGAAGGACACCTCGTCGCTTACTTAAATGACAGATATTTTTTTAATGCAGTTTCACACAAGGATTTCTCCTGTACTATAGTGCAGTTACAAAACAGAACAAAATATCTGTCGATCACAATTATTTTTTTCGTGCAAGTATCGCTCTTAATCGCTGTCACGCTCGCACACTGAACGTTGTAAAATCATGTTTTATCATTACAAAGTTTGAACAAAAATATCGGTTTGATCAATAACGTTTCATACATAAATATTACTTCAAATAAATTTATAAATTTTTGATAGGCTTTTGGCTCAGGAGCTTTTGTTAGATTTTGAGAATATTATTTTTGCGAGAAACAGGGCGGTTTATTCAAATACTGGCTGAGAAAATAAGCTAAGAAATGTATATTCCCACATCAATACTAAAATTAAGCAAATACCATAAACCCGTGCTATTTGGAAAGATTCGCGACTCTATCCCATATCAAACAGCGAATACTTAGATCCACCATACTTGCACCATCCTCCAACAATTTTACCCACCTTATTACAAGGTAATAAGATTGACTTTTGCGTAAATTTTGGTTTGGTAACAATATTTGTAATGTGGTGCATTAGATAAAAGACGTTTACAATTTGTCGTATCACGGTGCCTTGTTAGTGTGACACGGGTGTAGTGACGTCACACTCATAGTATGTACCAACAAACATATTGGTCGGTATTCAAATCCGGGATTTATTGTGTAAAATGGGCGAGCGATTGTCGTGCTACGGTTGTACGGTTGTGGTGTACAATTTCGATTGCAAAATATTTATGAAAAAGTAACTATCATTTTACTAGACCTGGAAGATTGTTAGTAATAACTGAATAATGCTGTCAGATATCTAAGGGTCGTGCTGCTGATACAGATAAAGGAATTTTTAATGGTAGAAGCCAAAGGGTTTCTACACAATTAAGGATTTTTTAACTTCTAAAAGTTCTAAAAAGTTGTTTAAATTTGTAAAAATTCTAATAAACTGTAATGATTGTTTCGTGTACATAATACAATATTTGCATATCTTTTAAAAGCGAATGTGTGGATCAATATTATATTTTATAGGAACTTCTGTACCATACTCTTAGCAAATAAATGTCTTTTGTCTAAAATCGGTGAAGTTTTTTTTGAGTTTATCCGTTACAAACAAACGTACAAAAAATCTAATTATTCTTAGTAAGTATGTCAGCAGTTTAGCCGGGATCGAAAGACAAACATACTAACAAATTTTGATATTATGACGTCAGCAACAACCAATAGTAATTGCCATTTACAAAATAACCTCAAAGTCAACATTGTGAAGGTTTTCGTCTAATGATATATCATGGTGTTTATAATAGGGTGAGTGGCACGGGGATTTATTACATGGGAAATGTTTGCAAGATTTATTATAGAAATTATTGCTTGTACACGCTCTCTTGTTGTTTGTATGTTTTCCATGGGGTTTTCGTATTAATGTGCCGAAGTACCTTCAATGAAGGTACGGTCACCAAAGGCGTAAAGTTACCAAGGGCGCTAGTTAAGGTTGTAATTTTTTCCGAGATGTCATCAATACAATTTAATTTTACAACATTTTCTGAAAAGGTATGTCTGAAACTGGTATGTTTTGACTATTTAATTGTAATTTCATTTTTAGTTGTAATTTTATTTTTTAATTGTAATTGTATTATTTAACTGTAATTGTATTAATTAATTGTAATTTTATTATTTAATTGTAATTTTCAACACAATGTAAATTGTTATGAAACTGAAATTGTTAACTGAACTATGAAACCTACACAAACCTAAATAATTTGACACAAACACATGCAAACTTCTACAAAAATCTTCATCCTTGGTAACTTATAATTCCTTTGCTGACTGTACATAGAGTAGTTAAACAGCCAACTGTTAAAAAAGGATACATATTTAATAATTATCATTTAGAGGAGGTTTGAAATAAGGTTTGTAAAAAAAAAGTAAGAAAATATAAACCAACAATCGCATTTATATTAATAGTAGGTAATAATGTCCTCCTAACCGAATTTCGGTCGCAGCGGTTAATTTCAAATGAGATAAGGTATATACTAGCTACGCAGGAGATTATAGAGTGCAGAAGCACTGTGCGTAATAACACGTGCACTCTCTATTCTCTCATTCTCAAAGTCTAATGGCAACGACCGGAGAGAGATCCTAAGCACGGAGCTATAACGGTGCAAGTGATAATTTCTATTACGCACATAACTTACAAAAAGTCAGAGGTGTGCCTTGAGTTCGAACTTAAAACCCCAGACTTGCCAGTCAATGGTCACACTACTAGGCTAACACTAATCTATTATTAGGACTACAAAGATAAACCGCCACAAGGTTCACTTAAAGCAAGATTTCAGCAATTTCTTTTATTTTTTTTTATTTCAGCAATACTCAAGCTGTTAATAAAACAAGATACCTACTCACAATTTTGCAATGAATTCGTTTATAAAACCAATTTACCAGCACCGAGAGGAGCAAAATTAAAAAAAAATACTAACCCAAATTCTAAATCCAAAAAACATGATAGAAATCTCTTTGCTGTAATGAAGATTCAATTAGAAGGAAATTCTTTATATACTCCGAAGCGTGAATGGACCGCGCTGAAAGGACCTGGCTGGTGTAAAATAACGTAAAACATAAATAAAAAAAAACCTACTGACAACTTTACCGCAGCAGTTCCTTCAAAAAACCTGCATCTTAAATACTTACACATAAAGTTTAATTTTGGTTAGCAATTAAATTTTCGAGAGCAGATTTATATTTGCAGGTTCGCGAGGAAGGAGGGACGCACAAAGGCGTCCGAGTCCATATTCATGCAAGTCCGGATGAAAAAGTTGGTACAATATGAGTCGCGTCATTAGGGAGAGCGCGCTTGAGAGTAGCTAAGTGGCAAGTTGTGCCTGTCGGGAACTCCACACATTCGAGTGTCGACAAAGAACTTTGCGTTCGAATTTGAGACGTGTACGACTAGATTTTTTATGACTTTGTACTTTTAGATGTTACATTACAATTAGTATAGAATTGGTAATAGACACAAGCACTAGAGCACATTTCATTTAGCCAGAAATCAAAAACGGCAGTTGCAGAATTGTCATTTCTGAACCAATAAGACTACTTACTAAGCAGCTACACACGCAAGCAGGATTAAAATTTGCGACCTATCTATATAGGCTATATATATATCTATATAGCCTTCGCTCAGACATACTAGCCTATATGCGATATTGAGCGATTTGTTCGTAACCTGGCATCGAAAAGGTACCTATGCTGAGTAATTTTAGAGATTTTTAATTTAGGACGTAGCGTATTAAAAGCTTTTCTCAAGGCCGTCAAGGTGACGGCCATCATGCCACATTGCTATATTGGCTGCTGGGATGATGGTCATCACTATGGGACTCCACTGACTGCTTTCCATCAGGCAGCATGGAGTCAATTTGTGCGGCAGTAATAAAAAAAAAGAAAAGCCCCACATTAGGACACACCCTCTCCTTTATTTTATCATCATAATCGTCATCATCATATTTATTAGTCCACTGCTGAACATATCCTCTTCCAATGTGCGCCTCTTTTGTGCGCTCATTGGAGGTATTTACCAATAATCGCCACGCGCTGGGCAAGCGGGTTGGCGTAAGTGTGAAACTTGACATAGTAAAAGTTTATAGGTATGGAAAAGAAATGCATAAGGATATTTTTTTTTTAATACGATCGAATTTCGACCACTATCTGGACCGCTAGTATAAGTTAGTTATAGTTTCTATACACAATAGCACCATCAAGATCTCTGTATCTAAACTAAAAATTATTCTGTTTTCTTTACGTGGAGACTTGTAATTGGCTGACGGATCATTATATTGTTTTTAGTGTGTTTTGTTGAGCTGTAAGTCTTCCAAAATAAATAAATAAATAAATAAACCACAGTATAAATATTTTTAAACGGTTTTACTTAGCTTGACCTGTTTATTATTTGGTTCAAATTTAGTAATCGATATTTCAACACCTTCCTGTTGACAGATAGATCTGATATTAGTTTTGATGATAAAACCGTTTTAGGTAAAAAAGAATTTTACTTAGATATATTATTTATACTGTGTCTGTACTGTGGGCCCTAAGAAATAAACCGTCTCTCTTCCTTACCTCATAGTAACTCCAACATTTTAATATCTGCGCTCAGTCGTCGGATGTGGTGGAGACGTATCATTTCCATGTCTGCATCCTGTCTATGTGACATGTCTTTTAGTAAAATTGCCTTCCGCCTGCGTGGATCTACTTTATTTCTAAAAGGTAAGCTTTCTTAAACCGTTAAACACCGGGAAATGAGACATAACAGGAAATCAATTGTTACGCGTCGCTGGCGTCCTTGTGGCAGTCAGAAGAGTGTCTCCCGAGCCCCGAGCATATGGAAAAAACTAACCAACAACGAACAACAAACAAAGTTTGAACACAACTTACCAAAAGTCAGAGTTGCGTGCCTTGGATTCGAACCTGAGACCTCTGACTTGCCAGTCACTGGTCATACCATTAGGCTGTCACTCCTAGAAGAAACAAATAAACAGAAATATTACTATAGATAACCTGTAAAGGTTAGGTTAGACTTAAAACGTTTAGGGGTCAGACTCCGATATTCAGAATGTATGTTGACCCCAGGTGGTCTCTTATATTAAGTTCGTATTATCAATATTACACTGCAGGGGGTTATTGTTTATTACACCTCTATTTAATGGAAAAGTACTAAAATTAGGTTCTGAACAAAAAAAAAACATTATTTTTAAATTATAGTACAAAAATGAATCACTCAAATCGGCCTACTAATCTTAAAATAATCGATGTACACAACGCAACATTATCAAGCTATACATTTCCAGTATACATTGACCACGTATAGTATAGGTTCTTCGTTCAACAAGATGTCAGCTTAAATTGGAAATGTAAAAGCTAAATATGTTGCCTTGTGTACTATCGTGGACAAAGCCGGTGCACCACTCTTAAGGTTAGAATCGCTTGCACCCGGCGTCCGAACGTAGCACTAGCCCCCTACAAACGTAACATCGCTCAAAGCATTTTTTTCGCAAAGTGGTGCACCGTTCGTGTCCGCGATAATACATACATATTTATAATCAAATTCTCATCAAAATTTTCCTTTTACTTTTTGAAGTCGGTATTTTTTTCGCGAACTTTCGCCAACCTTCGCGTGACACCGTCTAACAGGGGTACTAAGTACCATTGAAAATCCGTCTCACTTTAAAAAAGCCCTCGAACGACATAAGTGCGTCGATCTTGCCTGTTTCGTTTGGTCGGTTTGAAGGATGGGCATCAGTATCCGAAAAAAATAAAAAAATATGCGGATATTTGACTTCGGGATATTTCATAAGTTGACTAATCATGAATTTTGATTAACGATTATATACTTATAAATCAGCCTGTAACTGTCCCACTGCAGGGTAAAGGCCTCTCCACACAGATCACGCATTAATCACCGCTCTAACTCACTGCGTGTTGGAGATTTCAGACCAAGTTTCCTTATGATGTTTTCCTTCACCGTTATGCAGTAGTAGTGTGATACATTTCAAATTTGAATCCAAACTTACGTGCTTTCAAAGCGACACCACGACACCTAATAATTTATAGGTAGGTAGCAAAAATAGAATAGAAAATTAATATCCGATAAAATATTCTATCCACGTATACAACAATATCTACTATTTTATTGAAATTCAACGAAACACCTTCACGACAGATCGTTTGATGTGGCGGGAGCGGGACCAATTTTGATTCTACTCATATAATACCAAGGTTGTATACAAATTCATAAGAAAATTGGTTAAGGTATAAACGAATAAAGGAGATATTTGTAAGTTATCTTGAAATACCTTTGATGCCTTCTAAAATATTATATTTGCTTATAAAAATTCTCGCACGTATTTCTCGAAGATTTCGTTTGAAACATTTTGAGGTTTCGTTTTATTGAGACTTTCAACATCAGTATCGGCCGGCATATCGCGGGACAGTGCAGTCTATTTTAGTGATGCACCTAGTTCGTACGAATATTTCAATGAAACTTTATAATAATTATGCTATAGAGTATAGACGAAATTCAGGTTTGACCGAATGTAAATTTTGTAATAAAAATAATGTTGTCCAGACCGAGTTTAAGTCACAGCTGTCAATCTCAATGAAGATTGGCCATCAGCACAAGAGATTCTATCGCACAGTAGTGTGTGCGCAAACACAGATGCACTCTCTATTCATGACCGACACGACCGAAGAGAGATCAGGTGCAGGATCTATGGCTTTTCGTGCTTTCTAAAGCATGGAGTCAATATATCACAGTAATTTTTAACCGACTTCCAAAAAGGAGGAGGTTCTCAATTCGACTGTATGTTTTTTTTTTTTTTTTTTGTATGTTTGTTACGCGATTACACCTTCAGTTGTGGGCCGATTTTCAAAATTCTTTTTGTAATCAAAAGGGTATACTCCCGAGGTGGTCCCATAGAAAAATTATCGTGATCTGATCATAAACTTACGAGATATGAAACGGAACTCCTCGTAGGATTATAGCAGAATTGTCGTAACAAGTAATATTGCTTTGTTTATACGTGCAGTCGATGGCTGACGAGTAAAGAGGAAGAGGGGGGACACGTAGTCAGCCCCCCCCCCCCCTCCTATAATCATCCAAGATACAAAATATCGTGTGAGGTATCGTTTGAATGGGCTTTTCATAAGGATTTCAAATATTAGCCTCACAAAAGTCTGGGAGGGGGATTAATTTTAGGCACCACTAAAAATAGTGAAAAAAAAATTTTTAATAAAAAATAAAACCGACTTCAAAAGGAACTAAAATGCTTGAAATAACTTAAAAACGTTTTGGAGTCGGTTCCAACTCAAGTTCTTAATGAGAAGGTTAAAGAGGCTAGAACTTGACTTGGAACCGACTCCAAAACGTTTTTAAGTTATTTCAAGCTTTTTAGTTCCTTTTGAAGTCGGTTTTATTTTTTATTAAAAAAATTTTTGTAGTACTAAAAAGTTCATCACAGTATATTTTGTAGAACTTACTAAAAAGTTCATAGTGCATTAGTGTAATTTTATTAATGCTCTGTGTTCGTGTGATCATGTTTATTTCTAAGTTTGTCCTTCAAAATTATATTCGTTTATTTTCGAAAAATTTGCTAATTTCGGTAAGTGTTGTGGTGGCGCATCGGTTACGAACACACTTTACAAGTACGTAGGTGTGGCAAACCAACTTGGCATGTACCAATGTGACACTACTGACTAACGGTGAAGGAAAACATCGTAAGGAAACCTGGTCTTAATAGTCTGAAATCGCCAACCCGCACTGAGCTAGAGTGGTGATAATTGCTCTATCCATGTTTCATCAATGTATGAGAAGAGGTCTTTGCCCTGCAGTAGGACAGTTACAGGCTGGTTTATTATATTTATATTTTCGACTACTTAAACGACAATATTAACCATCTCAAGCTTCCAAGCATTTTCGTTTTAGAAAAGTTAATATGGCTCCCCTGAGATTTGCGGAGAAAATGTAAATTTTATACAAGTCTAAACGCGAGCAGATGCTTGTAAAAATATTTTTTGTAATTTTAAGAAAAATAATCCTATGTTTTTGTAAATTACATATTATAATACATATATTGGTTCTCCGAAGAAAAATGTTATCACGCAAAGAGCCTAAGGTATTAGACGTGCTTGTAATGTTTCTTAAACACGATTCTAGTCCGAAGATTTAACACAAATATAATATTATATTCGTGTAACAAATTGTATAATAATTCAATGAGAAATATTTTATCGATATACCCATCTCAAGCACTATTATGGTACAGTCATGCGCACAAATATGTATGCACTTTTAAATCGCCAATAATTGATAGAAGTTATTAACTTAGGTATGTCTATGTGTAGAGTGGATTGTCTCACTATCTGTTATTTAAATTATCTTAGTAACTATGTCGGGTGGCGTTAGTTACGGACCCGCTTTGCAAGCCCATGGGTGTTCTGGCATGTACCGATGTGACATTGTCATTGCAATGAAACCTGGACTTTAATAGTCTGAAATCACTAACACGCAGTGAGCGGCCGGGCTAGGTTGGTGATTTCAGCTAGACCGGGGATTAAAGCTCGATCCGTCTCTGCATGAGGAGAGGCTTTTGCCCTGCAATGGGACAATTACAGGCTGGTTTATAGGTATAGAACCTAAGGCCGTTTTAAATCTTTATGTTATGTTTGTTAAAAGTTTGTGTTTACATGTTAATGCTCTCGACTGTACTATGATCAATTTAAAATTCCTTAAATTGTAACGCTTAGAAAATACAGTTATTGGAAAGGATATTCTAATGTCTGTAAATGTTTCCATCGCAGATTATTTAATTGAAAATTCTCCCCTTACCTGCAAATTGCATATCGCAATACTGCAGCAAAATATCAAAATAGAGTGATTTCCCTTCAAAATGACGTCACCTGTCAGTGACGTCATGGATGCGCCCGCCGGCGATATTCTGGCGCGGGTTTTCAACCAAAATATACTCATGAAGAACTGTTAAAGCACAACTCGGAAGCAATCGACAATTAACCTTATAGTTAAGGTGTAGAGTCGATTTTAATATAAATCTTTTCCTGCACAAATTATGTTCAAATAGGAAAAATTTTGGGTAGCCATCTGCAAAATTAGGTACTGGGGATATTAATATTTTGATTTTAAATTGCATATTTTTAGTTGTGGCAAGTTTCATGTTTTTAAAAGCGATTTTCTTGAGTTTTCTCTGTTATTGTCTGAGGTAGAAGATAAGTGGGGTTTAAGTTACATAAACAAAAATAGAATAACTATAGGTAAATTTAAAAACCCTCGACTCGACTACCTCTATTTTTTTAGCTAAAGACACTTTCGATCAAGTTGCCTTTCAAATTTAAAAAAGCAAATTAAAATCAGTCCATTCGTTTAGGAGCTACGATGCCACAGGCATACAGACACGTCAAACTTATAACACACTTTTTTGCGTCGGGGGTTAAATATAAATATTTTTTATTTTGTTCAGCTTTTGTCCCCTGGCGTAGAGCAAAATATTTTTTTAAACGGTTTTATTTACCTGTTCATTATTTGGTTTAATTTAGTAATCGATATTTCACCCCCTTCCTGTTGACAGATTGATCTGATATTTGGTACACAGCTTTAGTTTTGACGACAAAAATGGTTTACGTAAAAAAAATTACTTATATTATTTATTTTTTATTATTGTTTATGTAATCTTTTATCGATACCTAACACTCCTGTGAAGTTTCACTCACTAATTTTGATTTAACCCTTTATTATCACTACATAGTATAAAACAAAGTCGCTTTTTCTGTCCCTATATCCCTATATATGCTTAAATCTTTAAAACTACGCAACGGATTTTGATGCGGTTTTTTTTAATAGATAGAGTGATTGAAGAGGGAGATTTATATGTATATTGTTCCCGTGCGAAGCCTGGGCGGGTCGCTAGTACTTTATAATATACGAAATAAAGAAACCAGTTTTAACGACGTGGTAACCCTAGAAACTTCAGATATAGGTCACCCCTGACAGGTAGTATTTTCAGTTAATTAGTACGATTTGCGTTTTTTTCCATTTCCACTTAAAAAAAAAAACTAGCAAGCTTCGGCTGGGAGTGAGCGATGTTGGAAATTACGGCATATTTACTTTGGCAACTCAGTACATTTTATTTGCGTTTTTAATGGTTTCAAAGTAAGTTTTATTTTTTATGACTGTTTTTTTTTTTTACTGCCGCACGAATTGACTCTGTTGCAGTATTTGGGGTGAAATAAGTAAGTACTACGAACGGGTACCTATGCTTGTTTATGTGGTTAATGAATTTTGTGGATATTATTATGTTCTCTGATTTTTATTCACTATTTAGAGTAATTACTACGACTCCACTGTCTGTCTATCACCAGGCTATATCTCATGAATCGTAATAGCTAGACAGTTGAAATTTTCACAGATGAAGTATTTCTGTTGGCGCTATAACAACAAATACTAAAAACAGAATAAAATAAATATTTAAGTGGGGCTCCCATACAACAAACGTGATTTTTTTACGCACATCTACCTAATTATTATATTCTAACGCCATTTGGTTACAGATAGATTCTTTTTTTTAATTCGGCTATTAATTAATTATTATTTTAATTATTAATAATAATTATTAATTAGAATATTAATTATTATTTTTTAAATTATTATATTCTAACGCTATTTGGTTACAGATAGATACTTTTTTTTAATTCGGCTCAAAATATTTGATTTAAATTAGGATAGCCAGCGTTATATATTGCCGTTTTCCATGCAATGTTTTTCTTGAAGTACCGCAAAAGTTCGCAGCAAATTTCTAAAACGCAATAATTCCGAAAAGAAAAAGCTCGGATTCTAGAAGAGTTAATAGTTGAAGAACTTTATAACATTTTTGCATTTCACAAAAAATATATTCCGCTTATTGGGCGCACTTCAAAACCTACTAACGGCCGAGCTGGACGGTTATAACAAAGTACACTTGGTATAAAATCTAAATGAGCTGAAAACTTGTGGAATATTAAAAAGTAAGTAAAGAATGGACCGCTGCTCAACTGCTCACAGAGTTAAAGAACACTGTACTGCCTTCACTGTGTTGTGGATGTAGGAAGAAAGGAAGTGGCATTAGTCAGAGTCTACATTATGACGCAGAAAATTATATATAATCCTTCTGACCCAATTTCGGTCACAGCGGCCAACCTCAACAGAGATTAGTCAACTACGCAGGAGATTACAGTGCACAAGTGTGTGCGCAAACACAGGTGCACTCTCTTTTCCCTCACTCTCATGGTCCGATGGGACGGCCTTCTGACACGATCGGAGAGAGATCAGGCGCAGGGCCAACGGCTTTACGTGCTTTCCGAGGCACGGAGTAAGTGATAATTAATTTATAAAACGCACATAACTTACGAAAAGTCAGAGGTGCGCGCCTTGGGTTCGAACCTGAGACCACTGACTTGCCAGTCAACGGTCACCACCACTAGGCTATCACGACTGTAATAAACAATAATTTATGACATGTGGTACGAAACGTGAACACAAATTTTACATTTGAACTGTTTTCGGCTAATCATTTTAGCTTGTCGATGTAGGTACATATGCAAAATTGCCCCCACTTACGCTCAAGAGTCGTACCAGTAATTATAACTTACACCAGTAAGAAGAGAAAAAAGTAAAAAAAAAAATCTTGCCTTGGGTTCGAACCCGAGACCTCTGACTTGCCAGTCAACGGTCACAACCACTAGGCTGTCACGACTCACAAATGACGCAGAAAATTACAGTGGTGCTAATTCACGCGCAACTAATTAGTAACCACTAAACTAATTTAGACTTGCCATCTCTCCTGATGGCAACTCTAAATTAGTTTAGTGGTTAGTCTTTCAGAGATCATTAGAAGAGAAAAGAAGATTTTTAGAGCTGTCAAACTAGACCATTTGCGTAACATCAATGAGAATTTAGTCGGCATATCATAGAGGTTTCGTTTAATTTCACGACCGCTGACTGGAGCACTTGTATAATTATGTAAAAGCCGCATATTATTATCAGAAAATACTTTTTGTCGGGACACAATCTTTAAAATAATTATCATTAACACCCGTACCGCAACATTTTTCTCTATATCCGCGTCCTTTCTCAAACTTTAAGGAGAGTAGTTAAAATTTTTCTTAAAAAAAAATCTGCTCCACCAACTCAAAACCCTCTAATGGAGGGAACCATTAAGCATTCATCGATTCCTAATTTATCTTACTTCTTTAATTGTTCTTTCTTTCCAAATCGATAAGTGACTTGAGAACTTTTTTACTCGATTACAATCGATTCGAAAGTCGGTAATTTCGTAAGTCTACGCGATACTAATGTCGGGGAAATTTTTCAAGTTAGATTATCGTATTGATGGTGGCTTAATGACTTTGGGGCAAAGTTTATTTAAAAAGTTGAAAGGGTTTTGATTTAAAAAAAAACTTTTGGTTATGTTTTTGTGAACGAAGCAATGAATTTGTTTAATGAGTTGCTAAGTACGTAAGTTGATGAACTTTAAAGTGCTTTAGCTAAACATTGTTCTTTAGAAACGCTTTAGAATTATAGAGCTAATTCTTGTGAATATCATGGTGCTTAAAATTAAAAAAAAGTGAAGTAAAAATTACAGATAGCAGATATAAAAGGTAGAATTCGTTTTTAGCTACAAAAAATATTTATTGTGGAAATCTGTATACAATAATTATGTAACAAATAATATTGTGTCTTTATCTTAGATCACTAAATCTTCTTTCTATACCATGCTTTTTTATTTTAAGATTATTCAAGCATCTTTAAAAACCATTTATAAAATAACAAAAATGAACCATAAGGAATGGATTTAAAGAAGGAGTTTGAAAGTGACGCCTGTGACTGAAAAGTTAAGAAGTAATAATTTATCGTGGTATGGACATGTGATGCAGAGGGGTGAAAGACACGTTGTGAGAAAGGTTTTAATATGGATAGTTATAAGGATAGAGGAAGACAATCATGAAGAACGATGGCATGACGACTAAGAAAAAGAATTGCGCAATAGGCGCAGACAAGGGCAGGAAGACGATGATAGCCGAAATCATAGTGTAAATAATATTGCTGGTCCAAATGAAGTCCTAACTAACATCACAGTTTTAACAACACAATTACAGCTGGCTTCAGCTTGTAGGCTGGAGTATAAAACATTGGGGAGGTTTAAACGCCATTCTATAATTCCCTCTAAGATTCCCGCGCAGAGCTTGCAACGCGCAATTAATGTTCCTGGTGTTGCAAATATAACTTTTAACATTAGGACCGTACATGTAGCCCGCTCAGTAAAAACTGATTTATTTTAAGTAGGAACCTACACAGAAAAACTTCAAAAGCAATATTTCATCCAAATGCAGAACATTATAGCTGGAGAGCTGGAGGTAGGGTAGAATCTTAAAGTAATGTCAAAATCACAGCACAAATACTTATTTCCACGTACTCTGTGACCTCGACCATAAAAAGAGATCTAATAGCATTCACAAAAAAAGACAAAATTTGACAGTGACAGCGTCAAAATGAAAACCCACTAAAAATTATTTGTGTTTTTTTTATAAAACAAGGTGTTGAATTGTTAATGATTCATGGACGCGTACGGTTACCCATATCCCCCACCATTTCCACCAATGAGATCCCCTGATGGGGAGTTCCCTGATCATGGTGATGGCTTCGGCGAGTATTACGGGCTTAGACCCTTGAATGAGGAGAATGAACGAGGAAGGTAAGGATTTGCGCTTTTACGCTATTACCTTTCCTATTATAAACCATCAGTAATTTTGAAGGTAATAACACTTAAAGCGAAGTTATGGTGCCAGAAGTGTTTGCGGAATAGTTGTTGGCAGAGTTTTGATAGAAATTGATAGAATCGATGTGTTCTTTAGTGATGAATATATAAATATTGATTTACAATAGAATCATAAGGAGAATCATAACTTAAGACCTCTGGTCAATTTGTTTCGATAAGTGGCAGGCAGGTAGTTGAGATCTGGAATTAGAGTATTCAGCGCAAATCAACTTGGCATGTGCTACACAAATTGGTACAGAAAATTCTTCGCAAATTTATGCTGCTTTTCCTTTCGCACCTAACTGTGGCAATTTATTTTTCTTCAAAAATATTAATATTACTCTCTTAAATTGTTGGTGGTACATGGACGCCAATGGTTATCCATATTATCTCCCGCCGTCCCTGCCAACTTCAACAGACGAAGAATACTTTGATCATGGAGATGACTTTGGCGGATCTTATGGATTTAAGAGCATGATTGAGGAGCACGAAAGAAGAAGGTAAGGCATTGTAGCACTTCCTTGGATTATTACCGTTTAAATATCAGTGGTTTTGAAGAAATTTAGACTAACTCGATGAACAAAAAGTGATGAATTGTGCAAGAATGTTATGTATTTTGACAGAATTGTTTGTAGAATGGACTTAGTTAGCTGAGATCAGGATAAATTTGGTATAGATACTGAAGCGACAACATAAACTTCCTAAAATGAAACCTAATTTGTTTCTTTCCTTTGTATAAGGATGATGTTTAAGGTATAAAAGTTTGCGTATCAGTTGAGACTTGAAAATCGGCATCAAATTTTTTTTGCTGATCATGGCATCTGATTGATCATCATGATTTTTTCGCTAAGTTCGAATAATGACGGTTTTTGAGGATGTGGATAATTTTCACAATTCCTCTCGTATGAAAAGGTTGCATTACAAGAGCCGCGCATGTCATGCCAATCTCACGGTTCCGCAGATGCGTATCACACAAATGGTCATTATTTTCACACATTGAACTGCCCATCAGTAAAAGTAACTTTTATGCACTTGTGTATAAATCTGATACATTTTGCTCGTCGTTATCACGCGCTGAGTGCAATGCTTCTTAAAATTTAGTGTCTTTTTATATTTTCACGTTCGAAATAATCCCGTGTTATATTCGTTCACGTCAAACAATTTTAACGTGAAAGTTAAAGGAAATATTGTAAGCAATAGGTTTGGTTTCTTCGCAAATATGTGCTTCATCTCTTTTTTGTACCCACCCCCTGAGATTACCCATATTTCTTCAAAAATAATAATATCTCTGTCTTAAATTGTTGATGGTTCGCGGAAATTTATGGTATTCCATATATTCCGGAACACGCTGTACCGACAACGTTTGACGAAGAATATCTTGATCACGGAGATGACTTTGGCGATGATAATGGACTTAGGACCATTTATGAGGACCGCGAAAGTGCAAGGTAAGGCGCCATGAAGCTGTTTCCTGTTAATAATGTTCATAGTTCTAGATAGATAATAGAGGTTAATAAAACAATTGAATGATTCACATGTGGAAGTACTAGGCTATAAACGTGCCATACCAGCAAGGTTTTAGAAATGGTGCTTTTGAATCTAGAGAAAGAAGCTGAGGTTTATCTACTGGAATGTTTTGTGTTGTATGACCATAAAATAACTAGTAATTTTTTCATAAAAGCAGTGTGGGCTTCTGGCATGGCTTTACAGACTTGGTAATTTTCCCAAATAGTGATAATATACATAGCATTATTATATTTGTTTTATGGTGGTTTATTGGCAACAGTGTTTAATGTTTTCGTAGGTACTTTCATGTTTCGTTCAGGACTGCTGATATAATCTCTAAACAATGTCTTAGTAAATGTTTCTGATCGAGACAATTATTTTTGAAAGCTACTTATAAATAATTTTGTTTTAGCAATTTCAGACAAAGTCGATCAAAACAACGGAAGCGCAAATCCCGAGATGCAAAACGGTCTCGATCCCGAAGCACAAGTCTGCGGGTGAAGTCACGATCGCGGTCAATTTCCCGAACCCGGTCGCGGTCGAAGTCCAGAGCTCGATCGCGGTCAAAGTCCCATTCTAGAACACGGTCACGGTCGAGATCAAGGTCTCGCACGAGAAGTCGCAGTCGCACAAGATCAGGCACACGTAATCGAGCACTGAGCTATAAAGACCCAGGATTTTTGGATGCATTTAGGGTTATGTATCTTACTCGTAAGTATGATTGTTTAATGTTTGATTCAATTAAATAATCATTAAACTTTACTAAACAATATAATTAATAAACTTTCTTCACAGCCAGCAAACACAAGAAGAACCCATCAAAATACTTGGCGACGAAGAAAAAGCAGGATCGTATTCAGGAGATCCTCAAGAGCGATGGTCTGGGCTCCAAAAGATGGCTGTTCTACCCCAGGGATAAGAACCGCAGTGAACCTCCTATTGGTTCCATTGCTGGAGCCAGGGATAACATTGATCAGAGAATTAAGGTGAGAATCATTCTTCAAGGCTATATCTTTTTAGCGCAGAAAGGTTTTGACCAAAAAAGAAATGACGTGACAAACTTGCATTTTAAAGACTGAGTTTAGATTAGATTTGCATACCTGAATTCAAGAGCTCGCAGAATATTTTGCACAGAAATGATAAAAATATATTAAGTATTAAAATTCTGAGCTACTGATTTTAATCAAGAAATAAAATCGAAATCTTTGCTAAACACTTTTTTTTTATTTCCATCACTGATTACGATGATGCATCTGAAAAAAGAAAATACGTCACAATTTGGGCATATGTTGACTTGAGTGCTGCCATAGCGGTGAAAATATTATGGCCAGTCCACCGTTATGCAATATAGCTGTTTAATTATTATCGTTTTTTCCATCAGGTCGATGCTGATTTCTTCAGGAAATACAAGAGAAGCAAGAAAGTAGCCAACGACACGCCTATAGCGAAGCTCAAGCGGTGGGAACTGATACTTTATAAGAAGCTAGGCTTTATACAAGCTATCTGACTTTGTTTTCTAGTCTTTTTATTAGTTAAATATACTTACGTTACTTTTTGGTTTCGAATGTTTTTATTTTACCAATTACGCAAACTTTAGGTTAGGTTAGGTTACCGTTAGGTTAGGTTAGGTTAGAAATATATTTTCTAGCGTTGCTGTCATCGAAATTGAAGAGGAGAACAATAACAAATAAATATACTAACTTTTGCCATTTCGCATGCTTAGACGTTGGAGAATGTTAACAGGTATCCCATGTCCTTAAGATGTCATGGTTTATGTCTCATAAGTCCGAAGGGACGATAATAATCTTAATTGCACGAATATAATCTTCCAACTAGATATAAAAATTTCATTATGAAAGCTCTAGTATTTTAAAAATTATCACATTTTTCTCTTTAATAGTTGAGTTAAGTTAACGTAGTGTTAATTGCTGGTATAGAAATTCTCTATCAAGAACACAGTCATTTTGTCAGTCTATTTTATAGACATTTAGTTTTTTTCCGCTTTCCGTGGGGCGTCAATTTTCCGCGCGATAACTCCACGATTCGCTACTAATTTAAAACTTTCGGTGTGCCTTAGACGAGCCATTACTTCCCCTACTCAGCTTGTATCCACTCGGATTATGGTGAAATTTATGAGCTTCTGCAGCTATGGGTATAGGTAATCAAAAGATTTTTGTACTGTAAATTCTGTCTAAAGTTTGGATTGGATTTTGGCTTTTAACGATCGATTCTTTCAAAAATCTTCTTTTTAAACAGCTTTTTAAATCAACAAGATCTGTAAGCTAAAACACAAGCCCTCATATTTAGTATTTTTTTTAATTAAAAAACTTGAGCGAATTTGACTGGATCACACCTTATAGAAAGTGACGATGCAGTCCAATTACAATTCCTTGGTAACAATTTTTTTTTAAGGAGTTAATACCATCCTTCTTCTATCTATGGTGCGAGCCTGTTCTTGAACCAACGACCAGTGATTTATGTGTATTTAATTATTCAAGTATTTTCAACGATTTAAATAAACTTAAATTATCATAACAATATAACATCATTAGTGAACCCAAACTAAAATGATTCATCAAACGAGCGCACCTTATTAATCGATTCAAATAGTGTTGTCCGCACCAAACATTACCTACCCTCCAGTTATAAAAAATAATTGTTTCCGTTTATTACGCCCTTTCCGCTCAGTTCCCTAATAAATACTTTACACTGCCACCAAATTATCTGTGCAGCCGGACAAAATTGGAACTAATCGATTTCCTTAGTAAATTTAACACTATACTTGCCACTAGCGACACCCTTAACTGTACAGATAAGTTGGTGGAGCTTTAACTTCCAATACAGAACTGACACGCAATCTTTTTATATTTCCTATATTATTTCTATAAATGTATTTTTAGGGAGTGCGGACGTTTCTTTAAACAGAAATAATTGAAGCAGTTTTTTGTTAATGACGCCATTTTTGACGTGACAACGTCTTAAATTAGGTTGCGGCTGGGAGTCACTTATGAAAAAGTGTAACGCTCGGTAACGTTACGATGAGTCACGTAACGCTCGGTAACGTTACGTTGTCACGTAAAATCTTCGCCCGTAAAACCGACTTTACAGGCAACCATTTTTTTTTGTTTTTAATTGAAAATAACGAGATGGAACGTTGAATAGATTTGTTTCTTTTTTCTTTTCGGCAATGGGGTAAGGAAGGGTTGAACAGTCAATAGTGCTGTCTCACTTTTGCTGCTAAAATAAATTTTTTTTTTTCTTTTTTCCGGAACTTGAGATTCGGAAGTCGTGAAAAGAAATGGCTTGTTGTGATTTTAAGTTAGTCGCCTGCCAGCAATCGTATTAGGTTTAGAAAGGTTGACTCGCGTTACGGCCCATCGGCCACGTGATAGCCATTTAGCCGTTTAGACGTAATTGAAAGACATAGTTACATGGGTTTTTGTATATCAATGAGTTACATACAAAGTCATTGACTCAACTCATTCTCTTTACAATAATATAGATTTTAATACCTTTAATACTTTTTACCTTTAATACCTTTTTGGTAGGTACGGAACCAATGGAAAGAAATCAACCCGAAATAAATTTCATTATAAAATACATATTTTAAATTTAAATTTACTTAAAAATGCATAACACAATAATACTCCCAATCTCTTAAGTGAAAAATGTACTTAAAAAAGTCAAATATTATCAGGCGCGTGTCACCCCTTCACAAAAAAAAGAAAAGTAGAGTGGGGAAAAACACATCTGTTTCATAGACGTCTCTAGGGAAAACACGTGCAAATGCAAATATGCCACATGTCGATAAAAAAAAATAAGTTGACAACTATGCTGTTTAGAATTCTAGTTGGGTAGAACTTTGATCTATTCTTTTACTCTGTGACTTTTTACTGAAAAGTTATTTTGTAGAAGTTTTTAACACTTTGAACGCCAAACAGCAGACACAATTGAAAATCCATTTGTTACGGTCACCGGTGTCCCAGATGGCGCTTAAAGTGTTTAGTCTGTCACAGACGGACGCTATCTGACCAGCAGCTGTGTTGTAAGAAAGACTATGAGAAGGCACTCACCAGACCGATCAGAACGCTGACACATCCCAGATCACCTGTGAATTGTGATCAGTCGAGCAGGTCTCTGAGTAAATAAGAGCTCCGCCTTGATTTGTAACAGGCAATTTTTGCAAATTAGAATATTTTGTAAATTATTTCGTGCTTATTCGTTATTCGTGTATACATAATAGCATTAAATGCAGGCAAAATTTTGTTCTGACCGTGTCAGAAAACTGCAACTTTACCAAAATTATATTTTGAATTACTTTGGGAAATGACATAGGTAATATGAACATAATTATTTGAAGTTTCCACAACGCTAACGACTGCATTCCTCGATAGATGCATTATTTGTAACCTTATATTCATTGGTGATATAATGCCGCTACTTCACAAATTCTATAGATATGTGACAAAAAAAAACTAAAAACTGTTCCATTCAAAACTTGAGATTAAAATTGCTGTCTATTGCAGGATTTGTCAACATGCCAGGATACGGTCTGAGTTCTAAACGAAAACTCTTTTTGAATACTAAACTACATATTTGTATATTTTAACTAAACGTAGGTAGTCATGTCATATGAGTTATAACTTGTACTGGTACCTTCTCATAACTCCAGAACCCAAATCATTTGCTCTTTACTTTATAATCTGTCTACATAAAGTTAAGCCCGTTACAGACGATGAAGAACTTAAGCTATATTTCGCATATCACCAGCCTTATTTCAATGAAGCATAAAACACACGACGAAAATAATAACATATATCTACTTTATGTTCCCTCGTCTTATGGAGATTTTTATCTTGTATCTATAAAGTATATTAGTATATAAAGTATCTCCATCGTCTGTGAAGGGCTTTATGCTTTTTATAATTTTAATTCATCCCCACGTTTGCCCAAGGGAGGCTCAGGGGTAGTGGCGGGCCTCCTTTTTATTTACATTCAACTCCAGAAGCCCCGAGTCGCGTTTTAAAGTAATTGCAAGCATTTTATTTTGATTTACAAATTCTGAAAACGTTGAATTACCTAATTTGTAGTGTTTGAGATTAGAAATAGCTTCTTTTTAATAGAGTAATGATAATAATAATGTCTTTCTGACGATTTTCGGTCGTAGCGGCTAATAATTTCGGAGATAAGCCAATAGTTCACAAGTGTGCGCGCTAACTAAAGTGCACTCTACGCTCTCACTCATAGTCCGATCGGACGGCAATCCAATAAGACTGGAGAGAGATCATGAGATTAGGCGTAGATAATAAACGCTTTACGTGTTATCCGAGTTATGAGGCATTACGAGTTACTCGATTAGTATAATATAGCTACTACTACTTCTAGGAACTTCATCTACGAATAATTTGACGCATAAAATAGACGCATTCCTACATCGTAAAATGTAGAAAATAAGGTTGCTTGCTAAAATATACAGTGCTTATAACAAAATATACAAAAAAGTATTTTTGTCCCGTGGTCCAATCAATTGCGACAACGATTTAAAGCTGGCATCTGCCGAAATGTCACAAAATGTCGCTTGATTTTGCCAAATTAATGCCCAACACTAGAGCCCCGTTGTGAGCTTAGATTGTAAAAACAAGATATGACTTCAAATGAAATAGATACATCTGTTTTCGATTAATTACAAGGCTCATTTCCTTCTCTTATTCACTTTTATTAACGGTGTATAAAGACGTGTCAGAGGCCTACGGGCGATTTGACTATGTAATCAGGTTGTTCATCAACCATATGATAAAGAAAGAGATGGCCAGACTCATTAAATTTTCAAATTTTAACTACAATCAACAGTATCTTATTTTAGATTCCTTATATTATGTAGGCGACACATTTTTAAGAAATATAATATAATAGTTGTATATTTACATATCGTATACAATGTCATAGAGCTGCTCATCTTAATAAATACTGTTCATAACAAACACTTTATTAACATAAGCACTTACACTTTTTTTTAGTACGAGTACCTAACTGTATTTTTTCAATTCTAGAGTTGTACAGTCAATGCAACGCGGGCCGATTGCTATGACATTCTGAATATTATAATGGATGTTTCGCAAAGAAGCTGCAATTCTATTCCATATTTTACATTCCTAGAGTGTGACCCTCCGAACGGCGCAAAATAAAAACATTAGATATTTACACTTGATCAGTTTTGCGCCCTTTCGCCTAATGCTTTAGTTTAATGACCCTAAAAATCGTTAAAAAGGTCCCCGGGGCTGACACAAAGTGTTTGGGATATTAATGAGTCTAAAGAAATCCAATGACGCAGTTTACGTAATTATCCTATTGCTGCATTTGGTTTTATGTTGACGATATTTTTACCAAATTCTATAAAAAAATAAAACTTACAATTTTAAAACACGTACACATAATTTTATTTTAAATTTTCTTTGAACAAGCCTGGGTGTTACAATGGATTTCTTATTGTGTCTCACTTTTCGATCTTTGATAAACCTTTACTTGTATCAGCCTGTAACTGTCCCACTGCAGGGCAAAGGCGGGTAATTCTTACAATCAATAAGTAAAAAATTAAGCGTATCATATTCTCCACTCAAAGTTAAGAATGAAATCAATTATATTTGTTATTGTTACTGTTGTCAGGTGTTGAGATGGTAACCTTCCAAAAGTACATTTGGGTTTTAAATCTCTGGGAGAAAAATAGTTCTTTAAGAAAATTTTAACGTAGGTATTTCTAAGAAGTAAGCTTCTAGAAATTAGTTTTTGGTTCCCCTGAAAAGTTGTAGTTACAAAGTTACCTACCTATATCTATGTAGTTACAAATGTGAAGCAAAAGTGATGATTTATAATTTTACGAAGAATAAAAACGCCTGTCAATATTTCTATAGCAAGCATACCTCCTTTGCATTGCAATTTGCCATTCCAATTTCAAATTTTTATTACCAACCAGCTTCAAACTATTAAGATCAAAGAATTTAGTTTCGTTTGAAACAATGTTAAATTAGATAATGTTTGGGTATGTGGGTTTTGATCTCCTCTTTGAGTTATTGTTGCAAATGCTAAAACACTGGATACGCTACATTATAATCTTTATATAGGTATTTGTATTATTTCGGTTCAATACAAACACAATCATAATACAGTAAATATATTTTAAACTATAGGTACTTTATATTGATTAACAAGCGCAAGCGATTACCGTAACCAGTGGTGTGCTTATTATACTTTTAGACAAACTCAGCTTTCCTAAATAGTTCAAAATACTACCTACTACATAATTATTTTTTTGGCTGCAATGTTAAAGTTGTATAAAATGGTTGTTGCTAGAAGCTAGACACGCCACTGACTGTAAACTAGAGACGTTTGTATCACAATTCACCACCTTTTTTAAACGGTTTTACTTAGCTTGACCTGTTTATTATTGTAGGTAGAAATTGTTGAAAAGTAGAAAGTGATTTGGATAACGAAAAAAATCGTGTTTACACAATTACATATTCGCTTATTTTAGCTTATCTGTGCGCAAATAGTAGCGCACAGATAATTCAAAATTATTAAATGATTGAACTAAACCCGACGTTTCAATCAAGTTGCATTGACCGATTGACAATGATAATTTTGAATTATCTATGCGCGAATAGACCCGAAATAACATTTCAAACATGACTCTAATTCGCGAAAGTTTAAAGAAAACTTTTTTTTTAATTTTATGAAGTGTCTGTATAAGACACTTTAGACTTCCAGCCATACTAATTAACTAGACTTTAACTAACTAAGAACCAATTGGCGCACATTAGTTCTACATTGCCGAGGTCATTTCCATTCAAAATACATCCTTAACCATTGTCTACCTGGTTATTCCCCCGGGTAATTAAGATGCAGTAAGACTTCTCTATGGTAGGGGAACTATTTCAAATACTGTGTATGCGAGCTGCCACTTGTATGCTTTAATAGCCACCTTGAGGGTATAAGAGAATGAGAATGAGTAATTTGAAATTGGAATTAAAGATTTACGCGAATTAGGGTATCGAGGGTCGGAATTTGAATTACCTTTGTCTGAATGTCTTTGTTTTAATTAACCGTTTTATTTATGGTTTGTTTGATGATTTTGTTTGTTGTTGTCGAGGGGCGTGTTGGTTATGAATGTGTTGGCTTTGGTTTTAATTGTAATTGGCCCGGGGGAAAGAGGAAAGAGATTTTATAGATGCAAAGTTAAAAAAAATTTTTTTTTGCGGAATAACTTTCTTTAGTCTGCCTGCGACCACGAGTGCTGCAAAGTACTCGAAACGCCAGGATTGTATTATTCAAAATAAAAACGCGAATTATATCCGTTAAAAAGTTGTTTCATTATAATAGTGTTACTTACTTAAAGACCTAATAGTTAAATTTAACCGCCCTTACTCGTCTTTAAAATAAATAAAAAACTTTAGTTTTTCAGTTTTTCTAAATATAACTTGCAAGTACAGGTTTTTTTAAAAGGGCAAAATATAGTATTTTATATTACATTTCATTATCTCAGTTTAACAATGATCAAAGAATATATCTGAAACAAAGACGGCTTTATTTTACTTTGATTTTATAGAAAATATTTATACTAAAGAAATATCTGCAAGTTTATCCAACTGATTTATCTTAAGATAATAGCTTCTAACAAGTATTTTATAAAGGATTTATGCCTGGAACACACTGAGTTCATTGTAGCTTGCGTTCTGCTAAAAATATCTGCTACAAGTCATCTGGTCTAGTCTAAATATTCTGCGTAATTACGAAGGAGATTTACGCAGGAGCCAATTACATTGTAAAGTTGTCGGAAAATAAACAATTTTTATTATTATTTTTAATTGGCTAATCTGGCCTAAGAATAGACCACCTCAGCTCGTCACAGAGGATGGGCAGCAGCATCTTTCTACGAAACAGTAATCATCTACTACTGCGATCGCCAGCAACTTGCCCAGCGTGGCAGTTGTGGACAAATAGGTACCTCTAATAAGTGCACAATAGTGGCGTGCATTGGGAGAGGCCTATGTTCGGCAGTGGACTAATACAAGCTGATGATGATGATGATGAATCTGGGTGATATTGGTCACTGTGACCGAAAATCGGTCAGGAGGACATTATTTATTATGCTCTCTTGGTAACTCTGAGTATGTACATTATCTTCTTAGTAAGCGTCTGCACCAACCATAGGGATGGGGAACCGTACGTCATAGTGTTCGTCATTTTAGCAACTGATAATATAATTAACTAGCGACCCGCCTCGGCTTCGCACGGTTACGCTAATATGCATGTATTATACATATAAACCTTCCTCTTGAATCACTCTATCTATTAAAAAAAAAAAAATGGTTGCCTGTAAAGTCGGTTTTACGGGCGAAGATTTTACGTGACAACGTAACGTTACCGAGCGTTACGTGACTCATCGTAACGTTACCGAGCGTTACACTTTTTCATAAGTGACTCCCAGCCGCAACCTAATTTAAGACGTTGTCACGTCAAAACCGCATCAAAATCCGTTGCGTAGTTTTAAAGATCTAAGACATAGGGACAGACAGAAGCGGGAAGCGACTTTGTTTTGTAATATGTAGTGATTTATAATCGCACAAATGATTAAAGTTAGTGGCCTATCCGTACCTTGGATTCTTACCTACTAATCGACCTTTCTCTGGCTAGACCAATAGTCATACCTCCAGTATAAGAATCCCCAGTATGTCCTAAGCATAAAATAACAGCATCTGACTAGACTAATCTGAAATTAATTACTATATAGAAGCAATTATTTGCACGTTTCTAAAAATAAACGGTTATTTATTTCTCGTAACGTTATTAAGGCGTTATTAATTGTATTCAATTATAACGTTAATAAAGACTTGATTGTTTTACTTATTTAGTTGTTTTACTTGTTTTATGTACTTAAATAAAGTTGAAAACATACAGATGGAATTTGAAACAAACATACTTCTTTGATTAATTTGCTGAGTCGTGTATGGCTCTATGTTGGCTAGGTTGAGGAAACACAATTATGTTTCCATTGTGTCTACAAATCGACTGATTAAAAGGTAAATTAAGATATATAAAGATACTTCTTCTTATCGTGTGTAAAACGCCCGTAGGCCTCTGACATGGCTTTACACACCGTTGAAAAATCTCACAGGTGTGCTGGTTTCATCTCGATGTTTTCCCTCACCATTTTTTAGCAACTGATAATTAAGTTTTAATACGCACATAATTTGCCAAGTCAGAGGTGCACCGCCTTGAGATCGAACTCGAGACTTCAGTGTTTGCTTCATAGATGCTTTTGAAACTAAGATTTTTTTAGGCGTTCCTTCTCAAGGCTGGTTAGGATAGAAAATGCATCCTCCATCTAATTTAGCGAAATGGGGGATAATAGATCCATCTCTCATTCAATGCAAATGCGGTGCTCCAGGTCAGACTATGTCCCACTTGCTGGAGTGTCCCAAGTGTCCAAATACCTGCACTTTCTACGATCTGATGACGTCCATGACTGAAGCCGCGATCAAAGTGGCCGTCTGCTGGGTGAAAAATATTTAGGTTAGAGTCTTGACGTACCATCGAAACGAAAGGAAGAAGAATATAATTAAAAAAAGTTACTATTAAAAAAGATCTATTTACAGGAATAAAATATTTAAATTTATCTACAAAAGGTACAAGAAAACGCATTTTAAATACTATACCCAAAACATGTCGAGTCATTTAACAATTTTAATTCAAGATACCACAAACATGCTAACAATTTATCATCAGCAAACGGTACAGAATTCCTCAGTGCAATTTGGGGTACCCATATCACGTCAGCGGCACAGTAGTGGTAACTAATATGAACTTTGGACCCCATAGTAATAAATACGATTTTCTTATAAAACTGTTACCCCTAATGTGGTCTACATAGGGTTGCCAGAGTCTCAAAATCGGAAAACGCCGGAAAAATAAACCAGTTTACCGAATAAATAGATAAATAAATAATAATAACAAAAAAAAAACAATACTTATTAAAAAACAATATTGAATTTGTTTGAATAAGTCTTATTTTAACATAACAAAATTTTATACCTCCACCGTGAGCGGCGAATCGTTAAACCTAATTTAACTATCTGTAAGTTCACCTAAGTCTAAAAAAGCCGAAAAGGCTGGATCTCTCTCCGTCCATTGCTTATGCCTGCCCGGGTTGAGCCCGTATCATAAACAATTAAACATATCCCGAAATAATCAAAATAATAAAACATCCTAAATGGAGGCCAAGGTTCCACTCGGGGGCGCCCTTAGCTGCTGTTGCTTTATGTTAGTTTAATAGCCTTAGCTAGGCTTTTAGGTCTCCCTAGAAGCTCGGTTAATTACTCTGAGCTCTATGAGCTGTAAGAGTTCACATAAAAAAAAATGAGGCTGGAAAATATCTAATTTGACCGAATAATGAAAGTAAAAAAGCCTGAAATTTCTGGATTCGGATGCTTGACAGCCCTAGTCCCACAGTACCCATATCACGGACCCACGGTAAGGGTTACTATTATGAAGATGCCATGCAACGTATATTTAAGGGGAATTAGTACCTACAATTATTAAAGAGGACTGATGATTTCGCTTGAATTAATGTGTCTTGAGTTTAGAATTTATGGAACGTTCAAATGTGGTTTATGTGTGTATGTGGATGATTAATTTTAATGCTGATATTGTGTTACCTATGTATTTTCTGAGAATACTTCAGTTATTAAGTTACGTTAAGTACCTTAATTTTATTATTTTTTGTTTATAATGACTTTTTTTACTGGATTCTCTAAAAAAGCAACTTCAAGCAATGGCATTGTTTATTTCGATGTCGTATGATGGTTAACTAACAAAAAGTCTCAGGTTCAAACACAAGGCAAGCACTTTCCCTTTCCGTACGATATATGTATATAATACGTAACTTACCGTACCTGAGAATTATAATTATAAAAGTAATTATCACTTGCTCTGTGCCTCGAAGAGCATCGTAAAGAAAGCCGCCTCTCTTGCGTCTGTCCATGTTGTGTCGAACCGTGTCAGCAATAATAGCCTGGTGGTATAATCGTTGGAGTCTAAGGTTTGAAACCCAGGCATGCGCTTTTGACTTTTCGGATATATGAATGATCACTTGCTAAAACGGTGAAGGAAAACATCGTGAGGAAACCAGCATTCCTGAGAGATTTTCCAACGGTGTTTAAAAACACATCAGATGCATAGGCATCTGATGTGTTTTCTTTGTAATCTGTAATCTGTGTGTAATCTGGTGTGCACATACTAGGCTGTTCATCAACCATACAATAAAGACAGAAGAAAAACAACAAAAATAATGTTGTTTATCTCCAATTAATAACTAGATGTCACTCCAAAAGACATACAACAACCAATTACCAAATAAACAAAAAAAAGGGAATCGCCACACTCAATCACACCGACCCTCAGATTTACTCAATATTGGATTATACGGATAAAAAATCTATTTGTAAGCTCTCCAATTGGTAGAGACTCTTAAAGTGTCCAGTGCAACTTATAGGGGCTATTCACGGCAGATAACTCAATGTCATAAGGGAATAGCAGAGACGTACTCGACGTGTGTAAGAAAATGGTTGCGTGGAATTGGACTGACTCTTATGTTGGAGAATTTGTCATAACTTCTTTTGTTTTTGCTGGGGATGGTGATTGATGAAGTGTTTTGTTGGGTACTTTATTAGTTAACACGTTGACTGTCCCGTCTATGTCAGGTAATTAAACTGATACGATCAATTGGCTGCTTCGTTGGTGTAGTGGTAGCGACTGCTGAGCACGACGTCCTGAGTTCGATCCCCAGGTCGAGCAAAGTGTTATTGAGTTTTTCCATCAGGAAATTAGTCTGGAATTGCGACCGGTCAATGGTATATAGCCTTGCCCCCTATTACATGCCATGGAATTATTTGTCTGTAAAGTAAGCTGTAGCGCTTAAAAAATACCTCCTGACTGACCAATCATAACGCCAATCTCAACCGAGATTAATCTACGCAGGAAATGTTATGTGCACAAACACAAGTGCACTCTCTATTCCTTCACTCTCATAATCCAATGAGACGGCAATTCGACACAACCGGAGAGAGATCAGGGGCAGGGCCAATGGCTCTGCTTTGCGAAAATCAAAGGTTTAGTAGACACCTTAGGTTTGAACCTGAGAATTCTGCCTTGCCAGTCAACGGTCATACCACTGGACTATCAAGACTCGTAAAGCCTGGATTTAATTAATATCTTAATAACAATTGTAATTTTAAACAGCTTGGAAGAGAAATTTGAATGTCAAATTAAGCATGGCTGGTTTAAATTGTACAGAGATGTATTTATTTACATACATTACAATGTTCATTGAACTTAGGTATTGTTTTTGATAGACGTAAACATCAACAAAATTGTTCAAAACGATATATTAATTTATACTTAGCTAACCACCTAAATACAATGATTTCCAGAAAAATTAGGAAAATCCAAAAAGATTAAGGAAAATTGACAGAAATAATGCGGTCTTTTTGTGAAAACAGATTTGCCATAGTAATTGTTTTTTTTGGTAAAATTAGTTGGCTTTAGAAATATTAACGAAATTTATATTTTATTTTAGCAGATGTAAATAATTGGGGAAATGTTGACAGCTAGGATATAGTGTGTACTCAATTAAAAATATTAATGTTGGTGGTGGTGATTAATGATAACTAATAGAACAATAATTATGAACATGATTCCAATTAGCGAGAGTTTATCTAAGTATATTATTTTGTATAATATATTGTGTAAATTATCTGACTAAATGTACTAACTAAAAATACTAAAACTCTCGCCTGAAAAAATATTTTACAAGGAAAAATGTAAGACTAAGTCCAGTTTACTAGTCCGGCCCCTTCAATAAGGCCTATCATCGCTTAGTTTTGAGTAAACCATCAATAAAAAGTCCCCCACTTGTCGGTAATGGAGTGAATTGACAGAAAGAAATCGAACTGTATAATCCTATCGTTGTTTAGGAATCAATCGACTATTTGAGTTAGCCCTCTTAATACTTACAATATGGCAGCGATAAAATAATGAGCTTGTAATAAGTATCGATAAGTACTTGACATTTTTAGAGATACTTTTTCTAAGGGCAGAATAGTCGATAAGTTTTCTAGTTACGCTCGGCCTTATTAAAAAAAAAAACAAAAAAGTTTTTTTTAAATTTTGAGTGACGTATTACTTTCAGAAGGGGTCTCCAAACCCCTTCAAAAGTCGGACTCGAGGTTTGCTATCGATGAGGAGTTCCGTTCTGTATCTCTGAAGTTCATCATCAGGTCATGACAATATTTTTTAAGAGACCAATCGGAGAGTACCTATACTTTTTTTAATAAAAAAAAAATTACTAAATCGGCATATTAATCACGGAGTTATCGGTGTACAAACTTTTAAAAAAATATGTATCGGATTGAAACGAAAGAACGTCTTTTTGAAAGTCGGTTAAAAAGGAAACTGATTGCGAATTGCCATATTCATAAAGTGACCAGAAGTAAGTACCAACAGCAGTTGAGATCCGAGTTCGATTTATTAATTAAAAAATATAGTATAAAAACTAAAACCCGACTACTTAAAATCTAAAAACAAGCTTTTTAGATTTTAAATAAAATTCTGTAGTCGGAGGCCACCAAATTACAAAGTATTTACCCTTGGAAGATTATCTAGTACCTATTTACCTATAATACATTAAGGCCTCCGACTACAGAATTTTATTTAAAATCTAAAAAGCTTGTTTTTAGATTTTAAGTAGTCGGGTTTTAGTTTTTATACTATATTTTTTTTCAATGATTTTTAGTGGTAAAGAAACCAATAAAATTCATTTTAATCACAATTTTTTAGAATGTGGTAGTTCTTAAATAGGTAGATTTCTTTAACTGTCAACTTCGGTTCAAACCTTTAGTCAATGTCATGTATTTTTTAAATTAAATTTATTTCAAAGGTGTCGTCCGCGACTTCGAGCTATTAAAACATGGCCTCATATATTTCTTAGAAGTATACATGAAAAGTAGTAAGAAGTACAGCTTGGCAAAAAAGAGTCTGGAAAAATTGGGGGCGCCGCTGTCGCACTTTTCACACTACAATTCAAATTACAAGTTATTAAGTGCTTACATATTTCCATGACGAGTTTTTTGTCATTAATTATAATCAAATGAATCATTTTTATGTTATTTTAGTACTCACAAACGTAGTTATTTAAGATTTTTATTTTTAGTTCCAGCTGTCACCGCCTCAGACTCTTTTTTGCCAAGCTGTATAAGTACACATGAAACCTTTTTTGTGGGATATCATCATAGATAGAGTATATTTACCTAAAGTTCGAGGAAGTAAGTAACACGGAGTTGATAATACCTGCTCTAAAATCCCGAAATCATAAACATTACAATTAATTCCCGGGAAATAAGAAATTAATTTTACGTATAATTATTTAATAAGAAATTTGAAAAAACAACTGATACGGATGGGATTCGAATCCACGATCTCCGGTGTACCGTGCCGACGCTCTAACCGCTAAGCTACCGTATCCTATCAGAATCAGTCGAAATTTCAAATCTCTTTCTACGCCTTAGGCGTGTGGTAATATCGATCGGAACACATTAATTATCCGACTCAGTGTTCTAAACTTTGCAGTTTTTAGAAGGCACCGATAGATATTACCACACGCCCTAGGCGTAGAAAGAGATTTGAAATTTCGACTGATTTTGATGGAATACGGTGGCTCAGCGGTTAGAGTGTCGGCACGGAACGTCGGAGATCGTGGGTTCGAATCCCTTCCGTATCAGTTGTTTTTCAAATTTCTTATTAAATAATTTATTATATTTAATAAGCAAACATGTGTTAAAACATGTAATAAATTCTCCAAAATATTAATTTAACGTTTTAAATACATATGGACTAAATTATTACAATAAAAAGTCTTTATTATGTTTTTAGACATCGGTAACAGATAATGTAATACTTAAGTAGTTCGGTACTAAAACTGTTAAATTAATGAGTTTTATTTTACATACAAAATTAATTCTAATAAAAACTATAGGTCAAAATCCAGTCCATATTAATAAAATCCCGGGATTTAATTGTTATGTTTACGATTCCGGGATTTTTGAGGAGGAATTTTTAACTCTATGTTACTTACTTCCACAAAACCGCAAACCAACGCCATCTAGTTACGAAAAAGAAATCTCAATTTAATTAACATTATTTTAAAATATAATCATAATTTAATAGGCAGTGATGTGTAGAAACTTTAATTTAATTAGTAAATATTTATTGTTATCACGTTTTCACATTGTATGCAGTGTTATAATCACATATATTTATGATAGTCGTAACAGGTAGTTAGAAGCCTGATATTCTAAGAAGTGGTCCAGAATATATAGATAATATATACATATTCTGAATGTGCTCATCAAGACCTTCCATTTGATATCAAACACGATAAATTTACCTTAACTTTATTTTTTTCGAGCTGACTAATTTATTTTTAAAATCCACCTTATTTGATTTTACGAAATTTCATAAATCCTATAACCCGCAGACCATTAAGACGCATCGATAGACACCTTATTTATTGAATTACAACAAATAGTTTAGGAGCTACGAGGGAACAGATGAACAAACTTACATACATACAAACATACATACATACATACATACATAGACTGCTAAACTCATAACCCTCCTTTTTTTTGTAGTCGGGTAAAAATTGACAGATTAACTCTTTGATTTTATAGAAAGCGTTAACTTAAAAATCCTTCTAGGTAGATTTTGTGTTTTATTTATATTTTTTCTTGGCTAAACCAAGAAATATATTTAAGTATTTATGATTATCTATTAGTAAAAAAACCACACAACAAAAAGCGCCCGAGAACGTCAATAAAAGGACAATTTTTAAATTCAATCTCCCACTGACATGGATTTCATCATCATCATCATTCTGTATTAGTCCAATACTGAACATAACACCACAGCCCGATCTTCCCCAAAGCGCGTCACTTAGCCCGATCTTCGGCTACCATCCAACCCAGCAACATAAATTTATTCAGCGCCATTTTTCACAAACAAAATAGACGCACTCTAGTTAATTTACACAAAAAAGTCAACCGGCGTAAGGACATTGCATTTTTAATCCGACGACGACGCTCCATCCATTCTCCTAAATCGAACACGTCATCAATTAAATTACTTACCCCTATTGTGACATGTACTAAAAAACCAAATTAGCAAACCTTAATGCATTCGAAAATCACCCTTAAAACAAATAACATAAGATCGTGTTCAACTGTAGAGTAAAGTTTGTGAGGGGAAGATCGGTACTGTGAGGAAATTTCCCCCGAATTTCTTGGGAAGGGGTCTTTTTCGAGGGCCCATGGGAGTCGTGGTATGCAACTTGTACTCCTGCATCCCGTTTGTTTGCTTGGCTGTGGGGAATTTTTGTTTTGGCTGGCAGCATGTTGTAGAAACGATATTTATAAGTGATTATGTTAGTGCTCAGAAAGTATTCATGATTGATGTCAATTTGTTTTTTTTTTACAATTTTTTTTCAATACTTCCGGGCTTAATAAAATATTCGCTCGCGTAGTACTTAAATTTAAAATTCAAAAAAATAAATAAAACACAATCAAATTGAGAACCTCCTCCTTTTTTGAAGTCAGTTAAAAATGATTTAAAAGACACGTGGCGTCATTTATTTATTATCATAAGAACGTTATCTCTCTTCCTCGGGAATAGAACTTTTTCAGGATGAAAGGTTATGTCCGTTTCTTTACACCTGACAACGTAATTATATGCAAAATTTCAAGATAATTGATTCAGTGGTTCAGTCGTAACAAATTTACTTTAGCATTTATAATATTAGCACAGTATATATGTAGAACTCTACACTTTATTTAGACTGTGATATTAGTTAGGATTGGGATGCCCAGATGTATTAAAATAGTTCACATATGGAGATTCTGAAGTTCATCACAGCTGCAGAGTTTACTATGGGACTTTAACCCTGTACACCAACTATGGTCTCAGTGACTAGCCTTAAAAATCTATATCAAAAATATCCCGAAAATTTCCGTCCGGACAAACTCGCTGACAGAAATTAGTACACCAAAATGGTAAACAACCATGACGTCACAAAATGGAACAAAAAAATAAAATAATCAACTGCCCCAAAACCCTAATAGAGAAACGCACGCATTTGAAAAACATGGCATGAGCAATAAACTTGTACTATTTATCAGTCCCCTGGGCAAGCACCCCGCAGCACGCGACCGCTTTACAACCGGTTGCGAAACAATGACTCATCGGGAATTTTAAACAGAGGTGCGTTCTGGTACATAAGTGCGGTCATAGCCTTAGCTGGCTCTGACTTGCCAGCTAATAGTCAGATTCAATCCTAAGGCACGCACCTCAGGAAGCACCTGGCCCCGACTTTCAAGAAGATCTTTCACTGCCAATATATAGTCAGTAGGTACATAATAGTGCTTCGCTTATTTTGTCCACGTGGATTTTGGATTCAACATATTATTATTATAATTATTTTACCGCCCTAGAAGCGCATGGAATTTTAAATATACCTAGTCTCGATTTTGTGCGTTGTCTGTCAGTCTGTCACGGTAAAAAGAAAAGAAGACAAAGACAGTAATTATTTGCATAAAAAAGGGGTAAGGACTTGGTCACATATTTAGTCATAGGTACATACACAAACAGGAGGGTACACTACACAAGAATGTTTGCAAATACAGTTGCGCCTGATTTCTTCACGTCTAGTAGAGATTAGAGTTTTTTTTATACATATGTACGTGAAGATCTTGTCTGAAAAAAAAAAATTGATAATCACGTAACAACTGTCCAGATAACGACAGAAAACCCCTTCTGACTAAACCCACATCAATACCCCATTATCACGACCAATAAATAACACCAAACAAATATCACAACACCGATAAAAACTGACGGTATTTACAAATTAGGTCCAACATGTCATCCGTCACGGTCGACCCTACCCGTTAGCTTTCGCATTATAAAGGGTTAAAAATCACTTCGCATAAATCTGCGCTATCTGTCTAAATGACCCGCGGTGGTATTCTGTGGGTTGTACTATGAAATCACGTGGAAGAAGGTCCACTCTTTATTAAAGGGTGAAAAAAAAAATTGACTTTTAAGTCAGTTTTTTTTTTCAAATTTAATGAGTTGGCTGCTTGCCTAGCTTTTTAGTGTTTGAACACTAAAAAACTAGAAGCCTCTCTAAATAAAACTCTTCCTATTTGGACTCTTACTTATGCATAATGATGCCTTTATGGTAGAGGCTACCACTTGGTTGTCCTACGTTTTCGAAGTCGGTTATCAACAAAACAACAAAGTTAAATTAGTTGTTAGGAGAGGTATGCTATCGTCCGATGAGGAGTTCCATTCTGTATTTGCGAAGTTCATTATCAGATCATGACAATATTAATTATATGGGGTAAATCGGAGAGTATACTTTTTCAGACTAACAAAGAATTACTCAAATTGTAATCACGGAGTAATTTATAAATAGAAACATTACTGAACGAAATTTATGCTTAGCCATCCATGATTCCTATCTAACATTTGCTAGCTTATTGCTTATTGCTTATTGCCAAGTGGTTACCACATCATAAAGATGATGACGCTTTAGTAAGAGTCCGATTTACACCAGTTGGGAATATTATATTCTACAAATCAGTGGACCTTCTGTCTTTCTCCACACAGCGCCATCTCAACAGTCAAAAGTAGTTTCTCATCGCGGGCTAATAGATGGCGCTTTCAGTTGCCGTATTCAGTTGTTCCCAGTTTTGGTATTCAATCACGTTTGACGGGCGATAGAGGCTGTTTTGTTAAACATTTCCGGGTTAGGAAATCATCGGAAGGCAGAAATTTGTTCGATCGCATTAATCATATGGGTTTACATTCATTTTTCGGTATTTTTTTGGTACAAACTACATGTTTTATGAAAAAAAAATGGCAATTTTTATGGCTGACCACAGACTGACCGCGACAAGCGCTGCTTTACCAAACCATTCGTGATCATGATAATCACCGCGCCGAGACCGCCTAAAAAAAAAGACAAAACTATAGACAAGAATAAACTCCAATAGTTTTGTTCCAATTTCAAACCGATTTCACAGCGCCCTCTTTGCCAGCAAATGAAAAACTAATCCTCATTTGCATCTATTAAGAATTCGTTTAAAATCACAATGCTTCTGTCTACAGACCTACGGAAGACTCCTCTAGAAACAAATCGAGCCTGTCTTTTGAGCGGAAACTGGCGGCTTTAATTTCCGACTTCGACTTTATTTTTTGCAGTCATTTTAAAGAGATTAGACTTTTGTTGCGACTTGTTGAGATTTATTGAGAATTGAAAAAGTATTCTGTTGAATGAAGAATTTTGTTCAATTTGATTTTTAAGTCTATTCCATCTAATGATGTACAATTTAATCAATATTATTTCTGTTGCATGAATTTATTATAATAACTAATTAATTAATTTATCAATGATTTGCAAATAAATTTATAAATATCTGTTAAATTTTGTAATTGTGTTGGAAATAAAGGCTTATTTATTTATTTATTATTATTTTTATTCCATTTAAATGGTTTTCTGTACATTTAATGTTTTATTTCATTTAGTACTAGTTCTTGAGATAATCAGGTTCAAACATACAAACTGCTTAGTTAGTAAATGGCACCCAGGGAAAGAGACTGGGAAGTAAAGGATTCTTAACTCACTTCACAGGGGACTATCGACCTTACAGGACCCGGTCAAACACGCTTACAGACCATTTGTTCGAAATAGTTAGCACTCAAGAATACGTAAGTAAGTACCTGTAGTAACAACGCAAATTTATTTAAAAACTATAAAACTACGTCATTCCCTAACTCGATATAAAAACCCATTCACCATTCCGCTATTATAAAAAACTTGATAGTTAAAACAATCAGAAGCCGTGCCATTAAAAGCAACCAGTTTACAAGACCTCTATCAATGCCACCATTTCCTTCACATCTCTAGTTTTTACTACCAAAAGGAGGGGCGCGGGAGATCTTTTTAAACTGGTAAGTTGACTATAACTTTCGTCGCTCGAAGCCATCAAGATAATTGATTAATTAAAGCGCTGCAGCGTCCTCAAGCGCTTTTTCTTTTTGTTGTAAAATGCCATTTTTATGAGAGAGACGTTTGCTAGCTTGACGCTTGGTGCTACATAAATCATACCTGATTGTGGACTTAATAGGTTTAATGATTTTCTTGGTAATTTGTTTTATAATAATTATCTTAGTAAATTAGTAAGAAATCTAGTCTTTTTCTTACTTATCGTGTGTTTGATCAACAACCTGGTGTCAGAGTTTAAGCCGCCCGTAGGCCTCTGACTTTACACACAATTGAAAAATCTCTCAGGGGGTCTCAGTTTTATCACGATGTTTTTCTTCACCGTTTTAGCAACTGATATTTATGTATAATACGCACATAACTTACGAAAAGTCAAAGGTGCGCGCCTTCCTTGAGATCGAACTCGAGACCTCTGACTTGTCAGTCGACAGTCGAAATCTAGTTTGAGTGAGGAGTGAGGTTCGCGGTGACACCGCGTGACTACACTCGCTCTTGAAAATGGACTACCTTTGAGTTTGAAACAAGTCGGGCAACCCCGTATTTGTAATATTTACTTAATAAAGTTGTAATAATATGATAATCAGAATCAGTATAGTCCAAAATCTGGTTTTATCATAATTTAAAGGAACGTGAGATTTGGAACTTGGCGATAATGGTTCCTCTCTCTGGACCCCTAACCAGCGGTACCCTTGGACCCTGTTCCCAATGCCAGTGGGCAAAAAAGCCCACATAATATTATGTATTTAAAAATATAATATAATAATAAAAAATATATGTATTTAAATGAGTTAATTGAATAATATACTTAAATGATATTCATTTATTCTCAAGTACAACCCATAGTCTACAATACATTACACTTATAATTTAAAATATTACATAAAATTTACAATGAAGAAAATACTATTGTAATAGAGATTTTTTAAAAGAATTTGTATTAAATTTGAAACTAAAATGAATTAAATTGGCATGCATGCATAATATTATATTATTATTTATTTAATATGAATTATTATTCACCTTTACGATAATATTAAATTTTATTCACCTTATCCAATGGATGAATTATAAATTTAAACCATGTGATACGTCTTGCGGTCGAGAAGGAAGGACGCTATGATAAGAAATTAATTAATTTTATTAATCGTACCTAATACCTATCTAGTTAATTATCTAGTCTAGTTATAATAAACACAGGACTTGACTCACTTTACATGAACGAGCCCTTTAAAAAAATAAAAATAACATCATTAATCATATTATTACCATGACCTAGGTAGGCATGGTAATAATAATGAGATAACGTTCAAAATGAACCGGCCGACCCAACCATTTCTCGGTAACCAAACTATATCGCCATCTAATTCGATGCCAACGCCATCTATCGAAGAACGATGCAAACTTTTTTAACAGTGATTCTGCAAGCCTGCTTATTATTTTGATTTATACACTCGATTAAATGAAATAAAATGTTTTGCTCTTTTTTAGGGATAAAAAACTTTATAGGTAACTTAATGAGTCCGGCTTAGCGTTTTTCTTGGTGGACCACGACAGATAATTTCAGGTGAATGAAATAAATAGTTTTATTATCTATTTTAAGCACTTAATTTTCTTTAAAAAAAAAAAATACTCGCGTTTAATAAAATGATGAATTGTTAATTACATTTTGCTGCAAATAAGTCATAATAATAATAGTTTAAAAACAATGCTTGCGACACTAGCGCCACCTAGCGCCATCTGATATCTAGAATCAAAGTTAGATTTTATTTCATGTTAGTTATTACGAACTTGCTTAAATTTTATTTTGTTTATTATTTTTATAATATTTATTAAAATAATAAAACAAAATTAGAAATTTGCATTTTTAGCTATGAATGTGTAAAGCAAGGCCTCGCCGATCTCGCCGTGATTATTCTAACTAATAAATCTAAATCCTCCGGATGAACGCCAAATTGGTTACCTATAAGAAAAACACGGGTTTTTGGGCATCCCAAACACCATGTGCAGCGGGACGACGTGTTATAGAGGCTAGGGCTGAAAATCGGGACATTTAGCAACACTAGTGGCAAGGAAGGCACGAAATGGAACGTCACAAATGTTTGGTATCCATGGAATAACCACGGCAAGAGCTGTTTTATCAAATAGTCGTGCGTGACCATTACTCCAAGTTATACCTAAATGCCACAAGCGCTTCTCAAAAAATAAATAAATACGAAGATTAGAAATGGCTGACTCATGCAAATTTGTCACTAAGACAATTTTCAATATTAAAATTGCCTGCCCGAACGGCTATGTTCAGATCAATGATTTTTAATTCCAAGAAAGTTGTTTTTTTTTTCAAACATCCAATATTTCGCAACTATCGAACATTACTCGTCAATTTAGGATTGCTGTGTCACGCAAAGAACCCTAATTTACAGCGTTGTATGTCACACACACCGTACTATGGCAAAACTATAAAATTTTTGCCATCTCATTGGTTAATCCTAATTTTAGATCCGTTTTGGCATAAGCGGAGAGCGGATGACCAAAAATGTTTAGAATTTTTTTGTCTTTCGGTTTAGAACTTTTCTAGACCAACCACCTGGCTTACTACAAACCCAATCCTAATCCTATTTGCACTATACAGGATGAAATTTAACAAAAATTCAGCTGTTCCATACATTTTGTTGCGTTATGTGGACCATAAATGTATGAAACATTTGATATTTTTTCGCGATTTTAGGGTTTGTCAAATTTTTTGTTTGTATAATTTCAGCTTGTATAAGGGTACCCCCAAACGGACGCGTTTTTATCGTACCATATTACCGCTAGTGTTTTTAGTACATTTTGCTTTGATCACGTTTGAAATCATACACACTGCTGTGATAAAAACGCGGCGTCAGACGTGGGGCACAAAACGCATAACATAACATAACAACAACAACATAACACTGCTGTCTGGGGGAGTGTTAAACGTTGCGAATTCTTAGCAACGCGCTTTAGCAAGCGTTTTTGCATCAAAGTTGCAACGTTCATAAAATATTGGCTTAGTATAATTCTAAAGGATGGCCGGCGCCATTTTGTGCAGTTCTTTCCGAAAAATTTGCTTTGACTGTGCAAAAGTTTCGCCTACCAAGAATTTTGACTGATTTCCCGAAAATGAAACGGCAATCCTCTTTGAGGCAATCTTAGTTTTTAGTAATGTCAGTTTATCGTTGCCTCCAAAATAAATCATTAAAAAATTAAGCGTCTGTCCAAAAAGAGCTTTTCATTATTTCAGGGTATAGCCAGGGGTTAGCCTAATACTTGATAGCACTCCTGCAAACGATACCTTAATTAAAGTTCTCACAACAATTTTCCTGTACCCTTTCTCTTTCATCTTTATCAAAATTCTTATAATCGAAAAAACACTTTTTCCAACCCGCCATCGCTCCTACCTTCCTTCATCGAACCGTCCTCACACCGTCCATAACTCAGTGTTCCAAACGATTAACCGGACTCAAATGTAGTGAGAGAGGGTTAATGAAGTACGTACGATAGCCTCCAATGGTACCTACACGACTAACTTGATTGAGCTATCTGCTGATGTCTATAGTATTTGGGATGTTGGATTTTAGAAGGAAATCAAACGTCATGTAGTGTGATCTTTTGTCTCTTTTTGTTACGTTACGAAAGCATATCATCTGCCTTTTCCCAACTATGTTGGGGTCGGCTTCCAGTCTTACCGGATGCAGCTGAATACCATGTTTTACTTGGAGCGACTGCCTATCAGACCTCCACAACCCAGATACTGGGTTACACGATACCCCTTGGTAAGTATGACTGGTTGTCAGACTTTCGGGCTTTTGACTACCCATAACGATTGTCAAAGATCTACAATTGACAGCCGGGGCCAACAGCTTAACGTGCTATCCGAGGCACGGAGAGTGATAATTAATTTATAAAACGCACATAACTTACGAAAAGTCAGAGGTGCGCGCCTTGGGCTCGAACCCGAAACCTCTGACTTGCCAGTCAACGGTCACCACCACTAAGCTATCACGACTCTTACGTAACGAAAGCATAATGCATGTTAAAATAGAGACCATCTTCATAGGCGATATTGTCGTGGTAATTATCTCGCTGTTTAATTAATTAATAGTAACTTTAGGACACCGTCTCTAGCGATAATATTGTCGAGCGATTTGGTTTGCAATAGCGATACACCCATGGAGATGATGATAAGTAAGGACTATCACTAGCTTACATGGTGAAGGAAAATATCGTGACGAAATCAGCAAAAGTTAAAGATTTTATGACGTTGTGTGGTATGTTAGAGGCCTATTCGCGGTATAAAGTCTGATACTAGGGTGCTGATCAACCATTCTATAAACAATAAAAAGTCTTGAAATATTTATTTATTTTAAGTAAAAATAAGTTTTAAATCTACCATTGTAATGTATAATATCTTTACCGGTAAAAAATAGATCTATGTTTTTGCAATAAGTACAATATTTAAATAAAATTATAACTAATAAATGACTACAAAAATTGGAAGACTGGTCATGACCCAAATCTACAACCAAAAATCGAATATAATTAAAAGTAATAAAACACTAATTACACTATAATGCACTTTAAAACAATGCAATTAAAAACCTCAATAATCCGTTTCGAATTTAAATCACAAATGTAAGCGCGATGTCAATTAAAACAAAAACAGTGCGACATCGCTTATTCGCCGAAAGCCTACGGCCGACTGCCGAAAACCGACGATCCGATCCGATTAGCGCGTCCAATAAACAAAGAGCACGAGCCGTTATTAATTTTCGATTGGTGCAGACGTCGCAAACGTTCCATAATTTAATTTTGAATTTGGAATCTGGGATTACGATTGTTTGGATTCAAAGGCGTGAAGATTATCCGCGGTAGCACGCTGTAATTAGCATTTACGTGCACGATTACTATATCCTCTGTTACTCGTCATTTTCATATTTACGCTTTTTTTTGCGCGAGTCAAATGCACATTTTTAGGGTTCCGTACCCAAAGGGTAACAACAGACTTAACTGTCCATCCGTCTGTCACCAGGCTGTACTCGCGTTATTTATTAAGAGTTTAAGTTTAAATCATGATTCAGAAGACACGTGGCGCCATCTATTAATTATCATATTATAAAGCGTTATTTTGTTGTTTTCCTCGTGAATAGTTTTTCTTTTCGGGATAAAAGGTACCATATGTCCGTTTCTGAAAATTGACACTTGCAAAATTGAGGCGGGTAACAAACAAACTTACTTTCGCATTTTTAGTATTAGTTAAGATTAGGATTATAATGTCTGTAACAGCATCTGATACAGGAGAAAATTATACCTGCTTTGTTATAATTAAGTTATTTACTAGGTAAGTACAAAAAATATGTCAAGAAATCTATTTTAGAAGAAAACCTGGACGTACTGACCACGAACGTTTTCTCTGTGTGACGTAATTTACTCTTTTATGCTTCGATGTCACGTCTGTTACGCTTCGTTTTATTGCCAGCGCGTGAGGGGTAAAACCGTCTATATATCGTAAAGGTGTTTCTGTGTAGAGTATAATGTGACCGTTCCGCTGTAGTACGGTTGTAGAGTAGGTCTTGAGGTGTCGAACCTCAAGAAGAGAACCTCCTCTTTTTTAAATCGACTTCAAATATTAATTTTTTTATAATATCGAAGCTTATTTATGACTTTATGAGTATTAATTATGACTTTTGTTTGTTTGACTTTATTAACGGACACGACTTACCGATTTGAATAGTTTAAATATAACTTAAATCTCGAGCGATACTGATTAGGTAAGTCATTATAGGACCATCCCTAAAGATTTCGAAATTTCAATTGACCTACTATATTCCCTGTTGCGCTTTCACCGCGCGTTTTAAGCGAAGCGAAGCGAATTCGCGCGACATAGCGCACTTCCACTAAAATTAAGAATCACCATTGTGACGTCATAAGACTGTCAATATGATGCAAAAATAAAAATAATTAATAAAAAAAACTTATTAATAATAATAAAAAAATATAGGACCTTGTGATTCTGAATTCGCATTCAGATTTTAAATAATTATGTAAGTATTACTCTTCATTCGAAGGTTTTGATATAATATACCTTTCCGAGGTACCTTGTAAGTCACGAATGTCATGTGCGACCAATATAAAAAAAAAACTAAATTTCCTGTTCATTTATGCGCAGTTTACGTCAAAATCCTTCATAACAAAAGCCAAACAGCCAGTTATACTTTATGAAAACATCCTCGCGACTCCCAGAAGACGTTGCAAGCTTGATTCGCTTATCTAACGAACGCCTGCGGCCATGTTGTCCTTCCCATAATTAAATAATATGACACAAGACAGAACATGCCTGAGGAAAAGAGAAAAGATTAGGAAATTGTGAAAATATTCCAGAAACTGTTGACTTTGTCCTAGGCGACAGATGTTATCACAAATAAACTAGCTTAGTCGAACTATTTTAAAAATATGTAGCTTCAACTTGATTTATTTGATATTTTGTTAACTTTATTTTTATTTTCGGTGTCCAAAATCCATATGAGTGTGTTTTTTGAGCGACCTAAGTCAAACCACAATAACGCCAAAGGGGTGGCCACCTTCTGAGCTATGTATAGATATTATATAGGTATGTAGACACCATCGTCATGAAAAGAAGAAGAAAATATTTTGATTGGAATCTTGTTTAAGAAATTTAAAAATGATGGAAAAAATAATTTTAATACTACAAAAAATTACTCACAAAAAGATTTGAATATTCTTTACTAGACAGGGACGGCATTGTGAACAGATGACGTCACTTGGACTTACGAAGTGAAAAAATAATTTAAATATTTAAAAAAATACTCATTGAAAAATCCAATAACAATTTGTCTAACCCAGGATTGTTCCAGGATCTCGTGTTAAGCAGTTCTAAGACTATTATACCAAAATTATCGGAAAATATTCTGTTTTCTATGAGTGGAATTCAGTAGTTTCACACTTTAGCTATATATTGCAATGTGGTTATAGAAACATGAATATATTAAGAGGGATTAGGTACAAATCCCGCTGCCTGGTTGTAAATAGTTGATATTTATAGTATCAAGTCGTATTATCTCGTTGACAACAACAAAAAAAATAGCTTTAGTAGTTTAGTTAAGTTGTTTCAATTAGAGAAAGTTGGTTACAAGTTATAAAAATTAACTGGCAGAGAAGTAGGTCAATAGTTGCAAGCAGGCGACGTTTGTGGAAGCTGTGCTTGTGCTTGCTTCAATAGAGAATTAACTTTAACAAACTGATTGGAATTAGTGATCGAAATTCAACCTTTCTTGATCTTTCTGATAAGTAAAATTTAACTACGCTAAATCTCATACTCCTTCGTGCGCGCAAGCATACGCAATATCCTAGGTACCTATTTGGTCTTTTTTATCGTATGGCCGATGAACAACCTGATGTCAGAGTTTAAACCGTTTGTGGACATCTGACATGGCTTTACACAACGTTGATAAATCTCTGAGGTAAGCTGGTTTCCTTTATCTACCGTTTTAGCAGTAATCATTTTATAAGTAGGTATTTGTAGTAATAATTAATTTCTAAAAAGCACATGAATCCGAAAAGTCAAGATTAATCATGGGTTTTGAACCCCCGATCTTTTATTCAATAGTCCATTTTATTATATTTGGGCATTTTTTTATATTGGTCAAGTAATAATCCAGCGTCACTAAATTGCAACACTAGCACTGGATTGAAATTCTGAATAACGTCAACCTTTAAGATAATAAGCCAAGACCTCCAAAAGTATACCTATATCAAGAATAGGTATCTTCAACCTCGATTTTAACCAAAAAGGGAAACGACGAAACAACTCAAACTTCAAGAAGGATTCCAAATCAAATTCTTAGTTGGTATAATTGAAAATAGAGACGACTCTGTGACGTGGTAGAGATTTTCCGATGACACTGTGAAAAAAAGTTGCAAAAGATCCATTTTGGAACGAAATCATATTGAGAAAACTTCACTCTTACTCCATTCTGGACTGTAACGCACATTAGATGTTAAATAATATCGACACGCCATTAAATTCACATGAATGAAAACCCATATAAATCTATAAACATTTATACAAAGTATTTAGAACATTAAATAAATCTCCGGATATAAATCTTCAAACAATCTTAACACTGCGATTCAGCTGCGCAAAAACAACAAAGCCATCTAGCGGTGGACGGATGAACTACAACATTGATAACTTTTTAAGTGATTAAACACCTATTGAATAAACAATACTTAATGATTTTGCGGTAATCTAAAGTTTCTTTTTAAAAGAACGATTTCTAAAAACATACATTAGTTACATAATTCAAATACATGTTTTTCTTTCTTTTCTTTCTTTTCTTTTACATATTTTTGTAGCTATCTAGTTATTGCATGATGTCAGAGTTCTTTTTTTAAATAATGATTTTCTTTTTTTAGACGACGAATCTCATACAATCAAGGGTGGTTTTTCTGAATTACTTATTTAGCGAATGCTTTTACATGTCTAATGTTTGTATCGGAACTTAAAACGGAGTTTAAGAGGAATGTAGCTCAACTTCACCGATAGGCTTGTCTCTATGTTAGGGAGCTATTACGTGTGGATAGAAATTGTGATAGCGGAGACATTTGCAAGAATGGGTCACTCAACCGGGGAAGTACTATGCTAAGGTGTTAATATCACAAAGCATTTATGTATGCGATACGAACAAGATTAGCAAGTATTATCAATCGAGCAGGAATTGAACCTGCGACCTACTGGTCTTGGCCGCCAGTCATCACTACGCTATTCGTAACCTCAGATGGTAGTCAGAGCCGTCTTATTAGGTAATAACATGGCCTCAGTAGCAGTGAAAGCCTAGTGTTGGACCGTTGGACTGCCAAGTCAAAGGTCGTAGGTTCGAAACTCATAATTAATTTCTAAAACGCATATTATTCCGAAAAGTCTGAGGTGCGTGCCTGGGTTTTGAACCCCTTTGACTTGGCAGTCCAACGGTCACACCACTAGGCTATCACAGAATACCTACAATTACCAATTTCTATTCCCAATACATGTAATTAAAACCTCAGAATCCGTACGTTCGTTAGTAAGACACAACTCGGGCAAGCTTTTAATTCAGTTATACAGGAAGTTGTTCCGAACGCAACCGGAAGTGACGCCTTCGTTATTTATTCGCCACTCGCTAGTAGGTTGTGTCACCGTGTCGGAAACAAGATTAAAATTTTAATTTGTTTCGTGTATTTTGAAGATAAGGAGCTTTGAGATTTAAATGCAGGATAAAGTTTGATAACGGCTTAGAATATTAATAACTGGAGAGATAGTTCCCTGTGAAGCGATGTCATAAATGCATCTCCATTAAATGTCCTCCTGACCGAATTTCGGTCACAGCCGCTAGCGGCAATCTCAATAGAGATTAGCTACGCATGAGACATTATAGTGCACAAATGAGACCGGAGAGAGCGCAAGTCCCACAGTGCACGGTATAAGTGATAATCTATTTAAAATAGGTACGCAAATAACCATTTCGTACCACTTGCTCAAAAAAGTGACATTCTATGCCTCAAAAAGAGAACATAACAATAGTCATTATTAATCTGTCAAAAACAGGGAAAGAAAATTGTACTGAATTTCATTCATGCCCTAGGGAGAGAATGTAATTTAAATTTGGAATACTTACCGAAACTTATACTGAACTACATCTGTGTTTACACCATTGAGTTTGTATCATGTTTTTGAAAAAGGAATACGCATTTATTATGCAGTTATGATTATTAAATAAAATTATGAAACGAAAAAATTATAAACGTATGAGCTTGATGCCTTTGCATTTCCGACAAAAAAATATTGGTCTAGGAATTTGCCGCGTTTTTGTTTTCTTCAAATACTCATAAAGTTTATTTTAATTTATTTTTATAAATAAGTTAATGTTCTAAAAATACGTTACGATGTTAAATCAAAGCGACAGTGACAGTGAATTGTCGGATTCCATCAGTGCAAATGCTGCCGCAATTATAAAAAATTTGCTTCCAACAAAATCCAAGGAATTATTTTAAAACTTATGAAGAATTTTCAACGTGGAGAAGTGCGAAAGGTCTATCAATTTCAGAATCAGTACGTATTATTGTGTTAATTTTTTCGCAAATGGTACGAAAAGTAGAGTATTTTCCTAGGTGATAAAGCTGTCTTAGTCTTGGGTGAACTTAAATCCCTCGCTACACTCAGGACTCGTCTTAAATCCCTCGCTTCGCTCGTGATTTAAGTTATTAACACCCTCGCTACGCTCGGGAGTAAACCTCGAGTCCTTCGTTACGCTCGCGATTTAAAACGTCACCCGTGACAGAAGACACTGCTTTATCCCCTTGGTTAATAATCTACTATTGTGTATAAATAACCAATAGTGGTCCAGTCAGTGGTCGAAATTCGGCCGTATTTTTTCTACCTTTCTGCATTTCTTCTCCATATAAACTTTTACTATGCCAAGTTTCATACTCCTCAGTGCGCGCAATATTCATAAAAAGGCATCCATAGTTTTTGCTTCATGTTTTAATTTTGTATATGTAGAACAGTAGAGATAATAGTAAAATAGTAGGAAGACAGGTTGTCACGGAACTTAGAACTATTTTTTTTTATACGTGTTAATAAAAATATAATACCACTAAATCACGGAGTAACCGATGCACAAAAAAAAGATACGCATCGAATAAATAATTACTTTTTTTTAATAAATACAGGTTTGGGTGTCAAAATTATTCAACAGCCGTTTGCTTAACTAATAACTTTGAGTCAGTTAATTAACTAACTGTATTTACACCTGCTTGCAACACTAACCAACATCTGCTAAAGGCTCTTTTACACCTGTTAAAAAGCTATAACCCCATAAAACAAAATTGGCATCTAATACCCGACAATTTTAAAATCACATCATACTCCAATTGTAAGGTAATGTTATCAGGCTGTCCGTATTGCATGCGATTGGCAATTTTCCAACGCCACCTGCACGCCTCGCGGCTTGATTTTGTGTAAACACCCTTATTTGAAGTCTTTATGCCACATTCATGTGATGAATGATATGTTAATGTTGTGGAATTAATTCATTTCAAATTGTGTTATAACTGTTATAATTGTTGTAACTGTTATAGTGACGTTACAAATTTACGTCTATTTATTGACATGTTAAGTCTTTATTGTGTTAAAATTCCCTATACATATAATTGGTTTTTATTAGAATATATGGAGTACATACATGGAGTTTCTTGCCAGATTCTTCTCCATGAAGAGTAGGCTGCCCTTGGAACTGGCAATTAGAGTCACTCTTACAACAAACAATATTAGAATTATGACTATCCATAAGTGCCTAATGGTCTACATGAATAAAAATATTTTGTTTTTGATTTTGATATAATGTATAATTATATGTACTCTACCTATAATTCAAACCTATTATAAAATGACTAGTTTATTATCTACATTATTATACTATTATTTATAAACTTAATAAATATAACTATTTGTGTATAATAGTTGCAAAAAAGGATCTTTTAAGCTGCTTTCCCTTTCTATTCCGTGGTTCTCATTTCTTCAGGATACAAAAGTGTGTTACGTAACCTAATCTTTTTTTTACTTGTGGAAAACCCTTATAGGTACTGGCGTGCGTTATGACTTAAGTATTGCCGACACTGCGGAGCGCAGCACTTAGTCGTTCCCGATGTTCAGGAGTGGTCCCAAATAAGACCCTTGCGGAAAACCGCGTGACATTTCTTGACGAAAAATCCATCCCCATCCATTGTTTGACAGATAGGTCTCGATAACGTGGCGAAGGCAGTATCAGGGAGGCATTCGTGTACGTGTGCAACTCCGGGGCAAGGTGTTATAGGTAAGTATTGACTATGTCGAAGGTCATCGCTAGAACAACTTTTACCCGGGAAACTGCTAACTTAACCTTAGGTTGTTTATGAAGTTAAATCTATAACTATTAATGATGAAGTTAGAAATTTTTGTAGAAAGAAAAAATTGTTACCGTTAATGTTTTCGCTTAGTACTTATGCATACATACTTCATAAAAATGTTTATGCATATATAAAGTATAATAAATTTATCTATGAACCATTAAAAACATATTTCACATTGCTAAAGCATAGGAAAACCATATAAAAATGTATATGTGACAAAAATGACATATTATGAGCTATTTATCTTCCGATTTTATTGTCGTATCGAACAAATAAACGTAAAAGGTTCACTGCTATAAAACTGCAATATTTTGTCATATTCGACGCTCAGCGCATAAAAATTGTGATGGGTTACATGCCGATTTTAAAGGTACTAACAATTTTAAAGGCCGGCCGTCTGAAGGTTAATTCATGTGTAAAGCATGCCTATATAAAGTTAAAATAAATACATTTATATAATATAATACAATAATATATAAACAAAAAAAAAACTTACCCCTAAAAGCAGGTTTTTTTTTATCCGAAGACGCACGGATAGGTGAGGCTCACACCCACTATAACATAATATTATCCCCCCTGCGTGTTCCTCGCACTGTATGCACTCAGACGGGGCCGGGTACTGTTAGCGTACTTCGCAATCCCGTCCCCATAGGACAAAGCCTCGACACCAATAGACTTTAATTCGTGTTCCATGACTGTATGGTGTCGTGTGTGACAGGGTCTAGACTATACTGTCGAACTTCTGTGCTCCTGCTTTAAAGGGTGCTGAGCGCTGACCACAAAACCATCAGGTGCAAGGTTCGTAGTCAAACATAAACCTTTATCATTAAAAAAAAATCTTACGACTTTAATACCATTTCTTTTTTTTTCTATACAAAGTTCAAAGTTCCAATTTTTTTGCCGGGGCAAGGATAATTTTGCCATTCAACCATATGAATGACGTCATTTGGTTTAGAATAGAACGAATTTCAAACTTGAAATTAGGATAAAATGTTCTTAATTTAAAAAATACGGGTGCTCAGTTTTGTATGTACATTTTCTTTTTACACATAATAGTATTTAATTTATGACGTTAGGTAATTTAAAATCTGGTAATGCTAATGAAACCGCGGCTGTTCATCCATAGATAATTATTGTGTCTGTTTGTTTGTATTTTCACACCGCATAAAATACTGAACTAGCTAACTTATTAAGCATGACCCAGAGAAAGACATAGGAAGCTTTTTTGACACACCATTTAAATGAAGCCGAAGGTATTTGCTAGTTTTATAATAAAAGACATCTTCAAGATCTGGGATTGCAGTCTTATCGATAGACGGTACTACTTACTTTTTAAAAATTTGTATTGGTATTCCACGTTTTGGGCAGCAGCAATTGAGGCTGCCTAAAAGCAACCCAGCTATAAATAAAATATAACCTAACCATCCTTTAGGTAAAGATAGAACGTAGTTTATAGGTATTACATGTTACAAGATTGCCTATCTAAATAAATAAAACAAACTCGGGTTAGTAACACCATTTATGACTCAAGGACGGATGGACAGATTTTAATGATCTCCGAATAGCAATATATCGGTAAAATTCACTAAAAAAAATTATACCTAAAATATTTTTTTTGATAAATTAGGTTTGGTACTCCGCCATTTTCCGTAACTGTGAGTTCATGTCACGCACGGCATGAAAAGCCCAAATTCACGCAAACAAAGTTGTGAGTGAAACGCTAGTTTAAGATATTTTCGGGTTCTTGCTTATACTTTTTTTAATGTAGCTCTATATTAGAATTTTCTCCGGGAAAGAAGTTATTACGAACCTATTACTTTACAATGCGTAAATGCATAAATCGGAATCAATATCAGCTGTCAATCATGTTTGTTTGTCAAATGTTTGTCTCGTGCGGGAAATATACCTAGTGTAAAAGGCTTAACCACTATGAAGATTATGACTATAAAGCGAAAGCTGAATCTTACCGGGTCTCACCGGTTTCGTAAAGAAAGGCAGAAAGAAAAAACGTTTATTCAGCAAATGGGCATAATTCTCGAACACAGAAACAATATAAAATAAAACTAGGTACTACTCAATTGCCTATGCCGAATGGGTGTCGATCTCAGCATATTATAAGCTAGACGCCAAAACTTCCAGCGCTGGTTTTCAGATCTCACCCCTTGTAGTGACTCAAGGACATTTTAATAAAGTTTACAAATATTTCTTGTAATACATTTTAATAGATCATCATCTGCCTAGCCTTTTCCCAACTACTGTTGGGGTCGGCTTCCAGTCTTACCGGATGCAGCTGAATACCAGTGTTTTACATGGAGCGACTGCCTATCGGACCTCCACAACCCAGACTCTGGGTTACACGATACCCCTTGGTAAGACTGGTTGTCAGACTTTCGGGCTTCTGACTACCCGTAACGACTGTCAAAAATCTACAATTGATAGCCGGGGCAAACAGCTTAACGTGCTATCCGAGGCACGGAGAGATAATTAATTTATAAAACGCACATAACTTACGAAAGCTATTAATAGATGTAATACAAAAATATAGTATAAACACAAAAAAATATCACTGTGTTCATAGGATTTGCAGATTTTTAGTATTTTCAGTTGAAAAAACTAATTTTACAACTTTTTGATAAAACTGGCCGGTAAGATTCAGCTACAGCTTTTTAAATCGAAGTTCCGTATTCGTATAATCATTTTTTAAAAATAGTTAAATATATCCCATCTGTTTCTCCCTGATCAGAACTAAAATTGTGAATGAAAAATATTTTCCTAAAATTTATTCGTCCATAAAGCTCGTAATATAGCAAAAACAAGAAATTCATTATAATCCATTGCTCTAAAAACCGGGAATTTTGAAGTAATTTCTAGACCTGCATCGATTTTTCCCCCCTATACGGAGCTAATTTCTAGGAAAATTATTTTCGCCGGGTTTTCAGTTAATACTGTCCTCAGTAGAACTCTGCTGGCCAGGAAGGTACAGTATCTACTTTTCTCTGGGCTGGACAGACATTAATAGTCAATCTTCAATCAATCAAGATCAATCAATCAATATGAGCCTCTTTTAATAAGGTCTTACCTTGCCTTGTTAACCATTCAAAAAGAGGGGTGTTATAAGTTTGACGTGTCTGTGTGACTGTATGTCTGTCTGTGCCATCGTAGCTCCTAAACAAATGGACCAATTTTGGTTCAGTTTGGTCAACCCGAAACCCAACTAACAGCATGTCAAGAAAGCTAATCTACACTTATTATTGATGGAAAAACCTGATCATTAAAAAAAAATAACACTGGCAACTAAATACTATTAAGTTTTCAAAAGAATAAAAATTAAATTCAAATTTCGAACACAGTCACACAAACCAACGCAACAAAAGCATAAATTCAAAAACAAACACCTTCGGTAATCTACGTCGACCTTCGGCCATCTTCGCTCTCCTTATTTCACCGTTAGAAAACTAGCGGTAGAGGCGATAAAAACATTGTCCCTTGCATTATGAATTCGACCACGGGTTGTTTTGGACATGAAACGATTTGTTCCCGTCCAAGATGTGATTTGGACAGTGATATAGGATGGTTTTATTAGAGGAAATAAAAATAATAGCTTCAGTTAATTCGATTTCCTTTGGTTCATAAAAAATCTTGGTGAAATTTTGCCCAATCAATCTATCATCTTCTAGAGTGGAATCTATATATTGAAGAGTATGTCATAGAATGGAATATATCTATCTAGTGAAAAAATGCCCCGTCCAGGACCTGCCTATAGACCCGCTCATTAAAATAAGATGCTTAAACATATTCAGATTCCGATTACGAGTAGTACGATACACAATCCTATTTTTAACCCCTGACGAAAAAAGAGGGGTATTATAAGTTTAACATGTGTATCTGTATGACTGTGGCATTGTAGCTCATAAACGGATGAACTGATTTTTGAGATTTTATTTTTATTTGAAAGGTGTTCTTAACTAACAATTTTTTTTTGTATCGGAGGTTTTTTAATTTTTATTATTATACTTTTTACTTGTGCCCTGCATGCCATATAGTTTGTTCATTACAGGAATTGATGGACGCTACTAAAGGCACTAATCTCGTAGCCCAGTTCTGGGCTGACACAATTTAGATTGTCATCGACACGCTTAGAAGAAGATACTTTTTGCTTCACTTGAGTTACTATAAATTGGGATTAAATTCAAAGTTCAAGAGTATGCCTCCAATATGTCTGACCTACTCTCAAAAAAGCTTTGGATAATGGATATACCTAGATACTAACTAAAATTCAAAGTAGTAGTTAATTCATAAAGACTTAATTATTTTAAATTGAAATAACTTGTTCATAATAAAGTCAGTAGAATATTATGAGTTTAATATAATGATATTTTAAGCAATAAAACGGGAACTGTGTTAATAAAAGATTAGAACTTTATTAATAAAATACGTTTCAACGTTTAATTGTGTCATTGTAGAGATTATTACAGTGTTTAAGTAATATTTAAAATGTTAGCTTTTTCCTATGTTAACTGGATTTGAACCTGTGATCCACTAATTAAAGAAATTCTCTTGTACATTAAACCGTTAAATTAACCAGTTAAAGTTAAATAGTTTCATTTTTGTGATTTTTTTACAAAACTCTCTTGAGACTGTTGTGTCTTTAGTCTGCACTCAGCCTTAAGAAAAAAAAACAAAAAAAAAAAAACAATCTTGTCTACCATCCATTAAATCGTGGGAGGTTCTCCAAAAAATACCAACTCATAAGAGCAATGCGAAAATCTTAGCGCGTCATCACGGCCTCAAAACTTTTATTTATTCCCAAACTTGTTTATTTTTTCTTTGGGCTCGACATTGAAAGAATAAAGCCAGGTCTACACCGCAGAAACACATAAATAACATCGCATAAAAAATGTATGAAGCAAGACCCACTTCAAGAATTATTTACTAGAGGCCGCCTGACGAGTCTCTCGATTTTTTCCGGATCTTTTTAAATTCCGTGTATCTTAAGACTAACTTAAAAGTTAAAACTACCCTCCTTTTAAGTGGGTTGAGAACATTTTATTCACGTTACCTACTTGTTAAAAAGTTATCCGTCGTAAAATGTGGTAAGGAGTTTATATTTTCGGACTTAAAGGAGTTAGGATCATATTTCCTTTAATTATGTACTTTCAGTGTTTTAAATTTAGATTTTATTTTAATAACAGAATTGTCATTAAAATACAAAAATTTAATGTTCTCGCTCCTAGGCAATCTTTTAATTGAATCACTTACTGCACGCAGCAATAAAATTTAAACAGCTTGCAAAATACCGAGGCAAGTCCACGCACGCTGCCAACGTGACAATGGTCATGGAAATGGCTAAGCCACATATATTGACAAAGGTATAGAGTTTGTGAAGTTAGGTCTTGTAGAGTTAGGGCGTTTAGTGTTAGAAGCTTGGCTCTTCATGAGATCTGATTCCTTTTTTACAGTGCGAGCTATGGTCTCGTCTTGGAAACATTTTATATAAAAATGTGCTTGGTGGGACTCTTCTTTCTCTAAGTAAATCAATCTTTGAAACGCAATCTCAGTCGTTTTTAAAACAAATCTACATTCGAATTTAGAACTAAGTAAGAACGCTAAGAACTCTAAAAAAAGACAAAAGTTCTAGAAAATCTTTGTATGAAAAATTCAACTATTTCAATTAAGAGTCTCGTAGCGTTCCATTTTCGAAACTTTGTTTTAAATTGCAGCGCCAGAAGTCAAGTTCCGAAGTCATTCCGAACGGTCCCATTCGACGTTCCGACAGTAATAAGGTTCCGACACGTCCCGACCTTCTACGATCTTTAACGAAGTAATCGCTCGTGATCCTGAGATATGAAAAAGGCGCATTTATATTAAGTAATTATAAAGAAATGCCTTTTGAGAAGTTTGTGTCATAGTTCAAAGAGCACCTCTCAGGCTAACAGCTTTCTGATGATAACTGATTATAAAATTTACATATAATTTAAATGAACCACGAAAATAAAATATAAAACTTTTATAAAAAAAAGAATTTTCAAATATACTTGCAACACATTTACGTTTGAGGGTACTTGGAGGATTAATTTATGAAATTTAAATTTTCTCGTAGCTCGTAGCACTGGAGCGCTCGTAGCGCTACGAAACTAGAATTTTTGTTGTTGTAGAAGTCGTTAATCAAGATTATGCAGTATTTGACTATTTAATCAAAATTGTAATCTTGCAATGTAAAATGTAACCTTTATATGTTGTCCATTAAGCAAATAGGCAGTGGTAGCCTAGTGGTGTGACCGTTGGACTGCCAAGTCAAAGGTTGTAGATTCAAAACCCAGGTAAGCATCTCTGACTTTTCGAATTCATGTACGTGATCACTTGCTAAAACGTTAAAGGAAAACATTGAGTAGAAACCAGCACACCTGAGAGATTTTTCAACGGTGTGTAAAGCCATGTCAAAGGCCTACAGCCGGTTTTATCTCCGATACCAGGTTAATTATCTGCGATTTTGGGATCTTCGAGTTTGGGACAACACTATGGAAGACTAACTCACATTTCGCACAATAGAAAAAATATTCTTTTTAGTCTTAATTTTAAGAGAGTTTGTAGGTCGATTAAAAAATGTAACAAATAAATTATAAGAAGCGACGCCGCGAGAAATGCCAATAATAATTTCAGATAAATTCAAAAATATATGACAGATGTCACGAGAATATTTCATACGGACTTTTATAACTGACAGAACGAAACAACGGAATTTCGAAAACTAATTTTACATGACTTAGGTTCGAACCTAAAACTTATGCTAATATTGCAAAACAAAAGACAGACACAACATATTTATACAACAATATAGCATAATCTAAATACCCATTCTTTTCGACGGCCGACAGCTTTCGCCAAAGTTATATTTTATGCAAAAAGTTATTTCATATTTCTTATTCAAAGTTTCGCGGTACAGAAAAAAGTAGCTACTATCATTATAAAGTGCGGCAACTCGAGGCAATATGTGAAGTGTGGGTAGTTGAAAAAAAATCCTATTAAAACTCTTGGGAATGATCAACGTTTAACTTTTTCGTATACTTGGTGGAGTACCTATATACCAAATTACTAAACCCCGATTTAGAATAAGAACATTTTGCATGAAAAAAAAGTAGACTATATTTCTAAGGAAATGATTATTTTAAGTTGTTTTCATCATTCATCATCATTATCAGCCTGTATTAGAACATAGGCCTCTCCCAATGCGCGCCACTATTGTGCGCTCATTGGAGGTATTTGCCATAATCGCCACGCTGGGCAAGAGGGTTCCGATCGCAGTAGCAGATGATGGCTGTTACACAGAAGGATGCTGCTGCCCATCCTCCGGATCTTTCCCGTTGTGTATATGCATTTTAAAAATATTATAAAAAGAATAGAACCGACTTCAAAACACTTAAATGCTATTAATTACTCGATCCTAACGATTTTAACCAACTTCAAAAAAATAAAGAAGTTTTTAATTCGATGCATATTTTTTTTAAGCTATTGCTAGATTTTATCGCGAGCTTTGAGCGCGGCGACCGAATCAAGAAATTCCGTAACGAAAATAAAAAACCTATCATCCTTTATTGCAGAAGTGTTTAAAATAAGGTATTTTTTATGTTGACACATTTAAAAACAAAACATTTAGAAATATAAACATTCAAATTTAAACAACTAATTATTTGCTCAGATTTTTCAAGACGTGATTACAAAATCTCGTCTTGTATAAAATAATTATAATTGCATAAGTTGATAAAAAATGCTATGCAATAGCTTTACCGCGGCAGTCCCCGAGTGCCACACGTTTTTTGTTCATGTTATGATGTTAGTCGCATCTATGTTAGCATAACACAGTTTATAAAAATGTCATTCCATGTATGCGTTTTAGGAACTGTTCAAGCTAAAAGCATCGATAGTAAATATTGTTCTATCGGGTCTTGTCAAACATTTGTTTAAGCGTACTCTTTGTGATGTCACGTTCGCTCTATTTAAAACATTTCAAAGAATAAATATTGGTGATTTTCTAAATTGATACTAACTATTTTTGTGCCTACATAGATGCCTATTTCATTAAAAAACTGAAAGATAACTAGCAGATGACGTCATAATTATCATTATTTGTGTAAGTAAATCATATTCATTACATGAAAGAAAAGACAATTATGTCTCCAACTTGCGCTAAAGGAGATTAGCCATCTATGCAGAAGATAATATTATAGTGCACAAGTGTGTGCGCAAACACAGGTGTATTCTCTATTCCCTCACTCTCATAATCCGATGGGACAGCAATCTGACACGACCGGATCAGAGATCAGGGCCAACGGCTTTACTGCTCTCCGAGGCACAGAGTAAGTGATAATTAATTTATAATACGCACATAACTTACTAAAAGTCAGAGTTCCTTAGTTAACTGACTAAAAGAGAGAGCCTTGGGTTCGAACCTGCGACCTCTGAATTGCCAGTCAACGGTCACAACCACTAGGCTATCACGACTCAAATTTACTATAAGACTATAAATAAATATCAATCTTCTCTTGACCTCGATACGCAAGAAATCAATTTTCAAACTAATTATAATATTAATTTGATCATTTAAATGAATCTTACTAACTGACTTTCTTTAACTAGATTGATTAGGCAGGCCCTTAAACTTACTATCCAAATTAAATAATCTCTTCTAACGAAATACGATGTCAAAATCTTCCAAAGACTACTTCAGAAACCTATATATAGAGTACTGAAAATTCGACGACAATATTAATACCTACGGGCGGTACCACGGCTTCTTCGACTAGGGTGGCAAAGCAAGTGTCTAATTTAACTGAGACACTCTAAGTTTGTTCATTAACTTTAACAAGATTTTGTTGCGTCACCCTTTGAAGCTGCGCTTTGCGTTGAAATATTAAGAGCAATTTTTAAAATGGTATATTTTGAAAATGTAATTGCTTTTACTTGATTTTTTTTGTGAATCGTGTTTGAAACGGTTTTGGATGATGAGGATACTTATGGTGTAGATTTAAAGTATCATTAGTATTATCATTACTTATTAGATTAATGTTATTGACGCATATAATTTTCGTTTTCATTAAATACCAGTAAAATCAGACCTGCAGCTACTTATTAATTGAATGGTATTTATTTAGAGGGATAAAAACCTTTATAATTTTTAAGTATAAATAATTTATATTAACTCTAAAGTTTATATTTCATGTATAACATTGTAGTTAGAATATATAGATTTCACTAGAACTTCTTAATAATATTTCTTATCGTTTGAGATGGAATGTAGCAGAAGCAGGATTACGAATTTAAACTTATTTAATAAAATGTTAGTGTTAGTATTCAAGCAGAAGGTCACAGGTTCAAATCCTCAATTTTAGTTTCTACAAAAGATTACAATTTTAAATCAGGTCGCTTCCACATCGACAGAAAATATAATGTAAACTTTTCAAATAAGTGAGTTAGACCTGGTGTTAACTTTGAGATACTAAAGTATTTGTATCTAATTAAAAATGCATTTAAACTTTCTCTACCCGCACCTAAAATCTCAAAACTTCTATTACCAACTTAAAGTAAATACCTTTTCAAAACAAGGTTTCAATTAACAAGTTCAGAATTTTAAATTTAATTACCTATCCGCGCGTAATTAAATTTTATCCCAGCAAAATGCTTAACGTAGGTTTAAAAAAATACACAAAAGGTGTTTATGCAAAGTTTCCTTTAGTAAAACACAAAATACTAAAATACACAAAGGCGAACCGAACTATCGGGCGAACAATATCTTTGCTGCCCTTAAAAAATATTGAGAGCGGAAAGATTTAATTGCATTATTTTGCTAAGAAAGTTCTGGGAAACATCCTGTGGCTGACAGACTTTGTAGACACAGTAGCCGGTTAGCAAAGGGAAGTTTTTAGAAAAAATATTTAAATTGTTAGGAGTCATTGTAATTGGTGTCGGTTTTATAAAGAAAATGTTTCAATTTGTATTAAGAGATTGTGTTTTTTTTTTAAATTAAATTGCTTTAGGATCTTTTTTACGAAATCATTTTGGTGGAGTGTCTTAATGAGACAAGTTTAATGTTTGCCGAGATTTATGGATGTGTTCGAATTCAAGATTAGTTGGTATTCTGTAAAGAGGTCTTTTTAGCCCAAAATTTGGACTTGAAAGGAAAACACGTTTATTCAGCAACAGGGCTTAAATACTTGCACTCACAGTGGACAAAAGTTTAAATTTCGATGCAAAGTGGGAAGTGAGTAGTTTTCTATATACCGCCCCATTGCTAGGGGAAAGGTTTGATGTCACGAATCGAAGTGCAGCATTGCAGCTCGCTGACTTAGTGCGAGTTGGTGAAGGTAGGGGTCGGTTTTTGAGTACCTTAGCCTCCAACTCGGTTTAATTACTACTTCATAAAGGTTTAAGAGGAGTTCAGGAGTTTCAGGAGTACAGCGCGCTCTATATTCAAACGAAGTTTTTTCAATATTAACCAATTAAAATTCATGAAATTTAAAAAAACAAGATCTTGAGACTATTGTCTTTAGTTAATCAAATTTCCAAAAAATCATATTTTAATAGAATTACTACTACTACTACTAGATAATTTATGAACTAAACGATATAGAAAGACTTCCATAGCTTAGCAATACATCTTTAAAAGTATAACATCAAATGGTAGAGTTAGTATCTATATAGTATTTACCATAGCACTCCCTTGGGCTTGAGTGGCATGACATTTAGGTCAAGAATGAATTGTCAATTTGCCTAGGAGTGTTGGGATATTGAGTACATACAATTTGCTAGCGAATGGGGAATTATTGAGGATTATAGAGTAATAAACTTATTAAATGGGTCACTACCCAAGAGTAGGAAGAATATTGAACGTGAGATATACACTTTGTAACACAAGAGCGTGACCGGCAAAATTAATAAAAAAAATTAAGTCTATGGCTTGATAAATAATTAAACACGTAGTTCATCATGTGTACTTAGATGCTTTATTATAAATAATTTGTCCAGTCTTCTCTGTTATTAAAAATGGCCTAGCTTCTTCGATGATTATTTTTGACTAATTTTTTAGTGTAATCAGGGGATGATGACCTTCATATGAAGTTTATATTGCGAGTAAGTTCGGCGGGGGTAAGGCGGTTTTTTCCTTTGTAGTTTAAGCTACATCAACGCCCAAATGTTTTTAATTGGGTTTGCTTTAGGCGATTGTGAGGGACAGTCCAAGACCTGCGTGCCATTTTCTAGTTCTAGGCGGTGCCCAGACTTCATCAGTGTTTGGGTCGTTGTCATCTTATAATAGTCATTATTCATTTGGCCTTGGAAACAGCCTTTTGGCAGAGAGCAACGATGCTTTTAGGTATATTAGGTTTATCTTCAAAGCATTCGGAGAGTCAGTAAACAACCACAAATTGCCAAATCTCCTTTTTGAGTAGCATCTTCAAAAATACACCTATATTGGGTGTTTGACAGTACGTTCGACAAGTTTGGTATCACTAGTAGACCAAACACGAGGTAAGATACTACTTGCCCAAAATGAAGCTTCGTCTGAAAATATAATCTTGGTCCAGTCATGGTCTTTGTTGTGTCGCGCCCAGGCCATCATTTTTTCCACGTGCTTTTCTGAAAGGAGCGGTTTCTTCACTATGCTTCGGTATTTCAACTTGATCTCAGCTAAACATCTTATAATTATAGCTAGAGACATAGTTTATTCTTTTTTCATTAATTCTTCATGTGCAGATCGCAAAAATAGATGTAGATTTTTTTAAAACAGTTGCGGAATCCGTTTTTTCTTGATGAGTGTCGTCCTCCACGTTTCACCTCGTTCTCGTAAGTTATCGGCGTGTTAAGCTTCTAAATATCGGTTGACCAACTTGATTAGGAACGTCTTAGATTTCTTCAAATACATTGCAGCCCGATCACGCGACATTTTAGGTTGTAGGACCAAAGGGGTATGCATACAAAGAAACACTGCATCGAAACTGGAAGAATACGCGGTACTCATCTCGGGAAACTTGCGCTCTGAACGAAACGAACGCAAAACCTTATATTGTGTTTCATTAGCATCTTAGGCAAAATATAGGGCTACCTGTTGGTATTTTTTGTTTTGCAAAAATCACTAAAAAAATATTTTTTTTGCCGGTCACGTTCTTGTGAAACACACTGTATCTCAATATATTAATATACAGGGTTATTTATAAAACACCAGCATCCTTAAAAGGGGTCATTTAACTCATCATTATGAACAACTTTTACTTTGGGACCAACCCTGAAATCGCAAAAAAATTAGGATTTTATGAATATTTTAAGGATGCTGGTGTTTTACAAATAACCCTGTATAGATAAATAGTAATAATATATGCGCCTGTTAGTTAACAGTACTGCCCGTGTTGATAAAAAATGGGATTGAAAATGGCGTCTCCTCCTCATATAACCTGTAGGTGCGAGTGCGAGAGGAACAAGATACATCAAAGACATAGTGTGCGAGCAAGAAGCAAATAGTTCTGGCGCCATTTTCAATCCCATTCTTTAACCGCACGGGTAGTAACTGGACTTAGGTGGCATTCCCATTTTGGAGGTTAGAAAGAGAAAAACACATTATCCTTAGTATAGAATAGTTGACCTTACCGGATAAGCTAAATAACAAATGTCAGATACGCTAAACCACAAATTATACCAACTTCAACCTCTTTGCACCATAAAAATTTAATCTATGTTCCATATTCCAATTTCAAATAAAAACTCTAAAATCAAATTGCGCAAATGCAACGAGTGGAAACCGTTTTAAAATTGCTTTATTGAAAAATTCTATACAATCTTATGATGTTGGTTGATCAACCGTGAAATATTGGTTTGCAGCAACCCTGTAATTATTCCCAGCCACACATGTTGTCTGGATGAAGAGATATGCTTTCAAGGGCGAAAACTCAATCGAATTTCAACTTTGTTTGGAACTCGTTAGAGTTTGGGTTCAATTGTTTGGGTGTTTCGATTCGACCAAAAATTGGTATCGGTGAATAGACTATACGTTGAAGCTGCGAATTGTTCGAATATTAAAAATTATTGGAGCATTATTGAATTGCTCTTTGCTATTAATTTGATGTTGGTTTGTACTGCGAGCGGTGGTTATAAGCGATTTACCATACTTCATAATATGCGGAAGTGTGTTTGTTGGTCCCTTTTTACCCAGTAATGGGACATCGGATCGAAGTGATTTGTATTATTTGCATATAGATGCATATAATTTAAGAACCGGAGAGTGAGGATACTTTTTATTCCGAGAACATGAGAACCACAGGGCAAAAACCGCGGAAAAAGCTACTTGGATTATACTCACACTTATTTTATCCAGCCTGACACCACCAAAAAGGGAAGGCATATTCATTTTCAATTTAAAACTGGCTGTCAATAATTTGACAGCTCCAATTTGACTGTTAATGCCCTATCTTTGTTCATAAGTAGGTATACTTATGAACAAAGATAGGGCATTGACTAGTGTAAACGTTAAATTAGAGAAAATCTATATGTTATTGGGTTTTTCCATTAAGAAATTTTCAGTAGCTGCACGGAGTCTGGAGTAGTGCCCGGTTAATGGCGATAGGCTCGTCCCCTATTACATAAGACTTACCTAATGTGTACTGCATACACCTCTATCTACCCCTTCAGGAAAATACAGGCGTGAGGCAGTGTTATGCTTTTTGTTCTTTTTTAATAATTGTTTTATGGGTTCTTGATCTCATCTCGCGTGATAGAAAGCGAAATCTGAAAATACAAGAATAAATCAAAATTAAAAGGCTCAAATCCGCTCACACGTGCACCCTACCCCATACCATAGCTGTTAAGTTTCGCATAGAGTGGCTCTGTTCGAACGATAATGGTTTTCAAAAGAGACCGTCGGTTTGCTTTGCCAAACTTCTACGTTCTTTATTCAACTATATCGACGTTTCTGTACATCTGTTTGTTGAAGTTATTTCAAGTTATTGATCGTTTTAGGGGTGGTATAAAACTTGTCTATTATTTTTATTATGAAAAAGCCTGATAGTAAGTGGTGTTGTGGTATACAATAGACACACTTGCCTTTATGGTATGAGGATGAAAGGGCTAACGTCCAGGGTTGTGTTAGGTACTTAATAAAGACTATACTACCTCATATAGAATTAGAGTGAAAACCACGCATGGAAAATAATTTTGTTGGAGTAACAAATTGTGCACAGAAAAATGATGTAGTATGGAAGGAAGTTGGTTTCATTAGTAGGAAATAGATGGCGCTAGTAATGTCCGATTTAATCATTTCTGTAGTTATAGATGTTTATTTATTAATTGCACTAATAGCCTAGTGGTATGGCCGTCGACTGACAAGTCCGAGGTCTCGAGTTTGATCCCAAGGCGCGCGCACCTCTGACTTTTCATAAGTTATGTGCGTATCATAAATATTAATTATCAGTTGTTATTTTTTTGGTACCAAAATAAAAGCTTCTTTCTTTCTTTCTTTCAGTTGCTAAAACGGAAGGAAAACATCGTGATGAAACTAGCACATCTGAGAGATTTTTCAATGGTGTGTAAAGTCATATCAGAGGCTTACGGGCGGTTTAAACTCTGAAACCAGGTTGTTCATCAACCACACGATAAGAAGAAGAAGATTTAATACCTAATTATAATTGGAATTGGAATGGTACTAACGAGCTTTTTTTTCTACAAGTTGCGTGTGTGTTTGCACGAAAAATATTAAACATGTCAAGTCTAGAAACTTGTAATAAGAAACTTGTTTTGTTGGTTTTCACGTTCGCTCTATATGGAACTCGGTAAATTCTTTGACAGTTCGCATTATACTAGAGATTTGCCCACGAGTTTTTCGAGGATTTTTCACCCCCTATTTTATTTGACGGAGTGAAATTTCCTCAAAACCCTATTTAGTGCACTCACTCTAGGGTACTCAAGGAATACTTGTATTGCCCTGAGCAGACCTACAGGTAGGCACTGGACTGGTCTGCGAAGCGCGCTAGCAGGATCCGGCGCCGTCCAATACAGTGCACACGTAGGGGGGAGACGTTATTAGTGGGTGCTAGCCCCAGATAACCGTATGTCCTCGGACTACGGTATGCGGCAGGACCATTTTTTACTCCCCCTGGCCACAATGTCGTAAGCTAAGAAACGTCAAAAAACCCCCCCTGGATTTCAACAAACTTTGATATTTTCACTACCAATTTCATTCTTTCAATCACAGAATTTTTAATGTGTTTAAGCCGTAAATAATAATTATCCAATATGATTTTTAGTAGATAATGCTACATATGAGGTTTTTAGCTGCAAGCTACGATATAGTGTCTAATTAAAATTTTACTAAATAGAGCTGCAACCTTCCACAGACCACAAGCGTGGCTATTAAAAAGTAAAATTTTAATTTCATAATATTTTCAAACAAGAGTTACTTAATTTCACATTATTTTATTCTCAAGTTTAAATTTCAAAAACTTAATTTGCATGCTAACTAAAACAATAATTAACGAATTACACGTAGGCTGAACTTTCAAAAGATTTATTTGTGTAAGTTATTTAAGACCGTTATAAATGTACACGCCTGAATTATTCTTAAAAAGTATTCATATTTGAATAAGTATTTAAGTAATCAAATATAATGAGTCTTTAAAAAGCTATGATAAACCAGCCTATAACTGTCCCAGTGTAGGGCAAAGGCCTATTCTCACACCTACAGAGATGTATCGAGCAGTAATCACCACGCTATAGCCATTTCAGACTTTAAGTCCAGATTTCCTTTACGATGTTTTTCTTCACCGTTAGTCAGTGGTGTCTTAGATTAACTAAGAAAGTACTTTTATGACATTGAAAATGTCACATTGGTACACGCCAGGTTCGAACCCACACCCATGTACTTGCAAAGCGGGTTCATAACCAATGAGTCAGCACGACACGTAATGTATGTATGACATCCAACACGTTTTTATGCACGTTGGTAAATTTAAACCTTCAACTAATGCCAGGACGCCTGCGCCGGCGTCAAGAAACAATTGATTTCTTTTTCTGTCTTAGGTGTTTGACAAAAGCGAGTATCCTATGCGCGAACGCCACCCGCAACTAACTTTACAGACACATCCATAACTAAATAGGTACAGACGCCATCAGACGTAGCTACCCAAAACTGTCAAATTGTATCAATCAACCTTGAACCTAATGCTTTAGTTATAAAGTTGAAAATCTATTACAAATTATGGATAGTTTCTAGTAACTTGAAGTGCTGGCTTTTATTTTGTATATTGTCGAATAATAAATCATAATCAAAAAATAGTTTACATAATTGACCAAGTTACGGTTTAAAAATAATTGAAGGGAATTATCAAAATATTCCTTAAATTGATCCTTGCCTAAGGCTACGTGGTCATTATACGGGCATTTGGTAAACGCCAGTCTTTGGATTGGTATACTTTATAAAGCTGTCAGAGTTTTGGTAATCAATGGTTCTTTGAAGCGTGAGGATGAGAGTTTGAGGAAAACTTTGATAAATTTTACATTTATTTATAGAGCTAAGTATTTTGTAAAATATATATATTATATTTATTATTATATAAAATACTTCTATCTAAATTGGTAAAAACAATGCCACGGTACGGCAAAAATCGCAATTGTAAGTCCTGTTTGTACACGGCTACACATCAAGCTATTAATTTCCAGTATAAGCTCACATGTTGATGTACGAAGAGCCAATACAATGTGAGGTCAGTTCATACTGGTTTTGTATAGCTTGTTATGTGTACGTAGCATATGCAGCTTACTGACGTGTAATGACTAAGCTTACAGATAGACTTGGAAGGGTAAAGCACTTAAGTCAAATTTGATTTTGATTGACTTAAGTTGTCTAACCATTAAACCATTCTGTTTTTTTTTTAACCTTTTTTGTAATTTAAATATCTTTTGTTATTTTTTAAAGATTTTATTTAATTTCTTTTGTATTATAATTTAATTTAAACCAAAAAAAAATTTGTGCGCCATGAAATGCAAAACATGTACCTAGTTCCAAACCTAAATTTTAAGACCACATTGTGATGATGTTTTACTCATGTTTTACAAAATAAATATCTTTATCTTTAAGTTTTTTTGGCGGCCTGAATATAACAAAGAGGTGCACACACTACAGAGAAAAAAGAGATAGGATACTCTTTTTTTCTAAAATATATCTCTTTAAAAAAATTAACATATTTTTTAGTTTTAAATTATACTTCGCGGCATCGATGTAACACAAAAATAACATCATAGTTCATAGCATAGCAGGCACTTTTTTACGACTAATGGTAGCCGGCTTACACAGTCACAAATGTCAAACATAAATTCTTTAAAAACGTGCATTAATAAAGGTGAAACTATAAAAGGATGTCGCCTGCTGTTTATTTTTTTTTTTATTAAAAAATAATTTACGTTTTGGGAACTCTGTTATCTGTGGCAGGATCGCGTAACGTCATTTGGTTGAATGTTTTTTTTTTCAAAGTGAATTTAAGTAGTTTATTAATTAGAAGTTAATTTTATGATAATTTTATGGCTTAGTATGAGAGTTTTATGTTTGTTCGGACTAAAGGAAAGACGGATGGACTATTTGTTGATGGAATTATATTTTTTTATAGATATTTTAAGGCACCTCTTCGCGGTAATCTGCTATCTCGCTCGCACATTGAAGTTGATTGAAGTTAAAGATATAAAATTAATTAATAAAGTTAGGATAAATTGAAATAAACCAATTGAAGGAGAACAATAGTACAAAATTTCAGCAAAAATTTCAGCTTGATCGAAACATGTTTTAAAAAATTTAGCTAATATGAATTTTTACTTTGTGCAGTGTCTCACTATCTCACTGTCTCACTATCTTATATCCACTGACTTCGCTATATGTGTTACAGATATAGTAGAAGACTTCATTGGTACATGCTGCGGATTTTAATCTGAAAGACAGCTGTGGCTTTGGCGCAAGTCACAGGAATATTTCACACACGTTTAAATCTGACTAGTTATTTATTTTAAACAACATACAGTCCAATCATAGCACTGATACCCTAGTGGTATGATCGTCTACTGACAAGTCAGAGGTCTCTAGTTCGACCTCAAGGCAGCACCTCTGACTTTTCGTAAGTTATGTGCAAATTATAAATTAATATCAGTTGCTAAAATGGTGAGGGAAAACATCATGATGAAACCAGCACACCTGAGTGATTTTTCAATGGTGTGTAAAGCCATGTCAGAGGCCTAGGGGCGGTTAAAACTCTGATACCTGCAGGTTGTTCATCAACCATACGAAAAGAAGAAGAAGTCTAATCATCGAAGGCAACGCCATATTCTTACAGTAGTATAATTGTTGACTAGGCAAGTCAGAGGTCTCAGGTTCGAACCCAAGGCGCGCACCTCTGACTTTTCGTAAGTTATGTGCGTTTTTATAAATTAATTATCACCTGCTCTGAGCTTTGGAAACCACGTATAGCCGTTGGTTGAACTCTTTCCGGTCCTGTCGGATTGCCGTCCCATCGGACTATGAGAGTGAGAGAATAGAGAGTGAACCTGTGTTCGCGCACACACTTGTGCACTATAATATCTCCCGCGTCGATGGCTAATCTCCGTTGAGATTGGCCGTTGTGACCAAAATCCGATCAGGAGGACACTATAACCGCTGCCTCTTATCCCTTACATCATCACACAACAGACGCTCCTATGGCGAAAGTAGACGATAAATCTTACCATTGTCACCGGCAGATGGCGCTAGGTCCAGGTTTTTACCGCTATAACTCGGTAACAAAGAGCCACCGCTTTTTGTACCACCTGCCTTTATGGAATATAGACAAGTTCTCCGATTTTAGTTTTAGTTTAGTTGTATTATGGCTTTTTCTTCATGGCATAGTTGATTAACAACCTGGTGTTAAAGTTTAAACCACCCGTAGGCCTCTGACACATTGTTGAAAAATCTCTCAGATGTGCTGGTTTTCTCACGATGTTTTCCTTCACCGTTTTAGTAAGTGATAATTAGTTTCTATGACGCACAGAAATCTAAAATTAGAAGTGCGTGCCTGGGTCAATCTTCCTAAACTTTATTTCCAAATTTTTGTTGAAGTCAGCTTTTTATCTGACTTTTTTATTAAGCATTTTTTAAATTTTGCACTTCCCAGGGTTACGAATGCTTAGTGGCAAAGTGACTCATAGCTTTACTTTGATCGTGGGTTGAAATCCCGCTTGTAATCGATTTTTTATAAACAAAATTTCATAATTACCGTTGTCAATCTTTGGATTCTTGATAGCTTTATAATTATGATAAATTCGATAACACTATCTGATAATTAAAGTAAATACAAAGAAGGAATGCAATATGCTAAAATTGACGTAAGTATACCTAATATTTGTATTATTTTTATTTATATTTAATTAATAACCGTCAAATATTGAGCACTGGACTACTAGTAGGTATACACTAACTTGATAAGATATCTACTTGATTCTTCCTAAGTTTTGTTTAAGGTAAAAGCAGTCAAATTAAATATCTCCAAGATAAAGATATATCTTCCAGATTAACGTGAAACCATTTTAATTAATCAGTTAAACTGTAATCTCAATCTCGGAGATAATCATTAAAAGGCGTATCAACGGGTGGTCTAATTAGTATCCCTATATATCTCTCCCTTTCTATCTTCCTAAAAAAGAAAAAGATGTACAGCTTTCGTAATTGAAAGTACTTTTAAACACCATATTGGTTTAAGTGCAGGAATAAATTAGATTATTTATCTTTGTCACGTAATATTAATTATAATTATTAGCAGAATCCGAAGTACTTAATGATAAATATGTATTTTTTAATTTAACAGCAATAGACCCGCCATATTGATTTATGGGGTTCAAAATATGTAAGTAGTAGAGTCGTATGATCAATGTCCTTCTCAACTTTAGCATTTTTTTTTGTATTACTTGATCGCTGTTCAATTAATATTCTTCAACTCAATAAGATAATTGCTAATTAGCACTCTGAATGTAGAGTCGTTTGATCGATGTCCTTCTCAATTTTAGCATTATTTTGTTTTTTTTTTCTTGATCACAGTTCAATTAATATTCTTCAACTCAATAAGATAATTGCTAATTAGCACTCTGTATGTAGAGTCGTTTGATCGATGTCCTTCTCAATTTTAGCATTATTTTGTTTTTTTTTTCTTGATCACAGTTCAATTAATATTCTTCAACTCAATAAGATAATTGCTAATTAGCACTCTGTATGTAGAGTCGTTTGATCGATGTCCTTCTCAATTTTAGTATTATTTTGTTTTTTATTTTTCTTGATCGCAGTTCAATTATTGTTCTTCAACTCAATAAGATAATTGCTAGTCAGCACTCTGTAAAACGGGCCCATAAAAAAGCTAAATAGTAAATATTCTTCCTCGTTATCTAAAACTAGAAATAATTTTACTCTGTGTAAAAATAATATATAAAATTTTGATACAGCTACGAAAATATCAATAGAGCCAACATAATAACTAATTTCAGAATTTATTTCAAACCGACATCAAGGCAGCACGTGTATCTTGGCAGGAGTAAATAACATTTTTACAAAATAGTGTGAGGTGGCTGGCGAGACCTAGTTCCGTGAAAGCGTTAATGAACCTATTCAAAATGTTCGCAACCCCACCTAGTTTCCCTCATTTATATTATGAAGAAAGTAACTATTTTGTCATGAAATTATTTGTAGGAATGAAATTTTGTACGTAGATAGTATTATTTTTTTAAATTTTCATTGGGAATGTAAAAATAATAAAAAGTTTAGTGTTAGGAGCAAAAATAGCGGATGTTTATATTTTATCGACTTTGTTGATTTGGTACATATTGTTTGTTTATTTTTTTGTAACAAATTTTAATATTTTTCAACTATTTACACACATTCGCGTTAGTTTTAATTTGTAGATTTTTTTTAGTTATAGAATTACTGTTACATCGATATTGAATAATTATTTAAACTTGTATTTTCATACATCTCAGGCAGAATTTCTCTAATGACATTTCATATTCGTAAATTGAAGCTAATAGACATGTATTATTAAACTGTTCGAAGCTGTTGCCAAGAAGGTAAAAAAAAAAATTACGCAGAAAAAGTGCTGAATTAGTAGGCAATGAAAAACCGGTAATAATATATGATACTAGCTTTTGCCCGCAGCTTCGCCCGCGTGGATGTTGAACCAGGATAAAATTTATATTTTTTGTTAATCCAGGAAATATGGTTTTTATGTTTACCGAGTTCTATTCAAATCAAAAGTGTTTAGGTAACAAACATCTTCACAAACTTTTATTAGTGCAGATTAGTAATGTTATGATATGACAGTTCAAGTCCGCCCAAGTCAGTTGTTTTTGCGAGTTTCTTATTAAGCAAAACATGTGCATAAACATTTAAATTATCCAAAATATTTATTATTGAAAACATTATATATTGCCATTAAACATTATCCAGGACGATGCAATGGATAGAGCGAAGGGGAAGCGAAAAACCCGAAAAGCAGACCCCACTATCATGGGGAATAATTATTGCACAGGAGAGAATGAGAGATTTTTTTAAATATACCTATTGTATTGTATATGTTTTGCACATTTGAGAGCAATTATTCCAACAAAGATTAGTTTTATATTTAAGTCTTACTAATGTATAGGGCAAAAGAAAAAGTTATAAGTGCGCTTCGCATATTTTATTGCATAATTTCTGACCTAATAAAGCGAAAAACCTATGTAAAAGAACAAAAGTTTCGTATCAATATCAAATCCGAACCAGGATATTTAGAAAAACATACAGATTACTTTGTTTGTAGTTTTGCTCTCGGGAGCTAAAATGTACAGAGAGTCAGGACTGGTGACCCGAAGGCAAACGACAAACAGTCTATGTGAGGAGAAGCTGGTCCTGAGATCGACACTCGCAGACTTCTCTTGGCGAAACAAACGCCCACAGGAAACTACACTCGCTTAAATTGAAAGGGATAAATGTGGAGAATTAGTGGTACATGGTGTAAACACTGTCTCGCCAATACCGAAACCCGTTAGAATTTGCGCCTTGATGATTTGCAGATAATTTACATTAAGCCATCAGGCCATCATTTTCTGGGTCCCTTTACACAATTTCAAAGGCGTTAAGTTCCGAAGAAGCATAATCGGGACACCGACCTTCAACTTAATGACGTCCGTCGGAAGTCCACTTGCAGTGAGGGAATTCAGGAATTTTACAGAATAATGAGTGGCGTCATCTTGATTGATAACAGTGTTTATAAATGTGTAAAACACTTCATTCCCTTTCATTTATAAAAGAATGCATTCGTTGATTGCTGCAGCTTGATTATTTTTGGGCGTTTTGAGTTGGAAAATTCTTGAGCATGTGGATTCCTACTCAGCCGCCCAAAATTATTGTCAAGCTCAACTTATGAATACAGGATCATAAAAATAATCGTTTCAAAGAACCATTCACCTCATCAGCCCCAGTTCCTCGCGTCACCACAGGCAGCGTTCAGTGGAAATTGCCGGTGAACATAACTGTGACACCACCCATTATGTGTTGGTTCCTACGGATGTCTTTTAGAGTTCTGTGTACCGCATCAACTGCTTTTCTGTTTGCCATTATACTTACATTCATCCCATCATACGATCAAAGAACAATTCTTAAGCAAATGCCTGCCTTGTCACTATTTCGTGACACATCACAAACAGGTGTTTCGTTGCTCTGTAAATTGATGGGAATTCTAAACATGGTGTGCGCTGTTTTGTCACCAGAAAACAACGTGGCAGTAATCGCCGAAGACGCTACTGCAATTGTAATTTTGCCCTGCCTCCCTGCAAGGATGCCAGTGGTTATAAATATTTTTCCTGTCCCATCAGGAGTATCCAAGAAAATTATTTTTCCTCAGATTTAAATCGACTCCTAACGCCATCTAGTTAAGAAAAAGGAAATATTATGTTTTAAATAATAATAATTTTAATGCTTCAAATTAAAGCGGATTTTTTTTATAAGCTGAAATTTTTAAAAGTATAATCCCACACGATGCGCGTTGCTTCCTTCGGGTTTCAAATTGAAATATTTAAAAAAGAATTCCGCTGATCTAAATAGACTCTAACGCCATCTAGAACACTATGTTTTAAATAATATAAATTTTATAAATGTTTCAAATTAAAGTGGTGACGTTTTTTACATACATACATAGACTCACGCCTGTTTCCCAGAGGGGTAGGCAGAGACAACGGATTTCCACTTGCTACGATTCTTGCATACCTCGTTGCATATACGTTTTTTATAAGTTGAAAAATTATTAAAAAGCATGTTTCCTTCGGGTTTCAGCCGGTAAGTAATAAAAGTCATTAAGAATGAAATACCACAAAAATACATATTAATTTCAATGACAAAAAAAAATACAAAAGAATCCACAAAAAGTTTGCGGAACTGGGGATCGAACCCAAAGCCTTACACTTCCAAGGCGTTCGCCCGACCGGAAGGCTATGAAGTCTGTTGACATGTAGATAAAATAATCGTTCCTAAAAGATATTATTATGTTATGTTATGTAATGTTTAGCTCCTTGTGGATATAGCGTGATAATATTTTGTAAATTGAAATTTAATAATATTTTTCCCAACAACAACAACAATTCTGCAGCAAATTCTAGAAATACGCTGCTTACTACAATACTGCTCATCCCCCATAATTATAAACGTAATAATTTATACCCTATAAGTTGACTAAGAATTTAAAAAGTATATTTGCCGAATTTCAACTAAATCTGTCCAGTAGTTTTCGCGCCAATCAATTACATACATACTTCGTTACGATTTTATTATATGTATAGATGACATGAATTTAAAATTTTCAATCCTATACTCTGATAAGCGCTGTATTTACTGACTATGGCCATCGCTCGCGTCGATTACTGAATTCGCCACCCGATCCTCCCCTTTGCCCTTTACTGAGCAACAGGGACGTATTCTGATTTAATATTAAAAGTTTAAATATTAAGGTTTTAATATTAATTGGTTACCTAAAAATGTTTTCTTTACATACTTATACTAAGTGTTTTAACTGAATACTTCAATAACTATAGTTGAAAAAAATATTTGAAAAAAAAAATACTACAAACAACAAGATATCAAAAGTTAACTTTAACATGAACAAAAAAAAATGCTACAAAAAGAAACGCCCCCGGGTGGGCTCGAACCACCAACCTTTCGGTTAACAGCCGAACGCGCTAGCCAATTGCGCCACGGAGGCGATGGTGGGGCGAGCGAAATAGCTATTCGCTATCTATAGACGACACACTCATATGACGCAATCGCGTGCGGCGTAGGGTTATCGATAAAAGTGATTTTATGCAAAAATATTTTTGTGATAAGAAATGTTAATTAATATTTATTGGTACAAGTGTGATTTACATTGTAGTCGTAATAGGTATATACACGCACCAACACGTGTTTAGGTAGGCACTGTTTCTTCCTACAATGTCAATTGTGTTAATAAGATTTAATTGCAGCAATTTTTTTAAAAGTTGTAAAGAATTTTCTTTGCTTTTACGTTTTTTTTTTTATTTATTCTTTCTTTAATTTCTCCAAATTAAATTTTAAACATTAACATTTATGTGATGAGAACTTACAATAAAAATCGTAATCTGAATAAATTAAACAAAAAAACAATCGAAAATCAAAACGAGCGTTTAATAACATTAAACATACCTATAAATTACTTGCTGGTCGTTCACACTGCTACTACTGCTGTCGAGAAATTAAAACAAATTCCCTCCGACTTCCGAAAACGTCACTTGTTTAAATAGCGAAGAGTTCTTGCCAAAATCCAATGATTCGAAACGTTTTTCATGCGAGACGATATAGCCAGCTGCGGACGTGTCTTAACAAAGTTGATAGTAGGTAAATACTTTACTTAATCCTTAATAATTTAACTAATCCAATCAATATAAGACCTGGTTGCCATTTTCAGTCCTCTTTAAGAAGACTCGAAAATCATAAATTGATTAAATCCTTCCAACAGCGGCTCTGGACATTATCTCGCTTCCACCAACACGCAATTTATCAACATAGTGGAATATGTATATTTCCTATAATCCCCATTTGTGACGACAGACATTTTCCCAACAGTGCAAGTGGGATATTATTATTTTTATTTATTTATATTAAACAATAGATTTTCAGTAACTATACATGGTCCCACAAAACCATGTAATCGGTTTCACTGTGACTTGTGAATTGTTTGATAATACCTCAGGATTTATAATATTTATAAACTTACATTAATTGGACCATTAATATTTTTCTTATAATGATTTTAATTTAATTGGACCATTAATCAATAATTTTTGCATGCCTTACGGTAGAATATAGCTAGTACTTTATCCTTTGTAACACCTCTGTTAAATCTATAACCTATATTCGCAAATAAAACATTATTGTATTGTATTATTGTATTATACCTTTACGAGCAAATTTCAGTCATGGGCGCCCAGTCTCAATGGAGACTGGGTGTGCGAAAGGGCGGCAAGTCTCAACGCCTGAGTGTGTGCAATGATAGATAACCTCATTATCATAATCCGATAGGTCGGCAATTCGATCACCCGTAAAGTGATCAAGCGCAGAACCGACGGATTTACGTGCTCTCGAAGGCATAGAGCTAGTCTCTCTCTGGATTCCAGGGTCCATCTCAGAGTTCCGTTCTTACCATTTAGGTAAAGAACCCTACAAATCAAAAGCATTAAGTTGCTTTTATAAAAAAATAAAATTACGATCCAATTCCAAGCACTAGATGACGTCTAGTTAATCTAAATATAAGAGTACCCATGCAAAACATTAGCAACTACCAACATAAATATAAAACATGAACCATATGACTTCATTACACAAAGGAAACAGCTGGTAAATATAATTAATGACTAAAATATTAACAGAGTTACTACTATTGCGCAAGAGTTAATTATGAAGTTTTAATGCGGTTACTAAAACTCAACATCGCTGCAGTCGTTATGCATAACATCTATACGGTTATTCCCTAATTAAAACTGTATTTTTATGAGTTACAATAAAAGTTTTGATATCCCTATTGTGGTTTTATGATGTAGTGCGGTATACTGCCCTGCTGTAGTGCAGCAGGTATTGTATTGTACACTAGTATTCTATGAACTGTATCTATCTGTATCTGTACCCCAAATAAATTGGACAAAAGAGCAGGAAGATGATATATTCTATGAACTGTAGTAGTCAGAAGAGAGCAATTTATTTTTAACGAAAACAGACGGTTTATAAGTTTAACGCTTAGAGTATATATAGAATATATACTCTATATATACTATACTCTAGAAGTATGTATACTCTAAGGTTTAACGTCTCTATCTGTGTGTTTTTAGTATCGTAGCTCCCAAATGGATGAACCAATTTTGATTTTATTAATTTGAAAGGTGAATTGTTTAAGTATTATTAGCAATTTAGAGAATTTTTCTTTTGTGCTGGGAGCTTTTTGAAATTTTCTTATTTATTATTTATTTAACATTTGCCCATATTCCTCATAATTGGCACCTGTAACTGGTATGAGGCGCAACAATTGTTTCGCCTCATCAGATAAGTAACCTTTCAGATAATGTAGCTTTTGGACATCGTCAATGTTGTTTAATATTTAATATATAATATCTTTTTTGTGCTTAATATCAAGATAGCTTCAAGTCTATGTTAAAAAATATGTCGCTTATCCCTTTTTGGCTGTTAGGCATCGATATTATGTTGGACACCGCACACACACTATATCGCTGAATGTTCTCGTAACGCCAGAAATGGAACCGAAAGCATCGAAACCTTATGTAAACACGACCACTCCGCCACAAGTGAACGACTAAAAGAATGTAGGACATAGGCCTCTCCGGAACTAAGTCACAACAACCGTTAAGTTAGCCAAATGGACGACTGATGAACTGATGAATTGTACTTAAAATATCAAACCTCTGATATACAGTCACACTTCTAAATAATGGCTTACCATATAGATAAAATTGCAAAAAAAATAACAATAAATATAATCATATAATAATAATCAATCAGCAACTACCATATTTATTTATCTATGAATCATCTATCTCATTTTGTCTATGTCTCATGTCTTAGGTATGTCCTAAGAACCATAAAGGCCCAATGACTGTCCAATTTATTTATTGCTTCGTGAATGAGCCTCTAAATCATCTATGAGTAAGCACCTTGGAGGTAAAGGATCACTTAGATTTTAAGTACAGAGTAAGACGTAGTAGTAGCTACGCAAATGGATTTTTTAACCATTGTCGCAAAAAGAGGGGTAAGTTTGACGTGTCTGTGTGTCTGTTTGTCTGTCGTCAATTTCATTTCGACATCAACCATAACACTGATCACCGCTTTCTAGCATTATCTATTGCTGAAAAGAGTAAAAGGCGCCCAACGGAATCTCCAGCAGAACGCAGTCAAAATTCGCTGGCAAGCAACAAGTTTTTGCCAATAATAAAAAAAACTTGAATGAATAAGTAGTTCAATTATTTAAAAAAATTGAACTACTTATATAATACTACGTATATTACTTCTTACCTTTCTTCTACGAAAATCCTTATCTCATAGGAAGATTACTATACCATACCAATAACCTTTTGAAACGTCATTTTGCAGACATCATTACATTCTATTTTTTTCCGTTCGCGCGGACCTTATGCCATTTTAAACCAATATTTCACGATTCTTATCCAAGCCAAACAATCTAAGTAAAGTCCTTAGTTCCTTACCTGTGATTTGCGCAAATCATTCTCCGACCGTTGATTTATTTGAAACACCCACGTTGTTCCTTGATTCATATTATTTTGTATTTATTCAAAGAAATGCTAACACGATGGTTCCGAAGAGGAAATCGATACAAAACTGTTGTATTTAGTACCTACATTATTTTCTATATACCTTGTATAAATAACTATTATTTTACCTCAATTTAAAAGTATTTATAATTTTATAATAATATCGACCACTATAGAACCTTATAAACTGCGTAAAGAAAAAAGTGGAAAGGGGTTTGTATGGGAAATCAATTCTTTTTGAAAATTGAGACATTATTTTTTGAAAAATTAAAATTGTCATCACGGTTGTTCTTAGTTGATTAAGAAATATGTGTCTCAGGGCTTGGAGAGAGGAGATAAATAATCCAAAATCCATGCAGACATAGTTGTTAACAAAGCAATAGTAAGTCTTCTTCTTATTATATGGTTGACGAACAAACTGGTGTCAGAGTTTAAACAGACAGTAGGCCTCGGAAAACACACACCATTGAAAAATTTCTCAGGTGTGCTGGTTTTATCGCGATGTTTTCCCTCACCGTTTTTAGCAACTGATATTTAATTTTTAAAACGCCTATAACTTACGAAAAGTCAGAAGTGCGCTTTGGGATCGAATTAGAGACCTTTGACTTGTCAGTCGACGGCCATACCACTAGGCTATCAGTGCTATATACTCGTATATAATGTAAGTAAGTAATAACCAGTAAATTCTCTAAACACAAGCGGACAAAAGGGAAAAAAATAACAACGAAAACACATGGACATCACATTCACAAAAAACTCTTCCCATTCATAAATATAAAGGCAGGTAAACCAGGAAAATATGTTCAAACAAATATTGCGAATTGAGCAAGAAGCTTCACAATCAAACCGGCTCCAAAGTTGGATTGGTCCCAACTTGGCTGAATTATTACCAGCATTGGTTGCCCCCAATAAAATAGTTGGAATCCCCTTCAAATCTGTTCAATGCAGACCTTTATGATTCTCCAGTTTTTGACATTTTCATACAACTTTATGAAGTTCTATGTGTAATGTATGATTCAAATTTTCTATTTGACTTGCATTTTCTAGATATATATATCCCGTTGAATATTTTTAACAAGAAACTGGGAGCCAGATACAAATGACTGATATGAATGATTGTTATCATGATGATTTAGAATTTTGTTATCATGATGAATCCGTGTTACCTATTACCTTATTATTTCTGGATTATTTTTAAATTAGAATTTTTTAAATTATGTATCCAATTGCGATGGTAAAACCAAAGGTTTCTCCATCTGATGTCCACGTCTTTGATCAAATGAGGTACAACATGAAATAAGTAACTGTACTAATATCCAATTAACTGAAAAATTGGTATGATTTTGTTTGAGGAACTGCTTAGACGTGATGTGACGCGGTATTATTTACTCCTTTAAAATATTTTTTAGACTACCTTCGAAGTTCGAATTTCAGATACTTACCTATATTTTTTCTAATTAATTAATTGTGATCACAAAATATCTAAACAATTTTAAAACACACACAAAATCTAAAAGTTGTAAATAATTTATGTTTCATACTTAACATTATATTATTGTATTTCAACATTCTTCATATAATAGGCTTCAAGGAAATATTTGGATTCTTCAATTAAGGTGCAGCTATAATGTATTTGTTTGACATCGTTCTTTAACACCGACCGCGGTCGATCGAACTGATTCAGTGCAGACTGTAGAGCATGACAACCGGGTTTAAAACATTTTTTGACATTGGCTGTTTGACTGTTAATTCGTCCATCTATTGTCCTTCGATCGACGGTCAATTATTGTTATTCAACATCGATTGTGTAGGAACACTGGATGGATAGAAGCTGTCCATAAATAAAGGCCTTATGATTGTGGTCTACAATGGAGTACTGCCTTTAAGATACCTATTCACACTAGGTTTGAAGATCGTCAAATTGTAATGTTCTGCAAAAATCAACTTCTTAAGCATTCAAAATATTTATTTATAATCTTAAGGATGTTCCACTTTTCATTTGGGCGTATACGAAGATAGTAGAAGCGAACTGTTTTGTCTGAACACGAAATATATGAAATGAGGATGGTAGCCGGCTTTATAACGCGACGTCCGGTAGAAGTGTATCTATCAGCACCTTAACAGTTTGTAACTATTTTTTTACCTCAAGACTGCCATTAGAATACAGTATATCTTTGCTTGTTGTATTGTATTAACTACTTACAATGTTACTTTTGCTGTTGATTCCCGCGTTCTGGTTGAGGTTCGTGACGGCTTGGTCTGCGCCACCGATAGACCTCGAACACGCAGAGGTACACTTCGAGCGCTTCATACAAGATTATGGACGACATTATGCTGATGATGATGAAAAGCAAGTCAGGTTTGAAATATTCAAAGGCAATTTGGAAAAATATAACCATCAGAACAAGATGAGTAAAAGCGCTGTTTTTGGTAAGTTTTTAAAATAAAGTTATTATTTTTTGTGATACAAAAAGATCTGCTAACTAGGTCTGTGATGATTCTCTGAGCCTTTACGGCACGAGAATGGGTATGTTTATTTCAGTACCCGTTATATAATTATTTATTAGTTGGTAGTGAAGTGTTATAATCGCTAACTGGCAAGTCAGAGGTCTCAGTTTCAAACCCAAGTTTTAGCTATTCGTAAGTTATGTGCGTATTATAAATTTATTTATCACTTGTTTTGAGCTTTTGAGCAAGTAAGGCAAGTTGACCCTGTCTATGCTCTCTCCAGTCGAGTCAGATTACCACTGAGAACTCCTATGTTTGCACACACATTGAATCGGCACGATTATATTAGTTCGCATATTATTTATAAATTAAATGACTGAATTTTGTTACAGGTATATCTGAATATTCTGATCTCACGTTAGAAGAGTTCCAAAAATATTACACTGGTTTAAAAAAGCCTGATTTGAATGTGGAACAAAATGACATTTATATAACTGAACAAGACATCAAGTTTGTGAATGCGCCGGATTCATTTGACTGGCGTGATCACAATGCTGTGACTTCAGTTAAGGATCAAAATGGTTGTGGATGTTGTTACGCTTTTAGTGCAATAGGTAAGTATTTATTTATTCTTCGTACAGTAATTTATGTACTATCGCGGACACGAACGGTGCACCACTTTGCGATCAAAATGCATTGAACGATGCTACGTGCGTAGGGGCGGGACTAGCGGTACGTTCAGACGTCGGGTGCAAGTGATTCTAACCTTAAGAGTGGTGCACCGGCTTTGTCCACGATACTACAAGGCGGACTTAATGCCTTAGGCATTTTCTGCCGGTTGACCTTTGGGTGATGCAGAAATAACATGGTAGACGCACTGTTCATCGGTCAAATGCTCAGACTAATCTGCCAAATATTTATTTGAGAATGTGCTCTTGTACTTCGATCTTGAACGATGAAGTATGAGAGTAAATTATTAACTGTGAAACAGCCCAGTATTAAAAATAGTAAAAGTGATTTGTTTTTCAGGTAATATAGAGGGTCAGTACGCCATCAAACATAAACAACAATTAGATCTTTCGGTGCAGCAAATAGTTGATTGTGATAAGGTAAACAAAGGATGCGATGGTGGTATAATGCATGAAGTTTTTCGGTAAATATTTGATATACCTCTAAACTAATAACTATATATTATATAGCTTTATAAATGCAAATTTAAATTAAAAAAGACCTTCTGCACAGGAAAACCTATTATTTTTAACTAAGGACACTCTCGATCAAATTACCTTTCAAATAAAAGAAACTAAATCAAAATCGGTTTATCAATCGGTCAAACTTAAACACCCCTTTTTTGCGTGGGGGGGTTAGACCGCAGAGTTTGTATAGAGATCTCTCTGGGGACTCTTCTTCATTTTCTTGAATTATGCTATGCCCGACAGAGTCCATAATTAATACTTTAATCTTATGCCAATTGCGTAACCTCACTCGCTCTTAAAAATGGACTCCGTTTGAGTTCGAGACTAGTCGGGCATTCCCAAAATCAATCCCTGAGTAAAGCCAATTTAATATCTAATAATATATGTATATGTATAGGTAATAAATATGACGGAATGCAATAAAGAATTGAGAATTGAGACGATGAGAATTGAAAGATTGCATTAAATCATGCTAGCAGTGTTTTTTTACAGATCATTCATTTTAAACGGTGGTCCCGAATCTGAAGTTGATTATCCATTTCATGCACATAGAAATAGTTGTCGATTTGACGCTAGCAAAGTAAAGGTTAAGTTAACCGACTTCAACAAATACAATATCACCTCTCAAGAGATAGTAAAGCAAGTGCTGTATCAGAACGGACCCCTCTCTATCGGTAAAGTCTTTGGTTTTGTAAGACTGTATATAATTATATTTTATTTGCCTTTTTTTATAATGTAAAGGAATGTATTTGACCACAAATCCACCTGATGGTAAGCGGCGCTTTGGTCTGCGATGGAGCACAACTGCCTTTGAGATACCTATTCACTTTTGATTTGAGGATCACCGAATTATAATGTTCCGGGATTACAAACGCCGGAAGGTTATTCCACTCTTTAACTGTACGCATGAGAGCATATAATAGAGCATGTAATATCTACTGTTTTATTTCTACATTTATAATTATGTCAGGCTTCTGCTGGGCCTCGAAAAAATGTATGGTAGGCATGCTGCTGTGTGTGAAGTAGCTAAGTGGTGTCTGGTGAGCGAAGAAGTAAACCACCAATAGGATTACTTTATTCTCCTAATCTCGCACAGCACGGTTCTCTTTAGCTTCGCAGTCTGATGAAAAACAGCTTAGCTACTTCTCACACTGATGGAAATGCAACCTTAAAATGGTACCCTCAGGGTTGCAAATCCGTTGATATTAACCAGAGTAACAATCTTAGCCCATCTGTTCTGATGCATTCGAGTGACGTGGCCAGTCTTCTCCCACTTTATCCCGGCTGTTTAAATTTTTATGGATTTTAATAAAGTTTTTTATTCAATAATATTTTCTCCTACAGCTATCATGGCATCTTGTTTAATGGGTTATAAACAAGGTATAGTAAAGGATGTGTCATGTATTGATATAATAGATCACGCAGTTTTGTTGGTGGGATATGGAACAGATGCAGGTAACAAACCCCTTGATATTTATATTGTGGCATTTAATAAACCATGTCAATCTGAGAGTATAATGTGAATCGAACCCTGAAGCTCAAATTTTTTGTAGAAAAGAAAATCCTGCTTTTAATGTCTTCTATATTTCTTTATTACCATTCTTCTTCTTCTTCTTCTTGTCGTATGGTTGTTGAACAACCATAGTTCAGAATCACTGTGTCAGAGTTAAAACCACCCGGAGGCCTCTAACATGGCTTTAGACACCATTGAAAATCTCTCAGGTGTGCTGGTTTCAACACGATGTTTTTCCTCACCGTTTTAGCAACTCTGACATCAGGTTGTTCGTCAACCATAGGTACGATAAAGAAAGACATACAAACATTGCAAGTTAAATAAAAGCATATAATAATAAAAACTAAACTCCGGATTAAACTTTGTAACAGCACTAAAATATATCTTGTTTCAGACACTGGAGAAAAATACTGGATAGTGAAAAACTCTTGGGGTACCCAATTTGGTGAAAATGGCTACTTCAGAATGCTTCGAGGTGAAGATGCTTTGTCCTGTGGAATGATGAATGACTCGATGAGTACGTCTATCATCGCATAATAAATAATCAAAATAATATTGGCGCTTCTGCGCGCTAAGCAACAATCTGTACACAATATTTCTGTTTAAGTTTTTAAATAATATACCTACCTAATAAAAATAATTAAATACATTTATAATTATTTATTGTATGAGTTTTTTTCTCTTGCGTTAAAAAGAAGAAAATTTGTTAAAGTAACTGATACGGATCGGATTCGTACTCACGATCTTCGACGTTCCATGTCGACGCTCTGACTGCTGAGCTTACTAGCATCAGTCGAAATTTCAAATCTCTTTCTACGCCTAGGGCGTGTGGTACAGTGGTAATATCTATGGGAATACATGACGTATCCGACTCAGTGCTTCAAACTTTGTAATTTTAGAAGATGTGGCGACTACCGCCACCTATACGCGGCGAGGGAAATTAGCGGAAAGGCACCGATGCGCTTTAAGAGCTTTCCGAGGCAGATAAATTTACAATACGCACATAAAGTCAGAGGCGTATCTTGAGTTCAAATCTGAGATTTCAGTCTTGCCAATCAAAACGCTCACATCACTAGGCTATCACAGCTCATTTCTGGTCAAATAACGATTCAGCGTTTCTGGATTGGAATCCTGGATATTATCCTAGATTGGAGGATGGATCCTTCTTCTATCGTCCTGGATACTGAACCAATTGAAATCAGCTACGACGTTATAATATGCCTACTTCAGTAATACTGAGCTGTAAAGCTGTTTTTGACTGAAATTCAAAATAGAACTGTTTACGGAATTATATGGAGAAAATATCTTCATTTATTTAAAATTTACAAGATTAGTAATTCTTCACAATTTTTTTTTCTTAACAATTTGACTGCCAGACAGCAGACACAATGCAAATTCTATTGTTTGCCGGTCACCGGTGACCTCCGTGGCGTTCAAAGGCTTAATTTATTAGTGGCCAGTATATTTTATCCAATGAGAATACACGAGAAATTATGTTGAATAGTACCTACGTAAATTAACAGAAGTAAAGCGCTCATTTGTTTTATACATACTCCGGCGTAGTACCTGTACAGAAATATTTAATGTGTAAGAGATCTTTTTATAAACACGGATTGAACCTTGAGGTACTCCAATTTCAAAATCAGAGCCTTTGGTAGTGAAATTATCAAAAAGCACTATGTGTTATTACCTAAACAATTAGTAATACACGATATCAAAAGACATGCCTCAAATTCCGTTCAACTTTTTTTTAGGATAACTGTGAGTGATCCACGCTGTCAAACACCTTAGAAAGATCACAATATACACATTAGGACAGAAACATCTTACATACGAAGATCTTTGAAAGGCATCTTCGTGAATATGAGAGTAATTAAAATTAAGGTGTACTGTAAACCAATCAAAGGTATGAAGTTTAAACTAATTAACCTAAATCTACTTCTATTTAATAAAATATATAAAAAAGTAAATATACAAAAATATATAAATATACCAATGCAGCCAGCGTTTTGGGGACGTAGTAAAGTTTACGTAATTGGATTGCATATGAACGACGCGTTCGATTATAGGAATCTGACAAAAAATGTTTACTAAAGTAATGGAAATAATATAAAATGCTTAGTTTTTTGAACCTTACACGAGCTTACCATAATTAAGAGAATGCACATAAAATAAAATATGGCTCGTGGAAACTATAAACAAGTTATTAAAAAAATATTTACAAATTTTGCAAATATCACAAGTCTGATCGAAATATTTTTAATCAATTTTTACCTATATACACCTGAAAATTTCAACTAGAATGTATATTTCTATTGTATCTAACTACAATGTCACCACTGCTATTGTTCTCCGCGTGCTGGTTGGGACTTGCAACAGCTTTGATTAATCTCGATCAGGCAGAGTATCATTTTGAGAGATTTATACAACAATATGACCGAAAATATGCTGACAAATACGAAAAGCAAGCCAGATTTAAAATTTTCGAAGATAATTTGAAGAAAGCCGTCAATAAGAATAGAAGAAGTGAACACGCTATTTTTGGTAAGTTTCGTTACGTATTGAATAAAATTAAAATTATTTTTTGTGATACGTCATAAATGAACGGTATACATCATTAAAACAGTGATAGCCTTGTGATATTACCGTAGACTGGCAAGTCAAAGGTCTCAGGTTCGAATCCAAGGCACGCACCTCTGAGTTTTTTTATTATCACCTGCTCTGTGCCACAGAAGCACGTTAATCCATTGACTCCGGCTGTCATGAAGATCTTTGACTGTCGATGTAGTCATTCACGACAAAAAATCTGGACAACTGATATAACTTAGCATATCGTATCCTTTTGGGTTGCGGGTGTCATAGGGGCAGTCGCTTCGTAGAAATCATAGATTTGATTAGGTTTTGACTCAGGTTAGATTGGAAGCCGAACCTAACAAAATTTGGGAATAAATAAATATAGATGATAATGGTTCATTATGCAGTTTGCCGATTGTGCTAGTACTATTTGCTATTGTTTTATTATAGAAATGGATATTATAATTGTGTATATTTCAGGTATAACTAGATTTTCGGATCTGACTAAAGAAGAATTTCTCAGATATCACACCGGTTTGATAATACCCGCGGATTTGGAGACCAATAATACCTTAACAGATCAAGATGTCCCATACGCTAATGCGCCTGATTCATTTGACTGGCGTGATCACAATGTCGTCACTCCAGTCAAAGATCAAAAGTTTTGTGGAAGCTGTTACGCATTCAGTGCAACAGGTTAATATGTTTTATTTTACTGGTTTCTGCTAAAATTATGCTGCCCTATGGCAGAAGGTATTTTTTTTGGTTTGATTGGCAAATTTTATATCATACTTTGTATAAAAGTCGTAATTTTGAAGTATACAAAGTAGAGTAAGTACCACAAATTGTCAAATCGTTGTTAGTACCTCGTTTCAGAATTAATCTGGTATATTAAAATATTTGCAGGTAACATTGAGAGTCAATACGCTATCAAGCACAAAAAGCACAAATTTCTGAACAACAAATTGTTGATTGCGATAAAATCGATGGTGCTTGTGGAGGTGGATATCCGTGGAATGCTTTTAAGCAAGTATTTTTCAATTACTATTCTGTATTTTTCATTCGACTTCAAAAAGGAGAAGGTTACCAATTCCAATGTTTACTTCTTTTTATTTACAGCAGAAATTGTGACTTGGGCCTACCGTCTTACAAACTTAATTTTTTTGTTACTTGGTCAACAGGGCGCTTATTAAAGAAGGTGGTTCCATGTCTGAAGAAGAATATCCTTATTTAGGACATAAGCAAGACAATTGCCACTTTGACGGGAGCAAAGTAAAAGTCAAGATATCCAACAGCCACACTTACAATCTCCAATCTCAAGAGCAAGTAAAGCAACTGCTGTTCCGAAACGGACCTCTCTCTATCGGTAAAATGTTTGCAATATTAGTACGGGGGTGTCCAATAATTTGATTTAAAAAAAAAAGTTGATAAAATTTTCAAATTTTCGTTAGTTAATAAAAATAATGTTAGTTATTAACTGACATTATTTTTATTCAGACATTATATTTAGTCCAGACCAACATTAACAGAATAGAGTGTTTGATTAATTCAATAGAAAAAAATCTAAGTGTTATTGTTACATATTTAGTCCAGACTAACATTGATAGAGTGTTTGATTAATTCAATAGAAAAAAAATCTCAGTGTTATTTTTTGCTACAGGTGTTGATGGAGAAGGTGTACAAGATTACAATGGAGGTGTAATAGGTGACTCACAGTGCCAGGGGGAAATAACCCATGCAGTTTTACTTGTTGGCTATGGAAAAGATGAAGGTATAATCTTACTTTATCAAGTATTTTTGTCACATCTTACCGTACTTATTGGCTTGTTGAGTACGAGTACAATACGATAGATAACATACTTGTCTTTGTCCACGTAGTTAAGGTCAATAGAATTGCTTGCATCAACATGAACAGGCTGTATTGATGTGATTCATGCAGGATTGGCAAACTAGTCCAGTATAGAATTTGGATCTGACGTAAGTTCTGGAAAATTTAGAAGCAAAATGAGTTTTGTTCAAAAAATCTTTTTTCCTCAAGATTATTTTGGACTGCTTGTTTCAAAGTCGTTGAAACTTACATACAAAATCATTTGTTACAGCTTCTGGAGAGCTGTATTGGACAGTAAAAAATTCGTGGGGTACTGTATACGGTGAAGATGGTTACTTCAGAATGCATCGTGGAGACGGTGCCATTTCATGTGGAATGATGACTTTCCCTATGGCAACAGCTGTGGTCGCATAAAATACTATAGACGTTGCAATAAAGACTTGGCGAAGCATCTTACACATTGATGAATTATGCTGACGATATAAAACAGCTCTGTTTATAAATGAATTTTTGTCTTATAAATAAATAAATAACAAATAAAAAGCTTTTTATTTTGGGAACATACTAAGGCCAAGGTAGCAATGACCGCATTCAAGCTGAATCAAATGCAGATTTTATGTGATGTGATGATCTTTATGTAGATCTTTATGTATACAGACAATAAAGAATAAACCTGAAAGTAGACTGAATGATGATGACTGAACTACCTAACTTGACCGGTTGACTGACATATTTACCCCTTACATCTTAAACCCCACACAAACATTAAATATTAGATATAGGTACTGCCTGTTATAGGTAACTTATCATAATATTCGCTATTTTTATTTCCAAATTTAAAATGATCGAAAGTTTTTAATGGATTTTTTTAAATTCTAGATATTTTTTGTATTTCATTTGTTATTCCGTAAATAAACAATACAGAAGTATCATTATCCAGAAAAACTATTGTCAGACTCGATACAAAAGGCGTTTTGCATAGAGGTTTTTTAGTCGATGCTCTTCAAATGTTACTATAGCCTTTTTAATTGAGTTGCACCATGCCAATCATTGTTGCGCCAGCTTTTTCCAACCCTTCGGAGGAATGTCACATGCAGTAAAATGACGCTTGAGTACGTCCCTGTAGCATAGATAGTGACCCCCGGGTCTGCGTTTTTCCTTTTCTATTCCTTCAGCTGTGAATAAAACACAGATTTTGGCAGCCTGGAGTCATTCGTCCACATCACCTTAGCAGGCCTTTAATAAGCATAGGTACTGTTCAGTTAAGAATGTTTCACAATTTCTGAGTTGTTTGGGACGCGATTCTAACATTTAATGTGGAAGAAGGTGTTGAGATGCCTAATATCGCTTCTATATAGGCACCAATGGTACCATGTCTCGGTGGCATACACCAAGATTGGTAAAACAGTAACCTAAAACACTGCGATTTTAAATTGTAGCTGTAAGTCATGCAAGTCCCACACTCTTGACCGAAATTTTCCGACAGATGCCGCAGCTTTAGCAATCCGTGAGGTTCGGTCACTACTCACTAGCCAGTTGTCATCACGGATGTAATTGCCTAAATTCCGAAATGATGATACTTCCTCAAAAAAATAATGCATGACGACCATGTATTTGCATCTAAACCAGATTTTACATCCACTGAACTAAGAGAAGTTAAAGCAGAAATATAAATAAGTGATAGATAAAATTGATTAATCACCATTAAATTATTCACAACTTTGATGGAATAAATGTTATGTACGACAGAACATTAATATAACTTATCAGTGGTCTTACATAAATTATTCATAGATCCTATCCATTTGCTATAAAGGCATTTTAATTTCAAGAATTAAAGGACTCAATGAATATGTACATATCTTCTCTCTTCATGGATTTACACCACTTTTTCCTCTTCATCTCGCGGGATATGGAAAACACTGTGTACATAGAATAACACAGTAGGTAAATAAAATAATAATTAATAAAATTAAAACAAATAATAATAATTAAGACGGAAAACATCGCGAGGAAAACTATATTATATAAACTGTCATAAAGTGATTACATGCACTAAGAGACTAATTGCAATTGATTATGGATTGAAGTTTAATAAGGTTTTTAACATGCTTGCAATGTTTCCGAAATAAAAAATGCATTTATTGTTATTTATTTATTCATCAGAAGACCATTGTAACATTGTCCACATTATATTTATGTGTTCAACCATATTTTTATTCAAAAACAAATAGGTAATTTATGCGACGACGGCTGATGACAATGGGGCACGTAACATACCACATGAAATGGCACCTTCTCCTCGATGCATTCTGAAGTAGCCTTTTTCGCCGAATGTTTTTCCCCACGAATTTTTTACTATCCAATATTGCTCTCCAGAATCTATAACAAAGGTTGAGATGAGGTTATAAGTTACTTCGAACTACATAATATAATATGTGTGTATAGTAACCCCTAAAAGTTTACAGTACCTCCCCTAGTTTCAAGTCGAATAATTGATTATGATCGGAAGGAGTAAGAAGAAACTAATAAAAGAACTATTAAAAGTTATTAAATATTTTTTGCTTTAAATTCTGTCAGAACTATACTATCGCGGACACAAACGGTACACCACTTTGCGATCAAAATGCTTTGAACGACGATGCTACGTGCATAGTGGCGGCGCTACATTCGGACGCCGGGTGCAAGCGATTCAAACCTTAAGAGTGGTGCACCGGCTTTGTCCACGATTGTACAACAGATCCAAGTCCTGTACTAGGTAAAAGACTCTGTGACCTGTCCATGTAATCGATACGAAACATTGACAAGTGGGAAAGATACTGCATATAATGAGAGTCTCACAGGGTTATCGAGCAAGTGATGATAGTTTACACTTGAGTTTGGAACATTGACATCAAAATTAACGGTAATAGTAACAGTTATTGGCACAGTTTGGCAGATCTTAAGATTTTGGTGGTCCACAAAAAAATATATTAATAAGGTAGGTTAATAAGGAAGGTTAGGTGGTAACCAAAATCCGCTATTCAAAATGCATTTTGTAATATCTCAATGCTCAAAATGCATGCCAGAAATGTTGACACTAAATTATTGGCATCTTTGAGCGTAGTCTTAGTTATTATTTTCACACTATATTCATTGTTCCCATCCATATATAATTCCACAGATGTAGACGATGGTTCTACAATTCTCGTCATGAGGCTTGTAAGATTGCGTTGAAATGTAAGTCTTGTCTGTCTATCTATCTCTTTCGAGATACAATGTAACTAAAAATACTTCTTGATAAAGTGAGATTATACCTGCATCTGTTCCATAGCCAACAAGTAAAACTGCGTGACTAAGTATCCCTTGGCAATGTGAGTCAGTTATTATACCTCCGTGGTATTGTTGCACAGCCGCTCCATCAACAGCTATAGCAAAAAACAAACAATTAGATTTTTTCTAATCAAACACCATTCTGTCTATGTTGGTCTGAACATTTTCTAATAACATTATTTTTATTAACTAACGGAAAAAAAATTGAATATCTTCTGCTTTTATATTGCAAATATTTTACCAATAGATAGAGGTCCGTTTTTGTACAGCAGTTGCTTTACTTTCTCTTGAGATTTAAGATGGAAGGTGTGGCTATCGGCTAACTTGACCTTCACTTTGCTGGCTATAAATTTGCATTCATGAGGCTTTACGTTATTTATATTTATGTACGGATAATCTTCTTCAGACATGGAACCACCTTCTTTGATAAGCGCCCTGTTGACCAAGTAACAAAAAAATTAAGGTTATAAGACGGTTGGCCAAAGTCATAATTTCTGCCATAAATAAAAATAAATAAACATTGGAATTGGTAATCTTCTTCTTTTTGAAGTCGGATGAAAAATACTAAATAGTACTTAATTAGAAAATACTTACTTAAAAACATTCCATGGATTTCCACCATCACAAGCACTATTGGTTTTATCGCAATCAACAATTTGTTGTTCAGAAATTTGTATTTGCTTTTTGTGCTTGATAGCGTATTGACTCTCAATGTTACCTGTAAATATAAAATTTTAAAAAAAATCTGAAGCAAGGATTTGTAAAACTTCTGACAGGTTTGTAGGCCTCTCTGTATCCTTACACTGGGGCTACATTAGTGGGCGAAAATCCGTATCAAATTGGCGCGCTAAAACATTGTCTTTTGGGCATACGCGATGTTCTTGTCTACACTAGGCGTGCAAAGATTCATCTTGCCGGATTGTGTTGTTCTCTGCTGTGCAGCTGAGACTGAAGTAACGTAGGTGTAGCCACCTAAGCGAATATTGTCGCGACCAATCTTTTTGATGCATGTCAGTTTACATCGTCTTCGCCCGAATCGCCTTAACACGAATATTCACCGTAGCCCGCTAATGTAGCAGCATTAGGATAGAATAAAACATCAAGAGTACAACAAAAACAAAGACAATGTGTAAAACAATAGAAAAAAATAAACATTAATGTGAAAAAAAATTGCCATTCTGCTCCATGTTCAGCAGAACCAAGTAAATAAAACGTATTTACCTGTAGCACTGAATGCATAACAGCTTCCACATACCCCTTGATCTTTAACTGGCGTGACGACATTGTGATCACGCCAGTCAAATGAATCAGGCGCATTAGCATATGGGACATCTTGATCTGTTAAGGTATTATTAGTCTCCAAATCCGCAGGCATTATAAAACCGGTGTGATCTCTGAGAAACTCTTCTTGCGTCAGATCAGAGAATTTAGTTATACCTGAAAAAAGATCAACTTTTAAATGATGTTTGTGTATCATTTTCGATGAACTGTTGAATCTCACCATTTATTTTTATTCGAGTCGACATGGCTTAAGTTTGTGTTAATTTTAATGAGTAAGGCTTACCATAAACAGCGCTGTTACTGTTCCTATTCATATCGTTGATTTTCTTCAAATTATCTTTGAAAATTTTAAACCTGGCTTGCTTCTCGTATTCGTCAGCATATTGTCGGCCATGTTGTTGTATAAAATTCTCAAAATGATACTCGGCCTGATCGAGATTAATCGGTTGCGCGGACCAAGCTGTTGCAAGTCCCAACCAGCACGCGGAGAACAATAGCAGTGGTGACATTGTAGTTAGATACAACGGAAAGATACATTCTAATTGAAGTCTTTGGGTATATATAGGTAAAAATTGATGCAAAATATTTCGATGAGACTTGTGATATTTGCAAAATTTGTAAATATTTTTTAATAACTTGTTTATAGTTTCCACGAGCCATATTTTGTTTTATGTGCATTCTTTTAATTATGGTAAGCTCGTGTAAGGTTCAAGATACTAAGCATTTTTTTTATTTCCATTACATGTTAGTAAATATTTTTTGCAAGATTCTTAGAATCATTAATGTAATTCCTATAACCTGTACCTAACTAAACTTTTTAAAGGAATCCTTATTCACTATTATTTACAATAATAGTAAATTACACTGTAATTGTTCCACTGCCTCTCATACAGAGAATGATCAAGCAATAATTACCAGGCTAGCTCACTGCGTGTTGGCGATTTCAGAATATTAAAGTCGTAGCTATACAGTCTCTGAGGCGAATCAATACTAGATTTCCGAACAAACTGTATCGTCAGTCTGCTTGGGTATCTGGCATATTGATACCTTTTGTTTTTGATATAGCTTCCGTATACAGCGTGTAACAGAAGTCCTAAATATTACTTAATGTATGTATATCATGAAGAGAATCACCTGTGAAAATATTGAATGCAAAAAAGCATTTTTTTTATACAAAATAATTCTTTTTATTTCATTTTCTTCGCGTGCCTAGTGCTTACTTTAAAAAATTATTGAAGGTAAATCACCGAATTCGTGTTGATTCACCTTTGAGCTGATTCCTAGGACTGTATTTGAAAGATTTTGGTGAAAACTTGGACCGTGGTTTACTCGAGTATTGTTTGGGGTTCGGTTCCAAAACCTATGCTCAAGGATTGTTTATAGGGTACTTTATACGCCCTTAATGTATTATTTCGGACTTCTGTTACACGCTATATACCAAAAAATATTTTTATTCACAATAAAAAAAAATATAATTACACGCACTATAAATGTGTAAAGAATGGCTACCTCATAATCATGCAAATTGCGGACTTTCCACATTTAAAAACAAGGGGGGCCCAAATATAGAATGTTTCTTTTATACTTTTTTGTGAAATTTTTACATGTTTTAGCACATGTTAGCTAAAATAACATTTCTATAAAAACGGAAATATTTCTTGTATTATACGCAGGCGCTATAATATGACGGGTTAAGGAACGTCTCGTTAATTAATATACATACAAATAACATACAAAGATACCTCCACTTGTATTAAATTTAAGGGCATTTAAAGGAAGAATTAGGCGTCTTACCACCAATTTGCAACACGATGCAATACTTGAAGAGGAAAAAAGGATTACATTATATAACCAGAGATTGCTTATCACCCTCTTGGCCGAGATGAAGCCAGTACTGGCAAATGGGGGCCGATATTGATAATAGATATCAAAGATTCCATCTGTACCTCCGCTCCGCAACCCTCGGCTTTTAAGTGTATGTAGGACACTGGGATGGATTTGGTGATATTGTTACTTTTAGCAAGTAACAATATCACCAAATCCATCCCATAAATAACTATAGACGTTGCAATAAAGACTTGGCGAAGCATCTTACACATTGAAGAATTATGTTGAGGATATAAAACAGCTATGTTTATAAATGAATTTTTGTCTTATAAATAAATAAATAACAAATAAAAAGCATTTTATTTTGGGAACATACTAAGGCCAAGGTAGCAATGACCGCATTCAAGCTGAATCAAATGCAGATTTTATGTGATAATCTTTATGTAATCAGACAATAAAGGATAAACCTGAAAGTAGACTGAATGATGATAACTGAACTATCTAACTTGGCCGGTAATTTACACTACTTACATCCTAAATCCTCGGGCTTACAAACATGAAATGTAGTTATAGGTACTGCCTTTTAAAGGCAACTTGTCATACATTCGCCATTTTTATTTCTAAATTTAAAATGATCGAAACTGTTTAATGGAATTTTTGAATTCTAGATATTTTTTTATTGTATTTAATTTTGTTATTCCGTAAGTAAACAATACAGAAGTATCATTATCCAGAAAAACTATTGTCAGACTCGATATAAAAGGTGTTTTGCATCGAGATCTTTTATTCGATGTTCTTCAAATGTTACTACTACTACAGCCTTTTTATTTGAATTGCGCTATGCCAATATCTGTTACGCCAGCTTTTCCCATTCCTTCGGAGGAATATCACATGCAGTAAAGTAACGCTTGAGTACATCCCTGTAGCATAGAAAATGACCCCCGGGTCTGCGTTTTTCCTTTTCTATTCCTTCAGCTGTGAATATAACACAGATTTCGGCCGCCTGGAATCATTCATTAGCACAAAATGCCCACCACTTCTTTAATAAGTATAGACTCTATACCGTTCAGCTTAGTACGTTTCACAATTTCTGAGTTGTGGGAGGCAATCCTGTCATTTAATGGAAAGGTTCGAGACGCCTAATATCGCCTCTATATAGGCACCAATGGTATCATGTCTCGGTGGCGTACAGCAAGATTGGTAAAACGATAGCCTTAAACACTGCGATTATAAATTAAAGCTATAAGTCAAGCAAGTCCCACACTCTTGACCGAAATTTTCCGAAAGATGCCGCAGCTTTAGAAATCCGTGAGGTTCGGTCACTAGCCAGTTGTCATCACGGATGTAACTGCCTAAATTCCGAAATGAGGACACTTCCTCAAAAAATAAAACATGACGACCATGTATTTGCATCTAAACCAGATTTTACATCCACTGAACTAAGAGAAGTTAAAGCAGAAATATAAATAAGTGATAGATAATTGATTATTCACCATTAAATTATTCACAACTTTGACGGAATAAATGTTATGTACGACAGAACATTAATATAACTTATCAGTGGTCTTACATAAATTATTCATAGATCCTATCCATTTCCTATAAAGGCATTTTAATTTCAAGAATTAAAGGACTCAATGAATATGTACATATCTTCTCTCTTCATGGATTTACACCACATTTTCCTCTTCATCTCGCGGGATATGGAAAACACTGTGTACATAGAATAACACAGTAGGTAAATAAAATAATAATTAATAAAATTAAAACAAATAATAATAATTAAGACGGAAAACATCGCGAGGAAAACTATATTATATAAACTATATTACATAAAGTGATTACAACTGATTACTAAGAGAAGAACAAGTGATTACTAAGATACTAATTGCAATTGATTATAGATTGAAGTTTAATAAGGTTTTTAACATGCTTGCAATGTTTCCGAAATAAAAAATGCATTTATTGTTATTTATTTATTCACCAGAAGACCATTATAACATTGTCCACATTATATTTATGTGTTCAACCATATTTTTATTCAAAAACAAATAGGTAATTTATGCGACGACGGCTGATGACAATGGGGCACCTAACATACCACATGAAATGGCACCTTCTCCTCGATGCATTCTGAAGTAGCCTTTTTCGCCGTATGTTTTTCCCCACGAATTTTTTACTATCCAATATTGCTCTCCAGAATCTATAACAAAGGGTGAGATGAGGTTATAAGTTACTTCGAACTACATAATATAATATGTGTGTATAGTAACCCCTAAAAGTTTACAGTACCTCCCCTAGTTTCAAGTCGAATATGATCGGAAGGAGTAAGAAGAAACTAATAAAAGAACTATTAAAAGTTATTAAATATTTTTTGCTTTAAATTCTGTCAGAACTATACTATCGCGGACACAAACGGTACACCACTTTGCGATCAAAATGCTTTGAACGACGATGCTACATACGTGCATAGACGTGCATACATTCGGACGCCGGGTGCAAGCGATTTAAACCTTAAGAGTGGTGCACCGGCTTTGTCCACGATTGTACAACAGATCCAAGTTCTGTACTAGGTAAAAGACTCTGTGACCTGTCCATGTAATCGATACGAAACATTGACAAGTGGGAAAGATACTGCATATAATGAGAGTCTCACAGGGTTATCGAGCAAGTGATGATAGTTTACACTTGAGTTTGGAACATTGACATCAAAATTAACGGTAATAGTAACAGTTATTGGCACAGTTTGGCAGATCTTAAGATTTTGGTGGTCCACAAAAAAATATATTAATAAGGTAGGTTAATAAGGAAGGTTAGGTGGTAACCAAAATCCACTATTCAAAATGCATTTTGTAATATCTCAATGCTCAAAATGCATGCCAGAAATGTTGACACTAAATTATTGGCATCTTTGAGCGTAGTCTTAGTTATTATTTTCACACTATATTCATTGTTCCCATCCATATATAATTCCACCATAAAAATATATTATTAAAACATATATTCCATTATAAAAGTTCTACAATTCTCGTCATGAGGCTTGTAAGATTGCGTTGAAATGTAAGTCTTGTCTGTCTATCTATCTCTTTCGAGATACAATGTAACTAAAAATACTTCTTGATAAAGTGAGATTATACCTGCATCTGTTCCATATCCAACAAGTAAAACTGCGTGACTAAGTATCCCTTGGCAACGTGAGTCCCTTATTATACCTCCGTTGTAATGTTGCACACCCGCTCCATCAATAGCTATAGCAAAAAACAAACAATTAGATTTTTTCTAATCAAACACCATTCTGTCTTTGTTGGTCTGAACATTTTCTAATAACATTATTTTTATTAACTAACGGAAAAAAAATTGGGAATCTTCTGCTTTTATATTGCAAATATTTTACCAATAGATAGAGGTCCGTTTTTGTACAGCAGTTGCTTTACTTTCTCTTGAGATTTAAGATTGAAGGTGTGGCTATCGGTTAACTTGACCTTCACTTTGCTGGCTATAAATTTGCATTCATGAGGCATTACGTTATTTTTATTTATGTACGGATAATCTTCTTCAGACATGGAACCACCTTCTTTGATAAGCGCCCTGTTGATCAAGTAACAAAAAAATTAAGGTTATAAGACGGTAGGCCAAAGTCATAATTTCTGCCATAAATAAAAATAAATAAACATTGGAATTGGTATTCTTCTTCTTTTTGAAGTCGGATGAAAAATACTAAATAGTAGTTAATTGGAAAATACTTACTTAAAAACATTCCATGGATATCCACCACCACAAGCACCATCGGTTTTATCGCAATCAACAATTTGTTGTTCAGAAATTTGTATTTGTTTTTTGTGCTTGATAGCGTATTGACTCTCAATGTTACCTGTAAATATAAAATTTAAAAAAAAATCTGAAGCAAGGATTTGTAAAACTTCTGTCAGGTTTGTAGGCCTCTCTGTATCTTTACACTGGGACTACATTAGTGGGCGAAAATCCGTATCAAATAGGCGCACTAAAACATTGTCTTTTGGGCATACGCGAAGTTCTTGTCTACACTAGGCGTGCAAAGATTCATCGTGCCGGATTGTGTTGTTCTCTGCTGTGCAGCTGAGACTGAAGTAACGTAGGTGTAGCCACCTAAGCGAATATTGTCGCGACCAATCTTTTTGATGCATGTCAGTTTACATCGTCTTCGCCCGAATCGCCTTAACACGAATATTCACCGTAGCCCGCTAATGTAGCAGCATTAGGATAGAACAAAACATCAAGAGTAGGTACAACAAAAAAAAAGACAATGTGTAAAACAATAGAAAAAAATTAACATTAATGTGAAAAAAAAATATTGCCATTCTGCTCCATGTTCAGCAGAACCAAGTAAATAAAACGTATTTACCTGTAGCACTGAATGCATAACAGCTTCCACATACCCCTTGATCTTTAACTGGCGTGACGACATTGTGATCACGCCAGTCAAATGAATCAGGCGCATTAGCATATGGGACATCTTGATCTGTTAAGGTATTATTAGTCTCCAAATCCGCAGGCATTATAAAACCGGTGTGATATCTGAGAAACTCTTCTTGCGTCAGATCAGAGAATTTAGTTATACCTGAAAAAAGATCAACTTTTAAATGATGTTTGTGTATCATTTTCGATGAACTGTTGAATCTCACCATTTATTTTTATTCGAGTCGACATGGCTTAAGTTTGTGTTAATTTTAATGAGTAAGGCTTACCATAAACAGCGCTGTTACTGTTCCTATTCATATCGTTGATTTTCTTCAAATTATCTTTGAAAATTTTAAACCTGGCTTGCTTCTCGTATTCGTCAGCATATTGTCGGCCATGTTGTTGTATAAAATTCTCAAAATGATACTCGGCCTGATCGAGATTAATCGGTTGCGCGGACCAAGCTGTTGCAAGTCCCAACCAGCACGCGGAGAACAATAGCAGTGGTGACATTGTAGTTAGATACAACGGAAAGATACATTCTAATTGAAGTCTTTGGGTATATATAGGTAAAAATTGATGCAAAATATTTCGATGAGACTTGTGATATTTGCAAAATTTGTAAATATTTTTTAATAACTTGTTTATAGTTTCCACGAGCCATATTTTGTTTTATGTGCATTCTCTTAATTATGGTAAGCTCGTGTAAGGTTCAAGATACTAAGCATTTTTTTTATTTCCATTACTTGTTAGTAAATATTTTTTGCAAGATTCTTAGAATCATCAATGTAATTCCTATAACCTGTACCTAACTAAACTTTTTAAAGGAATCCTTATTCACTATTATATACAATAATAGTGAATTACACTGTAATTGTCCCACTGCCTCTCATACAGAGAATGATCAAGCAATAATTACCAGGCTAGCTCACTGCGTGTTGGCGATTTCAGAATATTAAAGTCGTAGCTATACAGTCTCTGAGGCGAATCAATACTAGATTTCCGAACAAACTGTATCGTCAGTCTGCTTGGGTATCTGGCATATTGATACCTTTTGTTTTTGATATAGCTTACGTATACAGCGTGTAACAGAAGTCCTAAATATTACTTAATGTATGTATATCATGAAGAGAATCACCTGTGAAACATTTTTTTTATACAAAATAATTCTTTTTATTTCATTTTCTTCGCGTGCCTAGTGCTTACTTTAAAAAATTATTGAAGGTAAATCACGGATTCGTGCTGATTCACCTTTGAGCTGATTCCTAGGACTGTATTTGAAAGATTTTGGTGAAAACTTGGACCGTGGTTTACTCGAGTATTGTTTGGGGTTCGGTTCCAAAACCTATGCTCAAGGATTGTTTATAGGGTACTTTATACGCCCTTAATGTATTATTTCGGACTTCTGTTACACGCTATATACCGAAAAATATTTTTATTCACAATAAAAAAAAATATAATTACACGCACTATAAATGTGTAAAGAATGGCTAGGTACCTAATAATCATGCAAATTGCGGACTTTCCACATTTAAAAACAAGGGGGCCCCATATATAGAATGTTTCTTTTATGTTTATTTGTGATTTAAAAAAAAAACATTTCTATAAAAACGAAAATATTTCTTGTATTATACGCAGGCGCTATAATATGACGGGTTAAGGAACGTCTCGTTAATTAACATACATACAAATAACATACAAAGATACCTCCACTTGTATTAAATTTAAGGGCCTTTAAAGGAAGAATTAGGCGTCTTACCACCAATTTGCAACACGGATGCAATACTTGAAGAGAAAAAAGGATTACATTATTATATAACCAGAGATTGCTTATCACCCTCTTGGCCGAGATGAAGCCAGTACTGGCAAATGGGGGCTGATATTGATAATAGATATCAAAGATTCCATCTGTACCTCCGCTCCGCAACCCTCGGCTTTTAAGTGTATGTAAGACACCGGGATGGATTTGGTGATATTGTTACTTTTAGCAAGTAACAATATCACCAAATCTATCCCATAAATAACTATAGACGTTGCAATAAAGACTTGGCGAAGCATCTTACACATTGAAGAATTATGTTGAGGATATAAAACAGCTCTGTTTATAAAAGATTTTTTGTCTTATAAATAAATAAATAACAAATAAAAAGCTTTTTATTTTGGGAACATACTAAGGCCAAGGTAGCAATGACCGCATTCAAACTGAATCAAATGCAGATTTTATGTGATGTGATGATCTTTATGTAGATCTTTATGTATACAGACAATAAAGAATAAACCTGAAAGTAGACTGAATGATGATAACTGAACTATCTAACCTGGCCGGTTGTTTACACCCCTTACATCCTAAATTTTCGCGTTTACAAACATGAAATGTAGTTATAGGTACTGCCTTTTAAAAGCAACTTATCATAATATTCGCCATTTTTATTTCCAAATTTAAAATGATCGTGTTTAATGGAATTTTTGAATTCTAGATATATTTTTTTGTATTTAATTTTGTTATTCCGTAAGTACACAATACAGAAGTATCCAGAAAAACTATTGTCAGTCTCGATAAAAAAGTGGTTTTGCATCGAGATCTTTTATTCGTTGTTCTTCAAATGTTACTACTACTACAGCCTTTTTATTTGAATTGCGCTATGCCAATATCTGTTACGCCAGCTTTTCCCATTCCTTCGGAGGAATGCAGTAAAGTAACGCTTGAGTACGTTCCTGTAGCATAGAAAGTGACCCCCGGGTCTGCGTTTTTCCTTTTCTATTCCTTCAGCTGTGAATATAACACAGATTTCGGCCGCCTGGAATCATTCATTAGCACGAAATGCCCACCACTTCTTTAATAAGTATAGGCTATATACCGTTCAGCTTAGTACGTTTTACAATTTCTGAGTTGGGGGAGGCAATCCTGTCATTTAATGGAAAGGTTCGAGACGCCTAATATCGCCTCTATATAGGCACCAATGGTATCATGTCTCGGTGGCGTACAGCAAGATTGGTAAAACGATAGCCTTAAACACTGCGATTTTAAATTGTAGCTAAAAGTCAAGCAAGTCCCACACGCTTGAGCGAAGTTTCCGAAAGATGCCGCAGCTTTAGCAATCCGTGAGGTTCGGTTTCTAGCCAGTATTCATCACGGATGTAACTGCCTAAATTCCGAAATGGTGATACTTCCTGAAAAAAATAATGCATGACGACCATGTATTTGCATCTAAACCAGATTTTACATCCACTGAACTAAGAGAAGTTAAAGCAGAAATATAAATAAGTGATAGATAATTGATTAATCACCATTAAATTATTCACAACTTTGATGGAATAAATGTTATGTACGACAGAACATTAATATAACTTATCAGTGGTCTTACATAAATTATTCATAGATCCTATCCATTTCCTATAAAGGCATTTTAATTTCAAGAATTAAAGGACTCAATGAATGTGTACATATCTTCTCTCTTCATGGATTTAAACCACATTTTCCTCTTCATCTCGCGGGGTATGGAAAACACTGTGTACATAGAATAACACAGTAGGTAAATAAAATAATAATTAATAAAATTAAGACAAATAATAATAATTAAGACGGAAAACATCGCGAGGAAAACTATATTATATAAACTATATTACATAAAGTGATTACAACTGATTACTAAGAGAAGAACAAGTGATTACTAAGAGACTAATTGCAATTGATTATAGATTGAAGTTTAATAAGGTTTTTAACATGCTTGCAATGTTTCCGAAATAAAAAATGCATTTATTGTTATTTATTTATTCACCAGAAGACCATTATAACATTGTCCACATTATATTTATGTGTTCAACCATATTTTTATTCAAAAACAAATAGGTAATTTATGCGACGACGGCTGATGACAATGGGGCACCTAACATACCACATGAAATGGCACCTTCTCCTCGATGCATTCTGAAGTAGCCTTTTTCGCCGTATGTTTTTCCCCACGAATTTTTTACTATCCAATATTGCTCTCCAGAATCTATAACAAAGGGTGAGATGAGGTTATAAGTTACTTCGAACTACATAATATAATATGTGTGTATAGTAACCCCTAAAAGTTTACAGTACCTCCCCTAGTTTCAAGTCGAATATGATCGGAAGGAGTAAGAAGAAACTAATAAAAGAACTATTAAAAGTTATTAAATATTTTTTGCTTTAAATTCTGTCAGAACTATACTATCGCGGACACAAACGGTACACCACTTTGCGATCAAAATGCTTTGAACGACGATGCTACGTGCATAGTGGCGGCGCTACATTCGGACGCCGGGTGCAAGCGATTCAAACCTTAAGAGTGGTGCACCGGCTTTGTCCACGATTGTACAACAGATCCAAGTCCTGTACTAGGTAAAAGACTCTGTGACCTGTCCATGTAATCGATACGAAACATTGACAAGTGGGAAAGATACTGCATATAATGAGAGTCTCACAGGGTTATCGAGCAAGTGATGATAGTTTACACTTGAGTTTGGAACATTGACATCAAAATTAACGGTAATAGTAACAGTTATTGGCACAGTTTGGCAGATCTTAAGATTTTGGTGGTCCACAAAAAAATATATTAATAAGGTAGGTTAATAAGGAAGGTTAGGTGGTAACCAAAATCCACTATTCAAAATGCATTTTGTAATATCTCAATGCTCAAAATGCATGCCAGAAATGTTGACACTAAATTATTGGCATCTTTGAGCGTAGTCTTAGTTATTATTTTCACACTATATTCATTGTTCCCATCCATATATAATTCCACAGATGTAGACGATGGTTCTACAATTCTCGTCATGAGGCTTGTAAGATTGCGTTGAAATGTAAGTCTTGTCTGTCTATCTATCTCTTTCGAGATACAATGTAACTAAAAATACTTCTTGATAAAGTGAGATTATACCTGCATCTGTTCCATAGCCAACAAGTAAAACTGCGTGACTAAGTATCCCTTGGCAATGTGAGTCAGTTATTATACCTCCGTTGTAATGTTGTACACCCGTTCCATCAATACCTATAGCAAAAAACAAACAATTAGATTTTTTCTAATCAAACACCATTCTATCAATGTTGGTCTGAACATTTTCTAATAACATTATTTTTATTAACTAACGGAAAAAAAATTGGAAATCTTCTGCTTTTATATTGCAAATATTTTACCAATAGATAGAGGTCCGTTTTTGTACAGCAGTTGCTTTACTTTCTCTTGAGATTTAAGATTGAAGGTGTGGCTATCGGTTAACTTGACCTTCACTTTGCTGGCTATAAATTTGCATTCATGAGGCATTACGTTATTTTTATTTATGTACGGATAATCTTCTTCAGACATGGAACCACCTTCTTTGATAAGCGCCCTGTTGATCAAGTAACAAAAAAATTAAGGTTATAAGACGGTAGGCCAAAGTCATAATTTCTGCCATAAATAAAAATAAATAAACATTGGAATTGGTATTCTTCTTCTTTTTGAAGTCGGATGAAAAATACTAAATAGTAGTTAATTGGAAAATACTTACTTAAAAACATTCCATGGATATCCACCACCACAAGCACCATCGGTTTTATCGCAATCAACAATTTGTTGTTCAGAAATTTGTATTTGTTTTTTGTGCTTGATAGCGTATTGACTCTCAATGTTACCTGTAAATATAAAATTTAAAAAAAAATCTGAAGCAAGGATTTGTAAAACTTCTGTCAGGTTTGTAGGCCTCTCTGTATCTTTACACTGGGACTACATTAGTGGGCGAAAATCCGTATCAAATAGGCGCACTAAAACATTGTCTTTTGGGCATACGCGAAGTTCTTGTCTACACTAGGCGTGCAAAGATTCATCGTGCCGGATTGTGTTGTTCTCTGCTGTGCAGCTGAGACTGAAGTAACGTAGGTGTAGCCACCTAAGCGAATATTGTCGCGACCAATCTTTTTGATGCATGTCAGTTTACATCGTCTTCGCCCGAATCGCCTTAACACGAATATTCACCGTAGCCCGCTAATGTAGCAGCATTAGGATAGAACAAAACATCAAGAGTAGGTACAACAAAAAAAAAGACAATGTGTAAAACAATAGAAAAAAATTAACATTAATGTGAAAAAAAAATATTGCCATTCTGCTCCATGTTCAGCAGAACCAAGTAAATAAAACGTATTTACCTGTAGCACTGAATGCATAACAGCTTCCACATACCCCTTGATCTTTAACTGGCGTGACGACATTGTGATCACGCCAGTCAAATGAATCAGGCGCATCAGCATATGGGACATCTTGATCTGTTAAGGTATTATTAGTCTCCAAATCCGCAGGCATTATAAAACCGGTGTGATATCTGAGAAACTCTTCTTGCGTCAGATCAGAGAATTGATTTATACCTGAAAAAAGATCAACTTTTAAATGATGTTTGTGTATCATTTTCGATGAACTGTTGAATCTCACCATTTATTTTTATTCGAGTCGACATGGCTTAAGTTTGTGTTAATTTTAATGAGTAAGGCTTACCATAAACAGCGCTGTTACTGTTCCTATTCAAATCGTTGATTTTCTTCAAATTATCTTTGAAAATTTTAAACCTGGCTTGCTTCTCGTATTCGTCAGCATATTGTCGGCCATGTTGTTGTATAAAATTCTCAAAATGATACTCGGCCTGATCGAGATTAATCGGTTGCGCGGACCAAGCTGTTGCAAGTCTCAACCAGCACGCGGAGAACAATAGCAGTGGTGACATTGTAGTTAGATACAACGGAAAGATACATTCTAATTGAAGTCTTTGGGTATATATAGGTAAAAATCGATGCAAAATATTTCGATGAGACTTGTGATATTCGCAAAATTTGTAAATATTTTCTAATAACTTGTTTATAGTTTCCACGAGCCATATTTTGTTTTATGTGCATTCTCTTAATTATGGTAAGCTCGTGTAAGGTTCAAGATACTAAGCATTTTTTTTATTTCCATTACTTGTTAGTAAATATTTTTTGCAAGATTCTTAGAATCATTAATGTAATTCCTATAACCTGTACCTAACTAAACTTTTTAAAGGAATCCTTATTCACTATTATATACAATAATAGTGAATTACACTGTAATTGTCCCACTGCCTCTCATACAGAGAATGATCAAGCAATAATTACCAGGCTAGCTCACTGCGTGTTGGCGATTTCAGAATATTAAAGTCGTAGATAAACAGTCTCTGAGGCGAATCAATACTAGATTTCCGAACGCACTGTATCGTCAGTCTGCTTGGGTATCTGGCATATTGATACCTTTTGTTTTTGATATAGCTTCCGTATACAGCGTGTAACAGAAGTCCTAAATATTACTTAATGTATGTATATCATGAAGAGATAAAATAAAAATTATACTTTGTCGTTTCGATGTGAATTTTATACTTCTAAAAATTTTAACGTCGAGGATAGAGAACGGAACTTACAGTTTTAGCAAGTGATAATTCATTTCTAAAATGTACATGAATCTGAAAAGTCAGAGATGAGTGCCTGGGTTTCGAACATACGACCTCTGACTTGAGAGTCCAACGGTCATACTACTAGGTTATCACTGCTTTTTAGGTTGAAGTGGTTTAATCTGGAACTCGCTTAGCTTAGTATTATATTCTCTTTTCCTTTCAACTTTTTCTTTTTGGAAGTTGGAGACTGAAACTTCGCCATTATGAAGCAAGCTTAACTTCTAAAAATTTCAATACCTATCGAACACGAGCTTAAAATTATAATAACCGAAAGAATGCACATAAAAAAACTATATCTTGTGAAAACCATTAATTTGACCGTTGCGAATTCCATAAAAACGATAACAAATTTTTCGAATACTTCGTTATCAAAGATTACCTATATATAAATAGACTACCACAATTTTTTGTTTTGTATTTTGCACAATGTCACCACTGCTATTGTTCTCCGCGTGCTGGTTGGGACTCGCGACAGCTTGGTCCGCGCAACCGATTGATCTCGAACATGCAGAGTTTCATTTTGAGCGTTTCATACAACAATATGGCCGACAATATGCTGACGAAGACGAGAAGCAAGCCAGGTTTCAAATTTTCAAAGAAAATTTAAAGAAAATCAATGAAAAGAATAAGAACAGCGATAGCGCTGTTTATGGTAAGTCAAAAATGTTTAATAAAATCATTTTAGTATTTATTTTATTTATTGGTTGAATAGAACCGCCATTTACACTATTATAGGCTATAATTAAAAATAAGTAAATGGATATAAATGTAAAAATTCCAGATATAAATCAATTTTCGGATCTGACAACACAAGAGTTTCTCAGATATCACACCGGTTTGATAACACCTGCGAATTGGAGGAAAACAAATACCTTAACAGATCAAGATATCCCATATGCTAATGCACCTGATTCGTTTGACTGGCGTGATCAGAATGTCGTCACTCCAGTTAAAGATCAAGGGGATTGTCAAAGCTGTTATGCATTCAGTGCAACAGGTATGCTTTATTTGCCTATTTTCACTAAACCTACGGGCAGAAGTCTAAATATTAATTATTAGGTATAAACTGCAATTTTTTTCCAGCTGTCCTACATTGGTGCTAATTCTCTTGCAAACGCTCTAAACTCATTTAGACTCCTTATCTCTCTTTCAAGCAAAGAACATTAAAAGAGGATAGAAGATTTTTAGAGCTGTCAAACTAGTCCATTTGTGTGATAACAACGACAATTTAGTTGGCATGTCATAGGTGTCGTCTAATTTCACATCAATTTCAAGGATGTGGACTAACTTGACAGTTCCTTTGCTTTGCTTTTTTGCTGTCCTATTTTGATCGTGTTTATTAGAACGAGATATAGTTAGACTAAAATTAGTTTAGCGGGATGTGTAAGAAAATCAGCACAATTGTCTAAAAAACATTTTTTAAGGTTCTCTGTCCCGTGTTTTTGACGTTCGAATTTTGTAGTCGCAAAAGACTTTAGAAGCTTGCGTAACTTAGGGGGTGGCCAACATCAACATATTGCATAAGTGGCCCGACAGCCGAAGGGCGAATCATTTTGATGATTTACAAAACCTTGGTCTAGATTTTTATCTAAAAACTTATATTACAGGTAATATCGAGAGTCAATACGCTATCAAGTACAAACAGCAGATACAAATTTCTGAACAACAAATTGTTGATTGTGACACACTTGATCATGGTTGTGAAAAGGGTGGATTGCCATGGAATACTTTTAAGTAAGTATTTTTCAATTACTATTATATTAATTTTTTAGAATAATAAAGGTCTGTTTTAGATTGCCATGCCATGTGGTTTCCGGCCTAAGAATAAAACTACACCTATTCGTCCGTTCGAAAGATCCGAAGGATGGGCAGCAGCATCCTTCTATGTAACAGTAATCATATGCTACTGCGATCCCCAAACCGCTTGGCTCAGCATGGCGATTATGGGCAAATACCTCCAATGAGCGTACAATAGTGACGCGCATTTGGAGAGGGTAAGTTCAGCTGTGGACTAATATATGTATGTTACTAATATTGCCAGTTTTGTTAACCAAAATGAGTCGATAGGTATTTCTATTACCACAGGCTTGATCCTAATAATAACCTAACAGACAATCCTTGTGATAAATTCGTACATCGGTCGTATCGCACATATCAGTAATTTTCAATTTCAAGTCCAACCAGAAAAAAACCTTGACATGGCGCAGAAAACCAATAGAACTAATTTCGTCTATAATAACATTAAATATAATTATTTAATAAGAAAATTTGAAAAAACAACTGATACGGATGGGATTCGAACCCACGATCTTCGACGTACCGTGTCGTTTCAAATTTTCTTATTAAATAATTATATTTAATAAGCTATCATGTGCACATGTAAAAAAAAAACACAAAAATATTACAGTAAATGTTTAGAAAAAAGTAAAAGTTACAAACCTTGAGTAAGTTTTTAAGCTTTATTTGTCTCCTATAAGTCTGTTATTTCTGCATTCATTTTTGAATTGATACATTAGTAATGTGTCGCACGCAGCTGTTCGTGACGTCACTACAGTAAAGGACCTATCAGAATATCAGCGCTGCTGCTTAATTTTAAAATTCTGCTGCAGCATTATGCTGAGATAGGGCCCTATTCTGACCTCGTACAGGTATTCCGTGGTTTATTTTGTTAGTTGTTACTCATGTGTTGTCTACTTGTGCGAGTCCAGAATAAATGTCTTTTCTTTCTTTCTTTTGCGGCGGTATTGTAAAGGTATTTTTTTTACTCAGCATTGTTTGGTTATCAGGTCACTTATCGCAGAAGGTGGTGCCATGGGTGAAGAAGATTATCCATATAGAGGAATTACTGGACATTGCCAATTTGAAGCTAGCAAAGTAAAAATTAAGTTATCCGACAGCCACGTTTACAATCTTCAATCTCAAGAGAAAGTAAAGCAACTGTTGTTCCAAAACGGACCTCTATCTATTGGTAAAATGTTTTCAATATTAATAGAGGAATAGAGGTACTCCAATTTTTTTTTTCATTAGTTAATAAAAATAGGTAAGGCCCAATTTCACCATTCACTTTAAAAAACGAGTTTAATAAAACTATGTTCAGCCTAAGCAAATTGCAGTTTTGAACTCAGTTAAACGCTTGAACAGAGTTTAATTGAATTGATCGTTTTTAGTGTCAGTAGTGAAATCGGCTCGTACCGTAAGTGACCGTGATCTCGTAAAGACTAATTTTCTATAACTAGTTTAATAAATGAAATTTTTAGTCATAAATGCGCGAATAGAAACAAAATAATGAAACAAATAAGTTTGTTTTTTCGGGAGTGTTTGATTTTTCGGGAGATAAATTTTACAAATGTTATTTTTTTGTTTTAAATAGGTGTAGATGGGGAAGGTGTAAACAATTACAACAGAGGCATAATGAAAGACGAAGAATGCAATGGGAATGTGACTCACGCAGTTTTACTTGTTGGCTATGGAACAGATGCAGGTACAAGCTTATTATATCAAGTATTATTTGTCGAAGAAAATAGGTAAATATGTCTCACATTTTTATTCGACTGCGCCAGAAGGTTATGTTTTTTGAGTGTTTGTTATGTATAGTATATTTCTTTGGCACGGCTAGAGCCTAAACGGCTTGTTGCATTTTAACTTGAAAGGTGTCGTTAGATTCGTCTTATGTGAGAGTGACACTGGGTACATGAAAATTTAAAAAAATTGGCGCCAAATTACCTTAGGCGCGAGACATATATAAGCGGCGACGAGCGTGGGCGCGGGCGAGGCGCTGCTCATTACGTGTTTCATATGAATTGTATAGAAGCGGCGGAGCGCGGGACATTACAAGCCGTGGCGCGGGCGCGGTGCGGTTGGGGTTTGGACTGAATGCGCCCCGCCGGCGGCGCCGCGCCCGATGCCGCTTATATATGTCCCGCGCTTTATGTTCTCAAATATATATTTTTTAATAATATTGTAATGATTGCGATTGTGGACGATAATACTTACGGAATCTATATAGTTGAGGACAATGAGTATGCTCTGATAACGGAGTATTATTACCTGCTAATAGGTAATTGTGAGCAGTGTTAGCCTAGTGGTATAACCGTTGACTTACAAGTCAGAAATCTCAGGTTCAAACCAGGCGTGCACCTCTGACTTTTCATAAGTTATGTGCATGAAATTAATTATCAACTGCGGAATACCACGGCGGAACTACCACTAACGCTACTGAGCTTCCAACGAATCATTTTGTCGATAACTGAGTCCACTATTTTAGGCTTGGGGCTCCTAGGGAACCTTCCTAATCTCAGAAATACTAATACTTAGTTACCTTTTGTCTCAGGTTCTGGAGAGCAGTATTGGATAGTTAAAAACTCGTGGGGAACTACATATGGTGACGAAGGCTACTTGAAAATGCATCGAGGAGAAGGTGCTATTTCATGTGGAATGATGGCAGCCCCTATCTCAACAGCCGTCGTAGCATAGAATAGGACTTGGCGGAGTATCCTACGCATAATTAAATAGATGATGCTGTATATATGTATAGTAATAAATAAATGTATAAATAATAAATGAAATAGCTTGGACCCTGTTCCCGATACCGGTGGGCTACTATATTTTTTAATGTATATATTTTTTTTATACATATATATTTAAAAATGTATTTTATAATTATGTATTGTAAATGAATAAATGAAATAATAAAATCTTAATATTTTTTTTGGTATTTTTTTACATGTAAAAATAAATTTGAAATTTCAACTGATGCTGGTAGGATATGGTGGCTTAGCGGTCAGAGCGTCGACACGGTACGTCGAAGCTCGTGGGTTCAAATCCCATCCGTATCAGTTGTTTTTTCATTTTTTTTATTCAATAATATCTTTTATTAAATATCAATCTTTTAATAAAATCTTTGGGACATTATACTAAGCTTGCAAATAACCGGACAGCTTAATAAAGTGTTCAAAAGTTTTAATAGCTATGTTACTACAAAAAAAAAAAAGAATATAAAAAAAACATTATCCATTTGTATTGGACGTCGATTGTGATTGTGTTTGGTGGGTTCGAACCTGACGTGTTCTAATAATTTTTAATGTCATGCTTACTTTCTTAATAAATCTAAGACACCACTGATTGCCACCACTGACTGGCGAAGGAAAACATCGTCAGGACACCTAGACATAATAGTCTGAAACCGCTAACTGAGCTAGTGGTGCTGATTCTCTTGTACATCCCGCTAAACTAATTTTAGTCTAACTATATCTCTTTCCAATAACACCATCGAAAAAGGACAGCAAAATGAACTATTAAATTAGAGCTGTCAAATTAGTCTATAGTATTAGTACAATTTACGTGAAATTAGACGGGACCTCTATGACATGCCGACTAAATTCTCGTTGATATCATGCAAATGGACTAGTTTGACTGCTCTAAAAATCTTCTGTCCTTTTTTAATGATCTCCGTTAGAAAGAGAGATAGTGAGTCTAAATTAGTTTAGAGGGTGTGCAAGAGAATTAGCACCAATGTAGCTAATTAATGCTCGATTTTTCTTTGTTTAAGAAGAGGCCTTTTCCCTACAATATGGTAGAGTAACTGGCTGACAGGCTGATTGTTTTAACGTTTCTCAAACACAATAAGCCAAAATTAATTAAATAAGATTAAAAAAGGAAATTAAAAAAAAAATTGCGAATATTTTTGTTAATTTTTTACATGTAGCTTATTAAAATTATAATTATTTAATAAGAAAATTTGAAAAAAACGCATACGCAACGCGGCGTTAGGCGTAGAAAATAGATTTGAAATTTCGACTGATGCTGGTGGGATACGGTGGTTCAGCGGTTAGAGCGTCGACACGGTACGTCGAAGATCGTGGGTTCGAATCCCATCCGTATCAGTTGTTTTTTCCAATTTTCTTATTAAATAATTATAAAAATTGCGAAATTAAAATAAATTGGAAATAGTGTACGTTGTTTTATATACTACTACGGCTACTACTATAGCTACTACGACATTGATTGTAACCTGCTCGAAACGTCGGGAAAATAAAATAATAAGGTACTATCGTGGACAAAGCCGGTGCACCACTCTTAAGGTTAGAATCGCTTGCATCCGGCCGGTCCGAACCTTGCGCTAGGCCCCGCCCATAAGTACGTAGCGTTCAAAGCATTTTGATCGCAAAGTGGTGCAGCGATCGTGTCCGCGATAGTACGTGCATGTTAATCCTCGTTTTGTACCAGTTTTAGTAATCATGTAACGTGAAAGTTTAAAAGTAAATATTAGGACGAAAAGACAAAAAGAAAGAAGACCAACAATGAAAAAAAAATTTAACTTCTTAAAATTTCGGTATATTCTACACGAGCCTACAATAATTAATTATTAAATATTGTAATCGAAAGAATGCATATAAAAAAGTATGACATGTGAAAACTGAAACACGTTATCAATATCAAAAGTATTTACACATTCTTTAAATTATGAGCCTTAACAAAATATTTTAATCATATCACCATTCACTTGTATATATACTACCTAATAAAGTTCGACTAAGACGAGTATATCGATAATGTATTTACTTACAATGTCACTACTGCTATTGTTCTCTGCGTGCTGGTTGGGACTTGCAACAGCTTGGTCTGCGCCACCGATTGATCTTGAACAGGCAGAGTTACACTTCGAAGGCTTTATACAACAATATGGACGACAATATGCTGACGAAGACGAAAAGCAAGCCAGGTTTCAAATTTTCAAAGACAATTTGAAAAAAGCCAACGATATGAATGAGAACAGTAACAGCGCTGTTTATGGTAAGTCTTGCTCAGAAAAAAAAAAAAATTAACGCACACGTACAACATGTCGATTCGAATAAAAAAAAATGGTGAGATTCAATAAAATAAAATAAACTTATTTCAGGTATTACTAAATTCTCGGATCTGACACTGCAAGAGTTTTTAAGATATCACGCTGGTTTGATAATACCTTCGAATTTAGAAAACAATAAAACCTTTGTAGATCAAGATATACATTATGCTGATGCACCTGAATCATTTGACTGGCGTGATCTGAATGCCGTCACTCCAGTTAAAAATCAAGGGGTATGTGGAAGCTGTTATGCATTCAGTGCAATAGGTAAGTATATTATATTTTGCTTGGTTCTACTAAACATGGGACAGGGAGCCAATAAATATATGTATAAGTCTTATACGTCAACAGCTTCTGAACAAAAAAAACTATTCATAAGCTTGCCTATGTACATGTACTGTGATCCGATTGTGTGTATCTATGTGTTTTTCTGTGTACAATAAAGAACTAAGATTTTTTTTAAGTCTGTTTTTACGAATCACTCAAAAGATTTTTTTGACTCGTTACTTACTTATTTTATAATAATTACAACTATTATTGTACAAAATTAAATTCGATTTTAAAATTATTGTGCCCGACAAAGGGACTATGTGAACTTTAAACATATCAATAAGACCTATAAAAACACTTGTGAAAGCAATAAAGTATTGAGTATTAAGATTTGCAAGAATTGCTACAGAATTTCATTCGGAAACTTTTATTTTCAGCTAATATTGAGAGCCAATACGCTATCAAGTACAAACAACATATATATCTCTCTGAACAACAAATTGTTGATTGTGACGATATGGATCATGCTTGTAATGGTGGATACCCATGGAGTGTTTTTCAGTAATTATTGATTTATTAATTAATGTGTATTATACATGCTACATAAGGCAGTCAAATGGCATTTTCGACCTTCGGGTTAAAAGTGAGGATAGGGTAAAAAAAAGAAGTTGTGTAAATAAAAACATTATGACATGAATGGACCAGCTCGATAGATGTAGTACCATGCTCGGAGTATTGGCGTAATATAACAGTATTCATACAGTTCTGTTTCATATGGTCTTCTGCATTTACAAGTTCATAACCACCCAAGATCAAGTCTTTTAATAAGATGACAATGGTATCTGGTAATGAAAAAAGTTAAACTGACATCCTTATAGCAGGTTTTTTTTACTTTAATTTGTGTATTTACAGTCTGTAATTTTTTGGGGCAGAAGTAGGGCTTCTGTGAAAGATTTTACAAAATCTGGGCGAACCGTCATACGATCTTAAATTTAATACAGTATTACTTGGTCAACAGCTCACTTATCAAAGTTGGTGGTTCCATGTCTGGAGAAGATTATCCGTACATAAATATAAATAACGTAAAGCCTCATAAATGCAAATTTATAGCCAGCAAAGTGAAGGTCAAGTTAGCCGATAGCCACTCCTTCAATCTTAAATCTCAAGAAAAAGTAAAGCAACTGCTGCACCAAAATGGACCCCTTTCTATTTGTAAGTATGGCATAGCCTGAACATATCATTAATGGGTAGAGAATCTGTATTCATTTCTTGTTGTCTTCTCAACAGTAACTGAAGCCTTTTATTTGTTCTGCTGATGATTTTTACTATACAAATAGCTTTTTAGTTTAAAGATTATTTGTGTTATAAAGATTGCAATTTTTTGTTTTAGGTATAAATGCAGACCCTTTGCTTGGTTATCATGGAGGCATAGTAAATGATGCTCATAGCGGAGAAGAAATTAATCACGCAGTTTTACTCGTTGGCTATGGAACAGAAGCAGGTATGGTTTTACTTCAAAAAGCGCCATACTATAATAATTCTTGGGGGCGAACAGAAGATTTGTCAAGACTCATATCAACATGGGGATTTAATGTATATATGTTGTTAACTGTTCCTCATCTCAGAAACACAAATATCCTTTGTTACAGATTCTGGACAGCAATATTGGATAGTTAAGAACTCGTGGGGTGGTACTTGGGGTGAAAAGGGCTACTTCAGAATGCCTCGAGGAGAAGGTGCACTTTCATGTAAGATGATGAATCATTGTATGTCAACAGCCTTTGTTGCATAAGATATTTGGTTTTTAAAATAAAGACTTGGCGAAGCATTGGCGCAAAACTATTTGTGTTTTATACAGTCCTCATCATTTTTTTTTGCATAATTATTATGTGTACGTACGCTATGTTTTTTGACAATAACTATAACTTAGGTAATTAGGAATAATTACCGAACATTTAATTAAACATGTCAATTAACTTACATCTTAAAGGTTTTTATTCAAAAACAGATTTTTAACAGATTTTATTCAAAAAACACTTTTTTTTTTAAACAATTTTGCTTTTATAAAATATCCAATTGAATTATACCTACATAAAAATCATCCGTAATCATGTTGTAATCATATCACAATCAATCAAGATAATGATAAATATCTTAAATCTTGGTATTTTCTTTTTATTAAAAATAAATAAATATAAGAAATTTAAAACAGCTTTCTTTCGGTAACATGACTGCATTTAAAAAAATTAAATGTAAACTGTCTGCATGACAAAAATTACCCTATTATAACACATTATTTTAACATTTTATATTTATTTTTATATTTCCAATTGATATTACTTTTCTGTTTAAATCAAGTTAAAGTTAACCTTTGAGCTTACCCAATAAAAGCCCAAATGAAAGCAAAACATAGACTCCTTAAGTCTATTAAAACGTTTGAGAAGAAAGAATATTGTGCGGCTGTATTTCATGACATCTCCGAAGCTATCGACAGAGGTCAGCACTTGGCAGAGGGTCTTATATAAAATTAAGAACAACCTATCTAATAAACATTACTCTATCCTGGGTTCGTGATTGAAGATCAGATACTTCTTTATAACGTGTGGCGAGAATACTACAAAATTATATTCCATTGCCGCTGGGGTGCCACAGGGCAGCGTATTCGGGCCGACCTTATACTTACTTTATACAGCTGACCACCCTTATCAACTATAACCTTTGCCAACGATACAGTTGTAGATACTGGCCTCTCACAGAGATAAGTAAATTATGATAAAATTTATAAATAACGTATTATGTACCTAGTTTTTTGCTAAAACATTTCAACACACATACTACTTCTTTACCTACACACTTTCTCACACACAAATTTGTAGTTAGTTAAAACGTGGCAAAATACTTAGTCCCAATTTCTGTATGATGATAAATTTAAAAAAATAGAGGCTACGCACTTTAACAACAAACTATTCGCCGCTCGATTAAAGCCATTCTTTCTTCAAGAGTTTGATAAAATAAATAAGAACCATAATAAAAAGGGAAAATATATTGCCCTGTTGAGGCCAATCGCGTTATGACAGGTGACGGGGCTCAACTCAAGCCAAGAAACGGCCAGTCATCGCCAAATGATTATCGGCCTCTTTGGATGTCAGATCACTTTCGTTATTGGCCGCTATTGAAAAAAGAATTCCTTTTTTAACTTCTTCTTTTGTATTTAAATATATTTTTATTTTGTAAATCTGGCAGAATAATATTTTTTTTTTATGTGTTGAGTGTGAAGATAGTAAAAAATCATTTAAAATACACTTTAATCCTGAAATCTCTGTGACGATAATGATATTGTTAGGAGAGTGGAGGTTCGAACCTGGCATGAGCCTATGTAACCTTATTAATGTCACTACTATTTTCTTTAACACTTTTCTTGACTTACAGTGAAGGAAAACATCGTGAGGAAACCTGTAGTCAATTGGTCTGAAATTGCCAACACGTAGTGAGCTATTGCGGTAATTCTTAATCCTTCTTAGTGAGAAAAGAGGTGTCTTCGAGACCTTACCTACAAAGAAACAGATACAGGCTGATATACTAAGTCTAGCTAGATATACATTACACCCAAAATAAACAAAACAAGCCTCATAAATCAAAATAAACTCAACCTTACTAGCAAAATTATTTAGTTAATGATCATAACTGATTAAAACAAAATGATTACGCTTAATTAAAACCCGTTGGCCTTTCAAAAATTTCTATTGTAAGCTTTATTTACACCTTGAGATGTTATTAAAGCACCTCGGCTGTGATAAAACCTTTGTCGGGCCCTCCATTGTACTGCAGGGCCCCTAAATCTTTAAAGGCGTAATAGAAAATATTGTTAGCGAAATTAAGTTATTTTCAGTTAAGAATATTTTGAGAGAGTTGGGGTGTGATCGAAGTTGAAATTAAGATTTTTGCTGGTTTAATATTGGATATTGCAGTTGAGATTGAAAAGATTTAATTTTTAAGGTTTTGTTCCGACAAATTAATGAATTACTAAGTGGTGTTTTGCTAACGTATTTTGAGGATTGCTGAACGTAAGTTACGTGCGTATTATAAATTACTAGCTTCCGCTCGCGTGATTTGTTGATAAAAAAGTAGCCTATAATCCTTCCCCAGGTTTCAGCCTATAGACATCAAATTTAATAATTAATTAAATTCACATCAATTAAATTTAAAAAGAATAATTATGATTCAAAAGACATGTAGCGCCATCTATTAGCGTATTTGTTGTTTTTCTCGGGAATAGTTCTTTTTTTGAGATGAAAGGTACCCTATGTACGTTTGTGTACCTATCCCTGACCTTGCTCCCGTCGTGTCGGATTGCACCCTCTTTTTTTATGAGAGTGAGAGAATAGAAATATTACCTTAGTACCTACCGACTTGTTTTTTTTTTGTCCTCTAGAACAACATCGTGTTAGGCAGATCTTTCACGTCAACAGCAGCTAACAAAGCAGCAAAACAATGAAAACCAAATAAAATCCAAAATCAAAATTGATTTTCTTCTACAAAATTCCAAGTAACATTTCTAGTTCCTCGCTGAACTTGGAAAACTTCTTCAGTTGGATAGTCCGAGCGATCCTTATTGGAAAACTTTTTGCCTCTAAATGTTATCCGAACGAATCAGATATTATAGTAATCGTTCCACTTCAACGTAGTTTGATTTTCGTTCAATATTATCTTTAAAAGTCGAGGTATTTAAGTATTCAATGGTACAGTTCTATGTAAAATTATATTGTCTGGGGGGGGGGGGTTACTTTTGTCTCGCATTGTTAAACTGATTAAGATATTTGCAGCTTTAACGGAATAAAATTAAGATCGGTATTTGCTTTATAGCTTAATTCGTGTAGAAACTTTCAAATGAAAAAAATAAGTTTGCCTACAAAACTATAGAGCAAGAAATATAAACAAAATAATAAAATTTGGATCTCACTTGGCTTAGCAACGACTCCAATAGGAAAGTGTTTGTGTTATTTTATCTTTTTAGTGTTTTAAAGTTGATTTTAATTTTTTAATAAAAAGCTTTTTTTATAAATAAGGCTACTAAGGCTTTAGTTATAGGAGTCTTTTTTTTTATTTCACCGATGACTTACTTAATTACAATGTTATACACATACACAACATTTTCACATATTAGTTTATTAGAAACTATGTTACCCACAAATTCAAATAAAAAATTACTTTATTCATTTCACACTAAACGTTTTTTCGGATTTTCATTCCCTAAAATTGGTAAAAAATTAACAACCAGTAGGTACCTACTGTATCTACCGCAACATAAAATGGAACTTATACAATATCACGCTGTAGGACATTCCTGCATAAATACCAAAAAAGCTCTATAGCGTAGCGTACCCTACCATCAACGATAAGTAAAATAAATGATTCAAATGATAAGTCATTCTAGTAGGGTGACATCTTGCATGATGTTTTGAGAGAACGGGTGCGTTGACATTTTATTTTAATACAATTTTGAATGATTAATTAATTTGCATACCAGTGAATGAATATTTAATGGAAAAGAGTGAAAAATGAGATTACTGAGACATGTTCAATTTATAATTATAAAATATTTATTCTAAAGTTCGTAAGTTAAATTGATATATATTATGGTATACCTACACAGTATATCTTTGTCCGAATCTATTCTATAGTTTGTTTGATTTGAGTAGGTTTAGTTAGGTTTTTTGTGGCCGGGGGGAGTACAACAAACCTATCGCATACCGCACGTGCGAGGACGTACGGTTATATGGGGCTCGCATCCACCAAAAACATCCCCCCTCCCCCTGCGTATATCTTACGGGGTCAGGTAAGGCTCGCGAACTTTGCAGCCCCGTCCAATCCCTGCCTGTAGGTCCGCTCAAATTTGCACTCGGGGGGCGAACACGCTCTTTAGACTTCGTCCCTACTTACATTGTCCGATGCAAGGCGGACAGCATACCAAATTCAGCCGCCCACCAGCAAGAAGGTTAATTTATTTATAATCGATTATAAGCAACATTGCTAAAATATTAGTTCGCAGAGTGACTGGTGCCTATACCCAGTAGGTCGCGGGCTAGTCGTGATATTTGAAACTTTAAGATTTCTTTTCGGGTGTGTTTTTAAAAGTTTTTTTTTTTAATTAAACGTTTAGTGCCGTAAATAGAGCGGTGCTAGAGGGGCCAAGGCACAGGGTGCAGACCCTGGGAGAACGCAATTTTGACCAAATTTTGGGTAATGCATGGACATATTGGATAAACGCTCGTAGCGGGCGAAAAAGCCAGTTAAGATACTGTATATGTTTTCTTAATTAATATTTTAAAATATGCATACATGCACATACAAAGCTGTAAGTCATGCAAAGAAAATGCCAACCTCTTTTTAATGGTTTTTTTTATCATTAAAAATGTTGCCACTTCACTTCCAAAGTAACTTTAGGGTCATTTTAATGTTAGATCCCCTTGTAGATAAATGTTGATACACCTACTGATAAGTTTTTAGATCCTGCTCCCTTTAATTGACTACGTGAGTAATCAAATTCTTTCTGGCTCCTTGATCAGTCCATTTATTTATTTAAATAGAATTGTTTGATAAGGTTGACAAGGGTAGGAATGTAATTATTAATGATTATGATTTTCATTTGTTGTTTGTTAAATAGTGTTGAATAAAGGCTGCAGTGCAATGCATTATTATGCGTGTCGACTGATCCACCCGATGCTCTACGCTACGTGTTGAGCTACGACCCTCCTATAGTGTCCGATGATTTATACAAAACGTATGAATTAAGTCGTAGTATGACCATCAACTGCCAAGTCAGAGGTCTTTGGTTTGAACCCAGGACCTCTGTCTTTTCGTAAGTTATGTGCCTTGGAAAGCACGTAAAGCCGTTGGCCCTGCGCCTCATCTCTCTCCAGTCGTATCGAATTGGCGTCCCATCGGTTTATGAGTGAGAGAATAGAGAGTTCATAGTTATGTTCTCGATTACATTTATTCGTAACGACATACGCTCATGTTTGGACAACTTTCTCACTAATCTAACAGATGACTATATAAAAAATTGTGAAGTAGATCACAATGGTCTGGCAGATGGGCATGCGGGATTAATATGTAATACAATATTCAAAAGCGATGTAGCGATTAAAGCTCAAAATAACTCTAAGGTACAAATTACAAAGAGAATTTTCAACCACAAAAGCAAAACTATATTCAGAAATTTACTTCTAAATAATAGTTGGCACGATATTGGAATAAATGCTTTCATCAAGCAATTTGAAGACCTATTTTCAGGCAGTTTCAGAAAAAGAAAACTAGAAATTCACCTGACGCGAAACAAACAGTTGCGCTGGGTGACAAAAGGAATAAAGGTTTCCAGTAAAATGAAACGATTCCTATGTGTTAGTAAAAGCAATAAACAAGATGACACAGTAATATATTATCGACAAAAATATGTTGCACTTTACAGAAAAGTAATAAATATGGCCAAAAAGTTAACTGTACAAGACAAATTAACTAAGTCAAAGAACGTTGCAAAAGATGTGTGGAAAGTCATAAACCAACACAGAAATAAGAAAGACAAAAACAAAATAGATTTTACTTTAAAATTGAATGACAAGATTATAAATAATCCATCAGAAATTGTAAGTATTTTTGCGGACCAGTTCGAATTTAGCTCGTTTAAAACTCCTACCCACACAAAAGTGGCAATGGATATTCTCCGTAAAAGTGCAAAAAGAGTGACCAATAATCTTGTTCTAGACCCAGCCACTCCTGTGGAAATATTTAAAATAGTCAAAAATATGGAAGATAAAAAATCTTGCGGCTATGATGACATACCTATATCAGTTTTCAAAGATAATATCGACATCCTAGCAGAGCCGTTAAGTATCTTTTATAATAAATGTTTTGACGAAGGAATTTTTCGCCTTAGGCGTGTGGTAATATCGAACGGAATACATTAATTATCCGACTCAGTGTTCTAAACTTTGCAGTTTTTAGAAGGCACCGATAGATATTACCACACGCCCTAGGCGTAGAAAGAGATTTGAAATTTCGACTGATTCTGATGGGATACGGTAGCTTAGCGGTTAGAGCGTCGGCACGGTACACCGAAGATTGTGGATTCGAATCCCATCCGTATCAGTTGTTTTTTCAAATTTCTTATTAAATAATTATACGTAAAATTAATTAACTCTATGTTACTTACTTCCACAAAACCGCAAACCAACGCCATCTAGTTACGAAAAAGAAATCTCAATTTAATTAACATTATTTTAAAATATAATCATAATTTAATAGGCAGTGATGTGTAGAAACTTTAATTTAATTAGTAAATATTTATTGTTATCACGTTTTCACATTGTATGCAGTGTTATAATCACATATATTTATGATAGTCGTAACGGGTAGTTAGAAGCCTGATATTCTAAGAAGTGGTCCAGAATATATAGATAATATATACATATTCTGAATGTGCTCATCAAGACCTTCCATTTGATATCAAACACGATAAATTTACCCTAACTTTATTTTTTTCGAGCTGACTAATTTATTTTTAAAATCCACCTTATTTGATTTTACGAAATTTCATAAATCCTATAACCCGCAGACCATTAAGACGCATCGATAGACACCTTATTTATTGAATTACAACAAATAGTTTAGGAGCTACGAGGGAACAGATGAACAAACTTACATACATACAAACATACATACATACATACATACATACATACATAGACTGCTAAAATCATAACCCTCCTTTTTTTGTAGTCGGGTAAAAATAGAAAAATGTTTGTGGAAATTAAAACTATATTAAATATGGATAACCCTCAAAATCGTAATTGTTGCCTGTATGAAAAAACTTGTAAATCTAAGTTGTCATTAGTTCACACTGGTGTACCACAAGGCTCCATACTAGGTCCAATCTTTTTTATTATATTTATTAATGACCTTATTCAACACGTGACTGAAACAGCCCCAGGAGCCATTCAGCTGGTGGTATTTGCAGACGATACTAATGCAATTGTATCGGCAGATAATATTAACGATTTGAATGATGTAGCAAACCACACATTAGAAATCTTTTATAATTGGTTTACAGTAAATTGCTTTAAAGTTAATGCCAGTAAAACTAATATTATGCTTTTTCGGTCTACTACTAAAACATCTTCAAAACATAAGTGCGTTATAAACAAGGAAATTGTGAACCAGACTCAAGTAGTAAAATTTCTAGGCGTACATATAGATAGCCAACTGAATTGGAAAGATGAGCTTTCACACTTAGAAAAAGCAATTAGCTCGGCTTGTTACGTGCTTAGGAGTCTCAGAAATGAGGTAAGCCTAAAACACTTAAAAATGGTCTACTACGCTCTAGTAGAATCTAAATTAAGATACAGTATTCTCTTCTGGGGAGGTAGCCATAATTACAATGTTCAAAAAGCTTTTGTATCACAGAAAAGAGCCATTAGAACCATAGTCAGAATTCAACAACAAGAATCATGTAGTCCACATTTTAAAGAATTAAACATTCTGACAGTGCCGAGCTTATACGTATTGGTCCTGCTTACTCACTTGTCTAAGTATATTCACGAATACGAGACTGCAGAAGAAAGACACAATAGGGAGAGCTCAAGGAGAAAGGATTTACAGACAAAAAATGTACCTCACCTTGAAGTCGTTAAACATAGTGCCAGATTTATGTCAGTAAAAATATTTAATAAACTGCCAATAAATATTAAGACTTTGGTCTATACAAGAGATTTTCATAATAGACTCAAACTGTTCTTGTTGAATCAATGTTTTTATTCAAAGGACGAATTGTATAATATGTAGATACTAAGGTTTGACAATAATTGTATTTTTGACATGTAAACTATTTAAATTGATTATACGGCAATAATGTTAATTAATTATGCACCTAATTGGAATGTGTTAAAATATTTGTATTAGTTTAATTTTTTTTAATTATATTATATCCTAAATGAATTTCAAATACGATGTAAAAATTGTTATTGAATAAATGAACTTGAACTTGTGTTTGCGCATACACTTGTGCACTATAATAACTCCTGCGTAGTTAGCTAATCCCCGTTGAGATAGATCACAAATAACATATTTTGAATTAATTACAATATCTCTCTATTATAGAGCATAAACATAATTTTAAAATGAAGATTGCTTGAAAGAGCACTTCAATTCAACATTAGCTCCGATACCAAATAAACAACCAATCCAAATAATTCTCTAAGATTTACGCTACGATTCGTATCAAATAAAATAAAGAGCGAAACAGGAAGCTTTCATTGGGGATTATGCAGCTTGAAGCGCTTAAGTCACATTGTGGCTTGGGTGAGCAACGGTGGGATTCTTATTTACCACTTCGCTGTGTTTGTTTTTATTAAAAGATCGTTTTGTTATTCGGTTCCATGTGTAAGATAACTTTGACTTTCAGTGTATACAGGGTTATTTGTAAAATACCAGCATCCTTCAAAGGGGTCATTAAAAAAAAATCAGCTGTTCCATACATTTTGTTGAGTTATGTGAACATAAATGTATATATATTTTTTTTTTGCGATTTCAGGGTTGGTCCCATAGTAAAAGTTGTTCATAATGATGAGTTTAATGACCCCTTTGAAGGATGCTGGTGTTTTATAAATAACCCTATATAGTTGCAGTGGCCGGTGTCTTAGATCCAAATCAAAATATGCTACATTTTTCGGGTATTCACATATCCGAATAATAAATTTTAAATTTTCCGTTGTTTGATTTCCGAGTCATGTTGTTTGCGGTTGCAAATAGTACCCAGCTTTTCTCGCAGTTTGGGCTTCATTTTATAATTTACGTCACTTCGTCACACATCATACTTGCTATGTCTTTATTTGGCCAAAAAACTATCTCTATGCAAAAAACACGTCCATCCGTTGCCTTGTGAAAGATGCTTACTTTTTCTTTAGGAAAATAAGCAACATGGGCGCGAAGCCGTGTAAAATGGATTCTGTAGTAACTAATATAGATTTCTAGATATATTATAGTTAACCTTTTTTCGATTTTTTGATCTATTTTACAAAAATTTTCGTAAAACAATATTGAAACCTAGATGAGGTTTCAAGATCACAATTAGGGCCTAAAAGCTATATTATTCATAAATCATTACACTTATTGCCCGTATTAATGATTTCAGTAATATTTAGCCTGCTAAAGCTAATGTTCAACAGTCGTATTATACAATAGAGGTATATTTATGTCATAAGTTTGCAACTTTGTTTTCCCCTTTTGATACTTCTTTCAAAAAGTTTCCTGTTGTTTCGGAAGTGTATTGTTTTCTGCAACTTTGTAAATAATTGCAATAATATGCAACTGTGACGATGATTTATGATAATGTTCCTTAAACGATGTGATTTTCTGAATATAAAATATATGAAGTCATTCGCAAGTCAGACTTCTTCTCTTCTTCTCTGCAGATTCTGCAACATAATTTCAAATGGTTCAAAAATAAGGGTAATCATGACTATTAGGTAAAAAAATCATGTATTAAAGTTTTTTGTTTGCGATTATGATGACTTCATCCGTGAAATTCAAAAATCGACTTCCAGTCCTTCAAGAAATAATATTGTTCAAGCAGTAATGTTATTTGTGTATTAAAAATTAATCATCGCGTGCCTCAGAAAGCACGTTAAGCCATTGGTTTCGATTGTCATGTAGATCTTTGTCAGTCGATAAAGGGATTCAGTTCCCCCAAAAAATCCTAACAACTGATCTTTAGAATATCGTATTTCTTTGGGTTCCGGGGTTCAAATAGACAGGTAGCTCCGTAGAAAACTGATATTCAGCTGCATCTGGTTAGATTAGAAGCCGACCCCAACAAAGTTTGGGAATAATAATGCTAGGAGGATGATGAACATAATAATAATGTTGACATAAGCTTACAATCTCTACACTAACGATATATTTTGATTTATGGCTCACTGTGGATCATCCTTCATTACTGTTTACCCCATGGCAGAGGGGGTGTGATGATTGGCGTTTATGAATATTAATATCAGTTATTATTCCAATGATGATCGGGGATTCAATGAGAGCGTAGTGTCGTAGTGTGATTATATTGTTGCGGTAAGGAAATATGTTACGACAATTCTTTATACTATATATTTCTTAATATATTTTTCTGGGTCAGTGTTAGTAATTTAGTATATTATAAAATCCTATATCTTTGTAAACTGTACCCACGATACAGGAAAACATGCTAGAGATAAAAAAATCGCATAAACTAAAAATAAAAAATTATGGGATTACTTGTAAATCTTCTTAGCGTGTTGATGACAATCGTGTCAGCCCAGAATTAGGCCACGGGATTGGCGCCTTCAGTAGCGTTCCTGTAATGAACAGACGACAGGGCATGTAGGGCATATGAATACCATGATGAAGACTGAATGATGATTTTCAATAAGGTTAAAGTACCGATTGTAACTCAGCAAGAATTTTAATATTTACAAGACCAAACTAAAGTCCCATATGTACAATACGATTTAAATAGTTATAAGACTGTTGTTGCGCTGTCTGTAGGATAATGAAGACGTCATCGCGTCAGAGCAGTTGAACAATTTAATTTAAGAAATAACATTGTATCTCATTTTAAGTGAACTCTTTAACGTCTTATCTATACTAATATTATAAAGAGGTAAAGTATGTATGTATGTATGTAATAATGTATGTATGTTAGGGGCAATCTCTGGATCTACCGATCCGATCCTAAAAATTCTTTCACCAGTAGGAAGCTATTTTATCCCTGAGTGCTATAGGCTATTTTTTATTCTGAAAAAAAATTCAGTTTTTAGTAAAAAATAACAATAGGTATCTGTGATTCAAGTAAGAAAAAAAAAACCGGCAATCTGGCTGCTTCATAAACGTGTGTTTACGGGAAATTTTAATTTAACGCGGACAAAGTCGCAGGGAACAGCTAGTGAGAAATAAAGTTCTTTAAACCTTGCTCTGTACTGTATACTAAAGTATTTTTTAAATCTAACACAAATTATTTTATAGCAAGCATTTCATTTGAGGTGCTCGGCAGTATAATTGTACCTACCATGTGAATATGTGAATATTTAAAGTATGTGTGTGAATACGCGTTGTGAATATCCGTGAAATGATAAGGTTTTTATTTAAACACTGCCCGACACTAAAATCTCCTTTATCATGGAAACATTTTTAGCTGAAAAGATCAAGTAACTATAGCATAAGTTTTTCTAAAGCCACTGAACTGAAACCAGCTATTTTCCTGCCATAGACTATAAAAATTTGTAGTGTTATAAAGCGGATAATTAACCGAGCTGTTTCTGTGGTCGTAGATCAAAAACCAAGTATTGTTGTGCAAGCATTTGATAGAGCGTCCATTGTCCCAGAACGTCCATGCTCCACATCGTTAGTCCACAATAGTGCTTTAGAAACCAAGGGGTTGAATACCTATTCTGAAAGTAACATATTGACCAAAAAATCCTTGTTTATAAAATGGGCTTAGATAAATTCACATATTTAACGAATCATAGTTAAATACCAATTAGTGATATAAATTAAATTTTGTGTACATGTACACTAGAATGTATCTAAAAGGAATTCGTAAGGAGCTAGATTCAATTAGGACTAAATTTAATTACGATATAGAACCTACATCAAAGTAATTTCACAGAATCCGGCTCCAGTTTCTGTTTAGGATCTGGCCATGTCGCGCGTGTTCGCCTCAGGCATCGCTTTGCGGACAACACGGCTGTGTCGCTGTGTCGTTGCCGATACAATACAGCTTAGCGGTGATAGGTTTGACACTGCTCCATACAATAATATTTTCCTAGTCAACTAGTCACAAGTGCGAAAACTCAGGTGCACTCTCTATAACTTACTTTTAAAGTCCGATCGGCAATCTAACTTGATCGAATAGGCGTATGGCCACCGAGGTTCTGCGAGAATCTAGGTAACGATAAAATGATGGTGGTATTAGATGTGATATGGTATTTTTTAAATTTGAAAAAAAATTACTCGCTCAAGTCAGAGGCGTGCCTCGAGTTCAAACTTGGGACCTCTGACCTGGCAGTCAATGTTCATTACAGGACAATATCCATACAATAATAATATTGTTATGCCAAGATTAGAATAACAATTAAAAACTTGAACTAAATCAACTGTTTGTTTGTAGTACCGCAAGGGCGCCGGCGGAGACGCGTAACAATTGATTGCCTTATGTGTCTCATTTCTCGGTGTTTAAAATAATATCTTTTTGTATGAAGTAAATACAAAACGGTTTCCTCGATGGAATTTGTTGTCGATATCGATCGATAAAATGTTCCACGTGGACATCACGTTGTTTAGTATTGTTTGGGATGTTACTTGATTTATGTGTTTAGATTGCCTTGTTGCTCCAGTGGGCTATTTGGTGTTTAAACCCTGGTTAGGTATAATGTATTTTTCTTTTAATCTACCTATTTAATTAAAAGGCTATAGATTTTAATCCCTAGTTAGGTATAATGTATTTTTCTTTTAATCTACCTATTTGATTAGGCTATAGATATTTCAGCCTCATCTTGCCAATAAGTAACCTATGTGGTACAACAATGTATGATCTGCTTTTTATGGTGTTACGCAGTGATAGCCTAGTGGTATAACCGTTGGACTGTCAAGTCAAAGGTTAGGATCGTAGTCGTAGGATCGAAATCCAGGCACGCACCTTTGACTTTCCGGATTCATGTTGTTGCGTTTTAAAAATTAATTATCAAAACGGTGAAGGAAAACATCATGACGTAAGAAAACCAGCACACCTGAAAGATTTTTCAACAGTTTGTAAAGCCTTGTCAGATGCCTACGGGCGCATGGGTGGTTTAAACTCTGGCACTAGGTTGTTCATCAACCATATGATAAAGAAAGATGGTGTTAAAGAGATTTTTGTTTTGTTTCTATAACAAAATAAACAAAAATGGTCACTTCTTAAACATTTAGGCGACTGGGGAATTTACCCAGAAGGTCGCGAGTTCGAATCCCGCTCGTAACTATTATTTTTCTTTCTACAAAATTTCGAACTTTACAATTTTCTTTTTTCACATTAAAAAAATCAAAATAATGGGTAATTATTTTTATATTCAAACCATAAACTCATTGATCAAAAAGAGTACACCGTAAAAAGTTGAAATCAGTTCTGCCAACTGAAAAAAATATTAAATAATTTATCGCTAAATAACTTTTCAGCCACAGTGGGAGATTTTTCGTTTGTCTGTTTGTGTATACCGGAAAATAGATTAAAATGGCCCCGAGCTGAAAGGAGCCACGTTGTGAAGGCATGCAGATTAAAAACAGTGAAAAAAAAACTTGTATTTTTTTAACAGAACAAAAGTATACAATCTGGTAGAGCGCCTTTTAGGTTCGTTCATCCTTTGAAACGTATAATGAGAATGCATTTTTTTGTTATTTTAGCTAAAAGCTGGTGATGTTATTTGGCGAATTAAAAGGGTTAACAATTAGTTAATGAACGAACCATTTTGAAATCTAGTACATTCTGAAAAAATATGGCAAATTAATGCCGCATTTTTTGTTAAAATACTTTCCAAGGATTGTGAAAAATGTAACCTATTTTTGAGGTGAGGTTGGTATTTTTTCGGTTTTACATTAATAACTGCAAAATATTTTAGAAAGAACTATACTCTTAAAAGTTTATATGGAGAAAAGTGCAGAAAGCTATATTTTATAAAATAAAATAATTATTATTTTTTAATAAATTTGTTCAAAATCCCATAGAAATAAAACCATTTTCGGTATTTCCTCATTTTAAATTTTTCCATTCATCTTTTTAAATTTTTTCTTTATATAAAATTTTATTCGGACTATAGAGATTTATTTTTTTAAATCAGTCCAACCGTTCTCAACAAGCTCAAAACCGCAACGAAAGCATTTCGTTTATATTCAAATTAAAAAATCTATCCCAGAAGCGTATCTTATTTGAATTTCATACTTACCTCCACACTTTTTACAACCTCCCCGTCACGAGCATCACCATAAAATCATTAAAAATTCCAAAACCATCGTTTGAAGTATCGATGCTACCAAATTGTCCACTGGGGTCAAAAAGGCCATCGATTTCGCACCATCGCAAGGTTAACACGGGGTTAACCGAAACACTACGTGGGAACTAGTAAAGCGATCTTATTCTCACGACAATATGGCAATGCATTCATTTGCATTTGATCCAACCACTATAATATCGGTCGATCGCTACACTAAGTTATTCAAATTAAGCAGGTAGTAACGGGAGTCCGATTTGCTTTTAAAGGATGACCTGGATCTGGGTGGATTTGGTCATATGCATGGTTGTTGATACCTAGTATGAGAATATTAGGTACTGTGGGGAATACTAGGTAGTGGCAGGTCACAATGTTATGGTATGACCGTTGACTGGCTAGTCAAGACACGCATCTCTAACTTTGCATCATTATATAAATTTGTATATTATAAAATTGTTATCACTTTCAGAATGCCTCGGAAAGCACGTAAAGCCATCGGTTATGCGCCTGATCTCTCTCCAGTCGTGTCAGATTGCCGTCCAATCGAACAATGAGAGTAAGGATAAGAATTAGGAAATAAAGAGTGCACTGTGATTACGCACACACTTGTGCTTGCATATGTTTCCTGTGTCGATGGCCAATCTGTTTGTAATTGGTCAATGACAAAAAGAGTTAGTGTATTTTCTGCCTTACCAAATTATTATACAATAAAAATTTGTACTCTAGTATTTCTCGAGATTTCACTTTCACCAGCTTCCTTTCCCATTCTCAGTGCTAAAAATAAAAGTCGGGAACTATCATCAGCGTCAGACTTCGTAACATTTTGATATTCATCCCGCGGGCTCTGCAGTGTCACCTTGTCCAATACCCCGGATACGACAAAGAAAAGATTTATTGACTAAAGACGTAGATGGGACATTAATATGACTGACTGTTTTTGTAGTAAAAAATATGATATTAATCGCGATAAACTAAATTGGGATAATGATTTTTTTTAATGATCATCATTGCGTATGGTATTCATCTTGCGTGGATCAGATCTCTATAGTTACTTAGTGATAAAGATAACATTTTGTTTGAACTATAATATTATAATAATCTATTTTTTTTCAATAATAATAATATCTAATAGTGCTATACTTACATCATGGAGTGGCGCATATGTATGTAGTATGTTACCTGAGCAAGTAACATATTTACTTACTATATTACTTCCAAAGATAAAAAACACAATTTATAATAAAAACAAACACAAAAATCTATTAACTATTATTATTATAAATCAGCAAAAACGAGATATACCTTGTTAAAAATATCTGCCATCACATCGGATCTAGCTCAAGTAATTAAATACATACTCGTGTTTGTGATGATTATATTTGGATTTGGTTTTCTAGACTCAAGTTTTTACCCAACGCCACATCTCCCTAAAAATCTGTTTTCATCGCGACACTATAAGTTTGTACCCCGAGGGCCAAGAAAGCCCTTCCTCAAACTTCTTACAAAATTATTTGAACAAGACCTTCTATCCAACCTTCTACGACCGAACTATAACATACTTCCACACAAAACTGGCCCCTAGGGATTTAGAGTTAACGTTTCCCCGCATGATGAATTACATACGATTGATAAAGACGATTTTCCTTTGCACGAGATTAAGAATAAAAATAATATAGTGGGTTAAATTGTGAGTGCTTACTGTATCTGTTGGAATGTGTGAGACAAATACGAAATATGAAGTTGAATTTGTAACTTTGGAATCTTTTGTAACATTTCTGATAGTAATATTTAAATATTGGCATGAATTATTTTATTTTTAGTTTTATTTTTGTCTTAACTTGATCATGGATCATTTTACTGGTTAGCAAGTTATGGTTAGTGACATAAAACCCAGTATAAAAAATTGTTGTTGATAAATTTTTTTTTCTTAAGACAAGAGATTAACAAGCTTATAAAATCCTTGATAGTAAGTAATCAACGGCGCCTAAGTTATTTATTCCACAAACAATTTAATCCTGTTTTTATCCTTGTAAACTGAAAAACTTTTTTCTTAATTAGGTACTTAATCTTTATGTTTTTTTATGATTTTTTCATGATACAGCACATGTTAGCTTATTAAAACTAGCAAAATTTGGAGCACTGAGTTGGATACGTAATGTATTCCGATAGATTATATTACCACACGCCCTAGGCGTAGAAAGAGGTTTGAAATTTCAACTGATTCTGGTAGGATACGGTAGTTTAGCGGTCAGAGTGTCAACACGGTACGTCGAAGATCGTAAGTTTGAATTCCATCAGTTGTTTTTAAAATTGTCTTTTTTTCAAATTTTCTTTTTTTTTAATTATCATACTTAGTCTTTGGTAACTTATTCTGATTAAGTCAGACAAAAATACCAACAACTATTTCATCCTTTGAATCAGTCAGCACTTTCATGTCATAGCTACTTTACATTCTTGTAGTCCCTTTAACCTTCGCTAAAAGCTCAATGTGTACTGATTTGTTAGAAGAAAAAGAAAATAATCAAGACTCGGACTCTTTGCATGTTCAGACTGCAAGCAAGGCTGTTTATAATTACTGAGAAACTATCACAAATAAAATTAAAAACATACACAAGTTGAGTCTTCCAACAAAACTTAGACAATATTTCATTAAATTTCAAATTATTTCACGTACATCTCGTTTATAAAATTCATTTGATTTAAGATTAAAGTGTAGAAGAAGATCTGACTTGAAGCTCGTATTAAATTTCGTTGAACGTGTTGCGTTGAGAGATTGTCAGACGTGAGCTTTTTTGGGTGCCGACGATGTGAAGCGAGATTGTAGAGACATCTTGATAGTAGTTTTGTGTAGGTGTCTGAATATTATGTTATGAGGAAGTCAATGATGAAAATGTTTAGAATTTAAATTATTATTTTTTACTACTAAGGTGACGAACAAACATACAGCCAGCTTATTGGTGAGTGGTCAATGTAACCTGTAGACACTTGCAACTTTAGGAGTATCACTTGTACGTGCCCAACCCTGTGTGGGATTAAGGAAGCAGGTGTAAGGCCTCCGGTACTAATACTGTTATTTCATGCCAATATTCTCAAAAAAAAAGAGTTGGTCACCTTGGCCCATTTTTAAAACACTTTTTTTTAAATTTACGGTTTTAAATTAAACTTAAATTATTATTGGTAATTACGGAGTGTGACATTAAAGAAAAAAAGTAAGATTAAAAAAGATATAAATTTGATCGAAACAATTATTTCACACTACCTAGTACCTACACCACGTTAGATAAAATAGAGAAAAACAAGTCGTTTTTTAAATAAATTTTAGTTTCATTAATTTTTTTTTAAATTTCATTAGCCAATTTTCAAATTATAGTATTTAACCTAACACATAAATTTAACATATTAAATAGTACAGTTACTTGCATCATGTTTTAAAAAAACTGATTTCAAATATTCATGAATCCATTTCCAATAATATTATTCGGCCTAATCACATAACATTCAATGATCATTGAGAAAACAATCTAATTTCCATACCACTTACAAACCCAAAATTTATCATAACACCAATTTACAACACCAATTACAAACGCCCAAACATGGTTAAACATGTTTAACTAAACATCTGATTAACGCTTAACCTTTCGATAACATAGACCCTATACAAAAAAGGATATTTAAAAAACCTCAGTAACAAATTCATTACGGGCACAACATGATACCAATTCCATTCACAGCTGGGCTATAACAAGGCTATTTACTTGCGTATATGTAAAAAGTCCCACCGTACGGCCCGGTGTCCCGCAGGGCACTCTTCTCAGTCCCCTGTTTTTTAATGTGAAAATATGGAGTAATGACACATAATAAAATTCCTTTTAGACCGGACACGGGCTGGTCGGTTTTATAAATTGGTCTAAAATTTTAAGCGTGCACTCCATTATTTTTTATTGTATGTAATTTGTACGGTTTATTAAGTATGTTCTTCAATGAGTTAGGCGAGATTTTTCTCAATTTTTGTAGAATGAGTGATAATTAATATTGCGCGTTTTTAAAGTCGAGTTTTTTTAATTTGACAGATGAAAAATTGTCTGTTGCAGCGACTCTTAACCCTCAACTGTCGAGGTCATTGCTAAGTTAAAATGAAGGCGATGATAAATTACATGATAATTATAAAACAAATGAAGAAGCAACTAAGTTTTGTTTTGATAGGTAATAATATTAGTTACGAATTAACTTTTATAACGGTGGTGACAGTTATATAAAAAATTGTAGGTACTCAATAAATGGTTTCTTGGAACTAATCACGTAAATAGATATAAAGTTATGAATGATGCCCCTCCTTTGTCTTGTACGCTCACATGTGGCGTTAATTAGGCGTTGGGCATAAAAACACCGGTAGTATGCGTATACTATCACTAGGTATTTTCATAAAACAATTTTTGATTTAATATTTTTCATTCATTTAATTAAAATGTCATAATTTATTTATACAATTAGCCTATATCCTCTGCAGGCAAACGCCTCCCTTCTTCTTGTCTTGGTCTAATGCTATTTGAGATCAGACCATATCATAATTTTTAATTGTTTAATAATTTTACAACGAAAAATGAAATCGATCTATAAGTAGGATCTATTTTTTACTAGCAACCCGCCCCGGCTTCGCACGTTTACGCTAATATGCATGTATTATACATATAAACCTTCCTCTTGAATCACTCTATCTATTTAAAAAAACCGCATCAAAATCCGTTGCGTAGTTTTGAAGATCTAAGCATACATAGGGACAGACAGACGCGGGAAGCGACTTTGTTTTATACTATGTAGTGATTATCTAATAATATAATAAAACAGCTGTCACGTCATGCGTTTGTGTTACGCAAAAAGCACTAATAAAAGTTAATTGCATTTTCTCTATGACGTATAAAAAGATGTCACCAAAAACTGAAAGTCGTTCGTTGGAATCCATTTGTAAATCATATGATCTCATATTCGACAAGTTCAGAATTGGTCATTAATCATAAGAAAAACGTTGAGAATTTCTGTAGATCAATCATAAACTAAAAACTTTTAATCGTTACAAAAATGTTTACCTACGATCAAAAAGACGTCTACAGTTACAAATTTTTGTAAAAACTAAAAATCGATGACGAGTATGATTAGAACCACCAAAAAACATTCCGTTTGTTTTTAAATGGTTTTATTTAGGTTGCCCTGTTTATTATTTGGTTCAAATTTAGTAATCGATATTTCACCCCCTTCCTGTTGACAGATTGATCTGATATTTGGTACACAGCTTTAGTTTAAATGACAAAACCGTTTTACGTAAAAAAATACCTATATTACTTATTTGATAAAAATTATCCGTTGTTATTAATTACAATTAAAAAATACTAAAATAAACAGAATTATCCTAGTGAAATCACCATTGGACAGTCAAGTTAAAAGGTCATGTTTAAAACCCAGACGCACCTCTGACTGCTCGAATTCATGTGCGTATCAGAAATTAATTATCACTTGCTAAAACGGTGAAGGAAAACGTGAGGAAACCAGCACACCTGAGAGATTTTTCAACATCTAAAGTCATGTCAAAGTTCTACAGGCGATTTAAACTGACACCAGGTTGTTCATCAACCATACGTTAAAGAAAGTCTTACAAAAATTTGTCCAAACTCCACACAGTTAGTAGTCAGCCATCTTGTCGACATCTCAAATTAGATACCGACAAATAGCGGAGATATCCCGTCTACTAATTAACGCTTTTGATTAAGACGAATAATATTTAATGTAATATAGATAGTTGGAGACAAAGGATTTTAAGTCTCTGTATTTTATTTGTAGGAAGATGTCTTAAATATTTGTTTCTGTAACTGTTTTAATCGAGTTGACGGTTTATAATTGTTTTCCGGATAGCAATCAAAATCTTTTGTTATCATAATAAAACTTTTAATTTTCTTTTTTCTTTTTCATCATCCTCCTGGCCTTCTTATTCCCAAATTTTGTTGAAGTCGGCTTCTAATCTAACCAGATGTAGTTGAATATCAGTTTTCTATGAAGCGACTGCCTATCTGATTCCCGCAACCCAAAGGGATACGATATTTTAAAATTCATTTTTTTTCTGTAAAATCAAAATGTTTTAATCATGTAGATTGTAAACTATTCTTATTCACCTAATTACTCAGGAATAATACATAACTGTAGTATTATTATGAGTGGCTCTAGTTAAGATTAACATGCAAAAATAAAATTTTAAAACTAAAACCTGACTGTTCTAAAGTTCAAAATAAGACGCATCCATAGACATCTTATTTTTTGAATTTCAATGAAGGACACAGATGAACAAACTTCTATACATGACATCCATAACTTAGACACTGCTAAAAGTCATAATAACTAAGCCATTTTTTTTTAAATAATGATTTTTCACGTGTCTATAACAGACAGTCATTCCTCCTGTAAAGTTAATTATAATATTCGAACAAAGTACAAGAACACTCCTGATTAATTATTTATTTTTACCTACCCAAGCATCGAATGCACTACAAATAAATCAAAGCTGTCTTTAACAGGAACTGCTTGTCAGCTGAGATATCTGTCTCGACAATTTTAATTAGGTGTAGAAGTATTTAGAAAGTGACACCTTAATACTTAGAATAGCCAGTTGTTTAATTATAATTGTGTGATTGATGTTTTGATTGGTTTGATTCTCAGTTATTAGAAAATGTTTTTGGATAGAATTTACTTACCAGATATTTTTTATAAAAAAAAACGTACACTCGGATTTTCTCCTGTTCTGTAATTATAAATACAGTATAATTATTAAATATTGATACGGCTTTACTCACGCATTGTTTTCGGGGAATACCCGACTTGTATCGAACTTAAACGGAGTCTATTTTAAAAAGCGAGTGTATATGCGGCGCAGCGGCGGACCTTTCTCATAAATACAGAGCTATAATTTGACAATGCACAAACATCCAGTGAGCTTTAGGCTTAGATTATTAAAAAATCTTATTACCGTCGCGCCGTCGAAATAAGTTTGGAGTAGGTCGGTACAAAATACAATAAAAACCAAAAAAGTAGAATAATAATGTCATATACTGACCGAATTTTGATCTAAGCGGCTAATCTCAACGTATATCTACAATATTATAGTGCACAAGTGTGTGCAAAACACAGATGCATTCTCTTTTCCCTCACTCTCATAATATGATGGGATGGCAATCCGGCCGATAGGAAGCTTTTCGAAGCACGCAGCAAGAGATAATTAATTTATAATATGCATTGTATAACTTACGAAAAGTCAGAGGTCACCTTGGGTACGAACCTGAGACCTCTGATTTGCCAGTTAACGGTCATAACACTAAGCTATCGCGACTCAAACTATAGACACTCTTTGGTTAACAAGCCTAACTATAATATTTATAAACCAAAAATTAGTTAGTGTTTTACCAACGCAATTCTATCAAGGTTAACTTATACCAGTCCATTCCTAATCAGATAAATTAGTACACAAAATCCTAACATTCCTAATTTTAGAAGGGGTTACGGTCTATGCGCCCCGTTGTGCGCCGCGCCTTATTTACGGCGCATCAGTCGACTACCAGATGCATATCACTGTATAAATTAAACCTGGCACACACTAGCGGGATGACTTTTTAATGTGGAACCGATTGTTAGTGGAATTACTGGAGCTGGATAATACCTCTTTCTGTTAAATTTAAATAGAATTTAAAATATTTGAGGCTTTTCAAAATGGATACTTATTTGGTAACTCCATACCTTAAATTAGAATTAGGTAGAATTTTATTGATAACACCAAAGTTAAATCTAATTGACTACTAAATAAACAAAATCGATTCACAAACAGAAAAAAAAAATTGCACTGAACTATTTTGAGTTCGCCAATTTATTATAATGTAATAGGATATAGATAGGATTTTTTAGCAATAGCCAAAAGTAACAATTTTATTGCATTTCGTTTTATGAATGAGTGAATTTAAACATCATGAAAAACTATAACTCAAATGATCAAACGTCTTGATCTTGGTGCAACAAAAAACTCAATAAATGCGGTACCATCAGCTCTACAACAATATCATTATGCGCATTAATTTGGTCATAGACCATCAATATAATATTAACCGAAGAGGTATGATAATACACCATGTATTAACAACCAGTATCATTTGTAATACTACATTAGAAACAAAAAAAAAACCATCAAAGGACTTCGATTTGTGTTGGATTAATTTTTTGTTGATGTTGAAATTGATATCAGGGTTTGACTAATGATAATAAGATGAATGTGACAAAGGAAAAAAAATAATTTATAGTTTCGAGTCCCTAATATGGAGAGGGCTATGCTTGAACTTTAACTGATTGTATTCGAAATAAGGATAACGAACAACGTGATGACAGCGAAGAAGAGGTTAAGAAAATTATTGACCAAACCACCAACCAGAAAAAGCAGCTTGTGGACCTACACCAACAACACCTAGAGGTCATCGGTCAACGGGACAAACTACAAGGTTAAACCAAATTCATTACATCAATGTAGTTTGTATACGAGCAGTTACGAGCAGCGGAAAGTTAGGGATCTAGAAGATGAATTATTGTGTGCAGAATGATAATGATATAGGTTACAAAAACGTACTATCGCGTACACGAACGGTGCACCACTTTGCGATCAAAATGCTTTGAACGATGCTACGTGCGTAGTGGCGGGGCTAGCGCTACGTTCGGACGCCGGGTGCAAGCGATTCTAACCTTAAGAGTGGTGTACCGGCTTTGTCCACGATAGTACACAGGCTAAAGAGTCCAATCATTTATTTGATGAATTAATGTGTAAATTATAGTGATAAGCAAGTTGATGTAGCAACGGACAGGCTATATATAGCTTGCAGAACCAACAACCGCTGGGGAATTAAGTTCTCGAATGGCGAACACAAACCAGCAGACATTTCACATAGTCACGATGAAGGCGACTCAAGAACAGTCATTATGGAATTCAAAGGCGAAAGTTTATGTCCAGCAGTAGACGTCGACCGGCTGCTGATGATTTTTATTTTTATTTATTTATTTGGATAACAAAATACATTGGTTACTTAAATGTTCTAAAGACGCCAACATAAATTCGTTCGAGTTTTACCGTGCATCAGTATCATCGACTTATAAGATGACAAGAAATAACAAAAGAACTGTAGTTAAATATTAATAAGTTATACATAAAACATGAATAGTCAACTCATGACAAGCAAAATATGAAAGTAGGCAATCGGTGTCCACCCTGACCGTGTGGACTTTGAGTCAATATCTGCACTCATTCGGTACTGCACTCATTCGGTGATGATGAGACCTGTTTAAATAAGTTTTACAAGTGTAGTAGGTACTCACAAAAATGTAAGACAATGAATAAACCTGTTATGTTTCCTACCACAGACAATAAAACAAACAAAACGAAGCACCTTGAAACTACCAGACGAGAAATAGTTTATAACCATTATAATTCTACCGCAAACCCTCAAAACTTCAACATAGCCACAACGAAACGGAAAACAGAATATATTCAAACAGGACTCAGTCGTTACAGTTTTTATGATGACATAAACCCCGTAAGGAGGTTTTACAGTACAACATTGACTACATAGTAACAATGTAACGTTTGGAACACATTGTAACATTACAAGTACACATTGTAATGTTACAATGCTTTATGTTAATGACTTAACGCTCTAGCTTTATGAAAAGATTGCGGGTTTTATTAGGGATTAACTTGTTATGGGTTTTTAAGATCTTGTGGTATTTTATTGTGTTTGTGCTTGACGACATTTTTCTTTACCGCTTAAACAGTTTTAGTAGTACCCATTTTTCTTTACTGCTTCAGATATATTTTTGTTTAAATAAATTATGTTAAACTTACATAAACATTTTTTTAAGTATTTGCGAACGCAAAAAATTCGATTTTTTTGTAGAAAGAAAAATGCTATGCCTCTAGGACCTGCTGGGTAAACCGCCCAGTAGTCGCTCTGCCAATAAGCTATTCGTTACCCCGCCCGTGCTATCAAAATCCTCTTTAACATCCAACCATCTCAGATGGTAGGATAGTATAATAATAAATAAATAAATCAGCATGTAACTGTCCCAATGTAGGGCAAAGTCCTCTTTATTTTATTGATTGAGCATTAATCACAATAGGATAGTATGTTAAACTTTTTTTTTTAATCATATTATTTTTTTAAAATTTCTATCTAAGTTAAATCCTTGACGGGTTGGAACCCAATATCAACATCTTTCTTTTTCTATCCTTAGTACGAGTCTGTGAATCTCCAAGATTAGGGCTCCTGGCTAATCTTGGTGACTAACAAACTCGTACTCGACACATATTTTGTTAATTTTCTTTCCTCTTACTATAAATTACTGGGTACTGGCAGTACTGGAGTATAAAGTCGATACCTAGGCTAGTGGCTACCATTGTTATTTAAAACTCTACAAAAAAAAAAATTCAACTACCCTCGGATATCGAAAAAACACAGTATCACTACGATTCGTTACCGCACGGAGCACTTGATAGCAATTAAATTTTTACTCAACGCTCGCGTACATGTTTTATTGAATACGTGGACAAATATAAAGTAATCGAATAAAAAGCCGTTACGTTATAAAACAAGGGAACTAGTTGCGAACATTTCGTTTTAAAACTTGATTTTGGAACAAACGAGATGCTTTAAAAAATAAATTCGTTTTTTTATAAATTGGAACGTTGTTGATACATATTATTAGTTAGTACAGTCAACCGCATGACAGTGGTAATACTTGCACTTTAAAAAGCACCTTTACTTTTAAGCAATAAGGGTCAATATCAAATTGATACCACTGATGTGCAGTCAACTGTACATGTTGTGATTTTTATTAAATCGATTTGACTTTTTGTTTGTTGTTTTAATTGTGATGTTGATTGTAGCGTAAATAATTGTTCAGTTTTATGTACCTACGACTTACTGGATACAGCCACAAGTAGCACTGTGCTAACTTAGCTATTCTAATCCTGTCTAAAATTCACATTCTACATTCACTTATCCCAGATTACGGTTTTTTCATCTCAAGAACATTTATTTATTGTTTGCATTGCATGCATAATGCTTTACAAAAATAATACCAATCTAGTTTTTATCTCCGGCTTCGTTTGTGTTAATTTAAATTTAAAATTAAATCATAATTCGAAAGACACGTGGCGCCATCTACTATTATAAGAACTTTACTGTTACCTTGTGTCCATTTTTGTATACCTCACATCGAAGGAATACCTACTGAAAATTTCAGGATGATCGGTTTTGTGACTTAGGCGTAAAAAGGTAACAAACAAACTTACTTTCGTATTTATAATATTAGTTAGATTCTTGAAAAAACATTTAAAACTCACTGTTTAAAATATTTGCAACCTACTTCGCTAACTTCACAAAACAATTTAAAATCCACCATACAGTCTACCCTATTACATATTCACAACACAATATAACTAAGTCGTGGCGGACGACACAATTAAGCACAGTTGTCCCGTGTGCGCTTGCCCTAACCGCTGCCATTCGTCCGAAACGGATGGCTCCCTTGAGACCGGATCTATTTGCGCAGTGTGCGATGCCCTTGTCGTGAGACGGTACTGACATAAACCCAAATATAGTTTGCTACAAACGCGATATTAAAACTTCTCTCCAAAGGTTAGTTGGAAACTAGAAACTCAATTCTGGTCACATTTCACAAAATAATGGTCTGCATAACACTTAGGGTTAGTCCACATGATCGTCTCAGAAGATTGAGCTTTGGTTGTTTTTAAAATAGGCTTTTAGAACATTGAGAAATGGTTTATTGACTATGTCTATTGCCATACCTTTCGATTGTATTTTACCCGAGCTAGGTTGGGTTAGGCGGCCAGCCTTATTTGAAACATCATATCAGCGACCAAAGATATTGGAAAGAAATTTCTATGTCAGCGAGTTTATACACTCGGACCGGCTACCCGGCAGCGCCGCGGTCGCTCAGTGGCGGCTGTTATTGGCTACAACTAAATGCAAACTGCACTCTCTCATACCGCAGGGCAAAGTTCACAACCTGGCATTGGTGGTTGCATTTTTTTATTACGGGGAGAAACCGTCATAAGGCGTCGGCCTTGGCGAAGAAACCACGGAGTGTGGGATTCTTACCTCTCTATAACCATCCTAGTCTTCATTATCTGCTAATATGATCACCAGGGTTACACCAGGGATAGAAGGAGATCTTGGGTCCTCTTATGACACCAGCTCAAAAACAACCCTCATCCCTGGAGGGACTGAAAAGGGATCTCCCTCGTGTATGCTACCGTCGTCTTTAGAATCACTCTGTGGGAAGACAGTATCCCAACCTAGTTCAACCTACAGGCATTCGCAATTTTTTGAAACAGAATTAACTTGGGATCGTACATAAAATAATTTTCTCTAGCCACTGAACCAAACATTATCATCAAAATTAATCCCTCCTCGTTCATTTTATTTTAATAACCAAAAATGGTGATAACTATTATTACGGTTTGCAATTAATTGTAATAATTACAATTGCATTTATTTTATAAATCCCTGTTGTGTGTGCTTGGCTGTTGTATGGCGAATTGTTATTTCATTACCTACTGATCAATATCATTTACCTATATATAAAATTAATTAGTTCTGAAATTCGTTGTCGTTTTTGGTGTTTGGTTTTATATATTTATGTTTTAATTGTTTTCTTTTCTTTTTAAGTAATACCTATTGTTTGTAAATGATAACTTTAAACTGCGCGCGAAAATCGATTAGAAATTCACTAGGTATATTTATTATGTAAACCTATATTTTGCTTAAATTCAAGGCAAACCTGTTTTGACATCTCCACGAAATAAGTAGAGTTTTTTTTTAAATAAACACCTAAATGTTGCGTTGCAATGGCTAGGATCTGCACAACTATAATATCTCATTGGTTAGCTATTTATTTTTTGGTTAAAAGTTGAGATTGGTCGCTGTGACAGATTGTGTCGTCGAGGAAGATATTACAATGTAAAAAAATTTTATTAAAAAATAAAACCGACTTCAAAAGGAACTAAAAAGCTTGAAATAACTTTAAAACGTTTTGGAGTCGGTTCCAAGTAAAGTTCTAGCCTCTTTAACCTTCTCATTAAGAACTTGACTTGGAACCGACTCCAAAACGTTTTAAAGTTATTTCAAGCTTTTTAGTTCCTTTTGAAGTCGGTTTTATTTTTTAATAAAAATTTTTTTTTTCACGATTTTTAGTGGTGCCTAAAATTAATCCCCCTCCCAGACTTTTGTGAGGCTAATATTTGAAATCCTTATGAAAAGCCCATTCAAACGATACCTCACACGATATTTTTTATCTTGGATGATTATAGGAGGGGGGGGGGGCTGACCACGTATCCCCCCTCTTCCTCTTTACTCGTCAGCCATCGACTGCACGTATAAACAAAGCAATATTACTTGTTACGACAATTCTGCTATTATCCTACGAGGAGTTCCGTTCCATATCTCGTAAGTCTATGATCAGATCACGATAATATTTCTATGGAACCACCTCGGGAGTATACCCTTTCGATTACAAAAAGAATTTTGAAAATCGGCCCACAACTGAAGGAGTAATCGCGTAACAAACATACAAAAAAAAAATAAAAAAAAAAAAAAACATACAGTCGAATTGAGAACCTCCTCCTTTTTGGAAGTCGGTTAAAAATGTAAAGTTACACAAAATAACAGAGAAACAATTACAACTTTATAGCTACAATAATTTACAGTAAATTACATTCGGTGAAGCACGTAAGTACAGGAGGAATATGAGCACACTTATCTTATGGACGTCTCGCGAATATTAAATAGACATTTTCGCCTTCGCGACGTTTTATACGAATTGGGTGAGAGAGTTTATTCTTTGAGGTAAGAGCAATTCTTTTTAAGTACATCAGCTAGGACTGTTATCTTGCTGAATAGAGATAGTCGGTGGTTTTAACGCGAATCGGATGACTTAACTGTCGTATCGCGGTTATCACAGCGCACTAACACGGAGAGCGTTGAAGCGGACCTCAGGTTACATTGGCTTATTTGGAATCCTTTGACAGCATAAACAAATGCCTTATAATCGAGCACAACCCAACTGTACGGACAAGTGACGATCATGCCCGGGCTGCGTCCGTCCCTCCGCGCAGAACATCGAGCGGAACTCCGCACGGTAGAGCGGGCGGCGCTTGGCACACGAAAAACCGATTTACCGCGCGGACCACTGTGGGATATGTGTCATCATCTGCCTAGCCTTTTCCCAACTATGTTGGGGTCGGCTTCCAGTCTTACCAGATGCTGCTGAATACCATATTTTACATGGAGCGACTGCATATCAGACCTCCACAACCCAGATACTGGGTTACAGGATACCCCTTGGTAAGACTGGTTGTCAGACTTTCGGGCTTCTGACTACCCGTAACGATATTGTGGGATATGTGTGTGTTGCACTTTTTTTAAAAGGCATTTCGACTGATCGAAGCTTATAAGCGATTACATTCGCTCTCACGGCCTCTCCGCGCGGTGCACCGCTTTTGTCACAAAATCCACTTCACCGCAAATGGCCATATTTATCATCCTGTGAGAGGATCTTGTATTTTATTCACATGTTGAATTATTTTTAATCTGTCTTTATGGAAATATCGAATATGTAGGTATACTTTTTAAACTGTGGATTACTCTATTAAACTTATAAGCATTGCAAATTCACCTTATTATTCCAGCAATATTCAACTTCGGACTCCAAAATAGAAGGCCGACCGACAGACATTTATTATGCTTTCTTTAAATAAAAAATGTTATACTAATTTAAAAAGCACATATTGGTGACCCTTAGCGTCATTGTTGCAACCCTTCATAAAGGGGAGGGGTCATATTTGAGTCGTCAATTTAAATATTATATAAACCTCTGATTAGTTGGACTTGGCGATAGGGTTAGCTTTTGTTATGAGTTGACGTGGATAGAACACAAAAAAACATATTATTTGTCTTATCGAAGAAGAAAAATATACCCTTTCTACTTGTAAGAATTGAGACAAAGCCTTCAAAAACACTAATAACTTTAAATAAAAAACAAACGATGCATCGTTCAGTTATTTCATCGTAGATAACGTCTAACAAGACTTAGCTGTAATTTTGTAAACATTTATCCAGACGAACAAAATTAAAGACGGCAAAAGCTAACAAAGACAGTCTATCTTTATTTCTTTACCCTCTAAGATCTTTTCACATGCACATAAATTCTGAAAGGTCTCTAGCTAAATAGCAACTGAAGTCTGAAACAAAAGAAAAAGCCTTCGATGAGCAAGAACCATGTAATTGTGCGCCTCGAGGTTGCAATTAAACTTTTTGCCACCCAGTGCGACAATTGTTGCCCGTCTTCAGTTGAATGATTAAAAAAGTTTAGAGTGTTAAAGAAAGTGCGGAAAAACAACGTTTACGTTGGAGCGTTATAAGTGTTTAGGGTTGGGGCTTCAACGGTATTTTTCGCTGATTTGGTATGGAAATACTTGAGTTTTTCCTTCGCGGATTAGTTTATTTATTTATTTAATACATCATGTACAAATTTGTAGAAAGGCGGACTTAATGCCAAAGGCATTCTCTGTCAGTCGACCTTAGGGTGATGCAGAGATGATACATTTGGTGATGCACTGCGTAACTGACTGGTTAGCACTTTTCTCTTGCACACTATTTTTTTTAACTTATAAACTTTGACTTGTCCGTCAAACGGTCGTACCACTAGGCTATTTCAGTATTTTTTAAAAGTAATAGTGACTTGTGAAAGTGTTGATAGAAAACCTATTTACCTACAAATAATAAATTATTTCGATTTATACCAAGACATCTGAGAGATTTTCAACGGTGAGTAATGACATATCAGAGGCCTACGTGTGGTTTAGACTCTGACACCAGGTTGCTAATAGACCATACGATAAAAAAGAAGCAGTACTTACAATTTTTTTTTCACAATAAAGAATAGGTACTGCCGTCTCTTATTCTTGGACGAAGAGAAAAAGAAACAATTACTACCTTCAAGTTAAATAGAAACCCAAGTTGAATGCTGAATACACAGTGGAAAATAAGTGGAGCGAGGTTCCAAGGAGTTACCTGAACTGTCAGATAAATCAATATTTCAAGTTAATTTAAAATACTGCTAAAGGACCCGCACTGAATCGAAAGCTTACCAGTGGGTAGCGTTAGGAAAAAAGTCTTGATTTATTTTTAATATTTTATTTATTTCTCAATTTATTTATTTAATTATCATAATTTACATACAACACATTTTTATACAAAGCCCCTCAAAACCGCTTATTATCGGTTATTAAAAAAATTAATGGTTTCAATTATTTAATAAGTAATTTGAAAAAAGCTATTGATAGGGATGGGATAAAAACCCACGACCTTCGGCGTAGAGAGCCGACGCTCTAACTGCTAAGCCATCATTCTTATTAAATAATTATATTTAATAATAAAGGAGAGTCGTGATAGCCTAGTGGTATGATAGTTTGACTGGCAAGTCAGATGTCTCGGGTTCGAGTCATAGAGAGGCTTTGATTTCGGACCTATAACTTGACAGTCAACGGTCATACCACTAGGCTATCATTGATGTTTTCAAATAAAAAATAGGGAAATTATCACTTTGAATTCTACAGTAAATGCTAAGCTTGTATCACCGTGCACAGTATCTTAAGTCTCTAGGGATATCAAGACTATAAACCTATTTTAGTCAATGTAATCTCTTGGGTCCAATACACAATGGCTAATATCAACGCATTGGACATTTGGCCAATATTTGATCCAACAAAGAATACTGTTACGTCTATAATGGGTATTTTTTTATATAAAGCATCACGTTTGCATTTTTCTTACGACATACGTATAAGCAGAAGTGTCTCTCTATAATTCATGTCGTTTGACATTTTGTTTTTTCATAGCATTAATAACAATCTGTATACAACTGGTCTTAACCCTAAAGTGGTCACAAAAAAAATCCTAAAAGAAAATTATATTAAAACTCAAATATGTTTTCCTATCTCTACTTATGCACGTGAAGACGCGGCGTAATTCAATTTTATCATAGTGATATTAAGTGTCACTACACCTCGACACTGCTTCTATTCACAGCACGTCCGCCGTATCTAAAAGTAAAAACTTTAACTTTATCTATTTCAGTAAAAAAGAAAAGAGTTTTCACAAAAAAAAAAAGTAAAAAAGACAATGAGGTTTTACTAAAAAATATTGAGGTATTAAAAATAATGTGTCAGTTAAACATAAATTTTGAATTTGGAATAAAAATATAATTTTTCGATTCCAGATGTTGCTAGACGGATTAGTATAATCTGTTAGTGCTAAAATGAAGATTGGATTTTTTATCTTTTTTGATAGTATTTTTAATTTATGGAGATTAGAAAAAAAAAACGTTAAATAAAAGAATCGGGGTTTGTTTTATGATTATCAATTTAGAGAAACTATGGCCATTTACTTGGAAAATCGGTTAGTACTAGTTTTATCCACACTGACCACATTTTTAAATATCAATATTGTCCAATTAGGAACCTAGTTTTCATACCTTACCTAATTTTTATTCTATTAATGTGAATGTTTGTGAGGATGTGTAGATGGTTAGATGTTTGTTATTCTTTCATGCAAAAACTACTCAACGAATTTTGATGAAACTTTACAGTAATACAGCTTATACATCAGAATAACCATCGGCTACAATTTATCAACATACGACGCAGGCAAAGCCGCATGTGGAAGCTTGTATATAAATAACTAAACTCAGCTTGAAAAATGTGAACAGACATTAACCCTGCGACTGCCGTCTCGCTTTTAATTTGTACTACGAATGTTAAAACGTAGTTACGTTTTCCCTCGTAAACGATACAAATAAAAAAAGTAAAAAGTACGGAGAGTAGCAATATATACGAGTGCGAGTAATTAAATTAATTAAAGTCTGCGCTGACGGCTGCGTCGTGTGTCCTTTTCTTGTTTTAAGACGTCATTTTATTTAATTGGTGGGGTCTTTTTGACCTCTGACCGCGGGGGAGGGTTGATGTGTAATTGGTTGTCAGATGAAGATTTTATCAGCGCTAATGTAATGAGATTTGGTGTTTTGTTTTATTTACATGTTGGTTGGGATTTTACGGGATATTTTTTAAAAAGCTCTGTTCATCCTGATTTTTTTAGCGTGTAGCACAAATATTTTTATGTACGTTTTTTATTTAGAACTAGCTTGCGCCCGCGGTTTCACTCGCATGGCGTGTTGATAAATTGTAGCCTTTGTGTAATTTCGATGTATAAGCTATAAGTATTAAGTACTGTAAAGTTTCATCAAAAACCAAAAACAAAAAGTAGTTTTTTTTTTGAAGCAGCTATAACATATCGACTGACGGACAAAATGGCACCATAAGGGTTACTTTTTACCAAAAAGTAAAAAAGAGTACTTACCTTAAAGTTGCAACATGTAAAATTTTTTTACAAACAAAAAGGGTTAATCTCTTTGTTAACAATTGAAAGCAAACTATTTTAAATTTAAAAAAAATGTATATCATATCTTTTAAAAGGCGTAGTTGAAAGCATGTAATAAAGAAAACAACTCTTTAATAATTATTTAAACCCGCAATAAACCTGTATCCGGAATTAAAAACAATTTCGTAAAATGAAACAATTTAAAAACTACAATGTATTACAATACATCATAAACATTAAATTTCTTCTGTCCCCTAAATGATACTTCACAGTTCTTAAACGGTGAAATCATTGATCTTCAGAAATAACTAACGTGGACCTTAAACCAATAACCATAAAAACCATTTTCTAATAAACATGTTACCAATGACGTGCACACGACGATTGTACAATTTGTGGTTATAAATCATTCATAACAAAACAGATGCCTTTGCGCACCTGTCGCAGAGAGAGGGTTAAACTGAATGACTGTATTTTTCACGGTCTATAATTTAACTTTAAACTTAAGTTTAACTATGTACCGTGTTAAAAAGTAATAGTTTTTTTTTACTGTTATAATAAATGCCTGTATTAGTTCACTGCTGAACATAGGCCTCTTCTATTGCGCGCTACTTTTGTGCGCTCATTGGAGGTATTTGCCTGTTTGGGCAAGCGGGTTGGCAATCGCAGTAGTAGATGATTGCTGACAAACAGAAGGATGCTGCTGGCCACCCTCCGGATATTTCCCTTTGCGCTTCTTACGACACCCGCGGGACGAGTAGGGGTGGTTCTATTCTGAGGCCGGAAACCACGCGGCACATTGTTTAAGTAATTATACAGGCCGGGCAGGATAATGACAAAAAATGCATGAATTCTGATACCGATAAGGCTGTTAATTATCTCTGAATGGTACAAAGTTGTCAATCTCAACGCTGATTGGCATGCTGCTCCCTGTATAGCTTTTTTACTAATTTAAGCTACTTACCCACTGTCGTGTGGTACCTACCCAGTGGCTAAGGGTTCTTGGTAGGTTAGGTAGGTGTACAAAGCCACAAGATATAATATAGATAAAGAGATAAAAGTTAGTAATCTAGAAGCTATTTAGTTGGCAGGTCAATTATATAATAAGGGCTCTTGAATTACTAGTTTCTGAGTTTTATGAATCAAAAACATCTCTTACGTTTCTTGGTTTTCTTGCAGTTTTTTAGAATAAACTTTATTCCAAGAACGTTTAGTAGCCTGTCTAATCATCAACACTGACACTTACTTCTAAAATACCAAAACGTCATTTCGCATTAAAAATTAAGTCATCGAAAATATTCGCGAATATGTCCAATGTACTGCTACCCTAACTTCAAGCGCCAACCATCTGTCGTTCGCAAAAAAAGTCACCAAGCTCTTTTCAAAATTCGAAGTCTAATTTGCATTAATTTCTGTCTGCGACAATTCGGGGTCTTTTTGAATGAGATATTCTCATTCCAGGTTTTTGAAGATTAAAATTGGCTTTTGTGGTTTGAATCTGCTTTGTGTGGTAAAATAAACTGTGACAGGTTTAAAGGTGCTGTCCCATAGTAGCACATGCTGTGCAATTTAGCTGCGTGGGTCCGTTGGCCAGCCTGTATGTGTGTAGGTTACAATTGCAGCATTGCTATATATTGTATAAATATATTGCATAGCTATGTATATGAATGTTAGTATTTTTATAGATGATACCCTTTTATTTGTGACCTGTGTCATGTTGTGTACAAATATTGAACCACGGCTATATTAAGCTGTAGCACATTTAATCGTCACGGTTGACGGGTTAATTAGACGGGATCATGCGACTTTAATCTCGTTGACATCACGCAAATGGGCTAATTAGAGAGCTCCAAAAATCTTCTATCCTTTTCTTTTGACTTATCGTAGAAAGAGAGAAAACGAACCTTTTCTTTAACGTGTGTAAGAAAATTAACACCTAAACCTAAATAAACTACCAAACAATAACAATCATTATCACACACAATACATTTGAAAACAATCACTTTACCCACTAAAATCGCATTTTATTTACCAAACAAACGGTTCTCCGGAGTACAATAATGTACGTCTAAGGTTGGATGAGTCTCCGAGGAGTATGGATGTCCATAAACAACCTAGTGTTGGGATTTGAAGGTTGAATTTATGTGGTGCAGGAAAAAAAACTGTGTCAATGGTCTTCCTTAAGTTTTAACTGCACGAAATGTCGAAATTGTTATAGAGTTCAATATTAGAAAGGCTTTTTTTCTTGTTTTTTGCAGAGAAATGTCGTGGTGGTTACGGACCAAGAATGTGTGTGATTTCGAACCTGGCATGTACCGATGCATGTGACTTTTCTATTTCGTATATACTTTTTTAGATAATCTAAGACATCATTGACTAACAGTAAAGGAAAACATCTTAAGGAAAGAAAACCTGGACTTTATAAAATCTGTCTGAAATCGCTAATACTCTGTATGAGAGTAGGCTTTTGCTCTGAAGTGGGACAGTTACAGTCTGATTTATTTATTTATTTTACAGTAGGTACAAACTTACTCTGTCAGACTGAAACTTGTCACGATTCACAAATGGCATCGCAAAACACATTTTAAGGATTAAATGGTGACAAGAGGCGAGGGGCCTTTAGTAGTAGTAGTAGGGGGATAGAAATGAGCTAATGAGGTAATGAGAGACGCCAATACGCGTATTGCACGAATCGATCGAATATAGTACAAAACACTCCGAGACCGGTTCAACCAGCGTCCCGTTGTGGTCCCGTCCCGTCACGTTCTGCGCCCAGCGTGTGCCAGTGTGCTAGCACCTTTACTAAAGTAACGTTTACAACACAAACGTTTAGTGTAGCAGTAAATGTTATTTATTATTTAATGATTATATTGCCAGATTGTGATGTTATGTCGTCCTAATCGATCTTTATTGCCAGGTTTACGAGTTTATTTGAACTTTTTATGAGAAAGGGTGAAGACGCCCGCGCCGTGGTTGATATATGAGTTTGACATTTATGATTTTATTAACCCTAAGACAATAAAATGTCACCCTTAAAGTAAATGTAGCCATATGTTATATTCATCGAATTGACGATTATTATTAGAGAAATTAAAATTTGTCTGCCTCGTTGGCTTGTTGCAGCAAGCGCGACTGCTGAGCTCCAGATCGTGGGTTCGATCCCCTGGTCGCAAAATGTTATTGGGTTTTCATTAGGAAATTCTCAGTAGCAGTACGGAGTCTGGAATTTTGCCCGGTTAATGGTAATAGGCTCGTCCATTATTACATCGAACTTAGAACATAGCTGGCAAAACTTGGGTGTACAGCAAACAACCCTGCATACCCCATCTGCGGAATACAGGCGTGAGTCTATGTTATGAAATTAAAAACTTAAAGCACTATAAAGCATTTAAAAATTGAAGAGCACTGATTCTCAATAAAATCTGACCCCAATATCGATCACTTGATGATAATGCAATTAACTTAACCCTTCAATCCTTATTTACACAAATATTTTAATTCCAATTTATTTGATAAAAAAAACACCTAGTCTTTATTTACCCAAAAAAAAATCAAATTTATTCCAAAATAAAATTCAAGAAAGTTACTATGCTTTAGTAAAACAAGTTGTATTTTATATTGGTAAATAGACAGAATAATTAAATTTCACAAGGAAAAAAGTCCCGGACGACAGCTTAGCACAAAAAAAAACGGCTACAAAATGTCTATACATTTCGCATAACATCTGACTAAGGGTGGAGGTATTTAAAAAATGCTATCATAAATATTTTCTGCTAATAATAACCTGGCTACATTTTAATGCGTAGTAGACATTGGTAACTAATGCCTTCGTGCACCGCTGTAGAGGTTAAGTGGTAGTTCTTTCTTATTGAAATACTTTCAATTAAAAAAAAAAAGGTTATATATATAAATAAAATAACTATCCTATAGCCTGTAACTATCCAACTGCCTACAGCTGGATAGTTACAGGCTATAGGATAGTTATTTCCTACAGAGAAGGATCGAGCACACCACGCTAGCTCACTGCGTGTTGGCGTTTTCAGGCGAACTGATTTCAACTGACGACGATAATCGCCTCCCCCCCACTCACTTTCTGGAAATCTGTAATCAACAACACATACAAAGTGAAATTAGTTCTCATGAGAGGTTTGCTATCGTCCGATGAGGAGTTCCGTTCTGTATCTCCGATGTTCATTATCAGATCATGAAAATTTCTAAGGGACCAATCGGATCTATGGGATTCTTTAAAAAAAAAATCAGCCAACTAATCACGGAGTAATACATAAAAAATAAATAAAAAAGTATGCACCGATTTGAGAACCTTCTTTTTTTAAAAAGTTGTTAATAATAGGTACATAGTTTTGTTTTAATTCAAAATTCGTATTCTTTATTCGAAAATTAATAAACATCACAAACATTCTTCTCCTTAAAAATAAAACTTAACCCTACAATCATCCATCTGTAACCGGTCTACACGAATTAGGGTAATTATACCAATAATTGTCCTTCCAGTGGGAACGGCCGCAAAAGACGTCCTTTTTTTGCTACATTGTCGCTGATAATTTTGTGTAATTGACGATAATTATACAGATACCCTAATAAGAAAGCCGATATGCGCTTAGAACGTTGCGAATTATTGGTTTCTTTTTGTTAATAAAATATTATTGACTTCTAAAATAAATATTAATCGTAGTAAAGTTTTTTTTATTAATTCAAAATCTATAAAATGTAGGTATTACAAACATGTTATACCTGCTTAATTTCATAACAGTTTGGCATTGAGTTGGGTTATTACCTACCTTTGTTTTTTCTGTATCTAACACGTACATAAATCCGAAAAGTCAGAGATGCATGCTCGGGTTTCTAACCTACGACTTTTGATCGCAATCCAACGGTCCTACCACTAGGCTGTCACTGCTTACTAACTACTAACTGGCCATCAATGCAGGATAACAGTGCAAAAGTGAGTGTGCAAACACAGGTGCACTCTCTATTCTCTCACTCTTATTTTCCGGGAGGATAGCAATCGACACGATCATAAGGATCATTTCACTAGAATAATTAGACCTATCCTACCTATACAATATACCTAAACTAAACAAATACAGAGGTACCCACAAATCAATCAGATTTTTTCAAAGACATCTAACTAACAAAGTGTCTCTCTACGGTCAAGAAGATTAATCTAGGTAAACCTAAAGTCTAAAGTGCTAGATAAAGGTTAGACCTGTGGGCTAGACGGGCCGTCCTCGATCAGTCAAGTTGTTTAGAAGCTAGATATTAAGACGACCCGCATACTGGCTTGAACTAGTAAAATGTGATAAATGACCATTTATGACCCCAATACGATTTTGTAGGGTTGATGAATTATAAAATGTTGTACAGTTTGGCAAAAAAGAGTGCAAAAATTGGAGCCACTGGCGCACTTCTCATACTGCAATTCAAAATTACAAGGTATTTGGCTACTTACATATTTCTATGACGATTTTTTTGTCATCAAATACAATTTAATGAATCACTTTTAAGCTAGTTTAGTACTCACAAACTGTTCCAGCTGTCACCGCCTCAGACTCTTTTTTGCCAAGCTATATAGATCCCATCCAAATTTTCTTATTTAATAATTATATTGTTCAAATCTAGTTCTTATAGCTTTCGACAATAGACTTTTTTGTATCATGTGGAAATCCCTTTATGGGTGTCCCATCAACAAAGGCTCGTGAAGGGGTTATGCCCGACTCATTGTTGCTCAGCTATGCTGAATATTGTTCTACAGTCTTGATTCAGTAATTTTTTACATCAACTTCTACAAATCATTCTTACGAAAATAGATGCCCGCAATCAATCAAAGTAAAAAGAACCAGACGAATCACCGTTCATAATTCGAATTTCGAACGCTGATAAAAACAAAATGGCCGCTCACAACCGGCATTTATTAACCCTACAGATCCCGTGTCCGAGTGATAAATACGGGGTGCTTCCCTTAACTTTTACCCGTGACTCATTATGGCGTTCAAATAATTCGTGGCGGAGTTGGTTTTGATTTATGATACGGCTCATGACATGGGTTTAATCTGTGCGTTCAAGTTCTATGACAGTTGTGTGCGTCGAGTTTATCTTGATCGCAAATGCGCGTGAAGGGTTGGTTTTTGTCGTGCGATTTACGAGTGTTACACACATATTTAGTATCTAATATAAGAAAGTGGTGAAATAAATTAAAAAGTTAAAAAACCCCCGGTACAGAAAAACCTCATTTTTTTTAGCTAAGGACATTTTCGATCGAATCGATTGAATTAAATATCAGATTATGCTGTAAACAGGAAGGGGGTGAAATATCGATTACTAAATTTGAACCAAATAATAAACAGGTCAAGCTAAATTATACCGCCTATAAGCCGTTAAAAAAATATACATCTAAATTGGATGACCTTAAAAAAATGTATGCGTTATACATAAAAAAAAAACAATCTGAATAGTGAACCTTCTTTTTTTTTCGTCTTTCAAAAATAGAATACTATTGCATTGCCCACCATTAGAATCGAAACGCAACCTCATCTTCCACAGCCACAATAACCAACAGCAATAAACAACCTGCCCCCATAAAAACATCCGAATAGAACTTTGCACCTGCTCCTATGCACCCAAGTCACGTGCCACAAGATGTGTGGTGTGGCAAACCTTGCACCTCACGACACTATTTTTACCTAACAATTGGTAGTACAACAGTATGTTCTGAATCTATTCGCAACGGGATGCGATCGTGCGCGAACTGAGGTAGAATGGGGTGGATGTGGTATGTTTTTTCTAACTATTTCTTGATTACAGCGTCTGAAATCTGTATTTTACAAATCTTAATAATGTAATCTAAGTATACGCTAGCGTTTTTTAAAATTCAGTAAGGTTTTATTAATTACAACTAGAACTTAATTTGGAACGATTGGATTAAGTTTGCACGATTCCCCTAAAAATAAGGGGAAGTCGTAATTTTTCTGAAATTGTCCTAATTTTATTTAGAGTCGGTGAAATAGGTTTTCTTCTTCCATTTATCTCTATTAGGCGTCATGTCACTGCTTACTCCCATTTCTATCCATATATTTTTTTACATAATCCATCCATCTTTTCTTTGGCTTACCTCAACCTTTATAACCATCGAGATTTACCTATACTTTAAAACATTTCTCACAACACATACTTCACACTATTCATACTTTATTAAACTACTAATAGGTACTTATAATTAACTTATTAAATAACCCATCATAATAATAAAGAAACGAAATAAAGAAAAGAAGGCCTAATTAGTTACTACTTAACTTTACTGTCAGCCCATACCATCCCATCATCATAACATCTTACTTAATTAGTAATTAAATAAAAATCATATTTAAAAAAATCCATATAGTATTGACTATTTCTCAAAGAAAAGTTCGCAAAAATTCACCTGTAGTGCAAGCATGGATCTTTTTAACAAACGCTTATCGAAAATATATCGATATTAAACGTCAAATTTGATACATTTTGATGAACTTTATGTCAAACTTGACATTTAAAATTGGTAAAAAGTCGACAAAAATTTCCATGCTCGTACCCCAGATTCGTCAAGCGAATAGATAACATATCTAATACTGAACCTTTCTTACTCCTTGCATCAGCAAACAGCTTGTTGTCACCTCCACAGTTTCGGTGCACCCGGGTGCATTGCAAAGGACTGCGGCGGGACGTGATCGCCATGTCTATAGCACTTATTTACCGATACTTCTCGATTCCGCTTCTCGATTATCGATGTTCGGCGAAAGTGGGTGTGGACCGTGGTGCAGCTCTACGTTGTGTTTGTAAGGTAATGTAATTTTTTCTCTGTAGCAACGGTGTAAAGTTATTTATTTTTTTCATCATCATCACCATCAGCCTGTATTAGTCTAGTTAGTTAGTCTATGCTGAACATAGACAGTCCCAATGCGCGCCACTATGTGCGCTCATTGGAGGTATTTGCCCATAATTGCCACACTGGGCAAGCGGGTTGGCGATCGCAGTAGTAAATGATTGCTGTTACACAGAAGGATGCTACTGCCCATCCTCCGGATCTTTCTCTTTATCGCTTCTTACGACACCCGCGGGACGAGTAGGGGTGGTTCTATTCTTAGGCCGGAACCCGCACGGCATTTCTTATTTTAAATGAAACAAATTTTGCTAGTTCACTTACCTGTACAGAAATGCCTGCCTGTCTACAGCTGCGCGCCATCGAAGTATTGGACAGTAAGCAGCTAGTGGGCAATAAGCGGTCAATTTATATTGATAATTAGCATAGCAAAGAAAAATTTATTCATCAAAGGTTGAGAAATGAGGAGCAAAAGATTTTTCACAGGATATAAAATATATAATTAATTAAAAATGATGCAGCAGTCCGGGTCTATAAGACTCTGTATAAATTTTATTAATGATCGTAGTTGTTTAATTAACTCTACAAATAATTTTGAATAGGTACCTAGCTTTAATTTTAATAGTGCGCAGGTCAGAAACTTTTTCACATAAAACCAAGGTGGTGCCAGAATGCACGAACTTTTGTTTAAAAAAAATCCTTCACAAGCTTCGAACAGATAAATTTTGAACACACTCAAAACTTTTTGTGGGGACCATTTAAAATACCAGTGACGTATATTTTATAACGCAGCCTAACCAAACAGAATACCGAAATAAATTTACAAATCAAACACGCCACAAAAGGGTTAATAAAAAAGTCTTCAGAAAAAAAATCGAGTAGCGTTTTGATTTTCGAACTGGTTTGTAACCCACAAACGCGGGGCTTATTGAGATATCAAATAAAAAATCAGCAGTCCCGCTTGGAGCTAACAAGGCCCCCCTTCAACAATGCTCCTTGATTTAGCTCAAGTTTATTGTGCAACTTTATTTATACGTCTGTGTTCCCTACTAGACGCTATCCGATATTACTTTACTTAGATTTCTACAACTTAATTCATGAACCGACACAGACTAATTCAACTTTATTTTTTTAGAAATAGAGTCCAATTTTCGTTAGCCAGATTTTGACATAAGGCAGTACAATCGCGAACAAAAATTTACCAACGCATTTTATTAAGAATTGTGAATGTGTATGTCGGTTTCTGTGGGGTTTGATTGGAAATATGCTTATGGTCGGTGAGCGGTCATTGGATTATGTGTGCAGTAGCTGATTGTACCGAACATCGGTTAGGAGTCTTTCCAAAGGAAAAATGTATTTACAATTTGAGGAGAAGGTTGTTTATTTATTTCATAAATAAATACAATTGCTTGATTATTGTAATAATATTTAATAATATTTCTTTGCCAATATTGCAGTATATTATAGACCACACCAGTATATTGTTGAAGCAACAAAACCTATAGTAAGTAATATAAATTTTATATAAATAAAAAAAAAGTAGAACGCAATATTCAATTATTCACACACTGGACGTGAGTAAATAAATATTTAAATATATTTTTTTCAACATTGTCTGAATTTCATGTTACCATTAGCGATGGTGTCCATCAATCAAATTGAAACAGCGAACAGAACGAAATCAAATTAACTACTTTTATGTCATTTAAAAGCAACAATGCATGAGTTAGGGTTACCCCATGATGGATCATTTATGGGATCAAATTGAATGTAGGTAATTTTGGACTAAGGATTTTTTAAATGAATCAATCGTATTATATTTTGTTTACTTCTAAAATAAAATAATGAAAAAGTTAACTAAAACTATTTCGATTGCTAATTATTATTTAAAATTGCTGCACATTTTTAAATATTAAAAAAGGATAAAATTTAAAAAAATAGTTTTATTTCCCTCTTTCTTAAAAATTCAATCTCTGTACAGCGGCTCAATTCGCACAGAGAATTTACTAAAGTAATATTGTTAACCTACTTATATTTTATATTTCAAATCTGTTCTAAATAATATTAATATTTAATCAATGGAAATGTAATCGAATTCGTTTCCATAACAAATTGATCAATTTTAGTAGATAGATAAACTGATGAAATAATCCCAATTTATTCATGGAAACCCTAAGTTTAAAAAACTTTTTGCAAACAACACAGTCCTGTGCCGTCACTAACAAAAGTGCTCACAGGCTCTGTGTCTATTATTAATTAAAAACCAAAAACGTTCCAGTTAAGCCCGTGAGTGTACCAAAATCGAATCAAAGGAGTAATTCGAATGGAATCATCGAATAATTAATCGAATCGGCCGTAGTGCAACACTGTTATCTGTAACCGATTTTGAACTTAATTTCTATCTAGTCAAAGTAACAATTTGCATGTTTTTACCCGTATGCAAATTTGGGTGTTGTTGCACAGAATTTTGAACTTTAATTGTAATAAAAATAGAGCTCAGTTTCAGGATTTTGTTTGTGTTGTAAATTTTTATGTAGCGTACGCAGTTACGTGTGTAAAAGAGTCGTGTTCGCAGGATTGTCGGACGCCAAAATTCTGATATGAAATACGTTAGAGATGAAATTTAATGGTGCTATTTTAATTGAGAAATATATTCGTATTCACAAACAGAAGATGATCTTTATCGATCTGATTTCGCATTATTCATGCTGCAGGTAATTAATAGAAGTATATTTAAAAAAAAATTAATACTCCTGATACTAAAAACTTTAAATAAATATATTTTTTTTATCTAAGAACATCCTCGCCTTTAAACACCTTTTAAAAAACAAAATTAAAATGTATTCCTCCGATCGGATCCATCAAAAAAATATCACCTCCCAATTTACATGTATGGAATAATCATCATCATCATCATCAGCCAGTCCACTGTTGAACAAAGGCTGTATGGAATAATAATTTCATTAAATTTTTGTTCATAACTTTGGCGGCGTATATTCATGCCGAATTTCAGCTTTCTAGAATTGATAGTTTGCGAATAAAATGGCTCAGACAGACAGACATGACAAAACTATAAGGGTTTCTTTATTTGTATGGAACCCTAAAAACCTTGATTAAAAAGTATGTTTCTTGGTTTGTCCTCTTTTCATGTAACGTACGTTTATTTGCATAAAGATTGTGTATTGACCAGAGTGACGTAGAGTATGTTTATCTCACGGAGTTTTTAGGAGAAGAAACTAGTAACATATAAAAGAACTATAGGAGTCAACCATTTAAAGATTCCAAAGCTACACCCTAACTTCTTCAGAAACCAAACTTTTATCACTATCCACAACAAATTCTTCAGGGGAATGTTTTTTTGTTTTTTCTTAAGGTCTATCCACACAATCGGGGCCGTGCTCAGGACGTGACAAAACTGTGGCTTGATCCCATCTTGGTGGCGTGACCGCGTGATGCCTGGCTTGGTACTGATCTCGACGTCGACCCGGACACGGATGTGTGTGAACGAGTTCATAGGTAAATACCTATAAATTAAAATTAAAAAAAAAAACAATACAGAAAAACATCTTTTATTTTTTGTTAAGAAGAAGGAAAAACGTAAAAACAAAAAAGGAGCAAAAAAAAGTTGGTTCATAAAGAAGAAAAGTAAGACAACAAACAAAACATTATTTACGTGCGTCGTAGCGGTCACAAAGTAAAGTGCCCCACTCAGCATTGTGTGGTACCAAAATCGGTTCATCCGTTAGGAGTTACGATGCCACAGACAGACACACAGGCAAGTCAAACTTATAACACCTTTTTTGCGTCGGGGGTCAAAAATGTACGCATTGATATTTTTTTGAGTCTCTAACGGAATACAGTCCGTGTACGTCCCGGCCACGGCCCTGATATGTGTGGATCTTAGAGTATATAAAAAGAAAATATAGAGAAGGTTAACAATATTGCCTTGTGCGGAGGAAAAGCACTAAGCAGCTCTCACTCACGCTCGTAATGTTAAAATATCATATTTAAAATTATGTTCTCTAATCATTAAAAAAAAATTAAAAAGTTTTTTTTTTTAATTTAACACACCAGTTAATCATGTTTTAAGCTAAAATGTAACCTTTTCGCTCGTGGAGCCTAGTTGAACCGCAGTCGATCGAGGTATGATCGCGGACGGAGCTCGTGTCGCAGCCGCGTTATTCGTACCCGTACTTACGGTTCATACTTCTGTACGGTTGCTCGTGTGGATAGACCTTTAGCTTGCCATCAGTGCGGTTGTGTGTCGAGTTCCCGATTGGTATTCATGAACAGCAAATCTGTGGAGATACGTTTGGAATCTTATTTCGGCTTCCGATTTTTGTATAAAATCTACGAGTAACGTGAAAATATTATGCGCGTCTCTATAGTTTTGCCTTTTTATTGTTTTCGTCGTGAAAAAATGTAAGTGGGCTGGCGAAATTGTGATGGAATTTCTGGTAAAAATTGGTTTCCCAAATTTTATAACGTTTTTTTTTCTTGTCTTATGGTTAGTTATTAAAGTCATTACAACCCTGATAAGAGTTTAAACTGCTAGTAGACCTCTAAGGCTTGGGTGCGTCTCATAACATATAAATTCATTTGATCTAATTTCATTTTATTATCGTTCATAAGATATAATCAACGTGAGATATACCAACTATTGATATAATGTTTTTAACATCTAACATTTATTTGTTCTAAAATTTATTTATATAACGTTGTTTGATATAACATTTACTTAATCTAAAATCATTAGGTCTAAACTTTAATATGTATATTATTTATTTTATCGAAAATCATTTGGTCTAATGTTTAATACGTATATTGATTATTTAATCGAAAATCATTAGGTCTAACGTTTAGTATGTATATTGATTATTTAATCGAAAATCTTTTGGTCTAACTTTTAATATATATAAAAACATCATAATATGGTTAACACCCCGACTCAGAGTACCCCGACTTGGACAGGTTAGGTTAGAAGGGGATGACGGGGTCGTGTGAGCGAGCGAAGCGAGCGAATAGACCCCGCCATCCCCTTCGTGGTTATTTTTTTATAAACCACCCAGAAGTAGGAGCCCCGCGAAGCGGGGCTCCGTCGACCTAGCCCACCCTCGACCATGCATTTCTATGCATATTTTAAGGTTTAGTTAGATGCCATTTGAGTTAGGTTAAAACTGTGACCATTAATTTACAATATGTTTTTCGTTAAATGTTTGGCGTTTTCATCTCGTTAGACCAAATAAGTTTTACATATTTTGAGCGGTATTTTAAACGAATTTATATTAAATGATCATTATACTATATAAAATTATAGCTTCCGTTGTTATATGTTGAAAATATTAGAGATTTAGTTGTTATATTATTTGTTATTTACTCTTTTTGAGTGGTATGCCAAACTAATTTTATATTAAATGTATGTTATGCTCATAAAAATTAGTTATTTTAAAATTATATCAATCGTTTATTATATTAAATAATCGTTATATTAAAAAAAACTATAGCTTCCGTTGTTATATGTTGTAAATATTAGAGATTTTGTTGTTATATGATCTATTACTTACCCCTAAGGCTTTGCATTACATCAAGAACATCTTGCAGGTGTGCTGGTTTCCTCTTACTATAAAAATCAAAAATGTGTTGCATGTCCGGGTTTAAACCTGCGACCTTTGACTTGTCTGCCTAACGGTGATACCACTAGTTTATAGTTACAATATTTTATGAAGCATTTATGAATGCGAAAAATTACAAAGTTTTTGTTCAAAATTTTTGAAGAAAGAAAAAAACAATAACGCGGTAAGGAATTCCAATTTTTTAAATAAAACTCGTTGATAATGTAGCTTTCTATAATGTCCTTGCTTTCCGAGGCATGGAGCAGGCGATTATTAATTTATTACACACACATAACTTTCGAAAAGTCAGGTCTTTTGGATTCCAACTTGACACCTCTAACTTGTCAGACAATGGTCAATGGTCCTGCGTCTGATCTCTCTCCGGTCGTCGGATTGCCATCTTATCCGTCTATGTGAGGGAATAGAGAGTGCACCTGTGTTTGCACAAACGCTTGTGCACTATAATATCTTCTGTATAGTTGGTTAATCTCAGTTGAGATTAGCCGCTGAGACCAAAATTCGGTCTACCACTAGGCTATAACTGTAAGACGAAATATATCTATTAAACGTTAACTGCATGAACAGGTTCGAACAAGTTACAGCTTGGTTGTTGCTGACAACTTGTAGAAACTTGTTCTGGTTATACAACTTTGTTTGAAAGTGTAGAATTAAGCCGCTATAAGGCTAATTGAACAGTTAGTTTTCCATTGTGTCCATGTTGGCAACGGATTATAGAAAAGCATTGTTCGAATAGGAGTTTCTTAAAACGAAAATAGTAAGTACCCAAAACTGCACACACTTTTATATCCCCCTAACCAATAATTATTTTTCACAGTAGCCAATCTCAACTTCTTCTTATCGTATGGTAAATAACAACCTGGTGTCAGAGTTTAAACAGCCCGTAGGCCTCTGACAAAGTTTTACACACCATTGAAAAATCTCTCAGTTATCAAAATCAAAATATTTATATTCATGTAGACCATTAGGCACTTATGAATAGTCGTAATTCTAATATTTTTATTATAAGAGTGACTCTAGTTGCCAGTTCCTAGGGCAGCCTACCCTTCATGGAGAAGAATCTGGCAAGAAACTCCATGGTTGCTCTTTTAAATATAGTGGCTTACAATATTTTAGGTTACAGGTATGCTAGTTTCCTCACGATATTTTCCTTCACCGTTTTACAAACCGTTTTTAAACAGAGGTACGTACCTTAGGTTCCAATCTGAGACCTTTGACTTGCTAGTCAACGATGAAATCACTTCGATTATCAATGCACACTACATTTTGAACCGATATATCACTGAGACATTTAGAGGAACAAGGCGTAACTGTTTCCCCATAAATGTGATACTAAATAGCAGCTCAACTCAATTCAACCGCTGAATTCCAGGGTGGTTTCCATCCATTTTTTCCTCAACATATTTGGGCGGTACACAGCGTTAGTTGGATGTATAAATAGCGTGAAGGTGTATTTCATGGAGCAGGAAACGAGGCATGTTCCTGCCACGCCGTGGCCGCCCATACGATTTGATGTGTTCCACTTGTAACTGATGAATACTCTAAAACATATTCTCTTTCTTATCTATTGAGTCAGTTTGACAGCTGTCAAAATAAGTACTGTCAATACTAGATTTAGATGTTTTATTATTAATACAGAATCATATTTAAATTCGAACTAATGTAACATTTATCTTTATATATTGATTGATATGACAGAGATTCGGCACTGGTCGTGGTTAAGTTTTTTTTTAATTTATTTTAAATTTGGCCATTTATATTGTGGGGAGTGGAGAATCTACTAATACTTTATTGTATCTCTACTTCAGTTTTTTTACTAAATATAAAAAAGGAATGTTCCTATGAGTTTTACTGGCTAGTCTCCACTAAATAATATAAAAAACAAAAATGTAAGACAAGATGCACTTGGAGCAAATCTCGTAGTTGTAAACGGTCTCAACCAAAGAATCTTGGTGCGGCAAGCTTTTAAATATTTCCCCGTCCTTGATTTATCGTTCGCCTTATAAAAGCCTCCCGCAGGGCGATATAGCCTTCCACGGAGCGCTTTTCGGCATTTTTTGCTTTAATAAAAATCGCGTTTTCAGTTCGCTACAGGGGAATTTTAATTTTTCTGTCTAATATTCTTGTTAGAACATTTTCATTCGGTATTCGACCAGTGTGAAATTAAGGCGGAGGAACGACTATGATGGTTGTAAGTGGAAAATATCAAAATGTAGGAGTCTGTGATTTATTAAAATAAAATGAGATTTAGGTATTTCTTTTTTTAATTGTATTAAAATTCCAAGACTTTGATTCTTCTTTATGCACGTTTCACTTTTGGCTAGGAGGTCTTAATTCCTCAACACTTTTCTCTGGCAACTGCCTTCTAATGCACTAGGCATTGCCTGCCTAACTAAACTGCCTTTATTTGGTTCGTCTACCGCATTAGAATTTTGAAATAACAGTATTCGTACTGTCGTGTTATTTATGGTCTGAATTTCCAAACTCATCCAGGTAGGTTACACGGAACATCATGCTAAAATTCGCAAAAAAACGCGAGTAAAGCCACGAGCAAAAGGTAGTATAAAGTATATTTTTTAAATTATATTTTACGCTAACTTTCACAATGTCATAATCAGTCTTAACTTTCCTTTGATGACCTTAAACGAGAAAGAGGAATTAATATTATACATCACTACCAGGTTTCAAGAGTGAATGTGTTTTTGTCTAGTTCGTAAGGTTCAAATTCGCGTAACAATTACCACTATCCAGTATCATTTCTACTACCACCTTATGAAATAAAAACAATGAACTTTGAACTCTGATGATTAAAATAGACCGCGCTTAGGCTTTAGTCTTGAGACAGTCGGCAATATAGCTGTCGTCCGTACTGAACGACCCTCGTCTTATGCTACACTATTAATCACAGACAGTATTACGTTTACGTGGAGTACAAAGTGGAGAAGGATGTGGCATTCCATGCTAATTTTACGAAAGTGTGACGAAATAGGGAGAGTCCACATAGAACCAATAGCAATTTTCAAAAAAATTGCAAAAAAAAGAGTTTTCGCATTTTGAAAACTTTTTCTAATTTTTTTTTGAACGTTATATTTAAATTAGGACGGAAAGCAATATAGCCAAACATATAGTTGAAAAAGACTGAAAATTATCTAAATATAAATTAGCAAACATAAAATAGTTCAGTAACGTTGCAACCAATTTTTTTAAAAGTAGCCATTGACATTGGAAAAATAATGTCAACCGAATTTGAACTAATAGGCATGTTTTAGTTATTTTATAACGACAGACATATTAGTAACATTCCAAGAAAAAAAAATTAGTTACACACAAATGTTGCTATAATTTATATATTTTTTTTAAGTTTTTGAGTGGTACCTGTGAATATGTTAATTACCGTGAAAGAGAGTTTTGTTTGGACTCCAAATTGAAAAAACACGAAAAAAAATACGTATTGAATTGATAATTTTCTTGTTGTTTCAAAGTCGGTTAATAAAGCGATTTCGGTTATTTGCAGTGAAAAAGTAACGACACTATTCTTTATCCGAACATGTTTCTACAGCAGAAACATTAAATTTAACAAAATTCGAATACCACCTCCAATACAATTCATAACTCTACGTCAAACTGAAACTTAAGGGCACTTAAACACTTATTTAAGTTACTTAACACTCCGTGAATTACGATTTGACTACACATTTATAGAAATCGAGATCGTTTGTAACATGCCTAATCCTATTTTGGTTAAAGGGTAAATAATGGTTGCTTGAATGTGTCTTATAGTATTAATTAGGTGCTTTAAATGAGTGCTTAGGGTGTTAAATAAGACGTAGACGGTGTTTTTGAAGGCGAAGTTGACAAAACTTTTGTATTTAATGTTGCTTAGGGGCCGTTTTCACGAGCGATAGTGGCGTTTTCATACAAGATGGTTCGATGATTATATCGCCGTGTGGAGACAGCCTTATACAGTACTATTAAATTTGATGGCATGACGAGACATCGCCGCGATTCTCTCGTTCGTGTAGACGGCCCCTTAGAGTAGGTGAACTTGTGAGTTTTTAGAAACTTTCATTTACGAATTTTTATTTTAAATTTTATTGATGTAGTATAGTAGTAGTAGTATATTATGTTACTTAAAAAATATTTAATTTTGTTTGTCTTATAAAAAGAACATTCGTTATTTGTCATTTTCGAAGGACAGTTTCAAAGACTTTTCAATTAATTCTTATTTTTAAAAATCGAAACCACTACTTAATGACTGTTCACTGTAATAATTAAAATGTCTTTCTTTTTATAGGATTATGCCATGAACCACCACACGCAATGCCAAAGTAGGTACAGGAGTAGGCAAAACCTTTGGCACATCCGAGAAATCGACGTGCGACCGCTTTTAGCCTCACACTAGGGTTTTCTTCTAAGTCGTGGATGCAGTTTTACTAGTTACTTTTCACAAAATTACTTACTTATAATTTAACAATGCACAAAACAGACAGAACTAAAGATTATCTTTAAACCACAAGAATATTCATCCCTCTGCGGCCATCCATCAGCGGGAATCGTTTGGTGAGTCGCCTAAGCGCTATAATGTCAATTGTGTTGTGAAATCTGTTGTTTAGAATTTTTCTTGTTGTACATTAGTTACATGGACCTGCTACATATTGGCTTAAAACAATTTGTTGGAATAAAAAAAAATTGATGTGTTTGCATTAAAATTATTAAAAATCTCACATAAAAAGTTCAATCGTAAAACATGTAAAACACTGGTATTCAGCTGCATCCGGTAAGACTGGAAGCCGACCCCAACATAGTTGGGAAAAGGCTAGGTAGATGATGATGAAAAGTTCAATCGTTAATGAAAACTCGTCAGACCCACAAACACCGAGGCTTTTTTCAGGTGGTTAATATCTACATTGGCGTATCATCAATCGTGTGATACATGAATCGTAAGTGATACATAAAGATGACTTAATACAATCTAGTCTAAGTCTACTACTCCCGATGTACCAACTGTTGTGCCGCATACTTTCTGCTGGGTCCTACAGGTACTTGTTACAAGACTGTATTGGACAATTAAATCATTATGTAACAACTTAATTACCCAATTTATAGCAATTGCTAACCTTTAATTTTATATTAAAAGGTCGTTATGGTGGTTTGAAAGTTAAGACAAGGGTATAAGCTATAATATTAGCTACTGTAGCTCCTTGGCAAAGGGTAAATTGTCCTCAGGAAGAATTTAAAAAAAGAATAGAGTTTTGTGTATGTTTTTTACTTGTTTATGCACATGTTTTGTTTATTAAAAAAAAGAAACTCACAAAAACAACTGACTCGGGAGGGAGTTGAACCCACGATCCCTGGCATGCCGTGCCATCAAGTCAGTCATGTGGTCAAGTCCCGACCGAGTCAGATTTTTTTACGACTTTCTTATTAAATAATATAATTTTAAGCAAAACAAGTGCATATACATGTACAAAACATACATAATATAGATTCACGCCTGTATTTCCGAAAGGGAGGTAGGCAAAGGTGTAAGCAGTACACCCACGTTTTGCCGGGTTTGTTATAAGTCTAAGTTTGTTATAAGTAAGTAAGTGTTGTGTAAGTGTAGTAGGGGGCGAGCCTATTGCCACTAACCGAGCACAATTCTAGACTACGTGCTGCTATTGAGAATTATGGAAAAACCCGATAACACTTTCCCCGACCCGATCGAACTCAAGACCTCGTGTTCAGTAGTCGTGCTTGCTACTAGACCAACGAAGTAGACATAGGTACCTGTTATATCACTACATATTATAAAACAAAGTCCTCCGCCACGTCTGTTTGTTAGAGATAAGCTCAAAACTACTTCACCAATTTTCATGCTGGTTTCACCAATGGATAGAGTGGTTCTCGAGAAAGGTTTTAGTATATAATTTGTCAAGTTTTAAGTTACAGTTAAGTTAGGTATAAGTTTTTAGTTTACCTTGGCTAAAATATAATAATGTTATATTTGTTGGAGGTGGTGGAAAAAGATAAGCCAGGTTGCGGTATCGGAATCAAAATTTCATGATTACTTTTGGTCGCGATAACCTATATCCACGAAGGCAAAGCCGCGGGCATCAACTAGTATATTATATTTGTATCTATTGTGTGTAGATAATGTCTACCTAAGTCTGTTTTCGACATTGTTAAGGCGGCCTATTCATGTTGCGACCGTGCGGCGTGTCTTGTGGTCTAAGATCAACCACATAATGGCATCGTCAGACTTGCGAGCTTGTACATACGCAGGTACAATTAGATAATCCCGCTTTGTATATTATGTTATAGTCAATTGTATTACGAGATCAAGATATAATGCTTGAGCAGATTTCAATACTAAAATGTAAAAAAGAGTTGTCCTGAACTGGTTTTTTATTCGACCAAAATTCTAACCAGCATGTGTTAAATATATTTGGAGTGGATTTGGAGGCTCTTAAAACTAGTATTTTGATATAAAATATTTAATTTTATATCCCTCCAATTTCGAGAAAATCACTTTTTTATTTATCGTACATTTCTGAAGAGATTACGAATAAGCCCTTCTAAACATTAAAATAAATGGAGGGGTATAAAATTATTTTTTCAGCGGTTCCAGGTTACATATTTTTGGGGCTTTCGGCATCAGGTAGTTTCATGCTGGTTAGAATTTTCTCAGAATACAAAACCAACGTCCATATAAAAAGCGGACAAGTCCTTTGCATGCCGGACATACTGTGTAATACTTTTCTGACGAAGTGTGTGAGACCACAAATTTTATATTTATTACAACTAATAATGTAACCATAATTCTTGCAAATCAATTTTCATTTCATTTTTATTTCATTTCAATGTCTACTATTTCAGGTATGCGTGAGGAAGAGGGATGGAAATGGTTTAAGAATGCCTACGCCTGCGGCGCTACAGCTTCGACAGTTAATATTTTGCTATAAGTTTTTCTTAAGTCTCGTCTTGTATTCTATAGTTAACGAAAGACAGAAAAACTTTTAACTATAGACTAAGGCCCAATTTCACCATTCACTTTAAAAACCGAGTTTAATAAAACTAAGTTCAGCCCTACGCAAATAGCAGTTCTGAAGTCACTAAACCGAGTTTAACTTGAATTGATCACGTTTAGTGTCAATGGTGAAATCAGCTCTTAGATAGAAAGATTATTAACTAAAAGCTATTTTTGTGTTTTTTTGTAACCGACCGAAAACCGACTTCAATTTCAAGTAAAAAACTAGAAATAAATAAATAAATAAATCAGCCTGTAACTGTCCCAATATAGGGCAAAGGCCTCTTCTCATTCAGAGAAGGATTGAGCATTAATCACCAGCATAATACAAAACTAGAAAAAAAAACAAAAATATTCGTTTAGAGGTGCCAAGCTAAACAAGTACAAAAATTAAACGACCAGCCTCTCACCTACCACTGAGCCTCGGCGGAAGCTAGTATAGTATATAAGATCATCATTGTTAAATCCTAGTAAAAGTATCCCATTCGTTTTGAAACCACCCTGGCTTTACCACATAAAAATGAGAGAGATTACATGAGAACATCTCCTTTCACTCTCTTCCTCACGTGATATTCATTACGTATTTACTTTGACGACACGATTATAACACAACTACCCTACAATGAACGTTCGTAGCGTCACGAATGGCCTCCTAAAATAAATATTTCATAAACCTTTGAATTTCTAAACGGAAACTTTGATAGTACCTTTGTATTTATGAGGGTATTATTAGCCTTTCATTAGAATGTCCGCCATTGAAGTTAGTGTAGGAACTGAAATTATGTTAGTAATTCTATATGACTTTGTGCATATTATAATATCAGGAAGTTGATGAATGCAACGCCTTATTTTTTGACAAAACAGAGGAGTATTACAAATTTAAATTGACTAGGTATGTCAATTGTGATTTTTGTTACATGTTATAGCACGTGTTAGCTTACAAAATATAATTAATATTTAACAAGATTTTTTTTTAAATACCACACGCCCTAGGCGTAAAAATCGTGCGTTCGAATCCCGCTTATATCAGTTGTTTTTTTTTTCAAATTTCATTAATTTTTTTTTCAACATTAATTCCTCGCCGGAGACAAAGGTTGCTCGATCCTTCTATGTATGAGAAGAGGCCTTGCCCTGCAGTGGGACAGAAATGGCCGATTTATCCTTATTTAAAACTTAATTTCTAATTCAGTTTTTTTTCTATTGGCAATAAATATTAGTTCTTTACATATTATCCTTTTTCGGAGAACATAAACCCATAACAATCTAATAAAAACCCATAGCTACTCAAACGACCTCCATGATTTTCAGAAGTTGCCACGGAACAATTAAAACCCATAATGGGTCGTAAATAACAAGATTTTAAAATCCATAAAATCATTTTGTTAGAACATAAAAATGTTTGAAGTCGTGAAAAATTAAAATTGTAGACGAATTGAATGATCTATGGTATAATTAGTGGGTAGGGGAATATTTATGGTGTTCTTTGAAATGCCGAAGGCGAGTGTGTCCTGAGACCAAAGATAGATCTAGAACAGAGGTTCCCAAAAAAATATTTTTTTTTACAATTTGATTTTTACGAGTTGCATAGTGGTGTAATAATTTTATTTTGCGGATAAATATTTTAAAATGGGCATCTAAAAATGTTTGTTAGTGAGTTCGTGTTGTTACGTTATTGTATTTCGAAACTGAAAAACTTAAATACAGTCTGCCACACCAAGAGCTCGATTTTTAAATTTTAAACGTATACAAAAATCGTAACAACAAAACAGGTTTCTAATTTTACTATTTTTCGTTGACTTATTTATCGAATAGTCCTTACCACTTGAATAGTAATTTCTACCAATAGACAATGTCAAATTCAATCACTATCGCTTCACAGATAATTTTATTCATTTTACGTTCCGTTAGCAGTTTTTATCGCCTACCAATTTACGACAGTTTTAGCGAGAAATAAATAAAATATTTTAGTTTCGAATGATAGAAAAATACAAGAAAAAATTACTTCTTGGTAATAAATTTATGTGTAAAAAGGTTTTATTAGCGACTATAAAATAGACATAGCATAAGTGAAAATAAAATCCTTGATCGACTAAGGATTTTTTTTATTTTAATAATGCAGTAATTTTATTTAAAACTGTATTATTTAAAAATGTTACATATTTTGTCAATCACATGTCAAAATCTCTCTCTCAATGCCAAACCGCGTCATTTGAGAATCACTGTCAACCAGACAAGGATAAATTGACGTCAAAACACTATGACGGAAAAGGACAGATAATATCGGTCTTTGGTGTTTATCGGCGACGTAGATTAGGCCTAGGGCAGACAGGAGCGGCTTAAATTAGATCACGTTCTACGTTATATGTAAACGCGATTTAGTAACGATGAAATATTACTTTTTGTGTTGTGTTTTGGTGTGGTGTTTGAAGCGGGTATGTGTTTTTTAAAATATTTCTTTTGTAGAAAATGTGTTGCTTTGCGGCCTGTCTGGTCGGGCTTAGATTTATTGTTGAGTTACGATGGAAGTAAGTAATTCAATTAAAAATAAAATTTTCATTTTTTTTAAGAGTAGAACTTTTTTTTGTGGTTAAGTTAGGATTGTCTCCTGCATTGTGGGTGGGGTTTTCTTTTTATTAAAAAAGTGTGATTAAAAAAAAATTGGGTCTTGTGGACCCTACCCGATGATAAACGGTGTTGTGATCGACGAGTATAGTAGATACATTGTGTTTTTCATCATGCGTCTGTTCTCTCTCCGGTCGTGTCGGATTGCCGTCTCATTCATTTATGAGAGTGAGAGAATGTGTGCACCTGAGTTTGCGCACATACTTGTGCACTATGATATCTTCTACTCGGGTAGTTGGCAAAAATCCGTTGAGATAAGCCGCTGTGACCGGAATTAGGTCAGAAAAACATTTCTTATTATTATAATAGGTAAGTATAATAGTATCAGGAATCATGGAAGCGATTCAATTGAATTGTGTGTGTGATATTTGCTTAGACTTCTTCTTCTTATGGTTGATGAACAAACTCTGACAGTTTAAACTGCCCGTAGGCCTCTAACATGGCTTTACACACCATTGAAAAATCTCTCAGGTGTCATTCAACATGATGTTTTCCCTCACCGTTTAAGCAACTGATAATTATTTTTTAGGGTTTCATACCTTCCCCTTTCCGTTTGTCGTCTGTCTGTCTGTCTGTCTGTCTAGACCCTTTAATAATATGCATATAATTTACGAAAAGTCAGAGCCAAAGCCTTGGGACCGAATTCGAGACCTCTGACTTGTCAGTCCACGTCATACCACTAGGTTATCAGTGCTTAGACTGATAAGAGAACATTTAATACGAACGAAATTCAATATTTAACAAACCCCTGTACTTGCTGTACTCGTTTGTTTACCTTTATCTACAATACTTGGTATATCATGCGTCTTGACAGGTGACAGATTACAAGCACGTCGCCTCCGGCCGCTCTGTCGGCTGTCAGTTGTGTAGGATTGAAGATATCGCGAGCTCTGTGGATGAAATGACGTGGTGGAGAATTCAGGGGGTTTGAATTGTACATTTTCATAAATACACTGTTTTTTACTTGCTACAATATTCAAGTATTTGGTGTTACGTGGATTGGAACCGCCTGCAGCAGGATCTACCTATATTGCTTTTTTGGCTAATATGCACTGAGCTTAGCACTTGGTGGGCCCCGGAGAATAATTTTACCTGTCTTGGGCACTATGGCGAAATTTGAAATAGAATTAGACTAAAAGGGGTATGGAAATAGTGCAATCGTGTTATAAAATTTCGTGCTGCTACTAAGAATTTCCTAATGAAAAACCCGATAACACTTCCCGACCCGAGGATCGAAGCCAAGACCTCGTGCTCAGCAGTCGCACTTGCTACCACTAGACAGGCAGTTTTATATCTACACTGATATAACAAAGATGTATAAAGTTGTGTAGGTTTGTAATCTGTTAAACTAATTCTAAATGTGATTCTTGATCATAATAAAATACTTTTTACTTCGGAAAAGTATGAAGTACCTACCGTTTTAGAATAATAACTTTCGTGAGTCATACTAATACATAAATATTGATACGGCTTTACTCACGTATTGTACTTACCGAGCAGAAGCTAGTATTTTACTAAATAAAATAAATAACTATCTATACCAGACCATAACATACCCAGTCCCCATCAATTTGCCTCTTAAACAATACGTGAACCAATATAGTCTCCTTATTTATTCCATATCATTTTTCGTCATAGAGGAGAAATATATTGTTCGTACTTGATACAATATCTTATTCACATTCGAGTGTCATGCCGGCTATTTTTACATGTCTTGTACAGATTTATGAGTATTTTGCTACGTGGTTACTTTGGGTAATGTTTTTTGTTAGTATTTTTCGGTGAATTTGTTAGTTGTTGAGTATTTCTGTAATTGTAATTGAAATCGCTATTCGTTTAGACTAAGTTATAAATTAAACGAATTTTTCCAAAAGCAAAATTAGAGCATAAACTTTAATCTGAAGATTCAATTTCTTCAGAAGATTCAGAGAGTTATAGAGGCCCAATCCCTCCTGTATTTCCTCTTATTTCCTCCCCTATCCCTCCTCCACACTCCTTCTAAACGGCAGCAATGGGCCCGCAATTCTAAACGTATTGCATACACCTATAGGCCGCTGTGATCATTTTCTATCAAGAAACCTGCTATTACGTGTTATCAATAAAAAAAAAGAAAAAAACTATTACGGTCGATTTTCGATCAATAGGCGACTGTTCTTATATTAAAATACGGCAATTAAATATTATATAAAATTAAATAAGCCTATTAAAAAACGGCATCTGATCTCAAAAATTAATTAAATATTAAAAATTGTCCTAGTTCACATTTTTTCTCTTTTATGAAGTGTTTAAGAAAACCCCGTCGTATACGATAGAACCTTCTTTCGGTTATGAGTTCCGAGGCAAATTTCAAAACTGAAACATATCTACGAAGAATTTAATATCCTTTGCCGTACATACCAAGTATCGATTTACGTGAATAGGTACGTAATAAATATTCGGATTTTTTGAATGTTTTAAAATACATAGTTCGTTTATTCGTGCAGTAAGATATTTATTACACATCGCACGTCATTCTGATTTGAATAACTTACTTAAGTTATTTATAATCAATATTGATCAGTAAATTTAGATACCAATAGATAGATGGTTTCATCACAAAGAAACTTTAAAAATAAAACGACATTGTATGTTTTTATAAATGGAAAATGGGGCAAAATCATCATCATCTTCATCTAATGGTAAATGATTCCCCTCAACAGCAGAAGCATTGCAGATATGTAGCTGGTTTTTGAGGCGTATTGGGCCTCCGATTCTGTTCACTAACTATGCCAAACATAACAATACGAATACTTAAAAAACACTTATTTAAGAAATGTGTCGCGATAGTATTCGTTTCAAAGTTTATTATTATTAATTATAATGTACTTATAGTGCTTGCATTAATAAGGGCATAACTATAAATACTGTTATTTCTTGCCGACGTTCTATGAGATGATGGAACTACCCCGGTTGATCCTTGCTGGAACCTGAATGATTCGACCACCATAGAAAAACGAATACTGCTATTTACATTAAACGAATACGAATACTGACATGTCACGTCGATAACAGATAATTCAAAGTAACAGATTCTAGCTGATGACTATACCAGCACAATAAAACTTGGAAATAATATACCTAAAGTGTAATTTATTATCTTCACTTCCTATATGCAAATCACTTTCACATTACAAAGCTTAACAGCGTATCGCCATTTTCATGATTACGCATTACACTTCCAACGATTATTTCCGAGGTTCTTAACAGTTCAGCATGTAAATCCCTTTGCATGTAATAGATGGTTGGTTGTATTTTACTTTGGTCGTAAATCTGGGGCCCTGATTGGAGCCCTGAAGGACCATTAGGATAAGGTGCCCACACATTTGTTTGGTATTGACAAGGAGGACTGATTAAAATCACCTGTCTGTGTTGTGGGTTGTGGAAGAAATACCGTGCTCTCGTTTTAGGGTTATTTTGGTAAAGAAATGCGTGACGCATTTGAAGATTTTTTATCTATATATTAATACGTGAAACGAAAACTGTGGATCCCTTTTTAAGAATATTGCGCACACGGAGTGTGAAACTTAGCATTATCGAGAAAAAGTGCAAAAAGCAGAAACTTATAAAAAAATATGGTCGAATATCGACCACTGACTGGAGCATTGGAATAATAAATTGATTATTCGATTGGCGCAGTGGTTAAGTGATTGGCTTTTTGCGTTCAGTGTTGAGGGTTTTAATCCACGCCAGACAATTTTTTAAGCTATGGAGTGCTGCATTAAATGACAGATCAGAAAACACACTTTTGCATTTATGATATCAATATTTATAATAGAGAATTTTCTGATATGAAGCAGTTTGCAATCAATAAAATGTTATCAATAATTTCCCATTAAATTACACTCAAAAACTATATAAAGACTCCATTAACTACGGAACGGGAAAACCTGATGTATATCAGTTGGCAAAACTTTTTTCGACGCCATCTTTCGGCGTCTTTTTTTTCCTCCATTCCTTTGAACGGTTGGTGACAGGCCACTAATGGAACGATACTGCGGGTCCAAACGTACCAGTGGCGGAGGGTGAATTTTATAAGACGTAAGCCGGGGCCTTTCGGACTGCCTCGCTGGTGTAGTGGTAGTAAGCACGGCTGCTGAGCACGAGGTTCTGGGTTCGATCCGATCAGGCAAAGTGTTATTGGGTATATTGAATACTAACAGTTATACTCACGGATTGATTTGGACATGCCCGACTAGTTTCTTAAAGTTACTTCTTCCTTCCCTAAATTGTTATTGGGTTTTTCCGTTAAGAAATTCTAAACTCGAAAGTAACAGCACGGAGTATGGAATTTTGCACGGTTAATGGCAAAAAGCTCGCTCCCATGTGGATGTATTTCATACACCTCTGCCTACCCCTTCTGTATTCCCCAATACAGACGTGAGTCTTTATATGTGTAAGCCAAAGCCAACCCGGAGAAAAACCAATGGCACAGTCAGAGAGAATTATAGACTGCCACTTAATTTTCATTGCGAAGCCGGTAGGAATCGAGTTGTGTGTGTGTGTGTTCGATCCCAAGGCTGTTGTAAGAAATGAATAAAGCAGCTCTTCATGAAATAGCAATTTTATATTTATCATAGAACAAGATGTGTGTTATAACCTTGCCTTTTCTTTTTAATTCTAAAACATACCACAGACAACAGTTACAGAACTTAACTGCCAGTATTACATTGTGTTTAACACCCCCACCTCTGACTTTTCGTAAGTTATGTGCGTATTATAAATTCATTATCAGTTGCTGCATACCTGAGATATTTTTCAATGGCGTGTAAAGCCATGTCAGAGGCCTACGGGTGGTTTAAACTCTAACTCCAGGTTGTTTATTAACCATACGATAAGGAAGAGGATCGAGTTGTGTGGACCCTCCGCCACTGGTACGTACTTATGTTCCGAAATGAAATAGTAGGGCTCCTTTGTTTGGCTTTTTCTACTCGTTTAGAAATAAGTTCTGCTTATTGGAAAACAATATTAGGAAGAATTGGGTAGATCAGGCGATAGTGTTTGTATTGACGGTAATGTGTTTACGTTTTGTAACATTGTCAGTTGATATTGTGTTTTTTAATGTTGATAGTAAGCGTATTTGCTGAGCTTGAAGTCCTGGGTTCGATTCTCAGGTCAGGCGATTGTTATTCTGTGCGGTATTGTCACAGAAATCTTAATTATTATTTAGATTTCTGTGGGCATTGTAGAAGAATAACACCAATTATACCTCTTTTTCTAGGTGCGTGTAAATGATTATAATAATGAGAAAAAAACACCAACTAACAGTGATTAAACAGTGATAGCCTAGTGGAGTGAGCGTTGGACTGCCAAGTCAAAGGTCGTAAGTTCGAGATCCAGGCACGCATCCCTAACTTTCCGGAATCACGTGCGTTTTACAAATTAAATTATCACTTGAGGGATAACAACATGAGGAAATCAGCTCACTGACAGATTTTTCTAGGGGTTGTAAGCCATGTCAGAAGCCTACGGGTTTAAAATTTGTCACCAGGTTGTTTATCATAGATTAATTATCTCTTACTTAACAGTAAAAGAAAACATTGTGTAGAAATCAGCACACCTTAAAAAAATTAACGGTGTGTAGAGCCATATATTGGATGCCTACGAGTAGTGGCGTGCTTAGCATCCAATAACAGGGCAAGCCTATCGAACTTTTTAAAGGTTTATGTAAGTAAAAAAAATAAGTAGTATTAACTATTTTCTTAGGCAAACCAGGCTTTTAGAGTTGTATGATAGGCACGCCATGTGCTATTATAAACTTAAAAGTCTAACCACAGATTAAAAACTCTAACAATAAAGAAATAAGGCAGTATAAATATTTGCATACTACCTTCATTGCAAGATACGCATCGCTTAAGGCTTAAATGTTTCCGAGAGCAAAAAAAAAACAAAATACTTTTTGTTTCTGCATTCGCAAACTGCAAGTCCGAGCTCAGTCCATGCCCGCCCGCCCTACAGTGCGCACGTTGGGCGGGAACGTAACTACGTAACGTGTAACGTAAACGTTTACGTTCGACAGTTGAACTTTGCGAGTGTTGTGCTGTGTATGGACTGAGTTTTCAAGACTTTGTCATGTATGTATTTTTAGAACTTTTATGAATTTTAGGTACCTAATGAAAATTATAGATTTTTATTTAAATTAAGTAGTCACAGTTATAGAAATTATAAAGATAACCCTCTTCAATCCGGGAGGAGCATATAAGTACCGCATTGACATTATCAAAAAAGATAAAAAAACTTATTACTAATGAATATTTAAAATGTTATTGTTATTTAAAATTCACACTTTTGGTACCAAATTGAGAAAATTTTCTAATTTCGTTGTTACAGTTAGGTATACAAATTATAAACAAACCCTCTTCAATCCCGAAGGAGCATATAAGTACCGCATTGACATTATCAAAAAAGATAAAACAAAATTATTAATAATGAATATTTAAAAAAATATATGAATATCTATAGTGTTATTATTATTTAAAATTCACACTTTTGCTACCAAATTGAGTAAATTTTCTAAATCTGACAACGCCATCGTAAGCGATGGTTTTTTAGTTGAAAGATCTCTGAAGAAAAACTATCAACGGTAACCAGGGGTCAGCAGGGTCATAAAATATGATTATAAATTATACATCACTCTTCAACGGCCACCTGTGCGATGCATGTATTGCTATGTACATTTCCCCATTTTAAAATTACTTTTTTTTTCGTTATTTCGAGAAAATTATTACATGAATAGAATCATATCATGATATATCTAACTAACAACATTTAAATTTGAGAAATGAAATACTATGGGAATTATTTTATGCCACCGGGATGCAAAAATTCTTTTATAAGTAAGTAAGTAAACAAATCATCACTCAGGAGGATATTGACTTATATTTTCGGTAGTTTAAACGTCAAGTTTGTTATCAATCCACTGCTAATCTGTTACGAAAACAAAAACAACATTTTCCTTAATAGAATCAATCATGGGAGGATGTTTTTCCTGGAGAAAAAGTGGGTAACCTTGAAATGGTCTTATAGGTAACAGTCTTGTTGAAAAACGTAGCAAATAACACTATCGTTTGAGCGTAGCTGTAAAGGGTAAGAGAGTGTGTTAATTTTGGAATGTGTAATTCTTATTTTAATTATCATTGTTGAAGAAATGATACACAATAATTGTTACATTGTTACGCGCCTTTGTGGTGCGAAGAGTCGTTCCAAGGTTTGAAAGAATATTGTGTTTATTTATTTATTTCTATAATTTATTACTTTTTCTACATAAAATTTTATATTTTAACTTACATATATGTATTTATGTAAAAAAATAAAAAAACACATATATTTAAAAGTTTAACAAGTAAGGGGCCCACCGGTATCAGGAACAGGGTCTAAGCTACAAAGCTTTATTTATTTTATTATTTTGATTTATTATCAAGTAAATCAGGAGCTCCTGATATCCTCTTCAGGATATTCCTGATAATTATTTCACATAAAACAGAGGCAATAAATCTGTGGGACCCATGTCTTAATCCAAATAAGTTTTTATTAAAATCACGTTTTAAACCAAGCGTTTTGTTGGACTATCAAAAATAAGAGAGAAGAGATCCGCTGAAGAGTTCCTTTATCTGGAGCTAATCTTGGATGTCGATTCAGGTCATGATTACCATAAAAATGCATTGTCATCGGAACCAACATGTAAAAATTGATCTCCGTATAATAAGAGGAAGTGGTTCCAATGTGTAGAGGTAGTGGTTATACTGGATATTAAATAAAAACTTGTAAAAAGATAATTTAAAATTTAAAAAAACAAAATAAATAACATTAACGTGAGATAGAACGGCTGGATCGATTTGAATGAAATTTTAACCGACTTTAAAAAGGAGGAAGTTCTATGTTCGGCTGTATGTTTTTTTTTTGTATGTTCACCGATTTCTTAGTAAATTGTGGACCGATTTTGAAAATTCTTTTTTTGTTTTAAAGGGCTTATTCCCAAGTTGGTCCCATAGAAATATTGTCATGATCTGATCATGGACTTACGAGATACGGCTCCGGTCCCTATTTCCTACACAAATCTACTACCAAACAAAGGCCGGACATTTCAATCTAAAATTTTAATAACGCACAAATTGCCAATTTAATCAAATTCTAAATTGGAAACGTTTGATGTCAAACAAACTTAATGTGTACTAATCAAAATTTCATTATCGTTAATTAGTGACCCTATTGTAAGTGTTTTCGTTATATGTCACTAGATGGCAGCAGTAAAAGTAGGTATTTAATTAGGTACAATGAGTATAGCTATTCAGCGAGGCAATGCAGCCAGTATTTTGGGAACGTTGCCTACTGGTAGCGGTCTTTTAGATTATAGGTTTGTATATATAGATAGTTTTAATTAGTCTAAATTAGTTTTTGAATAAATAAACTTCCCGGTACAATCTTATTAAAACGTATAAAATGTTTCTTTAAACATTTGAATCTTATGTTGTATCGTTACTTTGATGATTTGTATTTCATTTATTACTAGCGACCCGCTCCGGCTTTGCACGGGTGCAATATACAATTATAAACCTTCCTCTTCAATCACTCTGTCTATTTAAAAAACCTCATCTAAATCCGTTGCGTAGTTTTAAAGATTTAAGCATACATAGGGATATAGGGACAGAGAAAGCGACTATCTTCTTGTCTTACATATACTACGGTCTAGCGGTCATCACTTTTATGTCTGTCAGATTTTCGTGGTACGAGAAGTATTGATTTATGACAAGTAAACATAAATTAAAAAATCCCCCGATAGGTACAATGATCTTTTACCTAAGAACACTCGATTAAGTCACCTTTCAAATTCAAACAACTAAATCAAAATCGTTTATTTTTGGAACCTACGATGCTACAGACATACAAACATACACGCTGAAATTTATCCAATTTCTGTTATTGTCAGGGGTTAAAAATAGATTTTTAATAACCTTTAATTTAAAAGTAGACATTTAAATAACCAACGTTTAATATCCTGACCTATATTTAGTAGAAACTTAATACAGATATCGTAGTAAGTGCGGTAATCCAGTTCAGTCAGTGTTAACTAATTAAATGAAACCTTATAATATCCTTTATGATTAAGACAATAGGGACTAACCTTGACATTGTTACAATGGATTAAGATTAAATACTTATTTCAACTGAATTTTAATAAGTACATCGACGTTCTGATTGACCCAATTTGGCTTCAAAAAAATTCTTTATTCAAACTAAACTAACTGTGTCATGCCATATAACCATCATCATCAGCCTGTATTAGTCAACTGCTGAATATAGGCCTCTCCCAAAGTGCGCCGCTTTTTGCGCTCATTGGAAGTATTTGCCCATAATCGCCACGGGCAAGCATGTTGCCGAGCGCAGTAGCAGATGATTGCTGTTACACAGAAAGATGCTACTGCCCATCCTCAGGATCTTTCCTTTTGTCGTTTCTTACGACACCTGTGGGATGAGTAGGAGTGGTTCTATTCTTAGGCCAGAAACCACACGGCACGGTACGGCATGCCCTATCAGCGTATCAGTAAACGGCAGTGAAAAATAATTGCGTAAAAAAATCTGCCGTAGCAGAACATTGCTGGAGACAGGGTCCAATCACTGGATTGATCTTCATAAGCCGCTGATTTTATCGACAGACCGGTATTACCCGAGACTGACCATAGAAGCTATTGAAATCGCCAAATATAGGTAATAATTTCAGTCGAGAAGGTGGTTTCAAATTGTCGAGTGCATGGAATTTAGTGTTACATCAACTAAAACGCAACATAAAACCATTTGTGAAGGACTCCAAAATACTAGTTGATACTGTGAGTTTTGTCGTGATTTCAAATCGAGTTCGAGTTCAAGTAGTGAGCGTAGCAAAAGACCCAGAAAGAGGGTAGACAGATTTGTCTGCTCTTAATAATTATTCAATTTCTACCCACCCGCATTTGTCAGTCAACCCGCGATCATGGCACTTGCAACAGTGTCAAAATATCGGGAGACAATTCCACATTAATTTAATCACAGAAGTTATTCCGTAAGTTTTTTTTATGTTACTTATACTGCATAAGTATAGCTGCATACGCATAATGTTTGTTTTTAGTTTCTATTTGTCAGTTTAGTTTTCATTTATTCAAAATCTTTTAACCTAACTGTAGAGGCTTGTTATTAGCAACTGGTTTACGAAATAATTAACTACGATAATGTGATTAGTCTGTAAGCCTTCTTAAAATTGATAAAATAAAAAAATAAGTGACAATTTCAGTGAAAAAAATTCTTCGTCGCGCGTCGAAGGGAAATTGACAGCTCAAGTTAACACAGCTTCATCAGATAGCCAGCTGTCTGACCAGCAAACCAATTACCAACTCCAATGCCCAATGATTGGTCCCAAGAGCCCCTTCGCTATTCTGTGCCCTTCGCAATTTCAGTGGCTGTCCGAACTGTGAGTGAAGGTGTTTTTGATTTTTGTGATTTTTGGCTTTTATGTATATTAGAATAGAATAGAATAGATGTTGGTCTGGTGGCCGTAAACGTGATTGTTGAGCTTAGGGTCTAGGTTATATTCGGTCTCTATATCCTCAGGGAATTTTTTATTTGTTTTTGTTTGATTATTGTATTTTAGACACCTGTAGTCACTGTGCGCGGCATACGCACAAATTAAATCACTTGCGATGAATGAAAACGATATGCAAAACTATATGAGAGGCCTTCAGGCGGTTTATACTAGAACCCTAGGATATTCATTCACCTTACGAAAAAAGAATAGAAAATATGTTATTACTTTCACTGATTCCATTCGGTGAAATGACAATTGACGGTCACAACATACTTTTTATACTAATGTTTTAATTGTTATTGTTTTTTTTTTCAGATTTTCGTGAAACATCGCTGGGAAAGAAAATTGCAGGTAAGGTTTTTTTAAGGAGTAGGTAGCCATAATAACCATAAAATAATTTTTGATTCAATTTTTTTCCATAACTTTGGCGGCGTAATATTATGTGTAGGTATTCATTACGAAATTCAGATTTCTAATATTGATTTGTCGGCGTTATAGATAATAATTAGATATGTATATTCCGAAACTCAGGTAGAAACATTAATAATAATCTGCAAAGTAAAATGGCTGTGACAGATAGATAAACAGATGGACAATGACGAAACTTTTGGTTACTGGTTTCATTCGGAACTTAATAAAAACAAGAAAAAATCATCTAGTTCTATTTTTAAGTTACAATCGCGGATCATAAAAAAAAATCCAACAATTTCGCAATTAGATTCCAAGAAAACATTTAAAAAAAATAAAACGCTCTTTACCTTCGAAATTCAAACATCATTTCTTTGCAAATTATAAAATTGTTATCTGAAATCTTTCAGATGTATAAAGTTTCATCATTATTGATGTAAATAATATTTTCTTATTGACCCGTAATATCAAAATGCCTTGTTATATACCTGTTATCCAGCGCAAAGCGATATATCGGCGGTATTTTCTGAATACAATGACATTTAAATTACACTAAAAAGGCGAAGAGTTTTAAATCTAAATGCGTTAATCTCAGAAACTACTAATCACATTTGAAAAGCAAAAATTTGCATTGGTTTGCCCGTTTGTTGAGGAACGCTTTAAATTATGAAATTTACGGTGAAGTTATTCTTAACTAATCCAATATTATATTGATTTTTAATACAAATGTTATTACTAGTACTAAATTTTAAAAAACATGTCAAAAATTTTTGCGGTTGAGAGAAAAAAAAAATCACAAACTTTTTTCTTCGATCTAAAGAGATCGCACACATGATTGCAAAAAAAAATATAGAGGTAAACGCAACAATTCTAGGACATACCATATCTGAGCTTTCAATGTACTAGCAACATAAAAAATTCATCTAAGTAACAGAACTTTGAACATTGTTTTGTTGACACGTGCCAACCATACCTTTCTTGGTATTTGTATATTAATATAATAACTTCAGAGATAATTTAATGTACCATTTACTTAACACGGACGGTATACAGGCATTTCGCTTGACTAATTTTGTCTTCCCAAAATGTAGAACAGTGGAATTTCGTAACATTAAATTGTGATTTATGCGAAAAGCATTGACACGATACTGCATTTTGTTTTTAGAACAGTATGTTTTAGCATTAAAAAAAAACTTTCTTATCTATTAAAGAAAGTATGCACTTAAATGTAATTTATACCATGTTTTTTATTAACATAAATAACGGAACTCAAAAACTAAAGTAAATGATAGTGACCATGTAAGTTTAATAATAAAGAGGGAAAATTGTAGCAGACATAAATGATTTTAATTTTGACAATAGATACACTTGCAATCAATCAATCAATCATTTATTTGCCATAAAACGAACGCCCACACCGAAACAAATATCTATTAAGTACATATATTTTGTCTTGTTTGGGAATCAAACCCAGCGCAGTAACTGAATTGTTAACCGCTTCGCTAATCATGTCGTCTGTTTATCCCGGACTATTCCCAGTTAACTTGTTCTCAATAAGGATACAGTGAGAGTCAGTACACTGACCGACTATGGGTAATAAGGTCAAAGGATTTACGCAAGTAAATTAGAACTACCGGTAGGAAGGAGAGTCCGTCCGGAATCCAATTAATTCATCACATATCAAATGAAAAACAAACTGAGGACTAATCCATATCTCTGTATTGAACTTCTATTGATAACTCATAAAAAAGTTATTCAATTCGAAGGTACAAGCGGCATAGTGAACTCATCACAGGATACACCAGATGTCACCATGTACCACCGGATTGGCACGCTTGTCACTTGTCAAATTTGATGTACGAGCCGTATAAAATACACGCAGAGGGTATAACGGAAAAGGTGACGTCATACGTCAATGGACTGTCACTTTTTGTGGCCGCTACCCTAGTTGTTCCATTTCCGAAATTGTTTTTAAAACTGAATTTTTTTTTTGCATTTTATTTTCACCCAGTTTACGGTTATTGGTTCATTCTACTTTTTTCGAATTTGAATATTGACTGGCAGGTTGACGTTACGTTTTTAAATTTCGAATTTGATAGAAGAAATCAAACAATGAATTGTTCGATTTTTTAAATTGATTCAGATTGTGAACCTTGGTTATTTGTCTTGTAGTTTTAATCTTGTAGAATGTTGAATCAACCCGTTAATGGTTTACAATTTAATTACTCAATATCGGTATTATTTACGGAGTAATAACCATTTAACCTCTGTAATCCGATTACATTATTAAAGTGCTGCCTTAGAATTTCAGGTACAGAATTAATACATTATTTCAAGCATGTATTTAAAAATATCATTGGGTACCTAAAGACACACATAAAAATTATCCTTAGCAAATGGTTTTTCCGGACATCAAAAAACTATTTTTACTGAATTATGTACTACTAGCTTCTGCCCGCGGCTTCGCCCGCGTGGTATGTTGATACATTGTAGCCTTTAAGTTTTTCTGATGTGAAGCTATATTACTGATGTAAAGTTTCATCAAAATCCGTTCAGTAGTTTTGCGTGAAAGAATCATCCATACAACCTCACAAACTTATCAGATAAATGATATTAATAGAATATCAAACCCATAAGATGATCACATTAATCACATACTAGAACTGACCTTACCTACCTTATTTAAGTATAGGTAGACTGAAAAAATATTATAAGTCGTGATAGCCTAGGGGTGGTGACCGTTGACTGGCAAATCAGAAGTCTCGGGTTTGAACCCAAGGCGCGCACCACTTTTCGTAAGTTATATGCGTTTTATAAATTAATTATCACTCTCCGTGCCTCGGATAGCACGTTAACCTGTTGGCCCCGGCTGTCAATTGTAGATCTTTGACAATCGTTACGGGTAGTCAGAAGCCCGAAAGTCTGACAACCAGTCTTACCAAGGGGTATCGTGTAACCCAGTAAATGGGTTGTGGAGGTCTGATAGGCAGTCGCTCCATGTAAAATACTGGTATTCAGCTGCATCCGGTAAGACTGGAAGCCGACCCCAACATAGTTGGGAAAAAAGCTAGGTAGTTGATGATGAAAAAATATTTCCTCAGCAAATTCCTCAATGCTATAACATTTTCAAGCTGTAAACAGTTTAATAGCTTATTTATAGATGACAATTAAACTCTGCATAAATAACATATAGGTACGCACATTTTCCACTAACCCGTTCGCACCGCACGGGGTATAAATTACCCCAGCTATAAAGCTAAGTCCACGATTTTAATCACGGTGATAAAAATTACAGATAATATATTTACAAGCGTACTTAACGCGTCGGCGTCGTCGGAATAGCTATAAAAAATTATTGTGCTCATTATTAATTGAGGAAACAATTTTCATTGCGTAGGTTTTTAATTTATGGATATTTATAATCTAATCTTTTTTTTAACCTCATAAATACTAACGTTAAGCTTGTGTCGAGATATCGAGGAATAATTGTAATTTTTCCACCATGTATTTTCGATATTTTAGGGATGTGAAATTGCAAATAGTTTCGGCTACACCAGAGATTTTCCGCCGATAAATGTGCTTTCGTTAAAATTTCGTTAATCATTATTGTTTGTGAATCACTTTTTCATCGACATTATTCTACGCTTTTAACGAATACAAACGTTGGTACTCCCTTTTACTCCGGCCATGTTTTTCACCAATATTATATTTTATTTTTGGTGAAACCTGCAAATTTACTCTATTTATAACTTTAATCTAAAGGTTACTTTTTATCCCGGAAAAAATAGAACAAAGGTTCCAAAGCTGCGGGAAAAAAATCTAAAAAACAAAAAATCCAAATTAAATTCTCTCAAACACAACACGAAGACGCAAACGAAACAGAAATGACACAACCCACACTAAAGAGTTACTATAGGGTTAACTTTATTATATTACCCTTACTATAACTCTGTTCCCATGTTAGTTAAACTTAATCCAATGTTTGTAATTGCTTTATACCCTATTTGAGGGTAGTATTGGTTATATCTGTTTTGGTGGGTATAACTAGGTATCGATTTGATGGACTGAATGGTACGAAGATACGATGCGAAGTTTAGGGTTAAGTGAGTGAGTTGTGATCGGTTTTGTGGGATAGTTTTCGTGGCTGTGTGATACTAGTTTGTGTTAGTGTTTTCATTTGCTTCAAATCTTTAGTTGTATCTCCGATAAACAATACTAGTTGATTAAGGCCAAGCTTCAGCGTCTACGGATAGGCTCTAACTAACCTAAATTCAAAAATGGAATAGAATTTTAAGTGTTCGAGATTGCATACGCTTCTAAATTCAAATTCTTTACTATAAAATGTAGAATTTCAAAATGGCCAGTTTCAAATAGTAGGTACCACCAGATTGTTTGTGCTCTAATTTCTCTGGCCATTTTGAAAGCGCTGATCAGAATTGTAGTACTAGATATTATGGATCGAAGTTAACATCACTAATTGGTAGGTAAGTTTGTCATAGACAAAACTTAGCATAAAAGGTTGTATTCCCAAGTAAATAATTAAAAAAATTAAGTAAAACTCAAAATCATAATACACCTATTTCTGTAAATACTACAAATTCGACGACATGAATATAGTTCGAGTTCGATTCCCGCACGGATCAAATATTCGGATTATGGAAAGAGAGAGGAGTAGGTATATAATATTCTCTTGACCGAGTTTCGGTCACAGCGGCCAATCTCAACGGAGACTAGCCAATTACGCAGGAGATATTATAGTGCACAAGTGTGTGCGCAAACACAGGTGCACTCTCTATTCCCTCACTCATAGTCCGATGGGACGGCCTTCCGACACGATCGGAGAGAGATCAGGCGCAGGGCCAACCGCTTTACGTGCTTTCCGAGGCACGGAGTAAGTGATAATTAATTTATAAAACGCACATAACTTACGAAAAGTCAGAGGTGCGCGCCTTGGGTTTGAACCTGAGACCTATGACTTGCCAGTCAACGGTCACCACCACTAGGCTATCACGACTACAAAAGTGTAGTGTAGTGTAGTAGGTATATAATATATAGGTATAAAAAAACATTTTATTTTTTAAATTTAGTACAGTAACAGTAAGTGTCCAAATTCTTGTAAAGTGAAAAAAGCGAATACAAGCAAGATTTGAATCCGCGACCTACTGGATAAAGCCCCCAGTCGCTCTGCCTCTAAGATAGTAACCCCGCCCGTGCTATCAAAATTCTCTTCCACATAACCAACCCAGATAGTTACATCCATCCCTTGTACGAAGTACTAGAGGGTTAGCATGTCTAACTTTGTAGTGCTTAATGCTATAAGTATGTAACTTATTGCTTACAAATATACGCCCTGTTGCTTTAAAAATATGCAAATTTATATAGATCTGTCATATTTTTGAGAATTTTTTACATGTTATAGCACAGGTTAGTTTATTAAATATAATTATTTCATTTTGAATAAAAAAGATCTGTAAATAAATCATCTTATTTCCTCCTAAAAAAGATCTGTGTTAGGAGGTAATAAGGTAAATTTTCCCCAAGGAACATAGGTCGAAATTTGAAAACCGAAAATTGACTTTTCATACAAAATGACTACAAAATCAATGTAATATAATAGCTATAGTATTATGTATTATTTTTTATTATAACGTGACTTTATACCACCTTAAAAATCCTAATTCATAATGAAACTTCATCCGCTAAACACATACAAGTTGTTCCGTAAAACACACACAAAAATCCATGAAATTTAAATTTACACCAGTTTACACAAGCACGTTTAATCAAGTCGCCGACTAAATAAAAAAAAACTAAAAACAACTCTATTAAAGCATTATAAAGGCACGGATCAATTACCGTCCCAGTATTCCATGGGGCTAACAAAAATGCACTCAAATATCGACTTTATTTTGTAACTATTAAGGTTTAAAGTTGGAGGAGTATTCTTAAGCATAAAGGGGTAAGTAATGAGTCGCTTTAGTTTCAAATTGAGTCCAGAGGGGTGCGCAATGGTTATTGTTTTTAAAAATAAACGAAATTTTTGATAGGTTTTTTGATTAATTAGGGATTTTATGTTCATGTGAAGTTGCATTTACAGGGTTAAATAAATTAAATTTTTCCTAATCAGATTTTTAGATCATTGTTTATTTAGTCACTGAGAAGGTATTTGTAAATAGTAGGTACCTATTCAATAGCAGGATTCAATAATTGATCTAATATTCCTATATAATATTCCTAACAAACAGTTTACAAACTGCGCCATGTCTTCTACCAACCACCCGAAAAAATAAATACCTACCCTCAAAACCACTCCGCATTCTAAACTCAAATTAGAATTCGACATCCCCTTAACCCAGTTAAACAAACTGGCACTGGCTGGCTAATTCAAAAAGCAAGGATTCTAATTTCAAATTCAATACATTATGAACATATTTACAAAGAGTTACCAAAACAATAGAGGTCCACTTAGGCAGGTCCGCCGATTTAAAGGGTTGAGAATAATTTTCGGAAATCTACATAAGATAAAACAAAGGTCCCGATGTGAATGATAACGGAAAACGCCTATTTCCTATTAGGAGGAGGGACTGTGCCGCAAAATTTTGAAACGGACCAATTTGCATGTTAACACGGGCTCGACAATGCTATAATTGAATACTCGGGGGTAGTACGGTTTTCAATGTAATCTATTCTGATGTACCGATCCTTGTCCGAGTCTGTTTTTAATTTGTTCAGTTGCTAACTTTGTGTGTTTAAATGTTGATGTTGTAGTTGTATACATTAATATCTTTTTTTTTTATACATTAAGAGGACTGGAACTTGCAATTTCAGTAGACGGACCAGCCGCTTAGCCAAACGAGACATTGTAAATCCTACCCGCACCATTGATATAAATCCTCTTCATGCATCCGTGCCAGGCGAGCAGCGACGGGCAGTAATAACTAATCTTTACTATTAGAATCTGATATACTGCTATACATCGATAATATAATATGAATGTATATAAATAGGAAACCACAAAATATTTAAGTCCAATTTTTATATTTTTATAAGTAGCCAGACCAGCTTTAGTGGTACCAGTGAAAAAATAATACGATAATTAAACTGACACATTTCCAAGCATAAAAAGTGGGTAAGTAATTGAATAACAACTCAAAAAGAGAATTCACAATACGAATAAGGCTTATTGTTTGGGTCGCAAGGTGCATGTATTTCTAAAGTATCCAAATGAATTACTTCATACCGTAACCCTTTTTCTTCGTTTGTACCTAGATAGTACCAAAAAAACAACCTGCCAGCACTTTATAATTAATCTTATAACTTCACTTATAGCTATCACGCGTAGCCCTCGGGCAGTAGAATCCCACAGGGGAATACATTGCAAGTGATGTGATCCCATTCCGATAAGGAAGACCAAAAAAAAAATCTGCATAATTATTAATATTGTGATTCGCTTATTTTATTCCCTTTTGCTTTCCCTTTGACGCTTCTACACAATTTTGTTATGAATACTTATTAATAAAATCATATTATTAACAATTAAGAGCTACGCTCTTGTTGAAGCACCTTCTTCCGGCTCTCCCTCATCCTCATTCTCCTAGCCTTTTATTATTCCTAAATATGTTGGGCTTCTAATCTGCAGGCATTCAACCTAACTGGATGCAGGCGAATATAAGTTTTCTACGGATCGACTGCCTATCTGACCGGGCAACACAGATTTTATGAGTGTACTGACTCTCTATGTATATCGAAATAAGACCCTGTCTAATCTTTGAAAAATATATACCAATGTACAATACCTACCTATTTGTTGTCGATGCAAAATCGAAAACAAATCTAATACCACAGTGTGCTTTAGCCAATAGCTGTATTAATGCAAATAGGACGAATAACAACAAATTTCCGAAATGTATCAAAAACGATCCGCGATTATCGGTTTCATGGAATATTTGTTGCTAATACAGGGTTTTACAATATCGCTAATAATGCTAATCAGGCTACATTTGATGATTATTTAATTCTACAATGTAATGCTTTAACTAATCTAATATTAGACCTCTAATCGAATAATGAGGTTAAACTAAAACGGATAATTTGTTTCATACATTTAATAAAATGGACAATACCATAATAAAATGGAATGAAAAAGAAATCAGCTGTTCCATACATTTATGTTCACGTAACTCAACAAAATGTATGGAACAGCTGATTTTTTTTGCGATTTCAGGGTTGGTCCCATAGTAAAAATTGAACCCTTTTCAGGTTGCGGGTGTTTACAAATAACCCGGTATTTGTTAGGTATTCTTCCTAACTAATATTATAAATGCTAAAGTAAGTTTGTTGGTTTGATTTAAGCCTTTTTAAGCCTAAACCACTAAAACGATCATCCTGAAATTTTGGTTTAAACTTTGACACCAGGTTGTTCATCAACCATTCGAGAAGAAGAAGAAGTTTGCGTCTACTGTAAATAAGGTTTTATTTAGCTAAGCTTAGCTCATAGTAACACAAATCACCTACTCCTATAATCTGCGATAATCAAAGTAAAAACACGTAAACTCAAAATATACTTCTCCAAGTTTGGACGTGTCAGAACGTTTGCAGGCTGTGCTCTGATTTATTGGCGTTCACAGACGTTGTGCGAGGGACCAAGCAAGGGGAAGCTGTAGCTAGAATTCGTTATATATGAAAGAATTTTGGACTGGGATTTGGAAGGTGGCTCAGATTTGCAGAAATCTTTTGGTCAATGGTAAATCTTTGTAAAAATTATTTAGCCGCATAAGTTTTTATTTTATTTGAGTCCAGGTAAAAAATATATTTGGTATTTGGCATCTACGAATTGGTACAATACCTAAACTATTTTAAGTATTTTAACAAACACGCTTGTTAAAACTTTACTTATTAAATAGACTTAATTTAAAAAAAACAGCTAATGCATTACAGTTTTTCTGACAACTTCTTCTTTCTATGTTTCTTCCTCTTTATCGTCATGTTGATGAACAACCTGGGGTCAGAGTTAAACCACCCGTAGGCCTCTGACATGGCTTTACACACCGTTGAAGAATCTTTCAAGTGTGCTGGTTTCCTTACGATGTTTTCTTTCGTCGTTTTAGCAAGTAATAATTAATTTATAATACGCACATGAATCCGAAAAGTCAGAGGTGCCTAGTTTAGGAGCAAGCAGTGCGTGCATGAAAAATCTCCGTTTAGATTGACCGCTGTTACGAAAATTCGTTCAGGAGAACATTATTATATTTATTGACATTCTCAGAACAATGTATCCAAAAATATTGTAAGCCATTATTTAAAAGGGCAACCATGGAGTTTCTTGCCAGATTCTTCTCCATGAGGGGTAGGCTGCCCTTGGAACTGGCAACTAGAGTCACTCTTATAACAATATTAGAATTATGACTATTCATAAGTGCCTAAAATGGTCTACATGAATAAAAATATTTTGATTTTGATAAGTGTCTGACTATTATATTATTTAAGTGTATTATTTTTATTTCATTATTTGAGTGATTTGAGTGTATTATTTTTATTTCATTATTTTTAGCTTTTTAATAAATATTTCGCAACCAAAATTAAATTATACTCAATTCATCTATCCTACCTCACCATAAAACATTTAAACAGCGTATCCGTTTATCGTCTCCAACAAATGGCGGAGTATATCTTCGCATACATAAACTAGATTGTGGCGAGAAATCCTGGCACGTCCTACCTGCTCTATGCTCTATGGTAGAGTATAAAAGTCAGTACGTAGGGGTCGTCGGGCATAATTCTCTCTTGAAGACAAACTACCCTTGTTTAAGGGGATGCTTGTGTTTTGACAATTGGAAATAAATTTAAATTTTTGTTGTGATTTGGAAATTATACTGGTGGAATAGAATAGTTATAGGTTTATTAATAATAAAAAAATATGACAGCAGAAATTTTAGGTTATTTCCATTAGCAATATTCAATAACAACCCCAAATTTTATTATTTAGCTAGATGCAGCCTTCAACTATTGAATATTTGAAAATGTTTAATAAGTAGGTAACAAAATTTTTAAACAAAACATGTGTTTAAACATGTAAAATATACCTACATCATTTTATTGAATATTTTAATAAAAATTCTGATTCAATTTATTCTTTATTCGCGGGACCATAAAATATATGTTTAAACTCTAGTGGTGGATAGAAAACTATTAGTAGATAAATAAATTAACTATATAAAAAAAACGTAAAAATATTATCTAAATAAATGCTTAATGGACTTTAAAATTAGGCCTTATGATTAAAAAAAGTACAACTATTGCAAATTTTATGCATACGAATTATACTGAATTAAAATTTTAAATTTTTGTAGAAATAAAATTCTACAAAAATTTGGAAATTTGGTGTTCGCTTATCATAAATGATTGATAAACATGTTTTTGACTTCTAAATCATTGTAATAATATACTACGATTGTAATATTCAATTAAATAAAACCTTTCATCTTAAATACCTCTACCAACTTCATCCAAACTTTCCGACTTGCCCTTAAATGAAGAATTTTAGCGTTTCTAACTATGCCTTGATAAGGGCTTGTGGAGCCTGATTAATTTTGTTACACATACACCAGAAGCCGTCAACAAATCCTTATACGAAATATTAATTGAATTTCTCGAAGGTTCTTTAGGGCCGTTTAATTATTAGAAAACTAGTTTCTTTGGGACCTAGAAACAGAAATTGGCAATTATGTATGTTATTTTTGGTGCTTCTCTATTTTTCGACGAGACTAAATGGGTTCTTTTGCCGAAATAGCAGTTTTTGTACTAAGATTTTTAACGTTATAACGTTATTTTTATAAATCAACGGTCTTTGTGATTTTTGTAAGAGGGTTTGTTTATACAATTAACGAAGTATCTATACAGAAATGAAATAGTTTTGTTCACGAATATTGCTTTGAAAACTCTTTTGGAGAGCATGTGCAAAAGTAGAAAGCAAGTCTGTCATGTCGCGTTAGTTACGGATTCATTTTACTTCCACGTGCGTGTAGGTTCAAACCTGACATGTACCAATGTGATTTTTTAAACTAACGGTTAAGGAAAAACATCGAGAGGCATCGTGGACTTCATAGTCTGAAATCACCAACCTGCAGTGCGCTAGCGTGGTGATTAATGATTAGAAAAATTAGAGAAAATTCAATTTTATCGTATCGCTCGTTTTTTGATAGAATACGAGCGAGGTTTCAAACTGCAACACTTGCTATACCGAGGGAATATTCTTATCAATTTAGCTATCGTATTCCTGCACGCACCTATCAAATTTCAAGTTTTTTTTTTACATCGTCTGGAGGAATTGCCCATTTTTTTTAACATTGGGTTTTAAAATTGATTAGTGTTAGGTATCTTTGACTATTATATGTCAAACAAATAGTTGTTCATTTTTAAAGTAAAGTCCATAATCTTGCACCGTGAGTGCATTTAAGGACACAATTGCATTAAAATACCATCCTCTTATAACCCGTAAATAATATAAGTATTTTTTTACGTAAAACGGTTTTGTAATCAAAATTAAAGCTGTGTACCAAATCTCAGATCAATCTGTCAACAAGAAGGGGGTTAAATATCGATTAATAAATTTAAATCAAATAATAAACAGGTCAAGCTAAGTAAAACCGTTCAAAAATACCGAAGAGCATGGCCTAGCAGAAAATTCAGAATATTCAAAATAAGTTTTTTTAGTCGTTGTAATTGAGAACCGAAGGACCAAACCAGGTTTTCATTTATCTTGTGATATTCAAATTCAGTTTAGTCTAGTCATTAATTAATCTAAGCGAAGCTTTACGTATTTTAATCTAAAATCAAGCCTCAAAAAAATCTTATTACTTTGGTTTTTCACCTTGGATTATTAGTTTATTACTAGAGTAAAAAAGTCAGTGACATTTTGGTCCTTTTGGTATTTAACTAGTCCTTTATATAATATAAGATTCGTAATATTGGATTCGTTTTTTTTTTAATATTAGGTATTCTTCTTCTTCTTATCGTATGGTTAATAAACAACCTGGTGTCAGAGTTTAAACCACCCGTAGGCTTACCTACATAAACATAACATAGAGTCACGCGTAGATTCCCCAGAAGAGTATAAATCCCATGTAATAGGGGGCGAGCCTATTGCCTGAACCGAGCACAATTCCAGACTCCGTTCTGCTACTGAGAATTGACTAATGGAAAAACCCAATAACACTTTTCCCGACCCGAGGATCAAATCTAGGACTTCGGGATCAACAGTTGCGCTTGCTAATACTAGACCAACGAGGCGTCACATAATATTACCTAAGCTCTTTAAAATAATATATTATAATTATTATTTACCATAGTAACGTTTTGTACAACAAAAACGCTTATAAAACTACTATTTTATAAGACGTTCTTCGCAGTATTCGGTTGAAACGCTCGTCCGAGCAAATCCCCAAGGAGCAGTATATCACAAACCCTGCTGATTCCACCTTATTAGCATTTAAATTAATTTTATTTCATTTTAATATTCCCGTTGTTCGTTCTAAAATCTTGCAAGGTTTTATTTTCTTTGATATTTTTTAAGAAATTTATATGCTTTATTTTAAAATGGTCGTTGCATTTTTTTTTGTTATAAGTAAGCGTCTTTATGAATGGTAGAAAACGTGTAAAAAAATAATTTTTCGATTTTTAATACCTATTTCGTTATTTTTTCTTTTTATGACTTTTTAATATTTAGGTAACTGGTTGAGATCCTGAGTAAAATTTTTAGGTTATACAAAATACTATTAAGGTTATTAAGAGTATTATATTTGAAAAAATCTTGGGTGATGATATTACTTTTACCTTTTACTAAATTTTATAGTGGGTAATACAACTTCATTTAAATAGTAAAATTGATTTGTATAAGTAATAGATAGATTTAATTAGTTTTGTTTATTTACCGTTATAAATATTTACAAATAAAATTAAAGTTTACTTTATTTATATTTTACATCAATCCTAAACTTTACTAAATATTATAAAACCCAAAGTAAGTTTGTTTGTTTTTGTGATCTTTTTTTACGTTATAGCACATGATAGTCGGGATACGTAATGTATTCCGATAGATGTCGCCACACGCCCTAGGCGTGTAAAAGAGATTTGAAATTTCGACTGGTGCTGGTGAGATACGGTGGCTCAGCGGTTAGAGCGTCGACACGGTACGTCGAAGATCGTGGGTTCGAATCCCATCTGGATCAGTTGTTTTTCAAATTTTCTTATTAAATAATTAAGTTTGTTTGTTCTTTTACGCCTAAACCACTGAACCGAGTAGTTCAGTTCCTTCTAGATATTTCCTGTTGTTGTTGACTTAATTAAACAGTTGATATATTTATACCACGTGATCAAACGAATGCTTGCTCATAATTATTATTATTTTCTCATCCCCAGCCAAATCTAATTTACCGCTAATTCACAAATCTGCCCTTATCTTAATAAAAATATACTTACAAGACTTGAATCCGGAAAATTATTGCCAAAAATATGAAGTTTATCTCCTATAATTTAAGGGCACATGCTAATTCTGGAGATACCAGAACTTGGAATATAAAATAAATGAAATATTATGCTTAATTTGCTATAAAAGAAAGGAGATAGGACAGAACTTTGTTTTATTTCTTAAATTTTAATGGAAATGATGGCCTGGTTCTTTAAAACTCCATCTACAGTTTGTTGAGAGACTACTTCTTGTTAACATGACCAGTATTTACTTGCGATATTAATATTATGTAGCATTTTAATTAGCTTATTAATTTGTAATCATTAAAAATAAATAAGTGGTCTTTGGAGTCGAAACCTAAATTCATGAGTCAGGACACTCCAACTTTCTTACCATTTGCTTTTTATACAATTTAAATTACTGATAACCTTTCAGATGTGCTGAATTTATCTCTATGTTTTTCTCTACTGTATTAAGCAAAGGATAATAATATAATTATGTACTAGAATAGGGATTAGGAACAAAAACCGTCACTCAGCGACTGAAATTACAAATACTTCGAAATTTAAATTCTTTACTTCGAAATGTAGAAAAAAGTTTCGAAGTGGCCAATGCTAATTTCAAATAGTACCACAAAATCATCAGTAATCATTTGCGCGCTTTTGTCTCAGACCGTTTTTGAAGCGCTGTTCTGCTGATAAGAAATTTAGTAATTAGATCAAAGATTACGCACATTTCGAAAAAACCTAGTATCCGAACGGAAACTCTTTGGCTTTAGAACCAGTGGTCATTCCACTATTATTGCTGCTGTTACTCATGATGATTAATCTCTGAAGATAACAAGGGTCTAGATAGATAATCTTTTACCAAATATTAATATAGGCTGTGACAGTTCCTAAGATATTGTGTATGACAGTGAAATATTAAAGGCTCAAGGACTCGGAAGTCATGTAGATGTAGATAGTTACATTTGAGATATTAAGGATAGTCCTTATAATTCCTTTGGATTAGTTTTTGATGGACTAATCTTACTTGTGTTAGCTTTTTTCGTCAGCACTGCTTATGATTTCTGGTGTTCTAACCCAATAGGTTATTATTTTCCAATGAATAAATTATTTTTATACTCATGTTATTGTTGGAATGATCTTTATTGATTGTGACGGATTGTCATCAGACTATGAGACTAAAAAACTTGAGAGTGCAGTTAGCGCCTGATCAGCAATAGGGTTAGGTATTCCGCGCATGCCTCTCATGAAGGATTCGGCAGTGGCCAGGCCACCGACAATGGTGGGAGTATGGTGAATACGCTAGTGAAACCCGTAGGTTCCCAAAGGTTTGTGGAGGAACGCCGTGTGGTTTTTAGTACGTGTGAGTTGGACATAACCCCCTCACTACCCTCAGGTGGTGGGGCATAAAAAAAATTCCACACGATAAAAAGAAAGAGAATTGAGAGTGCTCCTGTTGATTACGCACACATTTTGTGTACTGCAATATCACAGCATAGATTAGATTCATTTTTTTTTGCATATAATATTATGTAGTATTCTTATAAAGCTTGGTTAAAAACATTGTTTTAATAAAACCTTATTCTTCCTAACTTACTTAAAGAAAATTCTCTAAATTTCTAAATTTCTTATTAAATATTTATATTACTTAAAGATTTTAGTTAAGTTAAGATTTTGTACAGCAACATTAACTTTTATTAAACATCTTCGCTCCATATTTAAGATCATAACCGATAACAATAGTTATCCCAGTAAAAACTTGAACTCAAAATACAATGCACTTCCAAAATAGATACGGTCTACACAGACCAGTTAATTAGATCCCTAAAAGTCTTATTATGAAACGCATAGAATCACAAACAGAGATCTAATAATACTGGTGCAAACGAACTTCAAGATACCATCGCCTTTAGAATATGCAAACAATGAATATAGGTACTTGAGCGACCCGTTCGATAAACTGAAACCTCGCCTGTTTTGATTACACTGCTGATTAAATAAGCAACGGTTGAATTACGCGTAAAATAAAACAGCAATGTATTTAAAGTAGGTGGAATGGATGGAAAGAATAATGATCAGTAATTACACGTAGTGGAGAGTGCAATTTTAAATCTATATAAAAATATAAATACTGAATGTTTGTACGTTGATAATATTATTCTACCAGGGAAAGCTAGTACTAACAAAACGGTTTTCACTAGTTCCAACTGCCAGTTAGTTGTTGAATTACCTGAAAGTTGCTAGACTGATTCCGTTAGGACTTTGACTGCAAATTATTTTAAATTAGACACTAATTTGATTCCAATTTAGATCCTCGTGCGTAATGTCAAATTAAATTCATAACTCGAAACTTTTGGCTTTGTTCATATTCATAATAGTTTTTTTTAAGTTATTGATTTAATTCGTCTGGTTTGTTTTTATATCTGATAGTAAATAAGTAGTTTGTTTTTAACTATGCGTAATATTACAATACTAACAATATTTTTTTGTTTAAGTAATTAAAAATATATTTTGTAGTAACCGGGAAACGCTAGTATAACAAAATTGCAACTTAAAAGGCAAGAGTACTGAATATTCTGATATTGTATTCCACCCAGACAAAGCCAGGAGCAAACAGCTAGATTTAAATAATTGGACAATAGTGTGAAATGGTGTGTTGTAGCCACTAAAGGAAATCACGCGGTGATTTCATTTATTACCAAAGCATTATTTGGTCCATCCACTTTTACATAATGCGATGGTTAAAACGGTTAGTTAAATGCTATTATTGCCCTCAATGCTGAAAAGGAGCTTTATAGTGAATTTAAATAGCCGACTTAAGTGTTATTTTATAAAGGTTTTCTTGAATGTGGTCTAATTAGGTTGAATATAGTGCTTGGAGACACGCAGATAGTATTTATACGCCTATAATACAGCCTTAGCTTGAACATGGTTCTTTAGGCGCAATTATAGAAGGGGCCGTATTGCATCTAGACGGCACGATTGTCGTTGCTATAGGGTTTGAATCCTGCATGGACCTATAATTGCATGATTCTGATGTGAACGACAAATCTGATATCACTAATTATTAGTAATTGATAATACTAAATAGATGTTAACTTTTTGGATGTTTGTTAATAATTTACGCCTTAAAGTAGATTGAATGTTGTTGTTTTAAATCAATAAATGTAGTTGAGAAAAATCTAACAAAACCATTGCAAGAAGAGCAACATCACAAAGTTTAAGCAAAAATGTCAGCTTGATCGAAATATGTATTCAAATAAAAAAATTGCTTTAAATGAATTTTGATTTTTTTTCCATTTTTTTATTTATTTTGTGAAGAAGAACATCTTGAGGAAACCTAGACTTAATACTCTGAAATCACTAACACGCAGCTAGCTGATTAATGCTCGATCATTTTACGAGAAGAGGTTTTTGCACTGCAGTGGGACAGTTTTTGAATGATGTAAGAACTATTTATTTCATTGGTACATCACGAGCTTTAGAGCATATCGCGGCAGCATCTTGAGTGAGTTTCCCAATCATATAACAGTCATAAAGGTTATCATTACACCACTAAATCTTCTCGATCAAGAGATTGGTTGGACTTGAATAATGTACAGTTAGCATTATAAGAAACTGGTTATTGTACAAAATGTGAAGTGTCGTATGAAGAAGAAAAACTGGCTAAGTGCGAGTCGGAATTACATAAAAACACTTGTCTTGTGTGTGGACACCCTTAATTACTTTTTTAATATTTGTTGTTAAAGCGATCATAGATAATATCATTATCATTATACAACTGGCTACGACAATCTAGGAATAGGAGTAAAAATGTACTAAATGTCGGATTTGTGATTCAATTCGCTCTGAATAAAACGTGCGAGAATAAATATATGAATATTATTCAAATCAATCTCTACAATGTCGCATTATACTGAACTATTTGTTTCTATTCATAGTTTTATTATTTGTTAAAGTAATATAGGCTTTATTTTTGAAGTCTTAGGGTGCATGAGTAGGTGTAATATCGTTAAAATTAAAGTCTAAGTGAGCAGTGCCATACATTCAGATCGCTTACTTGTAATGCAGGTCGTAGAAAATTCACGAAATATTGACTCTAGGTTTTTTAAACGATTTCAAAAGAAAATGGTCCTATAAACATGTATGTTTTTTTGTGTATTACGTTTCGTTTCTCAGAAACGGTTATACCGATTTAGGTAGTTTAAAATTGTATTTTATTTAGCTAGATCTCGAGATGGTCTCATATATTTTTATATTTTTCTATCACGTTTAATGAAATGTTTATCGATCTGAAAAAAAAAATCTTTAGGGATGTTCACCAATTTTCGAATTCGAATCGATTCGGATAGTTTTGATTGTTTTGTATTAAACTAGATCCTGCGGTGGTAACACCTTCGAAACCAGTTTCAATACAATTTTTATTACGCAAAACTTTTGAATTCCTAGAAAAATACTAGTAACGGTCATAAGGAGAGAGTTTTCTTTTGATTTTCTATCATGTTTTCCTTCTACCAACTCCCTTTCAAAACAAAATAGACTAGCTAACACCGCATCAATTCAAACGATGACATCAATGACCGTCATACCCATCGAGACGTTCCCTGCATCGAGACGTATGACATGTGATGACAGCTGCATTGGAAACCAGCTAGTGCATACACCGGGGAGAGTGCACATAAGGGCGATAATCGCCTGAGTTGTATGTCCAAATGATAGGTGTGAGAATTGATTGGTCTGTTGACTATTCGGTTATCATCGAATATACTTTAATGTGTAAATGGTATAAGCAGTGATAGCCGACGATTATGACAGTTGACTGGCAAGTCCGAGGTTTCAGGTTCGAACCCAAAGCGCGTACTTTTGACTTTTTAATAGTTATGTGCTAGTTATAAATTAATTATTACCAGCTTCGTGCCGAAAGAAGGCATTGGTCCCAGTGGTCATAAAGATCTTTGACGATTTAGGAATTCAGTATCATCAAAAATCCTGACAACTGATTTAATTTTAGAATATCGTATCGTATCCCTTTTGGTAGCGGGGTTAGATAGGCAGTCGCGTTGTAGAATACTGATAATCAGTTGCATCTGGTTAGATTAGAAGCAAACCCCAACAATGTGGGGAATATAAAGGCTAGAAAGATGGAGGATGATGGAAGTAGGGGATTGGGTAGATCCTATTGAACGTACCAAGTACGACTACTACTGTAATTTCACGACTACTGTAATTTCACGCCGAAATTCTGGGAGAGGATGATACTACCCAGTCGAGTCGGCCCTTCTAAATGCCCTTCTGACCGAATTTCGGTCACAGCGGATAGTCTCAACGGAGAATAGATAACTACACTGGAGATATTATAATGCACAAATGTGGACGCAAACACAGATGCACTCTATTCCCTCACTCTCATAGTCTGATGAGACGGCAATCCGATACGACTGGAGAGATATTAAAGAACGGCTTTACATCCTTTCCGAGACACGGAGTAAGAGAAAATTAATTTATAATACGCACATAACTTACGATAAGTCAGAGGTGTGCCTTAGGTTTGAACCTGACCTCTGACTTGATAGTCAACTGTCATACTACAAGGGTATCACCTTAGAGTATTGTATAAGAAAATATAGAGCAACCCTATAGAAGTATGAACTGTGAGCACGGGTATGAACAACGCGGCCGTAACACGAGCTCCGTTTGCGATCATACCTCGATCGACTGCAGTTCAACTAGGCTCCACGAGCGAAAAAGTTAAATTTTAGCTCATATCATGGTTAACTGCTGAGTTAAATTTTGTAAAACGTCTAGAAAACATAATTTGAAAAAATTTCATTTTAACATTTCTATGGTGAGACCTGCTTTCGCTCCGCACAAGGCAATGTGGTTGACGTTATCACTCTATATTTTCTTGAATACTCTATGGGTATCACAATTCTAATCTCGGCTCTTTCTTACTGATGGTTTTACCACCATGGATACCTACCTCACTATTGTCTATTTTCCCCATAACTGTAATTTTCTGAACCCAAACTCACGAACAGCATAGCCTGTAGCTACAATCATGAAAGCGTGTACATAAGGCTACACATCAACCTGTATACAGGGTTATTTGTAAAACACCAGCATCCATAAAAGGGGTCCTTAAACCCATCATTATGAACAACTTTTACTATGAGACCAACCCTGAAATCGCAAAAAAAAAACAGCTGTTCCATACATTTTGTTGAGTCTTGTGAACATAAATGTATGGAACAGCTGATTTTTTTTTCGATTTCAGGGTTGGTCCCATAGTAAAAGTTGTTCATAATGATGAGTTTAATGACCCATTTTAGGGATGCTGGAGTTTTACAAATAACCCTGTAAATCCAGTATAAACTGACAATCTGACATCTTGTTGTACGAAGAGCCTATACAATGAGAGGTCAGATAATACTGGTTTTGTATAGCTTGATGAGTAGCCGTGAGTACCTAGTGTAAACATTCAAGGTGCAATCATAGCGAGTTGAAAATTACTGGTGCCGGTTAGATGCTTGGTGTGCAATTTATAACAGAGGTTATGCAGGTCGAGGATTTTTATGTAAATTGTAGGCTTGTCGTTGTCGTCTTCTGCACTTGGTGTTGGGTTCGATTTCTTGGTGATCATTTGTGTGAAGTAAAATTATTTGTTTTGATTTGTGTTTGTGAGTCGTTGCGACCTAGTTTCAGGAAAAAATCCTAGTCTAAGGCAAGGATTAAAAAAAATCATAAGAAAAAATAAAAAAAAATTCTAGCACACATTTGTAAAAGGCCGCGGTGTTTTTTTTTCCAGATTTTATATCTGGTGAATACCAAGGTTAAGTTCCCATTTTATCTACATCAAACAAACGACAGAAACTTGTTAGATTTAAAATATTAAAGTTTTAAAATTTAAGCATATAACATTGACATAAAACATAGATTCACGCCTGTATTCCCCAGAGGGGATGGGCAGAGGTGTATGTAGTTAACCCACGTTTCGCGGGCTATGATACAAGTCCCGTATAATAGGGCGCGAGCCTATTGCCTATAACCGGGCACAATTCTAGACTCCGTGCTGCTGTTGAGAATTTCCTGATGGAAAAACCCATTAACACTTTGCCCGACCCGGGGATCGAACCCAGGACCTTGTGCTTAGCAGTCACGCATGCTACCACTAGATACACGAGGCAGTCACATATTATAGTTACGAAAAACAAAAGTAGATATTTAATATCTCAATAAAAAATATCGAGTAAAAAATATGTTTAATTTTTGGTATTATAGTAGCATAAAGATTTATCACAAACATTTTTTGTTAGTAAAAATATTTATTCAGCAAAAATCCTGTTAGAGTTAAAACCAAAAAACATGTAAATTGAAAAACGCTGCAACAATTTTGACAATATCGAAAACCCTCTTTTTCCTAAATGTTGCACTTTACAAATGAATAAAATAACACGGTCAGGTTGTATTTCCACCTCAGTCCGACATTGTGAAGCCGGCCGACAATGTTGGCGGAAAGTAGCCGGCTAAAGGTGCAGATGTATGGTCCAAGTTGAAAGAATAATAGATTAAAGATTTTACTACATGCATTTGCTCAATTTGAAGTACTGAATTAGTATGTACTAAATGTGAATTTCTCGCAAATGAATACGGAACATAATTATATTCTATATTTAATTTAGATGCGTGGCATGATATTGCAAAAGAAACCTCCCTAGGTTACTTATAAAAAAAAAGTGAATGTTAGTAGAACCAATTCAGAATGGTGCATTGAAATAATGAAATAAATAAAAGTGGTGGCTAATTATATAAACTATACAGTAACTGAAAGATAATCAAACCAACCTGTCCAACCAGTTTGTCTGTTCGCGACAAACTCAAAAACTATTGCACCTACTTTCATGTTGTTTCCACTAATAGATAGAAAGGATCTCGAGAAAGGTTTTAATATATAATTTGTCAAGTTTTTGTTCACATTGCCTAAATTATAATGATATTTGTAAGAAAAAAATTAGCTGGGTTGCAGGAACGGGATCAAAATTTCATTATTACTTTTGGTCGCGATAACCGAAATCCACGCGAAAGAAGTCGCGGGCATCAGCTAGTATTGAACATTTTTCCAAAAAGTTCTGTAAAACTATTAACTAAATAAAATCATAGACCATGTGGTAGTTTATGTAAAGTTCGTGCTGCACGTGGAGGCGTTGCACTGGCATGAATCGACAATGGAAGCGGAAAGTAGCTGGCCAGAGGTGAATGTGGTAATGGTGAAAGTCATTAGCTCATAGCGGTTAGTGAAAACAAAAAAATATTGGCCATCGAGAAAGTCAAAGATAATGAAAAAAAAATATTATTTTTAGAAAGTAGAGTACGCTTCTAGCGTATGTATTTTTAAAATACTACCTACAATTTGGAGACTTTCAGACCGATTAACCATCTTAAAAACACGTGTAATAAACAAAAACAATACCCCTCTTACTATCGGGTTGGTTTATGATCAATCAAACGCGATACCATAACTATAACTAATGTATAACAAGCCTTTTAAATATTTAAAAAAACACCGATCTTGAATTGACTAAGGTTTAAGCCGTAGAATAAATTCACCAATTAAAATTATGAATCATTCTCCTCTCCTATAACTTGGACCACTCATCCAAGTAGCCTCCGGAGGCCAAGATAACCATTTAGCAGTTGCAACAAACCTGCCTATTACATTCCCCATTGTTTTCTTGCTAAAATAATAAAGCGGCAAAAATTGCTCGCGTATGCTCCGGGCGTAAAAAGAAACATTTAAGAAAAGTATTTTTAAATTAAGAATGCTTTTTCGGTTTTAATAAACGCAATTTGTTTTTATCATCTTGCTTGAGGCGTTAATAAGAAGGTTAAACGAATTGCAGGAGTTTATATGTCTGTGTATTAAAAAAGTATTAAGTCTTATGTGTCGAACAGGCTTTTGCCCAGCAGTGGCTTGATATGGGTTAAAATTAACAGTAATTCTTGTATGTTTATGGCACGGTAGTGTTATTTTTTAATATACTTGCAAAAATGAAATAGGTAATTTTCGTTTTTTTGTGTTAGAGTTTTTTTGATGTTCATAATTATGAGTATATTCTTTGATTGAATTCTATTTGTCTGAACGACTGAGACTGAAAAAAAAAACAAAAGCACTTTTTCCAGCATGGGGGATTAGCCAAGTTGACTATCTACAATCGCTAACGCTAAAGAAAACGAAAGAAATGGTATAAGATTATCGTTATGTCACGTGGTCAAAACAAACGAATAGAATCTAATTCTATACATTTCTTTCGTTTTCTATAGCGTTATCGATTGTAGATAGGCAATTTGGCTAAGCCTGAGTAAGGAAAGATATAGGTATAATAACTAAAAAGAAATGAGGGTAAAAATAAACCGCAGAGCTCTAACTCAACAGACTATAACAAACAAAAAGTTTCGTTAAAAAAAAAACAAACGTCAAAATTCAAACTTCGAAAAGGCCAAACATAATTCTAAGCGAGGGCATCGTAACGCCACGGGAACAATTCAAGTCAATAACTCTAGCTACCAACTCTGCCCAACTATCCCGAACTTGGGCATACTCACAAAGCCGGCATCGAATACAGTACAAGCATTCAAGTGTTCTTGTTAAAACGATTTATTAGCGAAATTGATGTTTTGATTTCTGTATTATGAGTTGAGCTTAACAATTTTGCTGCAGCACTATGCTGAGATCAGGATTCCACTTCCTTCAATCAATCTTCCACACACACACCTTCCAATCAATCTTAGGCAGTCCCGGCTTGCGTAAGTCACATAAATATAGTAACAACAACTTACTTTTTTACTTCAATATAACCTCCTTTCATTTCATAGTGGCTAATTGGTTACGGACCCGCTTTACAAGCATGTAGGTGTGGGTATGAACCTGGCATGCCAATGTGACTTTTTCACAAACTAACGGTGAAGGAAATCATCGTACGGAAATCTGAACTTAATAGTCTGAAATCGCCAACACGCAGTGAGCTAGCGTAGTGATTAATGCTCGATCCTTTGTATGAGAAGGACCGAGAATGAATCTCCTTCTTTCTTTTTGCCCTACAGTGGGACAGTTATAGGCTGATTTATTTATTTATTTTGCTATCGCCGTGGGTTTTTGGCCTTAAACTTGCTAGTCAACAGTTCATACCACTAAGTTTTAAAATAACACTTTGCCCATAATTATTAGTCCAAAGAGGCCGATATGTAGGTATATACTACCTATAGTAAAACGTATCTCTAAATACTACAAGTAGCAATGAATGTATCTAACTAGCAACTTTAGTTCTTCGAACCAAAGACTAAATTAATGTCTTTGTTCTTGTCCTGAAGCAATTTATCAACAACGCCATCTCGTGAGCAGTTGTTTCGAGTTCCAAGTTGTAACCACAGAATATGTCGAAGTTCCAAGTATGGTGTACGAAGTATATAGGACCTTTGATCTTATAAAACCGAGGGGATAGTTCAATAGTTCTGTATGTCGGTTTTTGGGGAATGTTCTTTATAGGGATCACAAATTAGTTTTATTTGGAGTTTGTTTTAGAATAAAAGGCTGTCGCAACCAAAGATTGCTGGTCGCAATTGACTGTCAGTTAGTCTGAAAACTGATGACCAAGCCTTAAAATGTCAATTTAGTACTAATTTTATAAAGATTCATATAATCTGAAAATAGTTTAATGTATAATCTAATCAAACAACATTTGCCGTGTGGTTTCCGGCCTAAGAATAGAACCACCCCTACTCGTCCCACGGATGTCGTAAGAAGCGACAAAGGGAAAGATCCGGAGGATGTGCAGCAGCATCTTTCTGTGTAACAGCAATCATTTGCTACTGCCATCGCCAACCCGCTTGCCCAGCGTGGCGATTATGGGCAAATTCGCGCATTCGGAAAGGCCTATGTTCAGCAGTGACTAATACGGGCTGATGATGATGATAATGATCAAACAGAGAGCGGAAAGTACACCGGAAAATTACCAAATATAAGTAAACCAAAACCAAACTTCACTTCGTAAATTTTCGGTGGAAATCGACAATGATCGGCAGAATCTACATTTAGCCCATCACTATTTAAGACCCTTAATCATGCCATCTATTATTACGAACGCTCGCTAACTATTACAGTGAATTCAAAATCTCTGCTGTTTCCGCGAGTTTTGGATAGGTCCACAGACTTTGGCAAAACGTCTACTGCTTTTGAAAGCTAGCCCGACCCCTGTATTTAGTTATTTAAACATAAGCAGTTGGTAGTTTGTCTTTGGGTTAGAAACGGATAATATCTATGTTCTATGTGTGGTTTAGCAGTTTTATTTATTTATTGCTTTCATGTGGTAGTTTTTAGATGGTATAGTATCAATCATGGACGGTGTTAGAGCGATGCAATCATATCATAACACACACATAATAATCTATTGTATGCATTACTGACCTTTCAACTAGATACCACAAAAAAGGTACAGTCAACAGCAAAAGAAGATGATCAAAATCAGAAATTCAATACTAATGAACGGAGTTCGCGAAATATATGGCAGCTGTACTAGTAGTAAATGATTGGTATAATTTACAATCACATACTTTTAAATCACTTCGACGCCACACAGTACTGACGTGAACTCCGTTCATTAGTATTCTATTTCTGATTTTGATCATCTACTTTTGCTGTTGACTGTACCTACCACTAGGATGTCTCATTGCTCGATGTTTAACAGGTTGCAAAACCATTTTATATAAATACCCCGGTCCACAACTTACTGGTAAATTGTAATTTAGCAACCTAACAGATATGTTACTATTACAAGCCAAAATCTTTTTTTTTACCATAGCCGACTGACAGATTTTTTAATTTAGAAGCGGTATGAAACACAAATTACCCCCTCTCATATCAATACGAAAATTAAAAAGTAAGTCTACTCATCGTCAAAAGCTTGCCATTATATCATCACCATCATCATCATCATCATCAGCCTGTATTAGTCCACTGCTGAACATAGGCGATTCCCAATTCGCAATTGAAGGTATTTGCTCATAATTGCCCGCGCTAGGCAAACGGGTTGACGATCGCAGTAGCAGATGATAGCTGTTACACAGGAGTATGCTGCTGCCCATCCTTTGGATCTTTCCCTTTGTCGCTTCTTAAGACACCCGTGAGACGAGTAGGGGTGGTCCTATTCTTAGGCCGGAAACCATACAGCACATCATTATGCAAAACTAAAACTTCAATGTCTTAATATTTTTGTGAAATTTTTACATGTTTTAGCACATGTTAGCTTATTAACGATACAATACGGATACGGTGGCTCAGCAGTTAGAGCGTCGGCACGGAACGCCGAAGATCGTGGGTTCGAATCCCATTCGTATCAGTTGTTTTTTCAAATTTCTTATTAAATATTTATACTTTAATGTCTCCCACACTGACCGTGTAAACCCAGCTTTAATTTCGTACCTAAGCACGCGATACAAACGTTTTATAACGTCATAGTGCTTTATATTATTACTAGCTTTTGCCCGCAGCTTCGCCCGCGTGGAAGTCGAACCAGGATTTTTTGTTAATCCAGGATATATGGTTTTTATGTTTACCGAGTTTTATTCAAATCAGAAGTGGTTAGGTAACAAACATCTTCACAAACTTTTATTAGTGCAGATTAGTAATGATATGATATGACAGTTCAAGTCCCGCCCAAGTCAGTTGTTTTTGCGAGTTTCTTATTAATTCTTTTCAGTTAATAAGCAAAATATGTGGATAAACATTTAAATTATCCAAAATATTTATTATTGAAAACATTATACATATATTGCCGTTACATTAACTCGTTATTCCCTATAATTACAATTAATCAAATATATTAATTTTTCCTTTCATTATTTAGCTTTCATTTAAGAATTTACTTACATTATGTAGAAACATTTCTCTGTCAGCTAGATATACAGAACTTTCCTACATTTTTGTTATGGTAAACTTGTAATATTATGAGGTATTTTTTAAAATATATCGTTATACACATTTGAGAGCAATTATTCCAACAAAGATTAGTTTTACATTTAAGTCTAACTAATTTATAGGGCAAAAGTTAAGAGTGCGCTTCGCATATTTTATTGCATAATGTCTGACCAAATAAAGCGAAAACCTTTGTAAAAGAACAAAAGTTTCGCATCAATATCAAACCCGAACCAGGATATTTAGAAAAACATACCAACTATTTTGTTTGTAGTTTTGCTCTCGGTAGCTAAAATGTACAAAGAGTCAGGACTGGTGACCCGAGAGCAAGCGACATACAGTTGTCTATGTGAGGAGAAGTTGGTCCTGAGATTGACACCCGCAGACTTCAGTGTCTACCTCTGCGACTTATTGATTATCGTGGCGAAACAAACGCCCACAGGAAACTACACTCACTTAAATTGAAAGGGATAATTGTGGAGAATTAGTGGTACGTGGTATAAACACTGTCACGCCAGTACCGAAACCCGTTAGAATTTGCGCCTTGATGATGTTTCTCTGCAGATAAATTACATTAAGCCCCCTTTACACAATTTCGAAGGCGTTAAGTTCCGAAGAAGCATAATCGGGACACCGACCTTCAACTTGATGACGTCCGTCGGAAGTCCACTTGCAGTGAGGGAATTGAGAAATTTTACAGGATAATGAGTGGCGTCATCTTGATTGACAACAGTGTTTATAAATGTGTAGAGCACTTCATTCCCTTCCATTTATAAAAGAATGCATTCATTGATTGCTACAGTTTGACTTATTTTTGGGCTTTTTGAGTTGGAAAATTCTTGAGCAAGTGGATTCCTATTCAGCCACCCATAATTATTGTCAAGCTAAACTTGTGAATACAGAATCATAAAAATAATCGTTTCAACGAACCATTCACCTCATCAGCCCCAGTTCCTCGCGTCACCACAGGCAGCGTTAAGCGGAAATTGCCGCTGAACATAACTGTGACACCACCCATTATGTGTTGGTTCCTACGGATGTCTTGTAGAGTTCTGTGTACCGCATCATTACTGCTTTCTGTTTGCTATTATACATTCATCCCATCATACGATCAAAGAACAATTCTTGAGCAAGTGCCTGCCTTGTCACTATTTCGTGACACATCACAAACAGGTGTTTCGTTGCTCTGTAAATTAATGGGAATCCTAAAATGACCACTGCAAGGATGCCAGTGGTTATAAATATTTTTCCTGTTCCATCAGCAGTATTCAAAAAAATCATTTTTCTTTGGATTTAAATCGACTCCTAACGTCATCTAGTGAAGAAAAAGGAAACATTAATAACACAAATAATAATAATTTTAATGCTTCAAATTAAAGCGGTATTTTTTTATAAGCTTAAATTTTTAAAAGTATAATTCCTTACGATGCGCGTTGTTTCCTTCGGGTTTCTAATTGAAATATTTAAAAAAGAATTCCACTGATCTAAATAGACTCTAACGCCATCTAGAACACTATGTTTTAAATAATATAATTATAAATGTTTCAAATTAAAGTGGTAAAGTTTTTTATAAGTTGAAAAATATTAAGTCATTAAGAATGAAATAACACAAAAATACATAATTTTAATGACAAAAAAAAATACTAAAGAATCCACAAAAAGTTTGCGGGATTGAGGATCGAACCGAAAGCCTTACACTTTCAAGGCGTTCGCCCGACCGGAAGGCTATGAAGTCTGTTGACATGTAGTCAAAATAATCGTTCCTAAAAGATATTATTATGTTATGTAATGTTTAGCTCCTTGTGGATATAGCGTGATAATATTTTGTAAATTGCAATTTAATAACATTTTTCTCAACAACAACAACAATTCTGCAGCAAATTCTAGAAATACGCTGCTTACTACAATACTGCTCATCCCCCATAATTATAAACGTGATAATTTATACCCTATAAGTTGACCAAGAATTTAAAAAGTATTTTTGCCGAATTTCAACTAAATCTGCCCAGTAGTTTTCGCGCCAATCAATTACATACAAACAGACAGACAAAGTTTTTTTTTTCTTCATATTCGGCTTCAGTATCGTTCCCCGAACACGTAGCATTTACTTTTTTCCAAAAATTTTCAATGTACAGTTTTTACTTCGTTACGATTTTATTATATGTATAGATATTGTGTTAGTAAGCTCGGTGTTACACGGATGAGTACGTCAGGGCGTTAAGATGAGAGATTACCGGTAGCTGTGTCGTATTTCATTTAGTAACGATTTATGGCTTGTGTCGGATGACAGTGTGGTAGGAATGTGTGGAAACAGGCTTACAATAAATAGGACCTTCTGTGAAGTTGAATGGAAAATTGAATTAAGTTATAGTATTTTTGTTTTCTTCATCGTATGGTTGATGAATAACCTGGTGTCAGAGTTTAAACCGGCCGTAGGCCTCTGATATAGCTTTACGCACCGTTGAAAAATATCTCAGGTTTCCTCACGATGATTTCCTTCACTGTTTTTAGTAAGTAATAATTTCTAAAACGCACATATGAATCCGAAAGTCAGAGGTGCGTGCCTGGGTTTCAGGCCAGGTTTCAACTCACACCCATGTGCTTGCAAAACGGGTCCGTAACCAATGCGCCACCTAGATACAATATGTACTTTTGATGACACACAAAATATAAAAATACAAAATCTTATACAAAATATAAAATATCAGAATAACATTTTAAACAAAAGAATAAAATTTCAAAAATTATATTATCAGCCAGTAAAAAAAACATAACATGAAAAGAGTCTTAATTTTGAAACAGCAAAGACTCGTTAGATTAGTAAATATTGAACAACACCAGTATTTGAATTAAGAAAAGAAAGGAAAAAAAAAACAAAAGAATCGTTCAGATATTCCGAGAAAGGTCTTAACATTTAGCGAGTGTAGCGATTATTAAAGTGTAAACGCAAATTAAGAGCCGGCCGACTGTTGACTTGGATTCCAAATTTAATTTTGTTCACTTTATCTAAAGAATACCAATGATGTTCAAAGTGACCTTTGAAATTGGAGCATTTTTATTCTTTTAGGAACAATGTAGATTCTATATTCAAAAGTTGTGTATTCTATAATACTGTTTCAAATTTAATTTCTGTAAAATTGTATTATTTTCCGCAGTATTTTAGTAACTCGACCATAAACATGTTTTTTTTGTAAGTTAAATGAGGAAAAAAGTGAAAATGCACTATAATATCCTACGTAGTTGGGATCGTCCTTGGGAGCGTCCTAATCTCCGTTGAGATTTGTCGCTGTGACCGAAACTCTGTAAATAAAAAGATTCTAAGTTTGGTCTGGCTTAAAAAGAATCATCATCAACCTGTATTAATCCACTGCTGAACATAGGCCTCTCCCAATGCGCGCCACTTTAGTGCGCTCATTGGAGTCATTTGGTTGGCGATCGCAATAGCAGATGATTACTGTTACCCAGAAGGATTCTGCTGCCCATTTTCCGGATCTTTCCCTTTGTCGCTTCTTACGACACCCGCGGGACGAATAAGGGTGGTTCTATTCTTAGGCCGGAAACCGGAAATCACACTAAAGAAGAATAGTTAGCCAAAAACGTCTCAGTACACACTTCTTTGCATACATCCTTCAAATGCAAGTAAAGTCAAATATTTTGCCAAGTAAAAGCGAGGACACGTATACGTACGTACGTATGTGTTTGCGTTAAGAGATTGCGAACGAAATGTGTTTCAAATAGGACGGGTTCGGTGCTCGACTGTGATTTTCCACTTTGTAAACATGTGATGTAAATAGTGGTGTATAATTTTAGTGGTTTTATGTAGAGTTTATCTTAGTTTCTTTGACTGTAACCTGTTTCGGATTTCGAAGGTGGATTTATCAGTGAAATGAAGATTTTGTATCTGCTCAACCTTGGCTCTGTATTTAACTAGTCCTACTCTACCACCTAACCTTCTTTATACATGGTTATTAGTAAAACACCAGCATCCTTAAAAGAGGTCATTAAACTCATCATTATGAACAACTTTTACTATGGGACCAACCCTGAAATTGCAAAAAAAAATCAGCTGTTCCATACATTTATGTCCACATGACTCGTGCTTATGTAGTTACTTATCATATTTCTAAAATGGTTGCCACCAGGTTCGTAGACTAAAAATTATAATAAACTAATCATATTGAATAGTAACATTACAATTAATATTCCTAGTATATTAATTGTAATGTAATTATTCACTTTTAGAATAGATAAGGGGATGATTATTAGGGTAGATTGTGACATTGTGTGTATAAAAAATTGGGCGACATTGTTATTTCAAATGTTAAAAGATTATTTAAATTAATGGAATCTATTTAGTGGGGAAGGTAATAATTAACTACGGATACAGTTATAGCACTTCCCCGACACTCTATAGAAACAACTTTGTGTTTTTACATCATTTCATTTAGTTTCAAATCCATGAAAAACTGGCCAAGTGCGAGTCGGATAAAAATCAAATCAAAGCGTGTATTAGTCTACTATTGAACATAGGCCTCTCCCAATAGAGGTATTTGCCCATAATCGCCATGCTGGGCAAGTGGGTTGTCGATCGCAGTAGCAGATGATTGCTGTTACACAGTAGGATGCTGCTGCCCATCCTCCGAATCTTTCCCCTTTGTCGCTTCTTACGACACCCGCGGGACGAATAGAGATGGTTCTATTCTTGGCATGGCACTCCATCACCATAATTATCATGGCGGTTTCCATCACCTACTTTTTACCCGACTACAAAAAAAAGGAGGGTTATGATTTTAGCAGTCTATGTATGTATGTATGTATGTATGTAAGTTTGTTCATCTGTTCCCTCCTAGCTCCTAAAGTATTTGTTGTAATTCAATAAATAAGGTGTCTATCGATGCGTCTTAATGGTCTGCGGGTTATAGGATTTATGAAATTTCATAAAATCAAATAAGGTGGATTTTAAAAATAAATTAGTCAGCTCGAAAAAAATAAAGTTAAGGTAAATTTATCGTGTTTGATATCAAATGGAAGGTCTTGATGAGCACATTCAGAATATGTACGAGGGGTGGCTGATATATAATCTACTTTGATAAACAAAGTTACAAAAATGATACTACCCACTATATAGTTTTGATACTTATAGATTCCTTATTTGAAAACAATAGCATTCATTTGTTTTTATTGTTTTCGTTAGGAACAGTGCATTAACATAGTAAGCATGTCGGAAGAAAATAATAAAATGCTTAAAATTTAGCAGCGTGCCGTGATTAAAGCCTAACTAAAGAGGAAAATACTCCGCCGCAAATCAATCAACGGATGTTCAATGTGTTTAGTGACTCATGTCCTTTCGATTTTGTAATAAAGTTTTGGTCTAAACACTTTAAACATGGCCGTGTGAGCTTAGAAGATGATCCCCGTAACGGTCGGCCTGTTTCTGCAGTCACAGAAGACACAGTGGACCTAGTGAAAAAAATAATGCTCGCAGATCAAAGAATCAAGCAGTGGGAGATCGCTAAGGATGTCGGGATTATTAAGGAATGTGTTCACGTAATTATTCACGGACATTTGGGGATGTCAAAGGTGAGCGCCCGATGGGTGCCCAGAATGTTAACGCCCTTCTTTAAACAACGATGCCTCGAATGTTGTGAGGCATTTTTGGACTTGGTAAAAGACAGAGAAGAAGAAACTATCTCCAGAATAGTAACCTGCGACGAAACCTGGATTCGCCAATGGGACCCCGAAAACAAGCAGGAGTCAATACGGTGGAAATTTAAGGGGAGAAGCCACCGCACAAGTTTAAGGTGTTTCTACGAGCAAGGAAGCTTATGGCAACAATTTTTTGGGATGTAGAAGGGATTCTTTTGATAGCTTACCTACCAAAAAATACTACGATGAACGCGGCTTACTATGCCAGTTTACTTGACCAACTGCGAGCAGCCATCAAAGAATAAGGAAGAGGCAAACTCGGTAAAGGAATTTTAGTTTTGCACGACAATGTTTCGGTCCACACAGCTTCCCATGCAAGGTCGCTCTTAGTAAATAACGGCTTCATGGAACTAAACTATCCACCCTATAGTCTAGATTTGGCCCCCTGTGACCATTTTATTTTTAGAAATTTGAAGATAAACCTAAGAGGAAGAAGTTTTTCAACCGATGAGATAATGAAGGCTGCTGTGGTTGACTATTTTGACGACTAATCTAAGAATTTTTTTTTTGACAGTTTTATATCTCTTATTTACAAATGTAATAAGTGTATTACAGTTGCAGGGGACTATATTTAAAAATAAAAAAATATTAGCTTCCTATGTCTATTCTTTCTATGTTAGGTAGATAACTTTCCAGCCGCCCCTCGTATATATTATCTATATATTCTGGACCACTTCTTAGAATATCAGGCTTCTAACTACCCGTTACGACTATCATAAATATATGTGATTATAACACTGCATACAATGTGAAAAAGTGATAACAATAAATATATACTAATTAAATTAAAGTTTCTACACATCACTGCCTATTAAATTATGATTATATTTTAAAATAATGTTAATTAAATTGAGATTTCTTTTTCGTAACTAGATGGCGTTGGTTTGCGGTTTGTGGAAGTAAGTAACATAGAGTTAAAAATACCTCCTCAAAAATCCCGGAATCGTAAACATAACAATTAAATCCCGGGATTTTATTAATATGGACTGGATTTTGACCTATAGTTTTTATTAGAATTAATTTTGTATGTAAAATAAAACTCATTAATTTAACGGTTTTAGTACCGAACTACTTAAGTATTACATTATCTGTTACCGATGTCTAAAAACATAATAAAGACTTTTTATTATAATAATTTAGTTCATATGTATTTAAAACGTTAAAATAATATTTTGGAGAATTTATTACATGTTTTAACACATGTTTGCTTATTAAATATAATGAATTATTTAATAAGAAATTTGAAAAACAACTGATACGGAAGGGATTCGAACCCACGATCTCCGACGTACCGTGCCGACGCTCTAACCGCTGAGCCACCGTATCCCATCAAAATCAGTCGAAATTTCAAATCTCTTTCTACGCCTAGGGCGTGTGGTAATATCTATCGGTGCCTTCTAAAAACTGCAAAGTTTAGAACACTGAGTCGGATAATTAATGTATTCCGTTCGATATTACCACACGCCTAAGGCGTAGAAAGAGATTTGAAATTTCGACTGATTCTGATGGGATACGGTAGCTTAGCGGTTAGAGCGTCGGCACGGTACACCGGAGATCGTGGATTTGAATCCCATCCGTATCAGTTGTTTTTTCAAATTTCTTATTAAATAATTATACGTAAAATTAATTTCTTATTTCCCGGGAATTAATTGTAATGTTTATGATTTCGGGATTTTAGAGCAGGTATTATCAACTCCATGTTACTTACTTCCTCGAACTTTAGGTAAATGTACTCTATCTATGATGATAGCCCACAAAAAAGGTTTCATGTGTACTTATACAGCTTGGCAAAAAAGAGTCTGAGGCGGTGACAGCTGGAACTAAAAATAAAAATCTTAAATAACTACGTTTGTGAGTACTAAAATAACATAAAAATGATTCATTTGATTAAAATTAATGACAAAAAACTCGTCATAGAAATACACTTAATAACTTGTAATTTGAATTGTAGTGTGAAAAGTGCGACAGCGGCGCCCCCAATTTTTCCAGACTCTTTTTTGCCAAGCTGTACTTCTTACTACTTTTCATGTATACTTCTAAGAAATATATGAGGCCATGTTTTAATAGCTCGAAGTCGCGGACGACACCTTTGAAATAAATTTCATTTAAAAAATACATGACATTGACTAAAGGTTTGAACCGAAGTTGACAGTTAAAGAAATCTACCTATTTGAGAACTACCACATTCTAAAAAATTGTGATTAAAATGAATTTTATTGGTTTCTTTACCACTAAAAATCATTGAAAAAAAATATAGTATAAAAACTAAAACCCGACTACTTAAAATCTAAAAACAAGCTTCTTAGATTTTAAATAAAATTCTGTAGTCGGAGGCCTTAATGTATTATAGGTAAATAGGTACTAGATAATCTTCCAAGGGTAAATACTTTGTAATTTGGTGGCCTCCGACTACAGAATTTTATTTCAAATCTAAGAAGCTTGTTTTTAGATTTTAAGTAGTCGGGTTTTAGTTTTTATACTATATTTTTTTTAATACTCAATTAATACTAAAAACTGAAAATAGAATCTTTCAGATACTCATTCATATAATTTGAAAAAAAATTAATTTGATGATTTCTCATTACAGGTAGGATATAACAACAGAAAAGTAATGAACAGTGAATACATTTTTCATATTACGTCCATGAGAATGTAGCGAAATGGTCAAACCACATATTTTGACTAAGGTGTGAAGTTTGTGAAGTTAGGGCTTGTAGAGTTCGGGCGTGTAATGTTAGAAGCTTGGCTCTACATGAGATCTGATAACTTTTTTACAGTGCGAGCCATATGGTGATGTCTTGGCAACATTTTACATGAAAATGTTTTTGGTGGGCATATTATTTAACACATTTACAAAATAGAAACATGATAACCATCCTTAGTTTTACGCTTAACGCACACACGCGTACATATCCGATAACAATCGCAGTATTAATGTGTGTGCGCATGGTTGGGGCGTTAACGTGCGCACGCGTCGCATTCAACCGTAGTGATGTAGCGATTAGGGGTGAAACGTTTAGTGCTGTTGTTTCGTGTTGAATGCTTTGTTAATTAATTTTCAGAACAATGAAATAGTGTTTATTGAGATTTTTTAGGTATGATTTTTTTGCTGGAATCTGAGGGATATCATTAATTCAATATCTACCAAACCAGGAATCGATCCCGAACTTGGTTATTCTTGACCAATGTTATCATTATTAACAAAAAATCATCACAAGTCTCAATATAGTTCATTCTCATGAAAATGGAAAGCTAACATGACTCTTCTAGTCTAAAATGCGATGATAATAATTGATGAAGACGATTCGAACCTGTAACCTTTTGATAAAGTTAAATAACCCATTCTGACAGTTCTAATAGTAAAAATCATTACTTTCTACAACTAAATTTTAATGGTAACGACTAATTTATCCATTACTAATTATATCAAACGCAAACGTAGAACAGGAACCGAATCCCGGGTCCCCTGATAAGCCGGCACGCATGACCGACCACTCAGTTATGGTAATAACGATATCTTTCATCTCCCCTGCATTAAAACGCTGCCATGCTATGATTCATTACTGCAAATAATGTAGTTAGTTTTGGTAGTATACATAGATAATGGTAATTTTCATAGACTAACAATAAGTATACATTTACTATACATCGTTATTAGTAAAACACTGACAACTTAAAAAGTGGTCATTTAACTCATCATTATGAACAAATTTTACTATGGGACCAACCCTGAAATCGCAAAAAAAAAAATCAGCTGTTCCATACATTTATGTTTACATAACAAATTATATGGATACGCACATAACTTACGAAAAGTCAGAGGTGGAGGAGGAGGGCTTTGGGATCGAACTCTTTCCCAGCAGTGAGACAGCACAGGTAAAATAACTATAAATTTAAAAAATTAAAAGCCCTTTACACAATAAGGTAGGTAAACCTTTTTTTTTGTAAAATTTTTTTGTAGCTTAATACATTCTCGATCAAGTCACCTTTCAAATAAAAAAAAACCAACTCAAAATCCGTTCATTCGTTTAGACGCTACGATGCCACAGACAGACAAACAGACAGACATTTATAATCAAACTTATAACACCCCTTTTTTATGTCTGGGTTTAAAAAAATATATTCGATAAGATTTCCCAAATAGTATCCGTCTATCTATGGTCTATCTCTACTGAAATACTCAATCGAATTAAGATTCAAATTACTCGAAAACGGAGCGATTACAAACAGTGAAACCAATCGTGTACGTCAGATAGTTTGGTTAAGAGCTCACAAAGGCAGGACAAACAGGAGAATTTCTACTCGTCGGACACAATTCCTGTACGACAATATTCTCAAAATGTTAGTCGCACATCAATTGTTATGCGCTAATGTGGAAATTAGACATAGACCAATAAATCAATGATCTCTTTTCTTGGACTGAACATTTGGATTTTTTATTCGTTTTGGTTCAGGGATTTTGAAATGTCATAATAATTTTTAGTTTAATGCTTCGTTGGTCTAGTGATAGCAAGTGCGACTGGCTGAGCACGAGGTCCTGGGTTCGATCCCCGGGTCGGGCAAAGTGTTATTGGGTTTTTTCATTAGGAAATTCTCAGTAGCAGCACGGAGTCTGGAATTGTGCCCGGTTAACGGCAATAGGCTCGCCCCCTATTACATGGGATTTATAACATAGCCGGCTAAAAGTGGGTGTACTGCACACCTATGCCTGCCCCCTCTGGGGAATACAGGCGTGAGTCAAAAATACATAATCGATAACTGGAATGGTAACTGGTAAGGGACTCGAGTTTTAACTTCCGTCAACGGAAAGAATTACTAATTAATGGAACTTTTGTATTTTTAAACGACTTCAAAAGAGATTGAGAGAGACAGATTTCACTTTTTTTCTTCTATGAACTAGGGTATACTTCCAATTTAGTACTATTGTCACCAAATCAGGATAAACCTTCAAATTTTTTTAGTCACTTATTACATTTTTAGTATTTGACTATTTCATCGGTGTGAAATTGAATTCATCATGGTACATCAAGACATTTTCATTTATATAATAAATATCATCATCATCATCTCAGTATCATTTTGCTGCTGGCTGCAAACTATATTAATTTTCATAAAGTTATGCAGATTATGCGAAAACTAAAGTTCGAAATTAAAAAAAAAAAATCGTTACTACCTACATACTAATTACCTATACCTATGTATTTCTAGATTTTTTTTTATGACCTTAGACGTCCAAGCATGAAAGCATTCCAAACAATAAGACCTCATCGGTAAGGATAGTTGTAGAGATTAGTAAACCTAAAATGTACGAATAACACACGCCCTGAGAAAATATCGTCGGCAGTATGTTTGCCGACAACTCCACTCGTGCACGGGAACCGAACGCCAGCCGAAGATATACGAGCACTTCCGAATAGTTAAACTGAACTTGGCTAGGCATTCGAAAGAGAACTTAGTTTTAATGCTTATTATATGGAGTGAGGTCGTTTGTGACAAAGCCTGGACAAATCTATACTTACGCCGTTGATTAACGAAGGTAAAATAGTAAATAAATATTATGCCTTTTTAATTTTGTTATTAACCATGTGATGGTAAGCATTGTTCTGGTCTTTGATGGATCTCACTTGCCATTAAAGTGAGAGCTTTTGACAAGTAAAAAAGAGGACAAAAATTCGACACAAACTTCCAGCCCTATCCGCTAGATAGGACATTTAAATCAATATAGTAGGTACAAGATTTCCGATCAAAGCGCTTCAAAAACGCTTGTTATCGCTTAGGCTATGCTCAGCATACAACATAAGAAGAACTTATGATAATTTATTACTACATAATATTATTTTAAAATATAAAAAAAAAAAAAATTACCAATTTAATAATAATAATATTTAATAATTGTTATGCGAAAAAAGGATATGCCGAACATTTTATGACAATCTAAATTAGGACAATCAATATTATACGAACAAAGGGATACCCCTATCTACCACATTGAATAGTATTCCATTTTATTTATAGGCCAGGTAAACGTCAGTATCATGCCGTATGTATGTGAGACCGCAGGCCGCGTACCTGTACGCCTGTCACCTGCAGGCTACCAATTGTAACCTCAACTTTACATTGACTATGAAAAAAATGCTAAAAGAAAAATAAATAATAATCACCCATATATATACCAAACTAGCTTTTCGGCGCGACTTCGTACGCGTGATTATCCTACTTCAACGCTTATTCTACTCTACCCTATCTTACCCTACTCTACCCTTACCCTACTCTACCCCTACCCTACCCTACGCCACCTCTACAAATCAAATACCATGAAAATTGGTCCAGCCAAAAAAAAGCTTATAAAAAATATCCTATGTCCTTTTCCTGGTTCTTAGCTAAGGTAACATTAGCATCTTTGACTTTTCTTAAGTTTCTCCGAGCCTTTGAAAGCATGTAAAGTAGTGAGGGAATAGTGAGCGCAAAAGACAGGTCGTGTTTGCACAAACACGTGTGCAGTATAATATCTCCTGGGTAGTCGGCTAATCTCCGTTGAAATTGGCCGCTCTGGAGGACATGATCTGGTTTAGAATTTTACTCAATCAAACAGGACGGAAAGTATTCGCTTGCCGACCCAAAAAAATTTCATCCATTTTTTTACAGCATCTTATTTCTTCTTTCCCTTAATCTAAATCTTTTAAATCCTTATTTATTGCAAATTAGGTACAGCCACGAAGGAAAGCTTACACGTATTTTCAAGAAACGTTTAAATTAAAATTTTCAGCCAACTTCGCAAGCTTATCGCTTTAAGATTTTCCCTGCCGAAGCCAAAAGTTGGTTTTCACCCAATTTATCAAGCGGGACACCTGCAGCGGACTCGCAGTTTTAAAAGTCGAGAATTGCCGATGTTTTTCGATGTTAGAAGAAAGAAAGAAAGAAATACGTCTTTTTTTGCAACAACATGCACACACTAAAATAGTCCCGTAAATTGATAAAGAATAAAAAAATAATAATTTTAAATAGGTAGGTACTTACCAAAGACCAAATTGATCTCTTAGAACCAAGATTATTCTTTACTTTCATATTTTTAATTGATCACTTTTCGGTACTTTATTAATGTTTTGTAACATTCTTGCCTTACAACAGTCACAATTACAACCCAAATACACAGCTGACATGCAAATTAAATGAAACACTATCATATATCTATATTATTTCCTAAATATTTCACAATATACACCGGTATACCGTATATTCATAGAAGTCCCTCGCCAACTCCGAATGCCGCAAAACACGAGATATGTCTTTAGAATTCGATACCGCATCTAACCAGTGTGCAAGACCCCTTGACGTAATCTAAAGCTTTACTTAAGCGAGAGCCACCTAAGATGGGCGTATAGTATGTATGACACAATAACAATATATTATCGAAAGGACGGCTGCCTAAAGTGAAGAATGGTATTCTGTCAGTGGAGGTCCACAAGGATTTTGCAAAATGGGATTGATGATTTTTGCACTGATTTTAGACATAACAATATATTATATTCCTGCTTTAACACTATAATTACCGTATGCTTCGAAAAACTAAATTATTATTATAGCTATCAAACTTTTGAAAATTCAACTCCAACGTAAACATCGCTGACAATATTAAGTAGTATTTATGCTCGTAAAAAAACAATAGCCTTTTACTTTTCTAATATGTAATAACATCTAAAATTAAAAATCTATTATGATTATCTAGAGCGTAAATATATTTTTAAATCCACACCTTAAAATAGAAATTTAACCAAAGAGTTTGAATTCTCGACAAAAAAATATTGACTGTCGGCATCAAAATTGCTTTTTTATAATTTATATAAAAATAATAAAAAAGCAATTTTGATGGCTGACCCGCTCGCACTTCGTTGGGCGGTAAACATTTTTACTTGTGATGAAATGATGATCCCACCAAACACATTTTCATGTAAAATGGTTGCCAAGAACTCACCATATCACTCATCATCATGACTCGTTATCAGATCTTATGTAGAGCTTATTAAGACATATGAATATTTTTTCATGCCAGCACTTGGTGGCAGATACATATACGACCTATTCTGCCCGCCTTTTTTGCGGAAGTCTTACAGTAGGTAGAAAAAGTTTCAAGTTTTATATTTGTTTTGTTATTTGTATACCTACTAATACTAGCCTACATACCAAATTTCAGCTTTCTAGGACTCCAGGAAGTACCCAATTTGATGATCATCAGTAAGTCAGTCAGTGACGAAATCGGGGTTTTTTTTAGATATTAATCAAATTTAAGGTATAAGAGCTACGCAATTTTATGTTTGAATAAGTCCACTATTGACATCATATTTCGAGAATTTTGTTTATCTGGTATAATTAAAACCCAAGTGAGGGTTCAAAAATATGAAAACACACTTCGAGAAAACTGAAGACCTGAACTCAGTTAAACGCTTGAACCAAGTTTAACTTGAATTGGTGAAATCGGCTCTAAGTCATCTAAACCGAGCTTAAGAGCTATCATTATATTAAAGGGGAATTGTGAAGCAATTTTTCCATTACAGAACATTATTTTAATATTGCATAAAATAATAAAGATGGAAAGAGTGTTAGTTAGCTTCCGAAAAAAGATATTACAAGAAGAAATTTATTTTACGCCACCCAAGATGCATAAAATTTTGCCGTACGAAACCATGAAATTAACGCTTTGACTGCCAGACTGCAGACACAATGCAAATTCTATTGTTTGTATCATACAAAATTTATGAGTTGTTCATATAACATCATCTGCCTAGCCTTTTCCCAACTATGTTGGGGTCAGCTTCCAGTCTTACCGGATGCAGCTGAATACCAGTGTTTTACATGGAGCGACTGCCTATCAGACCTCCACAATCCAGATACTGGGTTACACGATACCCCTTGGTAAGACTGGTTGTCAGATTTCGGGCTACTGACTACCCGTAACGACTGTCAAAGATCTACAATTGACATCCGGGGCCAACAGCTTAACGTGCTATCCGAGGCACGGAGAGTGATAATTAATTTATAAAACGCACATAACTTACGAAAAGTCAGAGGTGCGCGCCTTGGGTTCGAACCCGAGACCTCTGACTTGCCAGTCAACGGTCACCACCACTAGGCTATCACGACCACCATGAAAACGACGAAAACCATGAAATTAATCATACAAAATGTATGAGTTGTTCATATAACAATTCCCTAGTAAATTATCTATTATTTTTATTCGCAGTAGGTCGCTGTCAGTTGCAATAATTAACACATCATGATGATTATATGTCACATAAACTCAGTTTTCGTGAACGCGATCAAATGTATCTGGTAAAATCGGTTTGACGTAAACCGAGATCAAACTCGGCATTTAAACTCATTTAGTTATACTCACTTAGACCCAATTTCACCATTCAACTTTATTAACCGAGTTTAATTAAACTAAGTTCAGCCATACATAAACTGCAGTTCTGAACTTAGTTAAACGCTTGAACCTAGTTTAACTTGATTGATCGCGTTTAGTGTCAGTGGTGAAATCGGCTCTTAGTTTTATTAAACTCGATTTTTGAAGCGAATGGTGAAATTGGACTTAAGTCAAACGACCTTCAAAATTTATGATAGTGTAATAAGTGCATAAAATGTACTAAGTAATCTAATTAATTTTTATAATACGTAGGTAAGAGCATGGAAATGACAAAATGATATTGAAAAAAACAAAACGTTATTTGTATAATCTATATTTATTTCGCAACAGGAGCAGCTGTAGTAGCAGGTTCATCAGTTGCACCGTCACCTGAATCTGTATCATTGCCTCCGGCTCCTGGATCGCCATCAGGTGCTTTGTCATCACCGGAACCTGTGTCATTACCATCAGGACCAGTTCCATTACCACCAGGACCTCCTGTGGTTAATGATCCATTATCCACAGTCTCAGTAGTCTCAACAATTAGCGTTGTTTCTTTTTCTGAAGATTCAGAGTCAAGTTTATGGAAGTCTTGGGGGCCAGCTCTCACTGAGAAGACACAAGTAGACACACATTCGTATTCGTCTTTGAACATGTTTATGTTAGGTAAACAGCCTCGCCAGATGCCTACTTCGCATCTCGAGCCTGGTTTCCAGTAGTACATTTTCGGTTCTGGATCCTTGCCGCAGTCATCCCATCGAAAGTTCGCGAAACATGCTGCTGGTGGAACTGTGATAGCAAATAATAATAATATATAATAGTATTATTTGCAGGACATAGCACAAATTTCGAGAAGGTTCCTCTCTCTTGGCCCTAACCACCAGTAGCCAGGGGGCCCACTCCGAAATTTTAACAACGAAGCTTCGATTGTCGGATCACATGTTTGTTCGTTAAATTACCTTCTAATGGATTGGTTTTTTTCTATGGATTTGCAACGAAACGACAGGAAGCACTTAGTACAATTAAACAGTGGTAATTTGGTGGTAAGGATTGTGTTTGATGGTCTTCATTATTACGTTCCGATCCGAAACATCTTTGTTCGATTTTCGGAGTAGAGCCCCTGGACCTTATTCTAAATGCCGGTGGTCTCTTACTTTTTATATTTTTAAATCTATTTGTTTCTCTTTTTATTTATTTATTTAAACTTTTATTTATTTATTGAAGTGTCGTGGTGGCGCATTGGTCACGGATCCGCTTTGCAAGCGGTTGGGTGTGGGCTCGAACCTGGCATGTACCAATGTGACTTTTTCAATGTCATATGTACTTTCTTGGATAATCTAAGACATCACTGACTAACGGTGAAGGAAAACACCGTAAGGAAACCTGGACTTAATAGTCTGAAATCGCCAACACGCAGTGAGCTAGCGTGGTGATTAATGCTCAGTCCTTCTTTAAATGAGAAGAGGCCTTTGCCCTACATTGGGACAGTTACAGGCTGCTTTATTTATTTAAACTTTATGTACAATAAAAAAAAATTAACAATAAAAATAACTGACAAAAAAAGGGAACTAAAAAGTAAAAATTAATTAATGATTTTTAACTAATACCTACACATTTATCATTTATTTAAATATTTTTAAAAATCAGATTCCCTTTTTTTTGTCGGTCGTTTTTTATTTTTCCATTTTTAGTAATCAAACGTTTACATTTTAAAACTTTTTTTATAATATGGGGAGACCAACCAAAAATTTTTTTTTTCAAATTTCTTATTAAATATTTATATTTAATAAGCTAACATGTGCTAAAACATGTAAAAATTTCACAAAAATATTAAGACAATTAGTAATATCGCATCGGTGCCTTCTAAAACTGTAAAGTTTGGAACACTGAGTCGGATACGTAATGTATTCCGATAGATATTACCACACGCCCTAGGCGTATAAAGAGATTGGAAATTTCGACTGATTCTGATGGGATACGGTGGCTCAGCGGTTAGAGCGTCGGCACGGAACGCCGAAGATCGTGGGTTCGAATCCCATCCGTATCAGTTGTTTTTTCAAATTTCTTATTAAATATTTATAAACAAAAATTTGGAATTTGTTTATGCTAAAAAAATAGGTTCATGTGTGTTATTCTTCAATTTTGAGTTGTACAGGGGGGTCAACTGACTTACCCCTCTCTTTTTCGGAATTTGGGTAACAAGGTCACGCATAATCAATGCTAAAATCGTTATTGACACAATTTTGCTATTGACCGATGAGGAGTTCCTTTCTATAGCTACGTAGTCCATCATCAGATCACGATGATTTTTATGGAACCACATTTAATGTTAATTCTTTTTACGCCTAGGGCGTGTGGTAATATCTATCGGAATACATTACGTATCCGTCTCAGTTGCTCCAAACTTTGCAGTTTTAGAAGGCAACTGTTGCTATCTTTATTTTTTATATTATATATTTAAAAATTTATAAAGTATATGTATTGTATTTCAATAAATTGAATAATATTACTTACTTGTATCGACAGTTTTTGCATAATAAAAACTTACTAAGCATATGGAAGCCAAAATGGCCTCCATGTCGAGGTGTCGCTTAAAAATGAACACATTTTAGATCACGTAAATTTATTGCATCTCGTTAAGATAAGCTGTATAATTAATTATTTTCCGCTCGAGTGAAAATAAATGTTAATTTAATTTCCTTTAAATTAAATTTCATAGGTTGTAAATGATATTACAATGATGATTGTGAAACACTGATAGCCTAGTGGTATGACCGTCGACTGACAAGTCAGAGGTCTCGAGTTCTTTTCGTAAGTTATGTGCGTATTATAAATTCATTATCAGTTGCTAAAACGGTGAAGGAAAACATCGTGATGAAGCCAGCACACCTGAGATATTTTTCAATGGTGTGTTAAGCCATGTCAGAGGCCTACGGACGGTTTAAACTCTGACACTAGGTTGTTTATTAACCACGCGATAGGGAAGGAAGGAAGGAAGGATTGTGAATGATAAGAAATCATCGCTTTGCCCTATTCGAAACGATTCTTAGACCGCTAAGAAGGGTTATAATAGACCTGTTTATATCCTAAACTGGCTCGTTGGTCTAGTGGTAGCTAGCGCGACTGCTGAACACGAGGTCCTGGGTTCCATCCCCAGGTCGGGCAAAGTGATATTAGGTTTTTCCATTAGGAAATTCTCAGTAGCTGCATGGAGTCTACAATTGAGCCCGGTTAATGGCAATAAGCTCGCCCCCTATTGCATGGGACTTATAACATAGCCGATTAAACATGGGTGTACTGCATACACCTCTGCCTACCCCCTCTGGGGAATACAGGCGTGAGTCTATGTATGTTAAATTCTGAACCTATAGCTCTAGGTACTGGCGAAACTTATCTGCTTGCTACGCTACAAACGTTTTTTTTTTTTATTTGAATGCGCCTAAATTTTGGTAACTACGTTGATAATGTTATTGATTCCCTTATACATCATTAAAAAATAATTATCACTCTCCGTGCCTCGGATAGCACGTTAGGCTGTTGGCCCCGGTTGTCAATTGTAGATGTTTGACAGTCGTTACGGGTAGTCAGAAGCCCGAAAGTCTGACAACCAGTCTTACCAAGGGGTATCGTGTAACCCAGTATCTGGGTTGTGGAGGTCTGATAGGCAGTCGCTCCATGTAAAACACTGGTATTCAGCTGCATCCGGTAAGACTGGAAGCCGACCCCAACATAGTTGGGAAAAGGCTAGGCAGATATATCCCTTGTATATCACGCTAAACTAATTTTAGTCTAACACCATCCAAAAGGACAGCAAGCTGATCCGTCAAATTAGTCTATGCCCATGAACATGCCGACGTAAATCCATTTTGATATCATGCGTCAGTCGTAATGGCCTAGTGGTATGACCGTTAACTGGGAAGTCAGAGGTCTCAGGTTCAACCTCTGACTTTTCGTAAGCTATGTGCGTTTTATAAATTATTTATCACTTACTCCGTGCCTCGGAAAGCACGTAAAGCCGTTGGCCCTGCGCCTGATCTTTCCGGCCTTGTCCGATTGCCGTCCCATCGGACTATGAGAGTGAGGGAATAGAGAGTGCACCTGTTATTGCGCACAAACTTGTAGTTGGCTAATTTTCGTTGAGATTTGCATAAGTTTAACAACTCTAAAAATCTTCTATCCTTTTCTTATTTTTTCTGTTAGAAGAGAAGATTATTATGTGGACAGCGAAGGAGTGGAACTCATTGCCGGCGTCTGTTTTTCCAGATTCTTATAATCTAGGAGTATTCAAGGCAAGAGTGAATAGGCATTACTTGAGTTCGTGTGTACCATCTTAGACTGCATCGTCACTTTCCATCAGGTGAGATCCAGTCAAATACGCTCAAGTTTTTAATTAAAAAAAAAAAAAGAAGAGAAGAGAATTAGCTCCATTGCAAGCCTTTCATTAAATTAAAAATTGAGATGCAAAAAAAATACACGAAAACATCATATTGTTGACATCCATAATTTGAAAACTAGGAAACGAACCCGCCATCATCAAACCCATTGAAGAATAATTTCCGCTTACATTGAGCGTCGACGTAATCTCGTTAGTCTACGAATCGGATTCCGATGAGCATTTGACGGCAAGTAATGCTCGCCCGATTAATTTTCTGTTTATGCGAGTGTCTGGGTTGTGGGGGTAAAACTGTTTTTAAGTGAAAGGTAATTTCGATGGCCGCATCGAATAAACGCAAGTGTAAAACGTCAACTTTACACGAGAAAATAAAAACGTTTTATCCTTAATAAAGAAATTCTTAATATATAAAAGAAATCAAGTACGATAGCAGACATATCTTGGACTAAAATTTACCTATAAAAAAAATTGGGGGGTAGGGGGATGGGCTAAGAAATAGAATAGAAAAAAACCCCCATCCTCATTTTTTACTAACTATGTAAACAAATTTTAGCGACGCAAGGCAAGTCCAGCTTGCCTACATACTTAATAAGAAAGATATACATTATTTTCACGCAATATTACGAAGGCGGTACACATAAAAACTAAATAAAAAGGTAACAAAAAATAACGAGATATAATAACAAACAAGTTTAAAATTAAAATAAAGATGAAAAATAATAATGAAATAAAAAAATTAAACAACATTGCCCAAAAAGCTGTCCAAATCAGTATTGAAAAACTATGCCCACAGACAGAATTCGCAAAAGCCAATCGAAAAGGATCGTAATATAAAAAAAAAAGATGTCTATGTACAGACGCCAGCAGGTCAAGCTACCCGAAACTGTCAAATTTTCCCAAACAACCTTGAACATTATGCTGTAGCTATAAAGTTGAAAATCTATTAAAGAAATCTGACAGATTGTAGTAGCTTGATGTGCTGGCGTCTGTACAGAGTCTTGTGAATCGGTAAGTCGGTATTACAGAAATAACAGCCAGGAAGCTTTAATTTAATTACATGCACTTGATAAAGAATATACAGATTTGGTGTACATAGAAACAAAAACGAAACGTAAACGCCCAGTCAGGAAGGTGACTAAATCACAAGAATCATAGGGTTGTCCCCCCATCGATAATCGATTTATAATCTCATCGAAAGTTTATTACACAGTTTTATTTGATTAATATAGGAATAACATTTTGTTCACACTAGTCTGGTTATAAAGGGGTTTTCAAATGGTTTTTAAATTAAGTAATCGTCAATTTTTAGGGGTGTTATGTTGTTTTGATTTACTAGTTCTAATTCTTCGGACTTCAGACCCAAGTCGGCCGCAGCAAAGACAACCTCTCCAGGTGGGGGTTCTTGGACAGTGGCGATCTTCGATGTGAGTGTTGCGCGGCATCTTCCCGCAGACAATAGCCCACCTTTTGTCCTGCGTCGCACCACCCCTGCACGTTAGATGACCTAATGACTGTATCTGGGGACGCGGTCCCCGTGGCGGAGTTTTGGGGTGATTTTTTTTTTTAAAAGTTAAAAATATTTAAATAATGCCATCGATTCGCAAAGAAGAAGACGTTCTATGACTGTGATTAAAAAAACATTGTCATATGGTGGCACGAATATTACATATATCGCCTGCGGCGCGGATTTTGAATGTCCCTTCAAAAGTAATTATGCACTTACCACCCTTGTAACATAATGAACTATTTCTTTATATAAAAGGCATAATTATGTTTAACCAGGAACCTATCTCATAGGCGGTGTTGTGGTCGGTGGAGTATTTAAATTAGGAGGAAGGAGTTGCATTGGGTCGTCCAGACCCATCAGGTTTCACCGAACAACATGGCTGGAACACTACAAATTCGGTTGGTGGAAGGGTTTCTGGTGGTGGGTAACCAGCCACGGCCGAATCCGTTTCGGTTCAGAAGCAGCTTGGGTGAGGATTGCGGCTAGTTCGTCGCCTTTGATCCATCACCTAGGTTATGTAGAGGTGTTCTACAAGTTATTCAATATTATGATTAGCTTGAGCCCTATAGGATAGGGTCCCACACTATTTTTGTTACATATTGTATATTGATATGTATGTATATTGATAACCGGTAATACCGGTTATGACATCATTATGACATACTGGTCCGGTATTGCATAACCTGCCAAAGGGCCCACATAAATAGTTTGCTAAATCATAACCCTTACTTACCACAGCCAGGTTGTAAGTACCCAACTGTTTCACAAGACCCTAGACGTTTCAAGCCTTATATACATAAGGGAGGGATAATGAGTGTCATTAATTTATTACCAATACTGTCAAAACTTTATACCTTATTTGCGAAAGTTGGCCTTTGACGTGAAAAAAAAATATCGATCTAAAAACAGAAAAATGTCTCAAGCGCTAAATGTCAGTGAAATTTGGCACCGTTTCGTACGAACAGGTTCCAAAGGTCCCTGAACTTTGGGGTCTACCATAAGAACGTTATGAAATCTCGAACGATTTTTTTGCGAATCGTTTTTTTTTTTTTTTTTAACCCTCGTCTCAAAAAGAGGAGTCTCATAAATTTGACGTGTTTCTGTGCGTGTGTTATGTGTAAAACCGTAGAAAATGTTTAGAACCGTTAAATAATATAAAACTGATTAAAACCCCTACTCATTACCATCCTACTACAAGTGCAAGTCTTGTGCATGTGCCGCAGATGAAATCAAGGTTGACCTGCCTTCTCCGTCTTGGCATACCTCGAGGATCGTTTCGCTTAGGCCTATGATCTCTCGACCAGTTTTCGGCAAAGGTAATTCCACTTCAGACTTTTTGTCCTACGTCCAAAATCAGTGTCGTAAAGCGCATGTATGTATTTGTCATGTATATGTTGCGGAGTCTTTAAGTCAAATAAGGTTCCATATTGGGTTGCACAAACTTTGAAGTTCTATTCTGTAGTTGTATAAATTTACTTGGCATAAATACTCTTCATTTGGCATACCGTTTATGCTGTGTAATTCCGTAATTTCTATTGTCATAATTGTTTGTAGCCCTATTGGTAATTGTTATACATATTTGTTTTATTAATATCTAACGATATTTACGATATAACGTCGGTTAGTTGTCTAACTCCGAGTCTAAACTTTTGATGGTTCGTGAAACAGCAAGATTTTGCGAAGAACGGAAAAAAAGGAATGCAAAAGTTCATGAGTAATTTTTTGAGAGATAAGGGACCGTGGTAGGCCTCAAGTTAAAAGTTACTTAATAAAACATTTTTCACATCGATGATAATTAAAGATACTTTATTGATATTACACAAGCTATATAAAAGCTTGATCATGATACTGATAAGACATATTGACAGTGTGATCGGATACTCCCACAGAAATAAATTCGTAATTAATTATCTTAGTTGACGTATAAATGTGTGAAGTTTGCATTAAATTTAAGATGAGAGGTGTATTTTCTCGACATTTTTGGAAGAATTAAATACCTATTCATGAATATTGTCGAAGTTTTTTTATGTAGTAGTTGTGAAACACTGATTGTCATTTGGGCCAATTTTTATTTTTTCCTTTTTCTTTTTTCATTTATTTGTTTCTTTATATTTATACTTTATAAATGGATCATTTTGTGTAGATTTCCTTCTCTGCTACATTAATTCTCTACGCTACTGATATAGAAGACAACTAAATTAAACTTTAAATTGTTCTGTAATGAACACTACTGTTCCGAACATTTTGTTTCTGTTGATTTATTTACTTCGCCACGTGGATAGATAACTACTTTTGTAACATCGAAAGTTTGAAACTAAATCGTATTTAGAAATTGGTTCGTTAGTGGAATAGCAGTAGGAAGCGGTGTATTTTTTTTAACGATTTTTGACGAAGAAAGAACTTTTTTATCGATTTTTGACGAAGAAAGAACTTTTTCTACTGATTCTTGACGAAGAAAGAACTTTTAACGATTTTTGACGAAGGAAACCTTTTTTTAATATGAAAAAGCCAAGTGTTAGATGACGAACCCTGACGGAAGCAGTATGTGGTCTAAAATGGATCACTATATCTTCTAGCTTGCGCATGGGACACAGCAGGGCGGTACAGTAATGGACATTACATCCTATCCACTAACGAAGCTCAAGACTCCAATGCGTTGAGAGATACTATATTTTCATTTTCTAGCTAATGTTCCACAGAATTTATAACGTCCACATCGAATAAATTACTTTGCACAATAGGATTCTAAATCGTCGGACTAGTTCATATAAATCGCATGTCTTTGCGAACGACTGTATATAACAATTTGTCAAGCGCTTCTAGCTGATGTGCTGGCTCCAATTCATAGTGGATGAAACGATACGTATCTTTCCATTGTTGGATTTTGCTTGCACTTTTGTTGAATCATTAATACGAGTCTTTATTCCAAGCGATTGCCGTCTGGAGGATCATTGACTTAGTATAAAGGTGCAAACTGACAGAGATAAATGTACCTACTCAAAGAACAGAGAACTTTCTTTTTCTCACGAATGTACCTCATATTTAATAAGTCTTCTATTTTTGAACCCCCGACGCAAATCATCAGCGTCATCAGTATGACGTGTCTGTGTTGTTGTGTGTCCGTTTGTGGCATCGTAGCTCCTAAACTTTATGAACTGATTTTAATTTAATTTTTTATAAGAAAGATTACTTGATCGAGAGTGTTTTTAGCTAAGAAAAAAATGAGGTTTTCTTGTTTTGAGGGTTATTAATTTCAATATATGAATTAAATATATGGTGCTTGCCTGGGTTTTAAACTTACGACTTTTGACTTGGCAAATCAACAGTCACCACTAGGCTACCACTGCTGCGCCCTCCACTGTGTCATTACAACTCCTGTATGCCAATTTATTCATAGTATATTCATATATATTTCATAGTATTTAATTTGCCTAATAAGCCTCGTTAAACTTGGTATGCTGGTCGGTTGCTGACAATGTCGCCGTTATTGATTGAAGAACTTGTAGACTTAGCTTTTCTTATGAGGTTTTCATTTACTAATTTTTAATATATCTGAACTTTGTGCTGAACCCAATAACTGCAATTTGGTAGTTTTTGATAAGCATTTGCGGCTCTTCATCTAGCAAACTCAAATATAAATAAGTATCTATTGACCTTATAATTTAAAAAATAATTATAAATCATAATTACTTCATCTGCATCGCGGACATTCGTGCACAAAATTACTTAACGGGCAAAAGGCAGGCGTTGCAAAAGATAAATCCATTAATTCACCGGGTACAGTCGCGTAGAGTCGATAACATCGCGACGCACGGTGGGCTGAAAATCGGCTTTCATAGACTTAGGGATTTCAATTTGCAAGTGCTTGTTTTTATGTACGATATCGCTTCTATTAGTCATTACTATGTACAAAAATGACACCCGAGTTAATTCTGCCCAAAAACGAAGGAAATATAATTTTTTTACGAAAAATTTGTATGAAGCTAGTATGAAAAATCGAATTATCTCCTAAACGGCTTGTTTAACGGTAATATCCTTGGCGGTGGTCATAGTGCTAATTATTTATGATTTTTTGGTTGGCGATCGGACGAAAAATTTAATGCCGTTTTTTTTTTAAAAATCGTCAAAATATTTTTATTTATTTTTACATGTAAAACGATCCCTTTTAGTGTCCAAGTTAAAAAGTTCGATATGTTATTAACCCAAATATTAAGAACACACGAATCAAGAAAAATGAAATAAAAAAATTGCTGTTTTTGACACATTTATATTAATTTAAATAAAAAAAGATTATCAAATTATTATTAAAGTAACATAATTATATTATATACAAAATAATTTAATTTAAGGAATTAATACTACGCATTTGTAAAATAAAGTAAAACAAATAAAAAAAAAACCATTAAATATTACAAAAAAACGCAAACACACTCAAATAAAAATTTACAAATATGTACATATATATTTTTTTACAAATTTTCCTTATCACTCTCGTTGTCAGACTCCAATTCTGAGTCAGCATCCAGATTGGATATATCCAAAAACTCGAACTCAGTTTCCTGAAATTGAATTAAGTCGAGAGTTTCAGCAAAAAAGCTCTGCTTTTTCTTGGCATCTAACTTAGGCCTTTGTGCACTTAGCAAAGGATCCGAAGAAACAACAAGCATATTTAAAATGTCTTGATTAGAATCCTGCCTGCTTCTTTTCCGCGAATGATGTTCTCGAAACCTCCTAAAATCTTTGTTTCGAGACTCTGAGGCTTCTTCCGAGAGAGTCCCAATCGGCACAATATTATTTTTCTCGATTATGTCAGCCCCATGGATTAATAACTTATGAACGGTTGACGACATGTAGTACCAGTCGTATAATAATACGTACTTTTCTGCTGTTTTGCGAGCATAATCTCTAAATTTTATTATATCGACCTGCTCTCCAGATGTAATTGCTTGTAAAATTACAGCAAATCTTTTGATGAGGTCTTCATCCAAACCGGTTATAGCTGCGGTTTTATAAGGAAACTCAAAGAATTTTCTTGCAGTATTCCCGTCATTGGTGGTTCCCGAGCCTTGTTTTACTATATCAATCAACAGATTGAGCTCATCTTTGAATTTATTTTGAATTATTTTCTTCCTTGTCTGTAGCATTTCTTTGTGCTCATCACTTCTCGCTGCCCACCGTTTGAAGTCGAGCCTGTATGCAATGTGTAACAGACATTCCATACAATTTATACGGGCGTGTAGGGATGACAAGCCAAACTCATACAGGTCCGAACACACAATTTTTGATGTTACAGCATCTAAGCGGTTCATTTCTGTAGGCTTTGCTAAGCACAGGTAGCAGGATGCATTTGATCTAGCTTCAGAAAGGTAAGTGCAGACTTTAGCGTCGATCATCGTCATCATTAGTTGATGAGTCACCTTATTATTATTATTGCACTCTGTGGGGATAAGGGCCTCAATTTCTTCATCCATTTGTTTTTTCAGCTCAAGGACAACTGCTTCACTCTCCTTTACAAAAGTAAACTGAACTGGACGACAATACAAAACTGAGCATGGTTTTGGGTTCGTCCATAAAATGTTGTCTCCATCTATGAGTTTTAGTGGCACCAGGAGGTCATGAAAATGCTCGAGTCATCTTCCTCACCCTCAATTTTCTGCTTGTATCGGCTTTGGTTAGAAGCACCATCAAATCCCCACTTGGATATGAGCTTCAACTGCTTGTTATGCTCTTCGTTAGAAAGGCTTTGAAGGATTCTTGTAACCGTGATATCAAGTAAAGCTTGAAGTGTAATCCTAGCCGATGAATCAGTAACTGTCACTGATTGCTTCGGAGGGTAGCAATCAAGCTTAGTTTGTTTGCACCTTCCCGAATGGCAGCCTCACGCAACGTAATATATTGCCACTTTGAGAGTTTTAGCGAAAGAAGCAATCCAAGTGCCTTTTCTGGCGTAAATATGATTGTTTTCGCTGGTTTCTTAAGCGTTTCATTTAATTTAGCGGCTACTTCAGGATTTTTCATCATGTATTCGATGACAGAGGCGATATCACCATGCCCTTCTTCCTTTAAACGTGCTGCAGCTGCATATGCCAATTCACTGGAATCTTCGCCTGTGTGTTCATCAGATCTTCTTTTTTTTTGTTTACTTCCCAGATCTTCGAATGGTTTACGGGATCTTTTCGTCATTGTTCCAATGGACGTTGATGTCGACGGTTCTGGAGAGACTGAGGGTGCTCTTGGTGCCTTATCAAAACTTGGTTCTTGATTAACTAAAGTTTGCACAAAACTCGGCCAATCAATATTTGCTCCCAACCAATTCTCGTACATTCTCCTGAAATTATCAAGGAATCGGTTGGATTTCTGCCACCTTTGTAAAGCGGCTCGCGTAAATCTCCGACAAAATTCTTTGAGAACAACACGATCTTCGTCAGACAGGCAATCGCCTATGCGGGATACAACTGCACTGAACAATACTTCATGATCAAATGAAGTACTCTCACTTCGTAGAAGAACAAACAAGTCTAAATTGGTGATTAAACTTTCCATTCTAAGATTTTATAGTCGCTGATTTAGTGTTAGCAGTTACACAGTTGTGAACAAATTAAATTATAAAACAAAACTTTAGCCCTTTTATTGCAAAACGCCAATAATTATTTAACTACCCTCATTAGTTATCTCCTCATTAGCTAATGAAAATCTATAATTGTCACTAACTATTCTTAGAACTCATAGCACTGCTAATTAACAAATTAGCTTACTTATCAGGAAATGTTGAATGTAATCCATAGTTGGCATTGTCGTGAGATATTGAAAATCATTAAATCACCTATTAAGACTCATTAGAAGACCTAATCAGTGTAGTTACTTAATTACTTCTTTTTGGACTCATTAGAAGAGTAAACAATTGGTCATTTGGTTGTATGAAAAGTTTTAAAACTCATTTTGTGTTGATAATTATCTAGCTCAAACATAGTTGTCTACGTGTGGGTGTACTATAAACCTCTACCAACTCCTTCGAAAATATAGGAGTGATGCTATTTTATGTTATGTGTAGTTAAAAGTCCGTGTTCTTCAACATAAACACCAAAAGGAATCGTTTCATACGTGAAAACAAATAAAAATATTTTGACGATTTTTTAAAAAAAAACGGCATTAAATTTTTCGTCCGATCGCCAACCAAAAAATCATAAATAATTAGCACTATGACCACCGCCAAGGATATTACCGTTAAACAAGCCGTTTAGGAGATAATTCGATTTTTCATACTAGCTTCATACAAATTTTTCGTAAAAAAATTATATTTCCTTCGTTTTTGGGCAGAATTAACTCGGGTGTCATTTTTGTACATAGTAATGACTAATAGAAGCGATATCGTACATAAAAACAAGCACTTGCAAATTGAAATCCCTAAGTCTATGAAAGCCGATTTTCAGCCCACCGTGCGACGGGTCCATCACGAGGAAAATTAAAAGTCAGTTGTGTGCGGCTGCACCACTCTGTCACTTGATGTTACCCTATTCTTGTAGTACTCGATAAAATGTATTAGTAATTTTTTATCGTCCGTCTTTCTTTTCAGTTTTACAGACATGTGGGTGTAGAAGTGGAACCCAGGGGTATTTCACTCGATAAAAAATGTCCAATCTGATATTTGCTATTAATAAGGAAATAATTAATGTTTTATAAACTAAGTATTGTTTTCTTGGCTAATTAATATTGGACTACTAATATTGGACTAATTTTAGGTATCAGCCATTTTTAAAAGCTCGATTAATAATAATAATATCTACAGAAACCGTTTCTAGTTCCTGAACCTGAACCTGTAAACAGAAGAGTTCAGCTTAAGCAGTCTAAGTTGCAGTGATTACATACTATTTACATAATATTGCAATGTCTGACACGTTCATATTTGCTTCGTAAGGTGTCTACAGATGCATGGAATTAAGAACCACATTCTTTTTGGATTTTGGTAAAAAAAGGAATTTAGGAAAAGTTATATTTATTATCGTGTGATCTAAGAATAGCCCTGTGTCGCAGAGCGGAAACGCGTGGCGACCCTGACTTACTGTGACACCAGTAATTAATGTGAGCCGTGAAGTTATTTGCTACCCCAATGCTTCTATGTAATGAATAACACATAATTTATCTAATGGGCCAGGTAATTTACATTAAAATCATGCAATTATAAAAAGTTTATTAATCATAGTATGAAATAAAAAAATTAAAAAAGCTTCAGACTCTTGTTACCTTGTAATATGTCATCTGAGCAATTTTTGGCGGCCATCTTGAATTTGCGAGAAAATAGGGATTTCTAAGCGCTAATAATAGCAATTTACAGATTCAGCTATGGTCAAACCCCGGAATGGGCTTCTAAGCAAGATGTTACATGGTTCGCTTCTTACAATCACAATTCTAATGTCATCCTCGTTCTATTTTTTCAGCTTCAATCCATTTATTTTGATCCATTTATCCAAGAATACTGTCAAACAGATAGCATAGAATTTAATGTAAAGTACTTATATGTTAAGAATATTTAAAGATACAAATCTTAAAAGTGTTCGATAGTATGTTGTTAAATTATCGATTAATTTGAGAATGAAGGCACTCAAACGTTTATAAAAAAACATTTATTAAAAGAAAAAAAAGTAATAATCATAAATAATGTTTTTATACCATGTTACAGGCATGTAATGCCTTCATAAATTTAGACGCCGATATATTTTTTTTTAATTTCATCTCAATTTGGTAAAGTGATTTCTTTATTGTTTCAGATTTCACACGGATTGAACAGAAGTGAAGTTTTAATTAAAAGGTATGTTTTTAAATAGAATTAAGACAGTACAAGTTTTTCTATTTGTTCTATTAATTTTGTTAAATTTTGAAAGGCAAAATTATAGCACAAGAAAATTCCCTTTCAATTACAATGTACTAGCTTCCGTCTGCGGTTTTGCCCGCGTAGTATGTTGATAATTTTAAGCAACATGTATGTATTATCATAAGATTTTAAAAGAAAAACATTTTTGTTTCCTTCAAATTACTTTTTTGTGAGATGAAAGGTCCCTATGTCTATGTATTCCGTTTTTGAACACCTGACAGTGCAAAAGTAATATTTCAGATTTAGGCGTGAAAAAGTTAACAATTAACAAACTTATTTTCCAAATTATAATATAAGTTAAGATACCCACTTATAGAAATAATATCTATTAGTTATGAATGATGATGCTTATTTATAGAATGATCAACCGATCGACCCCCAGAGACAATATTAGCGAGCCTTATAAATTGTCTAAACAATGCTCAAGTACAATCGTAAACTACAAAGTTGGGACACGCAGAACGCAATAGTTGACTAACTGTAGTTGACTGTACCTATCAGTTTCTGAGAACGTTATTTAAGGTGCGGTTTGCAACGTGATACACGGGAATATAGGTTTTAAAATGTAAGTATTTAGCGAAGAAAACAAATACATTGGTGCTAATTCTCTTGCTTACGCTCTACTTTTTTACTAATTTAGACTTGCTGTCTCTCTTTCTAACCGAGATCATTAGAAAGGGATAGGAGATTTTTAGCTGTCAAACTAGTCCATTTGCGTGATATCAACGAGAATTTAGTCGGCATTTCATAGACGTCTCGTCTAATTTCACGTCAATTGCAAGCACGTACACTAATTTGACAGCTCTAATTTCATAGTTCAATTTGTTGTTTTTTTTCGATGATGTTTATTAGAAAGAGATAAAGATAGACTGAAATTAGTTTAGCGGGATGTACAAAAGAATCAGCACCAATATCGATACGTGACCAGGCTTAGCAGTAGGAAATATTTAAGCCGATTTATTATCGCGAAAGGAAATTCAGCCTTACGTATAGCAGAATAAAGATGTTGCTTAATCTTCTTAATCTGTTTTTGCGCTCAGGCTAATAATGCACTAAATTATCTCCTGCGCCTGATTTATTGGGTAGTATCCGTTGAGATTGGCGGAAGTATCCCTAAATTCCGTTCGGAGAATTCACGTCATATTCATCAACAATTTAATTTATAAGAAGTTGGATTAAAAATTCTATATAAATCGCCTTTGCAGCTCACACAAATCGCTCTCAACTTCTACCTTAATCCCCTCCACATCCAAGGCAGAGAGATTAAAATTTCTATATACCGTGTTTCATAAGGCAGCTCAGTCGCATCTGTGGCGTGACAAGGGTAAGGGGTCAGAAGCGCTGACGGATAACGTTGTCCTATTTTTATATGTAAATCTTTTTATATAATAAATTCTAGTATAGGATTGTGAAGCTATTTTCTTTCAGGTGGGGTGTTTTGTAGCGTGCATTCAAGAAATTTTTAAATAATTGCTGGCAATTAAAAGTGGTCGATAGTATTTATGTTGTTAGATTTATCGATTGATTTGAGAATGAAGGCACTCAAACATTGTTATTATTAGTCAGACAATAATTCCTGTAAATAAATTTGAAAAACTTGTTTATTATCATCTTTCTGCCGTGTCGTACGTGTGCGTTTTATAAATTAATTATCACTCTCCGTGCCTCGGATAGCACGTTAAGCTGTTGGCCCCGGCTGTCAATTGTAGATCTTAGACAGTCGTTACGGGTAGTCAGAAGCCCGAAAGTCTGACCACCAGTCTTACCAAGGGGTATCGTGTAACCCAGTATCTGGGTTGTGGAGGTCTGATAGGCAGTCGCTCTATGTAAAACACTGGTATTCAGCTGCATCCGGTAAGACTGAAAGCCGACCCCAACATAGTTGGGAAAAGGCTAGGCAGATGATGATTATCATCTTTCTGCCATTGTCCTAATTTTATTTAGGGTCAATAGATTTTCTTCTTCCATTCATTTCTATGACCCGTCATTTCACTGCTTACTTCCCTTTCCATCCATGACGCCTTTATTAAATCCATCCATCTTTTTTTGGTCTACTCTTATAACCATGCACATTCATACTTAAAATCAAAAGCTGGTAGATCATAATATACTATGAGGTCAAGGAAACTAGAAACGAAAATGATACAAGTGTAATTAATATAAGAAGGATTTAAAATGTTTTGAAAATGTCTTTACTCTAGTGAATTGAGATCGAAAGAAAGTATATTATTATAGGGTTCCGAAGCCAACGGATCTATTACTAAAGCTTCACTGACTGTCTATTTGTCCGTTCGTCAGCCCTAGGCTAAATAAATACCTAAAAGTTTTGGAGCCCAGAAGATGAACATAAACTAGCTGTCTAAATAATCAAAATAATGACGTATAGTCACAAAAAAAAACAAGAGAACCCCAGTAAATCCTAACCCTCACATAATGTCGCGGAACTTTCTGTCCCTAAAAGGTCGGCGGAAACACTTCGGACTGGCCACTAACCATTAGCTGTTAGAAGGGTTAACTCGTTCACAACTTCGCGTCTGTTTCGACAAAAAGATATAAAAGGTTTATGGAGTCCATCGTTTTAAATTCGGGTTTTTGGACTATGCCTATGGTATATTGTGGCTTTGTTGCTAAGGGTTGAGCTTCCAAAGTGTACTTAAAATTATATTTTATGCGTTTTTGAATAATTTAATATTATATTTCTGTTAATAATTACGTAATCAGTTGAGGATTTTAGGCGAGATAATGAAGATTTGAAATTAAGTTTCAAAGAAAATCTTGTTCCGGCAGCTCTTGTATTGTTTAAGTCATCGCAGAACTAGAAATCTAAAACTATTTTTTTTTATTTATTTAAGTGGAACTATGCTAGACGTCAATCTGGAAGTCATTGAGGGAGGCCTATGTTCACCAGTGGATGTCTTATGGTTGAAATGATGATGATGATGAAGCAAGATGTAAAGTATAACCAAAGAAAAAGTTACTAGAAAGATTTTTTTTTTGTGAATTTTTTAACATGTTATAGCACATGATAGCTTATAAAATATAATTATTTAATAAGAAAATTTGAAAAAGCAACTGATACGGATGGAATTTAATCATATTTAAGTATGACTCACGAAAGTTATTATTCTGAAACAGAGCGTAGCTCTTAAGTTTATGTTGAAGGAGGATTATGGAAGGGAAATTATAGAAAGAAATTGAGCTTCCAATGCTCTCACTGGACATAAGGTATTGTTATTTTATACCAATATTTAGTCAGAGCTACCACCGCTGTAAAGCCTGTACTTACTTTAATGACTCTTTAAATACATAAATTCTTCTTCTTCCTCGTATGGTTGATGAACAACCTGGTGTCAGATTTTAAACCGCCCGTAGGCCTTCAAATTGGCCTTACACACCGTTGAAAAATGTCTCAGGTGTGCTGGTTTCTTCATGATCTTTTCCTTCACCGTTTTTAGCAAGTGACAATTAAGTTTCTAATACACGATAATACGACAGTAAAAAATCGCTATTTTGGAATATTTTTACTACCCCGTGAATCACATATGATTCATGATATTGTTCTTTTAATTCAGTCTGTAGTCGGGACAAAAAATCGGTTAATAAATACATAATAACTCCAAGAACAATCTCGTAACCCAACAGTTATTATTTAACTAAATCCGAGAGATTGATTCTGGCTGGTGACTTAACCATTGGATTAATGGGATAATGGCGTTGGTCGTGTCCATTGTTGGCTACAATACGCATTCAGCGGAGCGGACTTAGCTATGGCAGAATTGGGGCACAAGTTGAAAGAGAAAGCGTTGTAATACCTACTATACTAATTGCACACAGGGTTTTTTTTAAATGGTGGTATGGCCTAGTGGTATATAGGTACGACCGTCGCCTGATAAGTCAGAGGTCTCGAGTTCGATCCCAAGACACGCACCTCTGACTTTTTGTAAGTTATGTGCGAATTATCAATTAATTATCAGTTGCTAAAACGGTGGCAAACATCGTGATGAAACCAGCACACCTATGAGATTTTTCAATGGTGAATAAGCCATGTTAGAGGCCTACAGGCGGATTAAACTCTGATACCGGGTTGTTCATCAATCATACGATAAGAAGATTATAAACTTATGATCACCTGCTTCGTGCCTTGGAAAGCACGTTAAGCCGTTGGCCCCGGCTGTCATAAAGATCTTTGACAGTCGTTAAAGGGTACTGACTACCCTCATAAAATCCTGACAACTAATCTAACTTCAGAATATCGTATCCCTTTGGATTGGTTTGGTCAGATAGGTAGTCGCTCCGTAGAAAACGAATATTCAGGTGCATCCAGTTAGATTAGAAGCCGACCCCAAAGAAGTTTAGGAATAATAATGCTAGATGATTAACATTGCAAGAGAGTTAAAGTTCAGCGCAAACAAAAAAAAACTCATTTTTAACCGACTTAAAAAAAGAAGAGAGTTCTCAATTTGATGCATATTTTTTTAAAGATTAGAAAGAAAAAAGACCAAAGTTTTCATATACATGTTGCATTACACCCAATAAAGACATATTTTTGAACAATACCTAGAGCTTTTTTGAAAAGTGGGGCAACTATCCGGATCTTACCCTATATCTTTTGAGTCGATCTTAAACCAGTAAACCTTGTGGTTTGGACCAGGTCTCGCTTAATGGTGTTCTGTCCACACTTTCTACCGTGTTCTCTCTGTTCAATAAGCACATTGAGATAAATCTACACTGCATAATATCGTGAAACTGGACCAACATGCGTATGGCAGCGTATGTTAGTAAATACATATTTAAAATTCGAAATTTTACTCAAATTATGTTCTAAAAAAGTTTATTACTTAAAAAAAAAAAAATCAGCCTGTAACTATCCGACTGTAGGGCAAAGGCCTCTTTTCATACAGAGATAGATTGAGCATTAATCCCCACGCTAGCTCACTGCGGGTTCGCGATTTCAGCCTATCAAGTCCAGGTTTCCTTACGATATTTTCCTTCACCGTTAGTCAGTGGTGTCATATTATAATTATCTACGAAAATACATATGACATAGAAAAAGTCACATTGGTACATTCCAGGTTCGAACCCACATCCACATGTTTGAGAAGCGGGTCCGTAACCAATGCGCCACAACGACACTTAGGTATTTATAAATTATAATATGTAAATTTATTATGCACCTATTACGATACACAAAAGATTTATGAGAATTAGCTAAACAAATGTTGAGTACCCCATTCAATAATTTATTAACGCCCCTTTTATTGCAATCGTACCCCAAAAATTAACAATGTGCATTAACGGTCCCACTATAGTCTGTCGAGCGTTAATTGGCGAGTTGTATATAAAAATAAAATACAATACAAAATAATTTATTTAAGCTTTCACAGATATTAAAGGCTTTACTTATATAAAAATATGTCACTCTTAATCGCAAAATTAAATTATACCTGTCCTTGTCATTTGCATGCCAATAACTGGAGATGGCAATTAATTTAAGTGACGTTGATGTCATTTAACTTTTTGTAATTGTTTATAAGTAAGGAGATATAAGTTTAGTGTTTGGGATAATAGTCTGAAAAGTATACAAAGCTGTAAGAAGAACCTAAAATGTAATGATGTGGTTTAATAAATATTTCGCCTTAGCGATTACGCGACTATTAGAGACTAGCGACTATTAGACAGGTCCACTTGAAAAGTAACCTAAATGTTTTATTTTAACGAAACGATAGATTGTTTGAGCTCTGCAATGGAAACGTAAAAAAATCTGAAGTAAGAACGATTATCAAGACTTTATCTAAGAATCAATTTCCTGTACTTGGTACTTGTAGTCATAACTTTTTATTCTAAAAAACTTATAAATGCGTGTATTTCTTTATCATTTTGTTTATTTATACTGTATCCTTTTCTGCTATTCCAATTAATAATTATTATATTAATTTACTTTACAAACCAATATTTTAAATGGAAACTGTCCACCTAAAACTGCCAACTTATGTTTGACGTACTTTAACAATATACTTACTTTTAACTTTTGACACTATTTCAACATTGCACAGTGTGACATTCCAACAATGTCTCCACAGGAGTCCATAATCTGAGTGATTTTGAATTCAAGGGTCCTATAATAGCCTTTTTTTTGGGTAGCAAAAATAGGTGAGCTTTTTGTTTAGAATAAAGTTGCGTAGTAGTTTTTTTGGGAAATCCATAATCATTTCGGTGACACAATTTCAACCGGAAGATCGAATCCAGGACCTGACGCTCAGAATTGGACTGTCAGTGTTTTTTTAACTAACAAGAAAATTGGATCTTGTGGTAACTTTATAATGTTTTTAAATCGGTTTTATTTTCTTGTTTAAAAGTTTTTATTATTAAATTTTAAGTGGCATACTAATTTCATAAGAGAATCAAAATCGGTTCTTCAGTTTAGGAGCAACAACAGCACAGACAGAAACACAGATAGACAGACACAAAGACACGTCAAACTTATAACACCCCTCTTTTTGCGCCGGGGTTGCGTTCCAGAACCTCTTCCTTTTTGGAAATTAGTAAACATAACCCTCCTTTTTTTTGTAGTCGGGTAAAAACAATACCTACATTAAATCAATCATCGGACAACAAACAAACTAACTCAACACGAAATTCTAACTACAACTTTTCATTTCTATCGGCAAAAATTAGATACCTTTACCTACTCATAGTACGGTTGTCAGAAAAACTGCTAATTCCAATATGGCCGCGGGCTGAGTCTGTTTACATGGATCGGTACTCAACATGGAACGTTCCTTGTCCACCTTTGCTCGACAAAGTCGCCAGGTCATCGGGTTTTTTTGCGGACGGTACAACGAGCAAAGAAGAAATAAAATAAAGGTTTCAGTACCTTTTTGAGGTTGTCTTTAAACCAGTCAAAGTTATGCGAAAGTTCTAAATATACATATATAACTTCAATATGAATGGAATATTAGATACCTACCTATATAAAATAAAAATAATTGATATTAAAAATAATAAAAAAACTATTCACTAAAATAAATGATTTATTAACCGACTTTCAAAAAAGAGCAGTTTCTTAAATCGATACGTATTTTTTTTTACTTTTAATCACTCTATCTATTAAAAAAACCGCATCAAAATCCGTTGCGTAGTTTTAAAGATTTAAGCATACATAGGGATATAGGGACAGAGAAAGCGACTTTGTTTTATACTATGTAGTGATTATTATTATTGTGAATATTAAAAAAAAAAAATCTAAATACGTAAACATTTTTATAAAGTATTCAATGCATACTACGATATTCTAAAGGTACTAATTCCTTCAGTACAGGTATTTAATATTTTAATGAAATAGGTATTAGCCTTAATAGCTTACTTTATGGCAACGCATGCAAAAACCATTTCACCTTTCACGTAGGTTTATAAAACCCATTAAACGTTTCCACCACGGTTAGGTATAGTACAAGGATTTACCATTACCTACAAGTTTTGTGGGTAGTCTGGTATTATTTGACTGTTTATTAGTAATTCCGATGTCTTCTTACGAAGGTTGAGGTAAATGGATAATTAAGTATATGATTATGGTGCGTAGAAATAGTTATATGAAGTGTAGTATCCGATTAAAAAACCACTTTGAGATCCCGATTTTTTTTAATTTTCCGGTCAACATTTCCAATATTTAAAAAAAAGAAATAAGCCAAATAAGTGTAGCCGTACTCAAGTGATGCTATACCAATGCACTGCATTTAATTTTTATTTATGTAAACAGATAAATATTACCGCTATCCATCAGATAAGTGGCGGCCAGCAACCGAGCAGTTTAAGCAGTGATAGCGTGGTTTGACAGTTTTTCAGAGGCCTATTGGCCGGGCAGTTTAAAGTCTGACACCAGGTTGTTCATGATTTAAAACCACATGATTTAAAAAAAATTGTTTTTTTTACGTAAAACGGTTTTGTCATACCAAATATCTGGGGGCTTAGCCAAGTTGACTATCTACATTCGCTAACGCTATAGAAAACGAAAGAAATGTAAAGGATTATCGTTATGTCATGTGGTCAAAACAAACGAGTAGAATCTAATCCTATATATTTTTTTTGTTTTCTATAGCGTTAGCGATTGTAGATAGTGAACTTGGCTAAACCCCCAGATCAATCTGTCAACTAGAAGGGGGTGAAATATCGATTACTAAATTTGAACCAAATAATAAACAGGACAATCTAAATAAAACCGTTTAAAAACAACAGCTTAATAATTATTATTATCACAAACAAATTGAAAATATTACAAACACTTTCATATTACCTTCTCAAAGCATAAACATCTACTTACGTCATAAAAATTACATAGAACTATTTCTCTTGACAACAAAAGATCCCGTGGGGCGCTCAATACACGACGTAACAAGTTTATCAATAAATAATGTTACAGGATAGATATCGCGAGGAAACAACGCTGTCGATATAAGATTTAGTGCGGACGATTTTTAGTCGGATCGGAACCGTATACTGTAAAGAGTCTAGTATAAATAAAAGTTCAAAATACTTTTTTTTTATTTCTTTTTTTACTATCATCATCATAATCAGCCTATATTAGTCCTCTGCTGAACATAGGCCTCTGCCAATGCGCGTTATTGTGCGCTCATTGAAGGTATTTGCCTATCGCTACGGGCAAGCGGGTTGGCGATTGCAGAAGCAGATGATTGCTGTTACACAGAAGGATGCTGCTGCCCATCCTCCGGATCTATCCCTTTGTGGCTTCTTACGACACCCACGGTACGAGTAGGGGTGGTTCTATTCTTAGGCCAGAAAGCACATGGCATTTTTTTAATATAGAGGGTTTTAAATGCTATGCCACCCTCATCGTGAATCTTATGAACACCAACCCTTTTCCAAAAAGAAAAATCTACTAATTATACAAGTTTAGGCGTTCATAGGAGGTGTCTCCCGAGCCCGAGTAAAAATTCATGAAACACCCAATACAGAAAAATCTTATTTTTTCAAGTTAAGAACACTCTCGATCAAGTTACCTTTCAAATAAAAAAAACTGAATCAAAATCTATTCATCCCCCAGACCCACAGACACGTCAAACTTTTATTATAAGATCCCTCTTTTTGCGTTAGGGGTTATAAAAGAGCCAACCGGCATGGTGAATAAGGTCCAAGCTACCGGTAGTTAGGAGTCCAGGGACAGGAACTTCCTTACAACTCACAGTTTCCATTGAAATCAACGCAAACTTGAATAATTTGTATTCTCTCAAGAGGAACCGCAACGCACAATTAGTGTTCAATAAATCTTTTTGTTAAAGACTATAAATTGTAAGAATGTTTGGTCATAAATATTAGCTTAAGAGCTAAGGAAGCCAAAGAATGTCTGCCAGTTGCCACAAATTACGGGTCTCGAATGACTCTCGATGACTAATCAACCTTATATAGTAATTTTTTTTTTGTAGACAGGTAGTAACGTGGCCATCCCAATCCTACTTCAATTTCAATTGTGATTTATGTTTTAGAACGCAATGTGGTCGGTTTGAGTCGTGATAGCCTAGTGGTGGTGACCGTTGACTGGAAAGTCAGAGGTCTCGGGTTCGAACCCAAGGCGCGCACCTCTGACTTTTCGTAAGTTATGTGCGTTTTATAAATTAATTATCACTCTCCGTGCCTCGGATAGCACGTTAAGCTGTTGGCCCCGGATGTCAATTGTAGATCTTTGACAGTCGTTACGGGTAGTCAGAAGCCCGAAATCTGACAACTAGTCTTACCAAGGGGTATCGTGTAACCCAGTATCTGGGTTGTGGAGGTCTGATAGGCAGTCGCTCCATGTAAAACACTGGTATTCAGCTGCATCCGGTAAGACTGGAAGCTGACCCCAACATAGTTGGGAAAAGGCTAGGCAGATGATGAACGCAATGTGGTGTTTCGAATTTAACCCCTAGAATACTACGTTACATTGCACGTTATGTGCAATTCTGTGAGAGGGTGGTACTACCCCAATCAAGCCGACCCATTTTAATTTTATAGTCTGTGTGTAAAACTTACTGTATATTTACTGACCAGCTTCAAAAACAAAATTTAATTAGCTATAAAATATTTTATTACCGTGCAATTTAAAGCAAAATACAGACTTCCCTTCGATATCCTAATAAAACCGCATTCAAAACAACAGTGACCCAAATTACCTCATTTCGTGGATGCAAACGGATGCGGTTATGTCACTTTAGAAATATACGGATGCTGAATAAAACGATCTGAAACACATACTTATATGTGGGGATTTGCATAAACGGTACAGATGGACGCGGGTAGCCTTTATATAATACTAGCTTTTGCCCGCGACTTCGTTCGCGTGGAATAGTGACTTCGACTCTTGACCAATTTTTTGTAATAAAAACTATCCTATGTCCTTTCTCAAGTTCCAAACTATGTCTGTACCAAATTTCACACAAATCGGTTCAGTAGTTTAGGCGTGAAGCAAAGACAGACAGACAGACAGACAGAGTTACTTTCGCATTTATAATATTAGTTTGGAAGTTTGGATAATATGTAGCGTTTTCGATGCGGTTTTTTCGGACATCATTTTATTTTGTAATTCAAACCGTTGTATTTTTTATGTCTTTGATTGTCAAGGTTAAGCAGCTTGTAGAGCAATCTAAAATGTGCTCTTTTAATGCAGTAATAACGCTAAATATCGTTTACTTCGAAGTCAAAATTGAAGCAACTAACTTCAAATACCGAACGTCGATGTTTCCGATTGAAACCTAACATACGCAAATTTTACAACCAAAATAATGACATTTTTTTTGTAAATTTTTACATGTTAGGTTATTAAATAAGAAATTTGGAAAAACTACTGATACGGATGGGATTCAAACCCACGACCTTCGGCGTACCGTGCCATCGCTGTGACCGTTAAACCACCATATCCCATCAGAATTACATAAGACCCATCGATTTTATCCATAAGATCGTCAAGTAAAACACTGTTTAACTTGTTCGTAAGGCAAACACAACGTTCATGAAATTTTCATATTTATCATCAATATTTTAATACCCACGGCCACTGGACAGTGAGCCAAAGTTCGTCGAATTGGAAAAAGTAAAATAGAAAATTATAGTTTGTCAAATGGAAACGCCTCGAGGACAATAATTATAGTTTTATGTCTGTAACACTGTTTAATGGGTTGAAATGGCCGTTTTTATTGTAATACCCGTATTTCCTGTTTTTATGTAAGGTTCCAGTGAAAGCTATGTTTCTCGTTTCCATTACAAAAAATTTTTGGAATTGATGTTATATTTTTTCTGTGATTTTATTTTCCCATTTCTGTAATCCTACTAATATTATAAACTAGCTTTCGCAAACGGTTTCGCCATCATGGTTTGTTAATAAATTGTAGGCAATTTGTTATTCTGACGTGTAAACTGTAAAATTTCATCGAAATCCATTTAGTAGTTTTTGTTCATACATCCTAACCAACCATTTCATTTATAATACTAGCTTTAGCCCGCGGTTCGGCCGCCTGGTATTTTGATAAATTGTAGCTTGTTATGTTATTTTGATGTACCTATAAGCTACATTAGTGAAATTTTCATCAACACCCGTTTAATAGTTTTTGCGTGAAAGAGTAACAATCATCCTCACAAACTTTCACATTTATACTATTACAAGTAGGATTAGTAGGATAGTTTGTGAGGATAAAGAAAATGAATATACACTTATACTTTTACACGGAGCAGGTATTTGCTCCGTGTACAATATCGCCGTCACGTGGACCCTACCCTACTCGCTTCGAAGTCGACTTTGTGATTAAGTTGTCCTGCTCGACAGATCAGTTAATCACATGTACGACTGAAGGCAGTTTTAATTCAAAACGACTCTGCTTCAATATTTATCATAAAAGTATATATGTGTTTTTGTTTACTGAGTATTGAGTCGGTAGCATTATTTCAATTGAAGACTTATTTTTTGTTTTTAACTAGACCGTGTTTAGGCACACAGAAGGTATACAAAAATTGTATTTAGTTAAAAGCTTAGGTACTGTCGTTCTTCTACGATTCTAATAACCAGTTTATTTTAGTTTCCATACCCAAAAAATGCCAAATAGCCCGTTTATTACTAAGTCTCTACTGTCCGTCCGATTGGCCGGAGACAGGAGACTTTTAAATCTTAATAGGTAGACATTTAAAATTTTTACAGGGTTTACTACTATGGCCACTATACCGACAATTAATTACAATAAAATAAAGTTATTCATTATAAAAAGGGGTTCCCCAAACAAGAATCGTATTTTTTTTCATGATTTTAGCTCGATCTGTCCCAGGTCTGTATATTTTGACACGTGATATGACCACCTAAAATGTTTAGTTTTTTTAGGAAGCCCATTGTTCAATTTTCACTCGGCTAGATTTCCTTGAATATTGTTAGAAATTTGCATGTTACCGTATAGGGTTAATATCAACGGCTACTTATAAATATCGATAAATGGTTTCTCTTGTTATTCAATAACACTTAACAAAATTGTATAACAAGTTCCTTCGTCACAAAAAGGAACTCGGTATTGCATAGAAATTGTATTTTTCACTTTCTTTACAGCGTTATTGGATAGTATAGTTGGAACATTGGTAAACTCGGTTTCAACAAAAACAATAGCATCTTAAGAGATTGTACTCAGCAGTAGCGGAGGGTGAATTTTTCCTAGGAGCTAACCCGAAAAAAATCAATGGCACAGTCGGTAGGCATTATTGATTTTGACATTCTTTATTTTGATTTTTGAGTCATTGTCGTGAAAAGATGATTAGTCTGACTAGATCCTGGGTTACCGGGTCTAGTTGCTTCCGGAGTTGCACCGCAGGGAGGAAAACATATAATTACGAGTCAGTGGCTCTAGAAGAAGAATAGGAAGTTTTATCAATGAGGGGTAGGCTGCCCTTGGAAATGGCAACTAGAGTCACTCGTACAATAATATTAGAATTATGACTATAAGTGCCTAAAATAGTCTGTCTACACGAATAAAAATATTTTGATTTTGCCGGTAGGAATCGAGTTGTATGGAGCCTCCGCCACTGGTACTCAGTACTTCGGCTCTTTCGAGAGCGACACTTTTACAGGTATCTCTAGAAACTTAGGTTCCGTTTCTCTGTTATAATTCGTGTAGTACGGCAATAGTTTGGAGGTTTTAACGGTCATTGCTGGCGAAACTTTTGCTGGATTCCCTTGTTCTAAAACAGGAGATATCTGAAACAAATAGCAAATATTTGCATACAAGATTTGTTGTTGTACAAGGTTCTTCGTGGAAATGTGCAAACATTTTTCGTTGTTACACTTTTAGCGGTCTTTATAACATGTTATTTGTGGTAAATCCGTAGAATGATTATTTGTTTTAAGTATTTATATTGAGTGAAGCACTATGTGCTTCGCCTGCAATTTTGATTGTGAGTATTTTGGATCTTCGCTAGAATTTTCAATTAATTAATTATTATTTAGGATTCTGAAGGAATATTTTTTTTTTTTAATTACTGCCGCACAAATTGACTCCATGCTGCCTGATGGAAAGCAGTCAGTGGAGTCCCATAGTGATGACCATCATCCCAGCAGCCAATATAGCAATGTGGCATGATGGCCCTCACCTTGACGGCCTTGAGAAAAGCTTTTTCACGTCCCGCTTAAATGACCCAGGATCGTAGGTGGAGGGAAACACGTGGGCTGGTAACGAGTTCCACATCTTAATAGAACGGCAGAGATAGGAGGCGCCGAACCGTTTGGTGCGTGGCGTTATCCGTTCTACCGTATAAGAGTGGCACCTCATCCCAGCACGTGTCGTTCGGAATAGGAAAGGAGAGGGTGATATTTCTCCTCAAGCGTCTAGGTGTACCAGTTATGAAGGAACACAGTGTGATTTTTAGTCCGTGCAAGGTAGACATAACCCCCTCACTAGTCCTGGGGTACTTACATTTTCCACATGCCAAAAAAATATTTAGATAACTAGCTTCCAGCGGCAGCTTTTTCCGCATGGTATATTGATAAGTTGTACGTGTTATTTTGATGTATAAGGTACATTTCTCAAAATCCGTTCAATAGTTTTTGCGTAAAAGAGTAACAAAGATGCATCCAGCCTCCAGCATCCAGAAAGTTTTACATTAATAATATTAGTAGGATAGGATAATTAAAAGTTTTAGTTAAGGGTAGTTGTGTGTTTGAGAAATCATTTTTCATCTTAGTATTGTCTTCGTTAAGTTTAAAGAAAACTCATCATTATTATTTTAAGAGCTAAGCTTTCGTCGATGCAGCTACTTCCAGCTTCTTGACCTAAATTTTTTCTTCCATCTACATGACTTTACTTTTACTTTTTTACATACATGACTTTATCTTGGCCCACCTCTTCCTCTCTTTCATTGACTCAATTGACTTAACATTTTAAATAATACTAGAGTTAATAAATACGTTATAAGATATTGTCTTTCTTCCGTTACGTTTTAGAAACAATAAAAAACAAAATTGAACCATTAATAAACGACCTGTAAAAGAGAACTCTTGTTTCTAACTAAACGGATTGGCGATCATTTTATCGTGCATAGTATTTTCTGCGATTGCATATGCAATCAAAAACACACGTAAGTTGGTTTTTGATTGCATATGCAATCAAAAACACACGTAAGTTGGTTTCATTTTTGTGATACCTTTGTTCCATTTTTCGCTATATTGTCGACCATTTCTGTTAGATATCTGCATTGAAAATTTGTCAAGAACTTTAAACTTATTTTTTTTAAGTTATTTAAAGCAAGTTATGTAAAGAGGTAATTTATAAGAATATTTATTTTTCTCCATAGAAATTAAAAACCTCAATGAAAAAAAAAGGGATTGTAGTTTACTTATTGGGTTACTTTCGCGTAATTGTCTTACCTCTTCGCCTATTCTACTCTACTTTACTCTACCTCTACCCTAACCCTACTTTACCCCTATTCTACTCTATCCCTACCCTACTCGACCCTAGGGGTATAATTCCATTGTTCTTAATATTTTTTCTGCTATTCTTGGAGGAGATGGATCCAAATAATCTCCTTTTTTTGAGTTGGTTAAACATCAAAAATTATCAACATCAGTGCGACCATCATTCTTTAGTTATAAATGGTGTAAATAACCCAACTTTGTCAATATCTATAGATGTTCAAACAAGTAGGTATTTAACGTGTCCAGTATTGAAATAACATTTTTTGGAAAACATAAAATAAGTATAAGTTTTCTTTCTCCCCTCCCTTCTACTTTACCATCGAATCAAAGCATAAACGAACGAACAAAATTAATCGAAACATTTAAAAAACGCAATAAAATACGCCACCATTTCCGCTTTGAGATTCCGGTAATTGTCATTTAATTACCAACTGAAGGGAGAGGGGGGTATAAAAAATAAAGCTTAGAGCCTCTTAATGGCCAACAATTTGCCGGTCTGTGGTCCCGAAACCGCTTTAGTCTCTGACATTGTTTTAGCGAGTATTCGTTTAAAAAAGTGAAAATAATTTTTTTTTGGCCACGCGCGTTATAATTTTTACCACTGTTGAGAAAAAAAAATTAAAATGTTACTGTTAAAATTTAAAATAATGTGTTGCTTTATATTTATTTAGTATACGTAAATAAATAATTATTTGTACCCATTGGAAAATTGTCTCAAATACGAGTTAATTGCAAAAAGAAAGTAAATCTGCATTTTATTTCATCACAGAATCTAGACACGCGGCAGCGTGTCAAGACAAGTTCAAGCATTGGCTAGCCAGCGCCGAGTGTAATATTACACGAACCATTTGGTGCCACTTTTGACCCTTCTGTAACTCAAAACCTCTTTAACGTAAACACATAAAACTACGTGTGTTTAATTATATCTATAAGGACATGTAGAAGCCCAAATTTCATAAAGCTAGCTCCAACGGTTACAAAAATATGAAGGTCCAAAAATCGTAAATTTTAGTAATGACTGACTTATAGTACCTAATTATAACCTACTTCCAGATGACCTAGAAGGATGAAATTTGGAATCCAGCTTGGAAATTGCGTGTAAGCGAAGGAAAAAATCAAAAAATAGAAAAAAAACAAAAAAAAAAATAAGTGGTGTCCCCATACAAAAAACTTGTAATACGGGCAAAACAACAATTATACACAGAACTAAATAAAAAATAAATAAAAAAATGTAAATCTATATAAAAACTTTCCCGAGCAACACATAATAAACATAGGCAACGCTTACGAATACCGATTCAGTGTAGTATTTATTGTTTTATTATATTTATATTCATCATGCTTCTTTCTCAACGATGAATTAAGTGTAGTTTTCTTTACAAAAAGTTATGATATCCCATCAAAAACATAAATGTAAAATGAGAGCCAAGTTCAATATATGCCTTGGTTGATGACTTCAACGACAAAAGGAGTGATATCTAAATGGGTGCCAAGTTCAATGGTCAGTCCTGAAATTTATTTACAACATAAAATATTTTATAATAACTTAAAATAATATGGCTTCTTATAACTTAGGATAATATATTGTAGCTTAAAGTCTGACTTGGCTAGTTTTCATATACGATTTTTTGTTAAACTACTCTTGGGGGTTAAAGTTCGGAAAACCCTTTCTTAAACTAATTCTACCTTATAAGTTTAACAACATTTCAAAATTTCAACTTTCTAGCTTAAGTGGTTTGGGCTGGGCGGTGAAGCTGATGAGTCAGGCAGTTAGTCGGAACATTGCAGAACATATGTTCTGCAATGTTCCGACTATCTATCTGTATCTATATAGATACAGATAGATATATAGTAGAATATATTATATAGAAAAAATCGTATATGAAAACTAGCCAAGTCAGACTTTAAGCTACAATATATTATCCTAAGTTATAAGAAGCCATATTATTTTAAGTTATTATAAAATATTTTATGTTGTAAATAAATTTCAGGACTGACCATTGAACTTGGCACCCATTTAGATATCACTCCTTTTGTCGTTGAAGTCATCAACCAAGGCATATATTGAACTTGGCTCTCATTTTACATTTATGTTTTTGATGGGATACATACCTACATGATTATATTCACGAAAAATAAGTGTCCAAAGAAACCTGTAAGGACACTTTTTTCATGAGTTTTGCGTTAGACCCGACTTTCATTTGTTTCAACGTATCAGTTCTTTTTATCGTATGGCTGATGAACAACTTGATGTCAGAGTTTAAACTACCCGCAGGCCACTGACATGGCTTTACACACCGTTGAAAAATCTCTCAGGTGCTGGTTTCCTCATGTTTTTCCTTCACCGTTTTAATTGATCATTAATTTCTAATACGCACATGAATCCAAAAATTCAGACGTGCCTAGATTTTGAACCACCTTTGGCTTGGCAGTCCAACGGCCATACCACTAGGCTATCTCTGCTATAAACGTATCAGTGAAAGTAATCAAATCAATGTATTCAACTTACTACAGTTTAGTTTTCAGTATTAAAATCCTACCACGTATTCAAGCGAAACAGATGCCACAATCTATAATTTGAATCAATTCTTCGTAAACTTTATTGCATATTGTTATACGTATCTTTTCGTTTGGTCACGGATACCTTACATTGTGCACGGCATTTATCAGATCCATAAGGCTAATTCATAGCTCCCTGGCCAGCCCCCTGCTATAAGGAAGCGTGAATATATTTGTAATACTCGTTTATTCTATTTGTAAGCATTGAGGTGGTAGCTACGTGGCGAGGAAAAGTAGAATTTTGTAGTTCTGGCTTAGAGGGCAATTTTATAGTTTTAGTAGCGCTTTAAAAAACAGTGATAGCCTAGTGGTAGTGACCGTTGATTGGCAAGTCAAACGTCGTATATTTGGAATCTAGGCTCTTCTGAATTTTCGGTTTCATATACGTATTAGAAGTGAGAACGGCGAAGGAAAACATCGTGAAGAGACCAGCACACCTGAGAAATTTTTCAACATATTTTTATATTATTATTATTTTGTAAGGCCATGTCAGAGGACTACTGGTGGTTTAAACTCTAACATCAGGTTGTTGGCGTTGGTTTCGAATCTATGACCTTTGACATTGCAGTCCAACGGTCGTACCACTATGCGATTCATTCATTTAAAAACGATATAATATCATCTTTATGTAGACTTTTTCACTGAAAAATCCACATTTACCATTTTCTACTTAGAAAAATGCAAGTGACTCGTTTGTACACAGAAGTCGTTAGGTTTTGTGTTGCACCGCTTTGTCTGCTTACCCCTCATTAGCTCAAGCGCTCCTGTGACGTCAGAGCAGACATATTGTTTCACAAGTACCTGGAGGAATGTTTTCATTTGTGTTTACGGGACTACGTCATTAGCGGCTTAGCTAGTGTTGATGTTCTACCTACTGAATAACTACAACTTATCTAACTACTACAAGTGCAGTGATAACCTAATGGTAAGACTTAGACTGCCATGTCAAAGGTTGCAGGTTCGAAACCCAGACACACAACTCGGCCTCTTCAGATTTATGAGCGTTTTAGAAATTAATTGAATTGAATTGATATCGCGTAAATGTTTATTTTTTAGGTTAGAAACGTCACGTGTGTTTTGAATAATAAACATTTACGCGAGTTATACTTACGTTAAAAGTTGTTTCATTATACAGGGTGGGCGGAGAATAGAGGTTCAAAAATTTTTTTTAGATGCCCCGCTCCAATAGCTATTCGAATAACCCCCATGTATGTTCAGTGATTATTTATAGTTTAAGAGCTAGATTTTTTTAACCAATTTTTGGGAAAGTATCACCTGACTTTAGGTTTTATTTTTTTTCTTCTTCTGCATTGTAATTCTTGAAAATATTTTTTGTTATATTAAGTCTTTATAGTATATTCTATGATCCATAAAAATTCTGTCTGTCTAATCATCTCATAAGGTGCCTAAAACTTTGCTCAAAATGAAAAAAAGTGCAAAATAAAATTTGTTCCAGATTTTCATTAAATCAAAAAAAAATCAAAAAATGGTGGCAATGACCCCAAAGTAGTTTTAAAAACTCCCGCGGACTTTCAGCATTTCAAAATAATAAAAATATTTCCTACTTTTCGGGACATTATTTTGTGCAATCATAGTTCAAAGATGGTAAAGAGAAAAAATCTCAATTAATTTAATTATTTTCTTCCCAAATTTTTATTATTTGATAGCACTTAATTTTAATGGAATACAATTTACATTAGATATAATACAATAACAATACAAAATTTTAGCAAAATCTGTGCTTAAAAAAAATATTCTGAACTTTTAAATAAAACTTTATTAAAATGGTTTAATTTGTTGTAGATTTTTTTTCTGCCTTCAACTGCCTCTCCGTATGTTTACCACCGGGTTGTATCTTTTTGATTGCAATAATGTAGCTAGTTAAAATGCCAAAATGTATGTATCCCAATTTATTTGGCGCAAATTAAAAAAAAACAAAGCCAATTTTCCTTTTGAAAGTGATAAAAGGTTGTTTCAATACATTACATTATTTATTATTATTATTTTCGTGATAATAATATCCTCCGGACCAATTTTGGTCACAGCGGCCAATCTCAACGGAGATTAGCCAGGAGATATTATAGTGCACAAGTGTGTGCGCAAACACAAGGATACTTTCTATTCCTTTACTCTCATACACCAATGGGACGGCAATCCGACACGAGACCGGAGAGAGATCAGGCTCAGGGCCAGCGACTTTACATGCTTTCCGAGGCATGGAGTAAGTGATAATTAATTTATGGCACATAACTTATGAAAAGTCAGAGGTGCGCGCCTTGGGTTTGAACCTAAGACCTTTGACTTGCCAGTCAACAATTACTACCACTAAGCTATCACAACTCAATAAACTTTTCATGATAAAAATGTATTAAAACAATCTTTTGAACTATCAAGTAAATGAAAAAATTAATTGAGATTTTTCTCTTTACCATCTTTGAACTATGATTGCACAAAATAATGTCCCGAAAAGTAGGAAATATTTTTATTATTTTGAAATGCTGAAAGTCCGCGGGAGTTTTTAAAACTACTTTGGGGTCATTGCCACCATTTTTTGATTATTTTTTGATTTAATGAAAATCTGGAACAAATTTTATTTTGCACTTTTTTTCATTTTGAGCAACGTTTTAGGCACCTTATGAGATGATTAGACAGACAGATTTTTTATGGATCATAGAATATACTATAAAGACTTAATATAACAAAAAATATTTTCAAGAATTACAATGCAGAAGAAGAAAAAAAATAAAACCTAAAGTCAGATGATACTTTCCCAAAAATTGGTTAAAAAAATCTAGCTCTTAAACTATAAATAATCGCTGAACATACATGGGGGTTATTCGAATAGCTATTGGAGCGGGGCATCTAAAAAAAATTTTTGAACCTCTATTCTCCGCCCACCCTGTATATTAATCTTCTCCTTATATTAAAGAGCTAGGCTCTTGTCGGTGGAGCTATCGCCACCTTTCTCTATCCTCCGCTTGCCTTTTGACTTCCTTAATTCCTGATACGTCATGACTCCTACTTTCTCCTTCACTTGACGAAAAAAAAAAGAAAGAAAGAAATTAATTATCACTTGCTAAAACGGTGAAGGTGTCCGTTGGTATCTTATATTAACTTAGAAAGTACATATGACATTGAGAAAGTCACATTGGTAAGTATATGCCAGGTTCGAACCCGAAAGTCCGCGCCCAGTGCGCCACAATGACATCTATACAATTTTACACATACTTAGCTGTATAAAAATAAAAATAACCGTTTTGTTCATAATAATAAGGTCGATATTAACGCATTATTCTTTTTAAAACTGAAAACATAATTTAGTTTTAAAATAATCAGAAAACAAATTTAATTTGCATTCTTAAAAACATTTTAAAGTTCTTATTTTAAGTATACACGGTTCATTTTAAAGCGTTTCGTAGTTTAAGGTTCAAACATTATAAGTTTGTCGGTTCGTCTGTCCCTAGGGCGAATGAGTAGTCGAGTGTTCACAGCGCATGCTTTGAAATAAGTACATCTAGACAGAAAATGCAAATTTCCGTAAGTTTATGCAACGCTGCGTATAAACCGCCGGGGGCGAATATTATGCCAGCTTGATTACACCTTGAATTTTACTGAACGCATCAGTATATTATATTGTAATAAATAAATAAATTAGTTAGACATTTGTGATATGGCCTGAAGCTTAAATATTTACTCGATTCTTTACACTTGCAGTGAAATTTATGAGCTAAATTTCAAATTTTTCTATTTTTTTTCTCTTTTTTAAATCCAAAAAATATTTTTTTTTGGGTTTAAGAAACTTTATTTTCTCATAAGAATTTACATTAATTCACTTACTGAGAAACTATGTTTATATTATAATCTTAAAAATGAGCGTACAAAGTTAAAATAAACACGATAATTACGTTATATAAAACAAAACAAAAAGTGGGTATTTCACAAAAACAATCACTTGAAGACTCAAGTTCCAACAACTATTTTATATGAGTACGCTTCCTAATAACGCAAATAATTTGTCAAATAATACCGATCTTCTTCTTATCGTATGGTTGATGAACAACCTGATGAAGTTTAAACCGCCCGTTGGCCTCTGACATGGCTTTACACACCATTGAAAAATCTCAAGTGTGTTAGTTTCATCACGATGCTTGCCTTCACCGTTTTGGAAACTGATAATTAATTTATAATACGCACATAATGAATATACGCACAATATGAAAAGTCAGAGGTGTGCGCCCTGGGATCTAAATTGAGACCATTAACTTGTCAGTCGACGATCATACCACTAGGCTATCAGTGCTGACAGAGTAAATAATATATAACAACAGTTTCCATTGTGACTCGTTTGTTGGGCATTGGCAGATCACCCTAACTAGGGTCTTGTATTCAAATTGAAACGCTAAAAGCGATTGATTTATTCTATATAATTACGAGATTATTCCAGGCTTCCATATCCATATCATTGCGCTATCCACAAAGTGTACCGACCAGTCCTGTCTCCGCAGGAAACAGAGATAGTAGAACATCCTTCGCTTATATTAGATGAATTGCTGTAAAACTAGTTGCTTCTACGCTCGTATCGCCTTAAGACCTATGCTATTAAATGGAATATTTAAGTAGAAGTTGGGATAGTACGGACAACGGTAATATGTTTCTACCCAGAGATTTTAATAGAAAAGCATTTTCCTAAGATTTTTGTTGGTACTAACTCAACATTAGATAAAACTGCAGTTTGAGTTTTAATAATATTATTGATATTATTTTTTACATACATACACAATAGAGTCAGAAAAAATTGTTTCTACTTTAGTTTACTTACAAAATTCTTAAGTTTTTGTTTGTTACTAATAGTTTATACCTACTAGTCTAAAAATTGACTGGAGTGTAAATGTGGTGCTGTCCCACAAACGATGGAGCACTTAATATCGTGCCCTGCAAGCCCTGTCGTTTGTACATTACAGGACCTGATGGACGCTACTGAAGGTGCCAATCTCGTAGCCCAGTTCTGGGCTAACACAATTTAGATTGCCATCGACACGCTAAGTAGAGTCTAAAAATAAACTTTTATTTTTATTAGCTCTCCAAAATCAATCAATATCTAGGTTTAGTTGCTTAGAAAAATTAAGACATTTTAAAACTACCCACAACGAAGCACGGCCTATTTGGATTTTAAAAAATCCACAGGGAATCCTTACGGAAGCTTTCGATTCTTGAATAGCTTTCGACACGCTGCACCCACATACGGTACAAGTTTTATTCCCACTATAAAATTCACTGAGAATACGGAGCCGCACCCGTGTATTAAGCATTGAACCCGTGACATACGTTGAGACAGGTGCCTACTATTGGTTAGGTGAGGTTTTGGTGAGTTTTGCAAAATGTTTAACGCTCTTCTATCGAATTCTGATCTTATTTTGAATATTATCCAATTCTATTCAATTAATTTTTGTAAACAAGTCTTTAATGTGTCTGTGATTATTCGCATTAAAACATTCACGGAGAAAACGGAGCCGCATCCGTATAATAAGCAATCAACCCGTGAAATACGTTGAGACAGTGGTGCCTACTATTGGTTAGGTGAGATAAAATCAGCTAAGTATTCCATACATTTTGTTGAGTCATGTGAACATAAATGCATGGAACAGCTGATTTTTTTGCGATTTCAGGGTTGGTCCCATAGTAAAAGTTGTTTATTATGATGAGTTTAATGACCCCTTTTAAGGATGCTGGTGTTTTAAAAACAACCCTGTATAAGGGAGTAACAAATTATCTACACATTACAGTTTATTAAACATTTAGAGAACCTGTAGTACCTCAGCAATACGTTAGAAATATCATCATTTCGTCTCCCAACTAGCTGTTAAGAGGTTCCCGCACATGCAATACTCTTCGGAATACCGCTTGTACAACTAAATTTAACTTCTATCTATTAAAGTATACAGCCACATTGTACACTGAAAATAACTTGTTCGTGAAGCAGTACTGCGTATTTCCTGGAGGTCGTTGGTAGGTAATATGTTTTAGTGTAGAGTTTTTGAGATAGGTTTGTTTAAGATAGAAAAAAGTTTTATTTTACAACCTCACACGGAAAAAAGAAAAAAAAGAAACAAGATTTTTAGACATCACGTATAATCAGTTTTTTTTCTTTCTACGAAAATTTGAACTGTTTGCATAGCATACATTTTTCTATAAAATTGCATGCAATTTCATATAGGTAAAAATGTTTACATATTTTATTTACCACAGATATTTTCCAACGTAATTAACCTATTCAAGAAAAATCTGCTTGAATTTTGCTTTATGTGTAGCTATGTATTTATATTAATAATTTACTTCACTGTGCAGAACACCAAGTCAAGGAGAATAAGATAGCAAAACTTTAGCAAAAATACCAGTTTTATCGGAACAAGTTTTCATTCATAAAAATTGCCTAAAAGAAATTAATTTTAGACAATTCTGGAGTGGAATGAGGGAAGGGAGGCCTTTGCCCTGCAGTGGGAAATGTTTGGCTTATAATAATAAATAATAATTCTTATGTATAAGAAATCGTTTCGATCTAACTGCATTTTTGCTGAAAGTTTGTGTTGTGTTATGTTATTTTTGAGGTTTTTCATAACTTTATTCCGTGACTTTATATCATCGAGATAGCGGTTTAGCGAGACAACCTTACCTTTTTTTTTTGTTTACTGGGTAAACCTTCGAAAGGCGGGTTGGCCTCTGGTGGAAGAAACCGGGGAGTGTGGGATTTTTTCCTCACTAAAACCACCCCGGTGATCATCATCAGCGCATGGAAGGAGATCTAACTTACCTAACCATGCTGTACAAATTCAATCACTATTTTTGTCCTTCCAAAAACTATTCAGCGTAAAATCTCAAGTTTAAACTTTCTCTAACAAAAATTCAAACAACTTCAACAGCCAACGCCATTCAATTTCCAAAATAATCTAGAATAAACCTCCAAAACATTATATAACAGCAACATTGACAATAACATACCAATTCAGTCGCAATGTACGTACTTTGCCAAGTTTCAAATGTACAAAAAGTGTAATTTGCGACCTGCCAAACCGCGCTAACCGTTCCCTGCAGCTGGTGTAGCATTGCACCCCGGAATCTTTTGTAGTGTATTAAACTTGTAGCATTAAGTTCGATTCTACTTTCGAGAGTGATTTCTTTTAGCTATCGACACGTGGGAAATGTTGGTTGATATGTTCGTGCGGTGTTTGGTGACCTTTTTTAGTAAATACAACATGTTACAGAAATAGTGTGAGGTCCTTTAGGTCCTAAAGTTTAGGAGCTGAATTTAGTCATAAAACTGAACAACTTGTAGAACACCTGTTTGAGAAATTCGCCAAAAAAAATGGTTTCTCATACTCATTAGTCGTGGTGGCGGCATTGGTTACGGACCCGCTTTGCAAGCATGGGTGTGAGGTTCAAGCCATGCGATCAATGTGACTTTTTCAATGTCATAATTATGTACTTTCGTAGTTAATCTAGGTATCTTCACGCAGAATACGCGCTAGGACGTGGACCTGCGCAAAACAAACTGTCATCCAATAATTTACCAAAAAGTTAATATAACCCATCACTGACTAACGGTAAAGGATAACATCGTGAAGAAACCTGGACATTAATAATCTAAAATCACCAACCCGCAGTAAGCTATACGGTAATTAAGCCATATTTAATTTCTTACACGCTCATGAATTTGAAAAGTCAAAATTGCGTGCCCGGGTTAGAACCTACGACCTTTAACTTAGTAGACTAACGATCATACCATTAGGCTATCCAATTACACATACACCAATAAACATTGTAATTAAATAACCAGTTAATTTATTTAAATTGTTTGTCAAAGTGATAGACCAGGTAAGAGGAGGTATTAAATCCAGGTTGAAATCCGCTTACCCAAGCATCCCTCGTTCGCAATGGCCAGTCATTAAACACTAAATTCCTTCTGGAGTAGGGTGACTATGAATCTTGATGGTTTCAGGAATTATTTTGTCGAATTTAAGCTTAAAAAGTATCCGTAAGCACAGATCCAAATATTAACTTGATAATCTACTTCAAATTCCTTCTGAAGTAGTGTGACTATGAATCTTGATGGTTTCAGGAATTATTTTGTCGAATTTAAGCTTAAAAAGTATCCATAAGCACAGACCCAAATATTAACTTGATAATCTACTTCTGTTTAAAGTATCCGTAAGCACAGAGCCCAAATATTGATAATCTACTTCTATCTTTACCTATAAAACAGTACCGTGACTGATTGAATGACAGAAAACGCACAGTTTAAACCAATGCAATGGACTTAGGGTCTAGGTCCATCGGTTTGGAGAAAATATATATTAAGTAGGTACCCTAAAGGTGCACTGAGAAAGGATTTTTAAAAATATGGTCTTTTTAAAATTCCAATTCAGGTAACATAGGGCGCGAAAAAACTAAAATCCATGCGGATAAAGTCGAGAGCGAAGCTCTAGACTTCATTAAGTACAAACACCAGTCCCCCAAAAATTTCCTTTCCAATATAGAAAAATACTTGTTGAGACTTGTCCCCCAATTACTTAACGCGAGGCCTCTCTACCAAGGCCTCGTCTAGTGGCCCTTTGAGCCGGTCGCACGGATGCACTGAATACCCACTACTACTCCTTAAAACGTTCCAGTTCCAAAGCTTTAAATAATAAACTTAAAGTGAAAAGGTATTTCTGTATAAGTTCTGTTTAAGTAAAACTTGACGAAGCAAAAATTTTGACGTAATGGATAGCGCACACTGGGACCATTGCTTAAAAAATGCCTGCACAACTTATATTTATTTATTTAATGTTTAGTGTATTTATAGTAAGTAGATTTAATTGGTAAATAATTTTAATGTAGTTTTCTTAATTTTATTATTTTTTATTGGAATAAAAAACACAAGTTCAAAGTACCAAAACCACTTACATTTTTATATAACTTGTTTAAAAAAAACAAATAGGTAGGTACTTTATAAAGTTAACCTTGATTATCATTGACTTAAGTAATTCTTAAAAATAAATAACCTGTATATTTCTAATATAATTATAGTAAAAAAAATTTTATTCTTCCGAAAGCGAATCACTCAAAAGATCCATATCAAAATAAACATTAGAGTAAAAATATCTTCAAATACATCATTGATTGCCCAATTACGAACCCGGGACCAACCGGTTCTCGACAATAGACTATAAACAAACAACAAGACACAACGTGCTTTGTCATACATTGTGAAAATACTTTTGATAAGTAATTTGAAAGTTGATATTAGATTTTTTAGAGATCCGCTGGCGCTATTTTTCACTTAAGTCACCTCTTTGCAACAAATCTGATACCTCGCTTGCACATTGAAGTTGATTAAAGATAGGTATAAAATCAATGAATATAAAATTATGAAGAATGACATTACAAATATTCCGAAAAAATATTAGTTTGATTGGAACAAGTTTTCAAACTTTTATTTATCGTTTGGTTGATAAACACCCTGGTGTCAGAGTCTAAACCGCCCGGATGCCTCTGACATGGCTTTACACACCGTTGAAAAATCTGTTAGATTTGCTGGTTTCATCAAGATGTTTTCCCGTACCATATTAGCAGCTGATAATCTGATAATAATTAATTTATAATACGCACATAACTTACGAAAAGTCAGAGGTGCATTCGTAACGGAGGTAAGTCTGTAACGTTGCTAGCAGGATAAGTTTGCCAGCGCGCGCGGCGAGAGCAGTTGAGTAGTTGAGGGCGCATGTGCGGTTCTCAGTTAGTCATGTGATAATATATGTATGTGTGAGTGAGTTTAGATACCAAAATTTAGCAATTAAAAATAATGCACAGTTTGCAGAGAAAGGTGAACTTTCAACTTGAATATTGACATAAACTAAGCGTAATTGTCCAGGAACCCTGAAAGTCAAAAGAGCACTCCTTAAAAATGATTTTATAAAGGTATATTTCGGTAGATATTTATCCCATGAAGCACTTAATTTTCAAATCTACGGAACCTACACAACAAGAACATATATCTTAAGAAACACAATATCCCTCATTGTCACTTCGACATGACGAATTACCATGATAAATAAAGTATGGAGTTTGAACTAACACCGTTATATGATATTGTATGGTAGCAATGACTAATGTGAATAACTGGTGCTATTTTTTACGAATTCGATTGTAAGACATAACTAAAAATTGTAGCCTAAGGGCTTTGCGCAGACGATAAGTCAAAACAATTTAGTAATTGTCAAGACAGTTTGTTGGTACCGTTGGCGCAGTAGTATTAACTGCGCGAAGCAGACTTCGGCACATATTGGGATGCTCCATTAACAGTTATCATATTTGTATGATCCACAGCTATTTGTTTTATTTTAGGTTTTTGTTCATTGTGACATCGTATTACTGAAGAAAATCCTATGTTAAAAAAAGAGTTATCGTCGGGATATGTAATATGCTGTCAATTTGACGTCCGTCTTCATATTTACATGGAGCTATAGTCTGTCAAACTACCTTGACTGTCTGCGCAGAGCCTTAACTTTTAATCATGACAAAAACGCGTCGATTGTGCACTGTAGGTTTACTCAAGAAATCAATTTTGGGATTTGAACAATATATAATATATTATGTTTTTGGCAGAGAAGCTGGATAAGTTCGCTTGTTCGATATATTTTTTTTAAGTACGGATATTGTTTTTACGCCAATATTCTGCGAGAGGTTGGAGCCTATTTATGATGAATCTATCACACAGCCTACTGGTACTCCATTTGCATCCAAAACAAAAGTCGTAAGATAAAACGTGGCTAAGAACCAACATAAATAACTTAGCAAGCCGAAGTTTATACGAATAAAAGCAAACAGCACTACGCAGGTAGTGGCGCCAGGATTTGTTTGCCCTAAAAAATATTTCTTGATACTTTAAGAATTTATACAAAAGTATAATGTTGATGTAAAATATTCGTGCTAATTCTCTTGCACACTCTAAAAAATAATTTAGACTCACTATCTCTCTTTCTAACAGACATCATGATCTGTCAAACTAGTCGGCATATCACAGAGGTCTTGTCTAATTTCACGTCAATTGTCCGTGCAATTGAAATTGTACATCCCGCTTAACTAATTTTAGTCTAACTTTAACTCTTTCTAATAAACACCATCGAAAAAGGACGGCAAATGAACAATCAAATTAGAGCTGTCAAATTAGTCTTACTTAGGACGTAGAAAGAGATATAGTTAGACTGAGATTAGTTTAGCGGGATGTACAAAAGAATCAGCACTATTACCTACCTATTTCATTAGAAATCACCTGTTAGACAAACCATCAAAATACAACACAATATTACAGTTTTTAAACGGTTTTATTTAGCTAGCCCTGTTTATTAAGGTCGGCACTTTAAGATAAATACCACCTAAGATACCACATGTAAGCAATAAATAAATAAATAAATTATTTGGTTCAAATTTTGTAATTGATATTTCACCCCCTTCCTGTTGACAGATTGATCTGATATTTGGTACACAGCTTTAGTTCTGCTGACAAAACCATTTTACGTTAAAAAAAAAAACTTATATTATTACACCTGAGTTCGTGACAACCCTAGCAACCCCATCTTCAAGACAAAAGGGACATAGATAAACTTGTTAATTTATAGCTAAAGAAACAAGTAGGTACAAAAAAAAGTTGGCAGTGTTGGCACAATGAAGGAACGGTCCCTTTCTCTGCAATTTATTCATAACATTTAGGTATATATAGGACATTCTTTGGTTAGAAATTTAGAATTTAAGACCTCAGGCAAGAGTTATGGGAAAAGTTTTATTGTGGCCATAATAATGGAATCAGAAATTCATGGCTGCTTTGAAGACTATTTTTTTTAATAAACCTTTTGGGTTGTTAATTTGTTGACTTAATTAAACTCAAAATCTTAAACAATGTTTTTACTTTAAAAGATTTTAAATAATTTAAGTTTATCATCAAGATTTTTACCACCACTTCCAAATGCTACGCTGTTACGAGAATAAACTGCGCAACTCCTTTATACTCAGCATTGCAAACATGTGACAATGCCGGTGCACCACTCTTAAGGTTAGAATCGCTTGCACTCGGCGTCCGAACGTAGCGCTAGCTCCGCCCCTACGCACGTGGCATCATTCAAAGCATTTTGATCGCAAAGTGGTGCACCGTTCGTGTCCTCGATAGTACATATCAACAAACAAAAACAACGTTTGTATGTAAATAAAATCAAATGTTTCCCCGTTTAATAGGCTACTATTTTTTATCACAGCAAAAAAGGTGAAAGGGTTAATTAAAATAACCTGCTGCTGTAATCCCCAAGGCTATGGAAAAAAACGACACAAGGTCCACGAGAAGGAGGCTACAGTACACCCTACTTAACCCGTCGATAAATAAATGCGGGTCTTTTTGACCCGTTGAAAATCCTCGAAAGTCATCAAGTACTAAATTAAAATCGAATTTATTAAACTTTGACACAATAGTGACGCTTTACAGTTTAGACTAATTTCGATTCGCAATATCTCAAACAGATTTTGTGTGAAAAGGACAAATGATTTTAAAGTTGGTCAACAAGTATTTAAGTAGTCATGTCTCAGATTCCGTCTAATTTAACGTCAGACCAGGACTTAGACTAATTTGATAATAACAGGACATAGACTAATTTGATAGCTTGAACTTGGCTAAAAAGAAAAAGATAAAAATAGCAAAGCTAAAATAAGTTAAGTATCACTATTTTTACTGTAGGTACAAGATAATCGACACTATTATACTAAAAACAAACAAATAAACACTTTTAAAATTGATCTACGTATTAATTTGTGAAATTATTTATGTAGGTACTTGGAATGCCAAGCTGCAGACCTAATTAAAAATTTATCTTTAGGGTCACTACTGACCCAGACGGCGTTCAAAAGGTTCAGTGAGTTTGTCTTACATAATCAACGGGCTGTTCAAACTTCTATCAAATTTTTTACGCAAAATCCACGCTTTTAAATCCTATTTTATTTAATAAGTCGAAATTTAAAAACCCTCGAAATATTAATGCATAAATGTCTCTATTTTTTTTGGCTACACACTTTTTAAGAACTTGATCAAATCACCTTTCAAATAAAAAAAAAACTAGACCAAAATTGGTCCATTCGTTTAGGAGCTCCGATGCCACAGACAGACACATAGATAGAAAGACACAAAGACAAGTCAAACTTATAACACCCTTCGTTTTGCGTCGGAGTTGTGTTCGAGAACCTCCTCTTTTTTGGAAATCGGGAAAAAACCAATGCTTACACCAGATACCACACAGACCACGAAGTTAGAGATCACATAGAAGCCACAGATAGACACACAGACATACAGTTACACAGACACACAGACTTATAACTTATAACACCTCTCTTTTTGCGTCGGGGATTAAAAACAGAACCAAAAATCTAAATCAAATAAAATAAACGTGTGTATCACGCTAATCCGTTTTATCTGCGTTTTGTTCAAAATGTGTGTTTTTGTCGTTCGGCCACAAAAACAAAAGGGCATGTTTTTTGTGAACCCACCCTTAGAAGTAACGGCCGAACGATTTTGAATTAAATCGCGCTAATTTGTTTAATGTTCGGATACGCCTGTTTTTGTTACCTACGTCGTATTTCGGTTACCTTCGGCTTTCGGGGCACCTATTATTTAGGGATGTTAATACCTGTTGTTAGGGTGTTAGGGGCAAGTATTTTTATTTACGTGAAATTATTATGAATGACTTTTTGGTGTTGTTAAGTGAATTAAGGTGTAGTTATTTAAGCTTTTTTTTACGGTACCGTAGATTCTTTTTCATCGTATGGTCAACGAATCTATTGTCAGAGTTTAAACCGCCCGTAAGCCTCTGACATGTTATTACATCTGTGTTACTTAAAGAGATTTCCACACGACAAAAAAAAAAAAAAAAGGTGGGCGAAGTGCGCACTAAAGAAAATATCGTGAGGAAACTAGCATACCGATATAGGAATTTTGCCAATGACCTCAATCTCAACCTTATTATATTTTACAAAAATGTAGATGAAAAAAAAACTGACATTACTAAGCCGGGATGTGTTTTATGTATACGAGCTATGTTAGTATTCTAGAAACGTCTTGGTACAAAATACCTGAGAGATGGGCCAGGAAGTCAACGATTGTTTCAGCTATATTTTTTAATTTAGGTTAAAGGCTTGTACTTGCTAGTCGGCCAGATAAAAAAAAAATATTTTAGCCTACAATTAAATTTCTCGCTAAAATTCTTGAAAATTTCAAACTTATACCAAACCTACTTACTTAAGACCAAAGATGATGGCCTTGATGGTGATGGTTATGTTCAAAGGGGATGCCCCTTAAGCCCCTATTTGATTTATGTTAGGATACCTTTGATTAATTTTATTATTATTTCAAACTAAATAATGTATAATTAATTAATTTGTATAAATACAGGCCTCCCTTTTTACGGATAGTGGTAATTAGGGTTTCATTAACTAAATCCTTAATAACAGCGTATTAACATTACATACAACACAGCCTGTATTAGTCCATTCCTGGACATAGGCCTCTCCTCATAAGCATCACTTATTTTGTGCGCTCATTGGAGGTGCCCATAATCACCATGCTGGGCAAGCAGGTTGGTGATTGTACTAGCAGTTGTTATTACACAGTAGGATGCTGCTGCCCATCCTCCAGTTTTTTTTTGTCGGTTCTTACGACACCCGTGGGTTGAGTAGGGGTGGTTCTATTCTTAGGCCAGAAACCACACGGCATCACAGCACATAACGACTCCTAAAACACATTTAAAACCCAATTTTGAAACCGTTTCATAACAAAACAGTTCACATTCTAAAGTACGGTATCCCGTATCATGCAACGGAACGTAAAAGTTCAAAACTTGGTAATATCAATAACTTATTTTACGCATACATACACTCTTATAGCTCCAACCTAAAACTGTGTCACTCACAAACGCAAAGCCTTTCTGCAAGATTACTTTCAGCGATATCTTGATGCTGCGTACGAACAACAAGTCGGACAGGGTTGCTACTTAACAATACCAAATAATATTTTACTCGTTTCACAAAAGTCCTTATTCAAGAAGGATTAGGATTTTTGTAATATAAATCTAAGTAATAAAAATTTAGAAACTTCAAAAAAAAAATACAATCATTTTACATGGTTCACAAAAATCCTTAAGCTTTTTAACTAATACAATTTTAAAAATTTAATAACTCTCGACGCAAATACCTAATTTTTTTTGGCTAAGAACATAAAGTCACCTTTCAAATAAAAAAGCAAAAACAAAATAGGTCCATTCGTTTAGGAGCTACGAAGCCATACAGACACACAGATACATAGAAACACGAGTCAGCTTCATAATAGGGCTAGCTTGGTATGCGGACACCATAAAAATAACAAAACTGATATACTAAATGTTGGTAACCCTGAATAAGGCATGATGAGGGATAGCCTATAAGCAACCTAAGGGAAAAATGTAAGCGACGTGCTCATAAAGATTTTAGGGTTATAAGACAAAATGGTGTCACACGTTTCTTACCTGATTGAATATCGGTGAATTGACAGGGTATTTTTTAAAAGCTAACCGGCTTACAATTCAAGTTTTTTTTTAGAATAGAATAATCATTTATTGGTACAGCTCAAAGAACACAAAATAAAAATGCTGTATGATTTCCGGGTGCCGTATGGTTTCCAGCCTATGAATAGTACCACACCTACTCGTCCTGCGGGTGTCGTAAGAAGCGACAAATGGAGATTATTTTTCCAGATGGACATGCAGCAGTATTCTTTTGTCTAACAGCAATCATCTGCTACTGCCTGCATCCCGCTCGCCTAGCGTGGCGATTATGGGCAAATACCTCAAATGTGCGCACAATAGTGGCGCGCATTATTACTTACACATACAAATTACTTAATTCAATTACCCTTTAATATTTACACAAAAACTAAAATGGTGAGTTCACACCTAATATGTCAAATTGACATGATCCTCACAGTTAACCCTACGGTTGCAAAAACGTGTTGGTATATTGTTACTGCTAATAGCGGCTTCAAGGGCACCTCGTTAGGGAGAGAGCTTGTGAGCACCTGAGCCCCCACTTAGAGGGTTGTATTGAAAAAACAATGATCTCTGAGGTATATAGCGTTATTAAAAAAATATTATGTGATCTTCATGAGAATAATGTAAGCGTTGCTGATTATATGACACTAGCTCTTTGCCTACGACTTCGTCTGGATATAAGGGATGTAACTTCTATTATACAAGATAAGTTAACGTGTGTTAAGCAATCGAATTTGGCTGGTAAATTATGCTTAGGAGCCAGTAGTTATAAAAGTTTTTTTTTTTAATTTAATTATTATGTTGTTTTCTGTAACAATAAATATTTTTCTTTCTTTCTTTCCTTCTTTTCTTTCTAGGTAAGGAGAAATTAGAAGGGGGATTATGAAAAGGAAAATTATGGACGGGGGATTATGGAAGGGGGAGGGGTTTTGGCTTGCGGTGCTCTCACTGACCGAACAAACCACAACAGTAGTGGTATTATTAACAGTAGTTATTTCACGCCGATATTCTATGAGAGGGTGGTACTACCCCGGGCGAGACCGTTTACTTTGCTGAAACCTCTTCCACATAGCTCTAAGTCTAAATAACATAGCTCTACCACTCGTCTATTCTTAATTCAAAATGTGACATTAATCTTTAAGACCTCCCTAATTTAAAAAATTAAGTATGTTCTTTTTTTAAACAATGTCACTGTCATACGATAGACCTAACAAACTCTTCCTAATTCAAAATGAGACATCCAATAGGTCCTCTCCGGATGATTTATAGGTAATTTCCTTATAATCGGCCTCACCTCATGCGCAAGTAATACGACCTTCGTCACCGTTCGCGTGAATATTTAATAGCTTAATTTAACTTAGTTTTGTAAGTGTCGTTAATTATATAAGCGTGCGCAGTGGTTTAGTAGAACGCGATGTTTGAGTTATATCATGTGTTTATGTGGAACTTGTCAGTGATGTCAATTTTATTGTAAAATCAGGCGTTTGCGCAGTTATAGCGTAGTTGACTAGTCTGGTCTCAGGTTTGAATCCAAGGCTTATCTATTTATGAATTTATGTGAGTATTAATCTCTTCCGTGTGTGTGAGATATTATTATCGTCATCGGACGATAAGATTAAGAGTTCATTTCTGTATCTCCGAAGTTTATTATCAGATCTTGACAATATTTACATGGAATTAATCATAAAGTATAAGTACTGTTTTGAACAAAAAATAATTACTTAAATCGGTGTACAAGCACCGATACCTGATGCATCATTTAAAAATTCTGCTGCAACATTATGCCGACCTAGGGCCCTTTTTCGGCCTCTTGCAGGTATTCCCTGGTTTATCTGTTAATTGTTACTTATGACGTTGTACCTACTTGTGCGAGTCCAGAATAAATGTCTTTTCTTTCTTTCAAACATTAAAAAAAATACACTTTGAATGGAGAACCTCCTTCTTTTTTGACGTCGTTTAGAAATGCCTTTTTCAACAAAAAATCATATATGCTTATGCTATTCCTCTAACAATGCTTCTGATAAATAAACTACACTTAGGTATTACGGCCCACGCTGTAGATGGTATGATATTTATTTAATAGCAGCGTTTTGCTTTAATAACCCGATAAAACAGGCTTGGGGTGACGAAAAATGGTGTCATTAAAGTTCAGAATTTTTTGCCGCTGAGTGTAATCTCGCTTCGAGATACGTCTTTCATCTTTATGATGCGCTGTTTGGTTATTGATATGCGATGTGAAGATAAAAACAATGGTTTTGGAAAATATGCTCTGTGTTTTATGGTGTTCTAGTTGACGGCAGCGGTTTTGCCAGACCACCCGAATTTTAAGAGGTAATAAAGTCCATGAAGCTAAATAACTTTAAAATTGACTTTTCTTACAAATTCACAACTCTACAGCTCTATGAAAATTTGTCAAGCCCAATGAATTAACTAATTACCTATTTATACTAACCCTTCTGTTGGGCAAAAGACCCACTATTAGATAAATCTAATAGTAGGTCTTGGGTGTACCGAATTTTTATACCGTTAGCTTCGAAACTGTTAAATGAAAAAAAAATTAGGTATTTCTCCTATTTTAGCCGCTTGAGGGATTTTTGTTTACAATGATATATTTCTTAAGCCATGTACCAATTATACAATGATTTTACCTCAAAAATGTCTACGAATGTGAATAAATATATATATAATATAAATAATATAAATAAAACGACGAAAATTTGAAATCAAATATTAATAAGATATAGGTACGAGTATATCATCGTTTAATAAACCAAAATGTAGTTCGGTAGTTATGTGCGTACATATTATATTTTGGTTTTTTATTTTATTTGTATAGACTATATTTCTCTTCTTCCTCTTTTGTAGTATATTATAAAGAATTTACTTTATACTTTATATTATATGGTTAATTTCTTGGTTTGAAGAAGCAATTCAAGTAATCATTTGATCTTCTTCTTATCGTATGGTTGATGAACAACCTGGTGTCAGAGTTTAAACCGCCCGTAGGCCTCTGACATGGCTTTACACACCATTGAAAAATATCTCAGGTGTGCTGGTTTCATCACGATGTTTTCCCTCACCGTTTTAGCAACTGATAATTAATTTATAATACGCACATAACTTACGAAAAGTCAGAGGTGCGCGCCTTGGGATCGAACTCGAGACCTCTGACTTGTCAGTCGACGGTCATACCACTAGGCTATCAGTGCTATATAATCATTTGATCACTGAAGACCAATTCCACTGGCTGCACGTTAGTCACGGCTTAGCTGGTAAATCAATCAAACTTACACCGGATTACTGCCGGATTTCCAGGCTATGTCTAACAGGTTGCATGCCTGTCAGATACACACATTTACATCCCAATCTAACTCGCTTAGAATTGTGCAAGAACTAGTCCGGCTTTAAGGACCAAGGTATATTTCAAAATATTTCAAAATTCGCGTACGAATAAATTTCTAAATTTTTTATAAATTTATTTATCAACAAAACCAAGTTAAGTATCCTATTTTCACCAATAAAAACATTCTTTTGTCGGTGAGTCGTGATAGCCTCATGGTATGACCGTTTGACTGGCAAGTCAGAGGTCTCGGGTTCGAACCCAAGGCGCTCCTGACTTTCCTAAGTTATGTGCGTATTGTTAATTAATTATAACTTTTCGTGCCTCGGAGAGCACGTTAAGTTGTCGGCCCCGGCTGTCAATTTGTCTTTGACAGTCGTTACGTAAGTACTACCGTCTGCAGAAGCCCGTAAGTCAGACAACCAGTCTTACCAAGGGGTATCGTGTACCCCGTAGGTATCTGGTTTGTGGAAGTCTGATAAGTAGTCGCTCTATGTAAAACACTGGTATTCAGCTGTATCCGGTAAGACTGGAAGCCGACCCCAACTTAGTTGCGAAAGTCTAGGCAGATGAAAAACATTCTTAGTTTATATTCATTAATTTTGCTGTGTGTCGCAAAAGAATAGCATAGACATCAACACCTCTTTTGCGTGTCGTAAACGTCGTCTAATGATGGGACACAGGTCATAAACTAGTAGCGATCAACACCTAAGTCAGTTCTCCTGATAACAAAACTGTTTTTCATCAGACCACAACACCGCTTACCACCAGGGTTCATGGTCAAATACTTGCCTTTAAAAAAAGCCTTTGAAAATTGACACCTTAAGCAACAAGCGGGTCAATAGTACCCCCAACAACCCATCTGTTAATTTTACATTTTCAAATACCGAGAATTACCTAAACATAATTTATAAAGCCATTACTTATTAACAATGAACTACAGGTCAAAGGATAAAAGCATCGTTAGGCTTTACCGGCCCCTATTGTACGGTGCTATGATTATTTTACATAATTAGCGGCTGAATAGATACCGCCTACAAACGATCTTGGGTTACTATGTGTATAGCATTGTTAATTACGTAAATAAATGCTTGACACGCGTAAGCTTTTCTAAGCTTGGTATTGCGGATTCGATTTTTACGTTTGTGATATTATGTCATAATTTTTGAGAAAAATCACTTTATGACAAATAAATTAGCCTATACCTGTCCCACAACTGGGCTAAGATCATACAAAGAAGGATTGAGTAACAATCAATACGCTAGCTCACTGCGGGTTGGCGATTTCAGACTATCAAGTCCAGGATTCCTCACGATGTTTTTCCTTCGCCGTTAGTCAGTGTGTCTTAGATTTAATAAGAAAGTAGATAACACGGCAGATTCGCACCCACACCCACGTGTTTGAAAAGCGGATCCGTAAAAGATGCTCACCACGATTTAAAGTCTATAATGTAATTGCAAAATTATAATATATTATGTCTGTAACTTCACCCCCGACAGATGAAAAATTCTAGTGATTACTTCATCACGTAATTCTCTTTAAAAAAATGCAGGATTACTTCCTGCGTTTTTTTTAAGAATTACAGTAATGTTTAAATTATTAAAAAAACGAGTGCCTATAAAAATGAGTAATCTTTAAAAATGAGTGTTAAAACAGTTACAAAGAGATTTTGGATTTAGAATACTTACAATTTTGAATATTAACCCATAAAAGATTACTTGCAATTCGGCGACACACAACAATATTTCCTTATAAATTAAAAAGAAATACTTTTATTTCAGTATCCGACCTAACCCTGACCTGCACCCAACTGGCCAACTACGACCATCTCTATAACTATCACCAGATCCCCATTTACCAAACAGCCCCTGAAATGTGACGATGTATAATCAGCGTTAGGGGTCGATCTGACCCAACATAACCGTTACATGGTTAATGACGGGTACAAATGTCCAGTGTGGTATAAAACATTTATCTTACATACTGCTGTCTTTGTCAGGCAAAATGAGTGTTGATACTAAAGCGATGACCTTTTTTATAGTCCTTGGCCTAACAGCTGCGTAAGTGTAAGCTTTTAGCTCCTACTTAAATGAAAATTAAAGTTACATAAAAAAAAAGTTATGTCGTTTCGATGCCTTTAGATTGCAATAGCTGTAAGTGCTGTAACACGGTTTCTGTTAGTTTAAAACATCCCACTGTTGAGCAAAAGCCTTCAAAATCAAAATCAAAATATCTCTATTTGTAGAACATATCATTGCCTTCTCCAATGATTTTCACTTAGGTAAGAAAGGTAGAAAGAATTGGTTTATTTAACACAGGTTTAGCACACATTACACAAACATTAACAATTAAAGAATAATAAAAATATTGAATAGATAAAAATTAAATTAAATAAGTGCATGCGTGTATGCCTCTTGGCTGCGCCGAATAGTATTATCGTGGACAAAGCCGGTGCACCACTGTTGAGGCTAGAATCGCTTGCACTCGGCGTCCGAACGTAGCCCTTAACCCTACCCTACGCACGTAGTACAGTTCAAAGCATTTTGATCGGAAAGTGGTGCACTGTTCGTGTCCGCGGAAGGTATGTCAGACAAACTAGTGTCTAACGCTATTTTTCATCTGGACCTCGTAAGTAAATTGTAACTTCGTAACATAAAGTCCTCCTGACCCAATTTCGGTCACAGCGGCCAATCTCAACGCAGATTAGCCAACTACGCAGGATTACTGTTACACAGAAGGATGCTCCTGCCCATCTTCCGGATCTTTCCCTTTGTCGCTTCTTACGACACCCGCGGGACGAGTAGGGGTGGTTCTATTCTTAGGCCGAAAACCACACGGCATATTTTATGATAGAGCCATTGGGTCCTGATTTCTTCACAACTATTTGTCTACACCGGTTCGACCGGGGTTCTACAGAATGTAGCTAGGTTCAAAATGGTTCAATCAATGTTTATAAAAAAATCAAGGACAAATTAAATACATTAATTTCTTGATCAGACATCGAGTGATGTCATGTTGCCGAAACTCTATGGTACAACCATTGTTCGATTTCCTTCGGGGATAAATTAGCATTTATTTATGGACGTCTAGATTGTTTGATAGTTCTATTAGTTGTACAATCAGTCTGCCTGATTTGTTGTGTTAGATAAATGTTTTGAACTACAAGATTTAATAGATGTTTGCCGATTCGTTTAATACATATGTGTTGGGAACATAATATGATAACCCCGCGATTTTGTCTGCGTGAAATTCATTTAAAATAAATAAATAAATCAGCCTGTAACTGTCCCAATATAGGGCAAAGGCCTCTTCTCATACAGAGAAGGACTGAGCATTAATCACCACGCTAGCTCACTGCGGGTTGGCGATTGCAGACTATTAAAGTCCAGGTTTCCTTACGATGTTTTCCTTCATCGTTAGTCAGTGGTGTCTTAGATTAACTAAGAAAGTACATATGACATTGAAAAAGTCACATGCCAGGTTCGAACCCACACCCACGCGCTTGCAAAGCGGGTCCGTAACCAATGCGGAAATTCATTTATCTTGTTTTTTTTTTAACCTATAATTATTGTCCCGTTTTTCCCTAAATTGTCGTATCTCGTTTACATCGTATATATTTCTCAGGGTAATAGTTATAGCCTAGTGGTATGCCGTTGACTGGAAAGCAGAGGTCTCAAGTTCTAACCCGAGGCACGTTCCTCTAATTTTTTGAAATTAGGTCATGAGCCACATTAGGGCACACGATCGAAGTCTTTACCATTGGATGTAAACAGACGGTCACCATTGCCAAAATCGGCACCCTCATAAAATCCTGACTGACATATCTAACTTGATATTATCGTATCGCTCCGAAGAATATTCAGCTGCATCTCGTCAGATTAGAAGCTAACCCCAAAAAAGGCTAAATAATGCTAGGAAAGATAATTATATCAAGCAATAAAACGTTTTGTTACAGGCTTATTTACTTATATTAATTTGATATTAATTTATTTCTAAATCCTTGTGGTTTTTAGTCGTAGATATGAGGTTAAAATAATTCGTCATTTAACAAACATGAGGTAAATCGCTCATAATAGAATCGGATTTCAATTTAAACAGCAAAACAAAGCATTGCTTAGCCTTAACGAAACTCTGATCTGATTTAAGCCTTATTAATTCTAACCTAAGAATCAATTTCCAAACTAAACAACGTTAAGTTGTGAACAAAATTGTGCAACTTTAATTTTGCAGTTTGTTAAAGTGTCACCAGTTGATTTCAACCTTTATTGCGTAGTTTTTAAAGTACACTTTTCAAAGTTGCTAACAATTTGAGCGGCAAATGTTAGGTGGTAATTTACAACAGGTGCGTCCGGCGACGACACAATAGTAACTTGAAACTTTTTTTCGCGTGAAGCAAAGGTATTTCTGTGAGGTCACTCCTAGTCACAATAAAGGAAGGGAAAGTGGCCGACATATTATATTTTTGCAGTCATATTTTTAAAATCGAATCCTAATTTCGTTTAAAATATGCAAATAAAGTTGTCCCAAATTTTTCCTGGAAAGCAACGACTCAACGAACGTTCAGAAAATATCTGATGCATTACTGTCATCAGATGCTGTTTATATTCCTTGTAGTTAAAAAAAGGTTAGCTTTAAAGATAGTTATTAAACTGTCACACATTAAGTAATTTAATTACTCTAATGATACCTATAAGTTACAATAAATAAAACGATAACAAAGGAAAAAAACTTAATATCAATAATTATTACGATGATTGACTGCTCTATCACTTGTTACCACAGAACAATCTTTTTATTTTTGTGCTTGTTACGATGCTCTCCAAGGCGCGTAGCAAGTTTTATAATAGACACAATAACTTACGAAACTAACGAAAACTCTTACGAAAAGTCAATGTTGTACCTTGGGTTCAAACCTGGCCAGTTGATGATCATAATATTATAAGAAAATGCAAAACAAAGCCACAGTATAATAAACTAAACTACGGAATCTACGCACTAAACACTTGAAAAGGCACACTCACACATCTCATCTGCCTAGCCTTTTCCCAAGTATGTTGGGATCGGCTTCCAGTCTTACCGGATGCAGCTGAATACCAGTGTTTTACATGGAGCGACTGCCTATCAGACTTCCACAACCCAGATACTGGGTTACACGATACCCCTTGGTAAAACTGGTTGTCAGACTTTCGGACTTCTGACTACCCGTATCGACTGTCAAAGATCTACAATTGACAGCCGGGGCCAACAGCTTAACGTGCTATCTGAGGCACGGAGAGTGATAATTAATTCATAAAACGCACATAACTTACGAAAAGTCAAAGGTGCGCGCCTTGGGTTCGAACCCGAGACCACTTACTTGCCAGTTAACGGTCACCACTACTAGACTATCACGACTAGACACAAACATGCGTAATGTTGCGTAACGACGAGGCTCCTAAGCGATCGCGGTACTCCCAGTATCATGGCATGTTTGTGTGAGTGTGCCATTTTCTAGCGTTTGTACGAAGTTTCTGTACTGTATGTTTATTATGCTGTGACAAAGCACTCTTACGTCACTCGCCAAGCGATTACTCTTCAACATATAGATTTTCATATCAACATTTCCCTAACCCGTCAGCTGCCATAATATTTTACAACGGCCACCAGTCACAGAGAAGCTATTTGTTACAATCCCGCTGGTAGTAGCCAACACGTACGATTTTGATAGGGTACCGTACCTCCCTAGAGAGAACGTTCTAGAAAGAATAAGGTTAGTAGAAGCAAAATGTTGAAAAACGGCGCAAAAGACAACATTTCAAAACTGACACGACCCTTATTTTAGATTAAGAATGTAAATAATTTGACCTGTGTTTTAATAGAATTTATTATGATTGCAAAAAAAATATTTCAGACAAAAAAAATAAAAATCAAAAATCATGATGACGTCACTTGAACGGTGGAATTAGATAATTTGTACCTTTGCATTATGCATTCCATAGGCATATACACATGGGTACACGCCAGGTTCAAACCCACACCTACGTGCTTGCTAGCGGGTCATTAGCCAATGTGCCACGTCGAAATTTTTTATTATATGTTTTTTTTTATAAACGTAGCTTCTTCTCTCTTATTCTTCTTTCGTTGGTTTTTATGTCAATCTGTCCATAGTTATACCGTTATCGTGTCAACTTGTCAAGTTTTCTGAAGGTTGGCTAACCTGCAAGCAAATTGTCACGTAAAAGAAAAAAAAAGTTCTTTTTATTTTTTTACCCATGTTTTGTTTTTTTCTTAAAATATCCTCTTTTTTTTGTTTGTGTATGTACCTACTGTGTACCTCTGCCCAGAGGGAATAAATGCTTTTTCTTTCTTTCTTCTTTTCTTAGAATTCCTTATATTTCTGATCATTAAAGAGAAAGCGTGAAAATATACAGGATTTGTTAGTATTTGTTGGATGTAGTAGAACATTAAGTAGATGAATTGGTTTCTATAATATACAATGTCTAAGCAATGTCTAGACATGTTTTTCTACTTCATTCATTAGCCGCAAATGCATTAAATAGTATATGAATGTTTTTTAGAACTAAATTGAGATAAAGGAATTTATAGAACGTTTTAAGCCACGAAAAATGATTTATGAATGTCATGTGGTTTTTACGTGACCTAAAATTTTTTGAGCAAAAATAAAAAAGTTATATAGGTACAATAATGCAAAAATTAAATTGTGAAATTGTAATTTATTATGTGTGACAATCGTACCCTTCGTACCACGATACAAAAGAAAATCCAGGAGATTTACCAAATGTGGCTCGGAGGACCCTCACCACAAAAATCCTTAATTTTATTAGCTAAGATCACTCTCGATTATAATCACCTTTTAAATAAAAAAAATTAAATCAAAATTGGTCCTTTCGTTTAGAAGCTACGATGCCACACACCGGTGTGAACACACCTAAACGAATTTTGACCGAATTTGATTTATTTATTTTTTATTTGAAAGATGACTTTCAAATAAAAAAACACACAGACATGACTTGAAACTTATAACACATCTCTTAGTGTCCGCGCACTAAAATGCTGAGCCCCTTATAGTTAACCTAACACATACCAATATTCGGGTTATATTTTTCTATAAACTGAAAATAATCACTTGAATTCCGCCAAATGTATTTTTTTGCGATTTCAGGGTTGGTCCCAAAGTAAAAGTTGCTCATAATGATGAGTTTAATGACCCCTTTTAAGGATGCTGGCGTTTTACAAATAACCCTGTATAATTTTGTTCTCGACTGTACATCGAGTATTTTCCCAACTACAAAATGTGTATTATCTCAGCGCATATACGTCATGTTACCTAGAATTTATTGGCTACACGTAGCGGATTAAATTCGAAAACATATGACTTTCAATCAACGTCTCCACGTGCACCCATCAGAGGGTGAACTTTAAAAATTTGAAATATTACTCAGCTCTGCGATGTGGGTGCTGCCGCGAGTTAGGAGAAATGGCGGGTTTTCGCTTCCTATGATCTATTCCTATGACTAAATTCGCTTTCTAAACCTAATACCACACGTTTAAAATTGCAATAACTTTTAAATGACACAAGATATATTTTGACAAAAAAATGGTTACAAAAAAATGTGAATAAATAAGAAAGTTTTTTTTAAGAAAGTTGCAAAAAAAGTAAAAAATAAAGAAAAGTTTAAAAAATCTTACTTCTGTGGTTATTGAGAAATTGCAATTTTAAAAGTGTGGTACCTAATAACCCATTCACTGTCCCATATGGATAACAATTAATAAAACAATTGACTGAGCCACATGTGGTTCAGTGGACAGGGAATGTGTTAAGTTTTAAAGGCGAGTGTATGTTGGTTAAGTATTTAAAATTACAGAAGGGGAAAAATTCTAGAGCTTTTTAACACTAAGATTTTCTCTACTACTATTTGTACAACGGCACGGCAGTATATATGTGAAACTGTATATAAGATCTTATGTATTACGATACTAAGAAATGTACTAAGAAATAAACATCATTCTATTCTTACATAATGTATGTTTGAATGTGGAAAAGAATTTCTATTCCACGAGCGAGATCACAAATAGATTTTTTTGAGATTTTTCAACAGTGTAAAAGGCCATGTTAGGGACCTACGGGCAGTTTAAACTCTGACACTAGGTTGTTCATCAACCATACGATAAAGAAAGACCCTACAATTTAATATCTTTTTATAGGGTCTTTTAAGGGGACGTGAAAAAGCTTTTCTCAAGGCCGTTAAGGTGAGGGCCATCATGCCACATTGCTATATTACCTGCTGGGATGATGGTCATCACTATGGGACTCCACTGACTGCTTTCCATCAGGCAGCATTAAGTCAATTTGTGCGGCAGTAATAAAAAAAAAATCTCCTGCAACTTCCACCAAACCATAAATTCGTTGCGAGAATCTCTCATATCGGGCTAAAGCATCGATGGACGCGGATCATCCGAGTTTTTATGACCGGCTAAAGTGGAATACATCGCGAAAAAACTCGAAAATATTCGCAAATAATATCGGGAAATACGAGCAATAACCGATGAATTAAACTGGTTGATACTAGTTATATTTTATTATTGGGGTTTAGCTTTGTTTTAGTATTGAAATGGTGAAAGGTGAATCCTATTTGGAATAATATCGCTTTTAGCTGTAAACATTTCTTTACCGCTGATTACTTTCTATTGTAAAATAATCTAAATAAAAAATCTTTTGGTCTAATAAATTATAATTAATACCTATTTATTTAAAATAAAAAAAAACAATAAAAACAGTAGTAACCTACATAAACCACGGGGTCAAAGATCACCATGACTAATTTTGAATGTGATAATGATTCCATAGTGTTATTATTACTTTTTGTACTTTACTAAAACTCAACTAATTACGGCTGGTTTTATAAATTTTCTTAGGTTATAGTTAGTACCTCCAATGAATGCACAATATTTTGTGCGCATTGGGAGAGGCCTATTATTCAGCAGTGGACTAATACAGGCTGATGATGATAATGATGATGATGATAGTAAGTTGGAACTTTATTTTATTTTTTCTTTTAAATATACATATAGGTATTAAAGATAGGTACAGTTTCATAAGGTATGATAAATATACAGCAAAGATTCTCAGTTCTACCAATTCCTGAGAACGAAGCGCTTGAAAAATCCTGAGTCACTCATAAAAATGAAACGACTTACAGTCGTAAAGTTAAAAAAGTATTATGTATGCTCGCGACGAGAAGTATTTAAATCATCCGCTTTTTAACGCCAAATTCTTATTCTCAAAGTGCTCAAAACTTTATTTCTTTTCCAGGTACAGTCAGCGCCAGTCATCTGTTCCGCATTAAGGTCAGCAAAAATATTACAAAATGTATACAACTTTTCGTTCATTGAATTTGGACAGTTGTAAAAATCATAAACATTTTATGTATTCGTCACAAAATTTTACAAGATTCGTGTATAATACTGGGTTTGAAAGTTGAGTTAGTAATTCGGTTTTCTTAATTATTATAGATCTTTTGTCACACAAATGTTAAAATATAAATATTGAATACCTAATTAAGCATTTTTTACAAAGGATGCATATAGAATATGTACGTATGTATGTTATGCATACTATGCGAACACTAAAAATGGCATTTCGAAATTTGTAGAAAGAAAAAATGAATCACGAATGGGATAAATATTGCATTTTTATACATTGCTGCTTTTGCTTCGGCGGTCTAGCAACAGTAACGATGGTACATAGCGTCTTGAATCGGAATCGGAATCAAGCATTAACATAGCACCGATCGCCGATGCTAAAAGGTATCGTGTGTATATGGCCGTTAAAAGGATAGATTTCTATTGTATTTGCAAATTGACAGCACTGGGCTAACCTTTAGAACTGTCAGTTCACATCAGACTATTGCATCAACAAAAGCCTTACATAACCTAGTATGTTTCATGCATTATGTCTCTCACGCGCCGTTTGCTCACACATGGCTTAAACTAATAAACAAATGCCTCAGAGACACGTCACAAGGTCTCCGACATTTGCATGTACTGTTAGAAATAATATTATGTTGATAGACTGTGATTGTGCTGAAAAGGACCCTCTGTGCAAATTGTTCAAATCAAAAGATGACATAGCTTTTTTAACCCCCGACGCAAAAAGAGGGGGTAGCTCCCAAACGGGTCAACCAATTTTGATTTAGTTATTTTTGTTTGAAAAGTAATTTGATCGAGAGTATCTTTAGCAAAAAAAAATACCGAGGTTTTTCTGGTGGTTTTTAATAGTTTAATAGTTATTTTTCAGCAGTTTTCAAAGTCATCTTTGTTTGCTGAAAGCTCGTTTATTTGCTGGTATAAGTATATTGTTGATTAAAACCAAAAAATAACTTTTTTTTAAATTAAGAAAGCTTTTTTTTTCAAACTATAAACATTTTCGTTTGCAAATTTGAACACTTTATTGTTTCTTAACAGAAACTCATTGAGACCCTAAAATATGATAATGTTCATGTTCAAGTATGCCAAAAACAATTTCTCATGTTTCAATTGCGCCCGTGCGTGACTAATTTTAACAACTTCGTATTTTCCTTTTAAGTTACGAAACCCAAAAAATGATTTGTTTACCTCGATATTTAATACCCTCAAGTTTTCTCCACAAAGACTGCGATAGGTATACATTTAAAAGACATCAGACATTTCCGATTACTTTATAACAAGCATGAGAAAATAAACAAATCGTCATAATAATATTTTGTTACGTAGGAATACTCTAAATCTCTGAGACAACGTTTGAGATCTTATTTGTCAACCAGTTTGAAATGTAAAAACAGAACAACCTTATAGCCTTTCAATAAGGTTTAATTTACGAAGAATTAGTGTTATCACAACACTGCAACTGTGTCGAGCAATTGACACCTCAAAAGCCCATGAGATTCGGCCATGCAAGAAACAAAAGTAACTGTGCGTCCGTGAAAGTGATCAATGATGCTTGCTGCTTTGATAATAAGAATGAAATTTCTGAAATTTTGAGTTGGCAATCTGGAGTTTAAGTTGGTGGGTATCTGCATGAATTTAACTTTGACAAGCTAAACCTCCTCGGTTGATACATGGAGTGGGTTCATAAGTATAAGAGCGTTTGACCCACTTCGCAAGGAATGCCTGTGGGAAATTTTAGTGTTTATTGTATAAATGTATTATGGTAAATTTTCACCGACCACTGCTCTGTTTGTATCTTAAGCGGTATGCGCAACTTCCGACAAAGAGGAACCTCAAATATAAACATTGGATTGCTACGCTCACAGCTACAGTAAGACCGTAATATTACTCATTATAACCAGCAAAACTTTGAATTAAAAACAATACGAAAAGTTAACAGAATTTTTGAAAACTATTTACCATTTTATTTTTTACAAAATAAAAATATTTTCAACGTAGATTTGTTTTGTTATTGACTGTACTAGAAATTATGAATCTAAAAACAGAACCAGTTTATTCAAATTTAGATTTCTTATGTTACCTACCTACATACCTAAATAAATTGTTCTTATTCTTGTACCTAGAGTTCAGAGCCGAATATTAATTAAAATTTGCAATGATTGCCTTGTTAAGTAGTTGATAACGATCGCAAGTGCGACTGCCTAGCGGGAGGTCCTAGATTCAGTCCCAGATCGATTAGTGTTATTGATTTTTTCCATTAGAATATTTTCAGTAGCAACCCAGAAAATGCTAATAAAATAAAGATAATGCAATAGGCATGTGAGGGTTACATGGGACTTAAAAAAAACAGAAGAAATGTAAATAATAATAATAATTCATTATTTCCAGCAAAAATTTAATTACTAGTACAGAAATTCATTAAACAGTTTGAAGCATAATAAAGCACTAGTTATAAGACATCTGTAAAATGTAACTAATTTACTATTTACATCTCTGTCTACCCCGTTTTGGAAGCAGACGTATGTCGAGTTGAATTAGGCAATTAATTATTGTATTTATCAAAAAAAAACAATTAACCAAAAAAATCATGTACGACTAATTCCTACTACGATTTCCGTCTACCCTTTTCGAAAACTACCCCCACGAAACTAGGAGCGCTCCAATACGCGAGCTCAGTAGTTTTTCCTTGAAAAACTTAAATTGCCTGTTAGTTGCTTTTATCTAGGTAAAGTTAAAACGTACTCTCTAAGCCGGGCTTTCGATCAGCGATGCAGTTGCTAAACTTGTAGGTAGTATTTGCTGAATCAGATAAGCTTATTGATTTGTCCGTTCTGTTTTTAAACAATTGTTTAATCTGTATTGTGATTTTTGGAAGAACAGAATTTTTGGGGAACTGTGTTGTTTATGAGGGGTGTTTTGTAATTTTGCTGATGTATGGTTTCCGGCCTAAGAACAGAACCACCCCTACTCATCCCGCGGGTGTCGTAAGAAGCGATAAAACAAAAAATCTGGAAGATGGGCAGCAGCATCTTACTGTGTAATAGCAACCATCTGCTACTGCGAGCGCCAACCTACTTGTAAGTACAGCGTGGCGATTAACACCTTCTAATGAGCACACAAAATAAGTGATGCGTATGAGAAGAGGCTTATGTCCAGCAGTGGACTGATAGAGGCTGTGTAGGTAAACAGCAGGTATATGTGTATTTTATTAAAAAATAAATTGAGGTTTTAGTGTCGAGGGTTTAAATTTTTTTTAATGTATAGTTATATGGGCAAAGACAACCACACAGTGGGTCCCAAATAGCAGTAAACGTCTTCGCGGCAGACCCAGGAGGAGGTGGCGGGATGAACTCGACTCGCATCTGAAGGATTGGTCTCAGATAGCATTGGACCGAGAAAAGTGGAAGGAGGGAAGGGAGGCCTTTGCCTTGCAGTGGAACAATACAGGCTAAAAATAAATAAATAAATAATAGTTATAGCCGAATAGCGACTAGGGGCTTTACCTGCCCAGTAGGATCCGGATTCCAATTCCGCTGGTAATCGATATTTTCTTTGCACAACTCTAGTGTTCGCGTAAAACAAAAGACATTCTCTTATAAACCTTTTAAATAAAGAATTTAATTGCTCCCCAATTTCAATTAAAAGACCAAAATATAAAAGATTTTCGAATCACGAATTTCAGTTCCACAGAAAGGAGTCGTTAATGCACCATAAAATTGGAACACATTACTATATTGTACAGCCATTTAATGAAATATGAAATTGCCGAATGTGGTTGCAACATATTTCAAATCGATTCTGTCATAATAATTCCCGTTGCTGATAAACCCATGCCATTTAAACATTGACCGCATTGATTTGAGATTTCAATTAATATTGTAGAACAATTCTGTTTGTGTTGATTCGTGGTGGCAGTTGACTGGCAAGTCAGTGGTGTCGAGTTCGAACCCAAAGCGCGCACTGACTTTTCGTAAGTTATGTGCGTTTTATAAATTAATTGTCACTTACTCCGTGCCTCGGAAAGCACGTAAAGCCGTTAGTCTTGCGCCTGATCTCTCTCCGCTCGTGTCGGATTGTCGTCCTATCTTACTAGGAGAGAATAGAGAGTGCACCTGTGTTTGCGCACACACTTACCACAGAATATCGGTTATAGTGTGCTTGTACACTATAATAATATATCCGGCCTAGTTGGCTAATGCCCGTTGAGTTTGGCCACTGTGACCGAAATTCGGTTAGGAGGACTAATGTCCTCAAAAAAAAAACTAATAAACAACAAAAAAAATTTTTTTTTGTTGTTTATTTCTAGAGCCAAGTGCAACAGTGACTCAATTGTTGAACTGTTTTTCTTCTACTTCTTTGTCGTATGGTTGATGAACAACCTGGTGTCAGAGTTTAATCCGCATTCTAAAACTTACCTCCGACAAACTTTCCTCTGCCCAATGAGCCGCTAATAGAATGTTTGGTTTATGAACTGTTCACCGACAGAACCTTTCCACTACGAACGTTTCGCCGACAGAACGATTAATTGATGTGTGAATCGATAACAGAATTTTTCACCGAAAAGGATTTGTCGACAAAGTTTATTTTGGCACGGTCTAATAATTCTACCGACTAAATCTATAGATTATATAGATAGATACATATGTTTTGAAAGATTAAATTTTAAAAAAATGCATACCTACTCAGAATTAAGGTCTCTAACATGGAGTTAACACCTTTCAAAACTTCTTCTAACACCTTTAAAAATCTCTCAGGTGTGCTAGTCTCCTAACGATGTTTTCCTTCACTGTTTTAGCGAGTGATAATTAATTTTGAATTCGAAAGTCAAAGGCTCCTAGGTTTCGAATCTACGACCTTTGACTTGGCAGTCCAACGTCAATACCACTAGGCTATCCGAATTTGCAAGCGACTGTTGAACAGTGAAATCCGTAATCTAAGAATTTCTCTACATTATAAATACAAATAAATAAAATTGAAGTGTGAAATTCATAATTATCTACATAATAGGGAACCTACTTAAAACCAAATAGCAGTTTTATTTTAATTTTTGTCTGCCTTTCTCCATAATATTTGATCCGTGTAACCTTCTAAACTGCCTAACTGATTTTGATAGGACTTTCATTAATAGATAGCTGTAATAAAGCCTAACACAGGCTATATTTAACTTATTTAAACATTCACATTTAAAATATTTTTGAAACCATGCAATAAAAAATAAAAACCTTGGAAATTAGGGAAATTGGAAAATCCGATTTGAGGTAGAACCTTACAAAAAACTCTTAATATTAGCTAATATATTAAAAAAAAAACAATGAGAATCCTCCTCAACTATTTAAAGCTACTCATGTCTACAAAATATCTTGAACACTACACGAGTGAATATTTTTGCAATTACTCAACTGGTCTATGAATAATGTAGTGAGTCCGATGCGTTTCCAATTGAATTAGAGTGATGGCATTTTATACGGAATTTATATTTATAGATCTTGTTTTCGAAGTGTCTATGACTGTATTTATTACCTAGCTACTAGTGTTGTCAGATGCCCCACAGAAGATATTATAGTGCACGAGTGACGAATGAAGCCATAGGCATCTATTGCTTCATTCTCTCTATTGTTTCCTGACACAGACAGAGTGTTCTCTCTCTATTGCTTCACTCTCATAATATAGTGGAACGACAATCTAAAACGAAAGGAAGAGAAATCAGGATCTTTTGATCTCTCGGATGCAAAGAGACACGTAGCAAATGATAATTTGACCAAATTTTGATCACAGCAAATCTCAACGAAGATTAGCTAACTACACAGGAGATATTATTAGTACAAAAAAGTGTGCGCAAACACAGGTGCACTCTCTATTCCCTCACTCTCTTAATCCCATTGGACAGCAATCCGAAACGACTGGAGAGAGATTAGGTAAAGCCGTTGTTTACGTACTTTTCGAGGCACGGAAGTGATAAATAATTTGCAATACGCACATAACTTACGAAAAGTCAAAGGCCAAGTTAGAGGTCTGAGGTTCGAACTCGCGCGCCTTTGGCTGAGATACCTGACGTTCTATTCTTAGATCTATTTGTATTTTGTAGTTCTTTTTATATAGTCTACTTTTAGGTACACGTGAGTATAGCTGTAAAGATACCCCTATCTCTCAAAAAAATAAATAGGTACCCACTTTATCGCCAACATAACTATATCATAACTTCTAAAAGTACACAGGTTCATTACCTAAGTCCCACACGTACGATATCTGGCTGACCCTGCCAGTATAGGTATCTGGCAAACTTGGCAATGTACGGTTATGACAGCAGGATTTATATCCGCGCCAATTTTATATGGATTTATTTCCAGTTTAAAATAGTCTTCAACTTTACTGGCTTGAAATATTGAGATCAGACGTGAGAGTTCAGGGACATATGTTAGGAACTCAGGTTTAGTTATAAAGAGTTAAAATTTTAACTTAAAAAAAAATACGCTAGTCTTTTGCGATGGATCGCTGTAAAAGCCATCTAATTTTGCGCCTGCTAACTTACCTTGATGCGCTACAAAAGCGTAGCATCCCATTGGCTACCTCACATAATCTAAAGCTGACAGCCAGCATCTACCGAGCGGACTCTGACAGTCTTTTATTTTTAAAACGGAACCCCAAACAAACTAATTGGTGATCCTTGGTCAAACCCTTTGGGCAACACAGGCGTATGTTATATTTAAATACAATAAAATCTGCTTATTTTTCTACTCTTCATCGTAATATATTGGTTGATGAACAACCTGGTGTCAGAGTTTCAACTGCTCCTATTCCTCTGACATGGATTAACACATCGCTGAAAAATCTCTCAGATGTTCACCGTTGAAGCTTGTGATAAATTAATTTCTAAAACGCACATGAATCTGAAAAGTCAATGGTCATACTACCTTTGACTTGGCAGTCCAATAGTCATACCACTAGACTCTCACTGATTATACAATAAATTTTAACATTTAAACACAAAAGATGCCCTACAACCTTATTACAAAATTACTAATTTGCAAGTTTTCAACGTTAATTTAAAATTTCTATCTGGCTGCATTTAAAATGTGATTAGCCTGCGGTTGTACCTTTGCGAGCCGTTTTTATCCCCCACAGGGGAAACTGGACTTTTTAGTCTTGAAAGGCCTAAAATAAAATGATTAACCTTTTTCAGAAATTAAATTAGTAAAACAATTTACTGTATGGGCTTAAGCTAGGTTCTTATTATTGTGTCGGGGTCTCGTAGTCGTCGTTGAGATAGAACTCTATTGGTTTTATACATTTAGTGTTTTTAGGTGAGGTTAGGTTACGGGTCCAGGGGAAAGACTTGGGGAAGCCTGCTGCCCAATAACAATCTGGATGGACCCTAAATGGCGCCGCGTAGTGTTCCACGCGCGCTCGTCAAAGAGAACTCCGAGCGGGAGATCGGCAATCCCACTCGACCGGAGAGAGATCAGGCACAGGACCAACGACTTTATCTGCTTTCCGAGGCACGATGATATTATTAACAACAATTCTACAGGTATATGCGTTCCTCATCTGCTGCTGTTAACTAGGCACTTATCTATTTTATTTAACCACCCAAAGAATACTATTAATAAGTAATCATTGTCACCGCTCACTGTATATGATGGAACTCAGCAATTACGTTGCTAGAGAGAACTCATTTAAGAGCTGTAGTAAATTTTTGGCTACACCTTGCAAAAATATCTCTTTCTACGCACAATTCCAAGTCACAATGTAAGTTCTTTATTCTAATTATTATTTCATAGGTAAAGTACGTCAGTATTATTATCTATTCTGTGGTTAAAGACTTACAAACCAATGCACTTAAACTTGTATTAAGAAATAAAGCTGCCTTTTGTCCAAATCAATCCCTTTCGAGAACTTTCTTTGTGTTATATTTCAAATTACTTATACAATAACTTGTAATCCCGCGCAAGTAATCCCGTCTTAGCCCGAGTTCACGTTGATGGCGTGCTAAAGATTTTAAAACGCAAGACTTAAGTCTTAGTACACACAAAAAATGTCGAGGTACAAGTACTGCAATCAAATTCGGACTACATTGAACGTCTAAAGGTGGCTCCAGACATGAGTAAAGATATTTTTGCGCAGTACCGCCATTTATGTGTAAATACTTTGACACTTAAGCGTGACTTTTGTATTTATCTGTATATTTTTTTGTAATTATTACATTAGTAGTAGTTATTAGGATTAGGATTAGAAAGTAAATATAATTATAGGATTTCAGTTCGAAGATACAATTAAAATCTATTGCGTTGAAGGGTTTTTCTTTACCGCTCAGCTTATGACAAAAGCTTGTCGCAGCGTACGTGTAGCACGGACCTTTTTACGCGACTTGTCGCACGACTTGCTATTTTCTGCAAACACTGTCGACTTGTCGCGATACTTGTCAAGCGACAGTTCTCGTCGGTGTGTTCTAGGCACTAGTTTTATAACAGTTACATAGTAGAGTTATTGCGTTTACATTTGAGCGTTTCTAGCGGAATTTCTAGGAGTTTCTTTTACTTTGTAACTTGAAAGCTGCTTCAAGGTTCTTGTAAGACCTGAATGTTGAGTATCTGCATAATATTATTATGTTGCCCGAACCGTGAACTATACCCATTCCTAGATTTCTATAACTAGCTTTGTCACGCTGCTTCGCTCCCTAGGTCTACTCTAGTCTATAGTAGTAACTAACTATCTCTATGTTTATACTAGTAATCGGGTATTGGGGGACCCTTTTAATAATGTAATGACTGTCGCGGTCCGGTTGGTAGATTATAATCCAACCAAACCCGAGATCGATTAGACTTTTTCGATTTTCTGTTTTAATTTAAAATAAGAATTTATTAAGTTCAAATGTGAGTGGGCCGGCCACGTCAGTCACATGTCTGATGAGCTGTGGGCCAAAATAACCACTAAGTGGAGCCCTTACAGCACGACGGCGGCGCGGGCGTCGCGGCAGACCGCACGCACTAGATGGCGGGACGAATTGAACAGAACCATAAGCGACTGGTCCACACTGGCTCTGGATTGAAAGACGTGGAAATCAGAGGGAGAGGCCATTGCCCAGCTGTGGGATAATATGGGATGACAGTAACAGTAATGTCCACACAAAATACTGGACCGCAGTTCGCTATTTAACTATGCATTTCAATTCATGCTTCTTCTTTATATTTTTGTGAAATTTTTACATGTTAAAAGCACATGTTAGCTTATTAAATATTTATGCTTCTTCTTTATTTACCTTCTCTATGCATGTCGAAAGACTCAAATGCAGTCTGATTAAGGAACCTAAGAGAACAAGCTCAACTGCCTCGCTAACGACTACTTTACCAAAGAGAAGTCATATTAAGGTCTTCACTGTTTCGAAAAGTTTCTATTACTTTTTCTTTTTGTTCTAAGTATATTTTTCTGCAAAAGTCTTTTCGACAGATGGTTCAACTGAAGCGTTAACTGCGGCCGACACGCTGTCCCCTGCAACTTGTTTCATTGGTCCGTTGTTTGACCTTTAGAGGTCAAGCTTTAGAGGGTTAACCCCCATAACCCTTTTATTCTTTATCTTGTTTTGTTCTAAACCCATTGGTTTTAGGATTTTCTAATGTTATATTTTTTATCGCCATGCGCCAGTTTGGATTTTGGAAACGATGATTGACCGTTTTGAGCTTGGTTAACTATACACCATTGGTTTTGAACTCCCGACACAAAAAGAGGGATGTTATACGTTTGACGTGTCTGTGTATACGATTGTAGCATCGTAGCTCCCGAAGGGATGAACCGATTTTGATTTAGTATTTTTTTTATTTCAACGGTAACTTAATCAAGAGTGTGCTTAAATAAAAAAAGTCTGAAGATTTTCTGTGTCGGCGCCTTCTTAAAATTTTAAATTTATAGTTATTTAGTCATTTACTTTAGATTTGAATGAATTTTTAAGTTAACATTATAATAGAAAAGTATTTAATTTAGAAGACGAGAAAAATACGGGCGCCATTGTTGCTGTAAATTTAGGCCAAATATTTTTCCATACATTCCATAAAACTCGAAATTAAATTGGAATTTTCTCGACATAACCAACAAGTTACATAGTTGTTAAACTTCCCTACTAGCTAGTTATTCTAATACAACAGAACATGATTATAATTAGACATGACATCTTCGTCGACATGTCACGGTGGTTGTATTTACTACGTCATTATAAAAGACACGACAGGCTTGACGTAATGAGATCAAATTAGTTGTAGGCGTGTTGTAGAATGGACCACCTAATGAATTTCCGAACTTGTAAAAGGTGATTGGGAATTTGTTTTGAGTTATTTTTGGTTTAGTTACTAAAACCGGGCTAGTGCGAGTCGGACTCGGGTACGAAGGGGGTTGTGTTATATTATAAACAAAATTAAAATTTCAATTAATAGTACGTAAAATACCTACTATTATTATTATTTTATAATATTATATTAATTTATTATAATATTATATTAATAAAATACCACTATTAAGTTTAATTTTGTAATTATATTTGAAACTAGCTGCCCCGCGCGACTTCGTACGCATGATTATTCTACTTCAACGCCTATTCTACCCCTACCCTACCCTAATCTACCCCTACCCTATCCTACTCTACCCCTACCCTACTCTACCCCTACCCTTCTCTACCCTACCCCTACCCTACCCTAATCTACTCCTACCCTACCCTACCCTACCCTAATCTACCCCTACCCTACCCTACTCTACCCCTACCCTACCCTAATCTACCCCTACCCTACCCTACCCTAATCTACCCCTACCCTACCCTACCCTACTCTACCCCTACCCTACCCTAATCTACCCCTACCCTACCCTACCCTAATCTACCCCTACCCTACCCTACCCTAATCTACCCCTACCCTACTCTAATCTCTACCCCTAGCCTACTGTACCGCTAGCCTATCCTACTCTGCCCCTACCCTAACCTACTCTACCCCTACCCTACCCCACGCTACCTCTACAAAATCAAAAACCATGAAAATCGGTTCAGCCGTTCTTAAAAAAAAAAAGTATCCTATGTCCTTCTCCTGCTTCTAAGCTACCTCCCTGCCAATTTTCAGCCAAATCGGTTCAGCCGTTCTTCAGTTATAAGTAGTGTAACTAACACGATTTTCGACTTTCTTTTATATATATAATAGAAGATGTTAATTTTGTTTGAATATTTATGGATAAAAATTTTAGTCTCATTTTTTTTGCAGTCGATTAATGCTCGATCCCTCTCTATGAGTGAAAAGGCCTTTGCCCTGCAGTGGTAGTTTGTGAAACTTCATGTAATGTTTTACTCCTTAAGTTGCATTTATTGCGATTTTTCATAATTATATTCATTCTTCTTCTTCTTCTTATCGTATGGTTGATGAACAACCTGGTGTCAGAGTTTAAACCGCCCGTAGGCCTCTGACATGGCTTTACACACCATTGAAAAATCTCTCAGGTGTGCTGGTTTCATAACGATGTTTTCCGTCACCGTTTTAGCAACTGATAATTAATTTATAATACGCACATAATTTACGAAAAGGCAGAGGTGCGCGCCTTGGGATCGAACTCGAGACCTCTGACTTGTCAGTCGACGGTCATACCACAAGGCTATCAGTGCTATTATATTATATTCATTGATTTTAAATCTTCAAAGTGCAAGCAAGAAAGCAGGTTAGCTAGTGTTCGCATCTATTGATAAAAACTGCATCCGACAATCGCCAAAAACTTCAAAGACTTCAAAATCCAAGGGTTCTTTCGCTACGTAATAAATTAGCTTATGCGGCTTACATAACATAGGTTTTTCACATCCAATAGAGAAAGGTCACAATATTGGACGGGTAGGATTATCATCAATTTAGGGGTCGGTTATTTGCATAGGGCAGGCGTGCCGGCCCGAGGACTCGGTGCCGCTGGCGATGGTGCAATGTGACGCTACCCGCCATGGCGGGTGAGCGGGTGCATTGTCACACGATAATATTGTCGTGTGTCTGATGTTATCTGGGTTTAAAGTCGTATACCTCGATTTTATGAATTTTATTTTATAGGTTTAATGTAGAATTGAAACTGTTCAGAGTCATAATCATGATCATCCATTTGTGCTTCTTAAAAAATCTTCCTGTACTCTGTGTAATTATTACATCTGCCTACAATTTAATAAATATCGTCCACATTATTACCAATGCATGCTTAATAACCTGTAGCTAAGTCTACACTTAGCCATTGATTTTTTTATATTAATTTTTGTTCCCGATATTTTGACACTGTAGCAAGTGCCCTAATCGCGTGTTGAATTCTGCATTTAATCACGCAAGATATCCCTTAAGTGACAATATATTTACCGGCCAGAAATTAAGTATCTAACACTGCCTCTCCATGTATTTAAACTATATAATTACACTAACAAAATTTTAATAAATTTCAGTTTCTACAGCTTGAGCTGTATCGCTGTATAGATTAGAAGTCGACCCCAACAAAGTTTGGGTATAATAAGACTAGGAGGATGATGAACAAAATACACCACTGCATCCGTCTATTCCCCAACAATGGACACATACCTCCCTCCAGGCCCGCGGCGATCGTGTAGCCCCAATAACGCCTTGCATCGTCCCTTGAAGTCGCGCATTTGATCATCACGACACCACATCTCGAAAACTGTTGTGCACAAAACTATGAGATTTATGCAACAATGAAACTAATTCCGTTGTGAGCCTCGGGCAGTACTTGATAGTCGTGAGTTACGATTTCTTGTTATAAACTTAGATTGATAGCGAGTTATGAAACTGTATTTTCTGTATTGTTGTTAGATATTTCTGTTTTATTACAATTATAAAGTTATTTAGGTGTATATTTACTTAAAATAGTATTTAGTTAACCCTGTCTACTTTTTCTAGCCAGAAGGTCGCAGGTTCAAATTTTGTAGTACTATTAAGGTTAAAATTTAATATCTGTTTATTAAAGTCTAAGTTCTAGATCAGTAAGGAATGTTCATCAATATTTTTTGTGTTTATTTAACTTTTTTTAAGCCACAAAATAAATTAATTAGGCTTAATACTTTTTGTGAAATTTTTACATGTTTTAGCACATGTTAGCTTATTAAATATAAATATTTAATAAGAAATTTGAAAAAACAACTGATACGGATGGGATCGTCGGCACGGTAAGCCGAAGATCGTGGGTTCGAATCCCATCCGTATCAGTTGTTTTTTCAAATTTCTTATTAAATATTTATATTAATTAGGCTTCTTTACATAAAAAAATATCCAACAAATTACTGACCTTTGAACAAAAATTCATTGAAATATTGTATATATTTACTGTTTTCTCGTTAGAGTTAACTTTTCAAAGTACATGCTCGAGAAGACAATGTAATGATAAAATAAATTAATTATTTTGAAGCATGAGGCATTATAATTACATTATATCCTGCTAAAGCCAAACGTAGCTTGCCATTAGAGTTATGATTTTTAATTAAACAACACTTTTTTCAATACGAAATGCAAAACTGCTTCATCGCATCAAAGATTCCCATTAGGAATATAAATAATTTATGCAAACGTACAATCGAATCATAAAATCTCGAAAATTAAATAAAAAGGTCTAGACAAATCGTATAATCCAGTTCAATTAATCTTACTAATCGAGTTCCGAGTAAGCGATTCTGAACATTTTCAATTTGCGCATAAAACGTCGGTAGAATCACATCTTCATTAGCAATACAATCGGGTCGGGGGCGAATGGGAATTTCCCATTCCCAAGAACTTGAATTCGCCAAAGATTTATAAATTGCAGAGGGAGTTTGGAGGCAACATGGGAAGTTTCTATTATTGAATCTTACTAGTATTAATTGCGATGAAATTGTAATTAAACTTCATGCGCTATCGACCGCGGCGCAGTCTAAAAGTCTTTGTCGAGGATTCGAAGTAGTAGTAGCATTAAAACTAGATGTAGCAAGAGTTGAAAATTCATAACTGTAATATTTATAGAATTTATTATTAAGAAATGGTTGTAGATGATAATATAGAAATTCAAGAAGAACAAGTTAGAGATGATTCTGAACGCGGAGCAGGTCGTGAGCTCCTGAGATTTCGTGTGAATGTAGCTGGTCTTTCAATAGAATTATGTGTGTATGAAATGTATGAAGTCTTTCATTGCAAGTTAAGTCTGAGACTGAGATAAATAAACATTGCTTAGCTCGACTTTCGGCTAACAGTTCCCGTCTGTGGCTTGCCGTTAAAGTGCGCGACTATGACTGATGATATAAATATATTACAATAATATCATCATCATCTGCCTAGCCTTTTCCCAACTATGTTGGGGTCGGCTTCCAGTCTTACCGGATGCAGCTGAATACCAGTGTTTTTACATGAAAGACTGCCCATCAGACCTCTACAACCCAGATACTGGGTTACACGATACCCCTTGGTAGGACTGATTGTCAGATTTTCAGGCTTCTGACTACCAGTAACGATTGTCAAAGATCTACAATTGACAGCTAGGGCCAACAGCTTAACGTGCTATCCGAGGCACGGAAAGTGATAATTAATTTATAATTTATAAAACGCACATAACTTACTAAAAGTCAGAGGTGCGCGCCTTGGGTTCGAACCCAAGACCACTGACTTGCCAGTCAACGGTCACCACCACCAGGCTATCACGACTCTATTACAATAATAATGATAACTAAATAAAAATGTCTACATAGGTACCTATATGTACAAATCTAAGTCTTAGTTCACTAAATTTTAAATTTTAATTCCATCCAAAAGTAGCTCAACAAAATGTAAAATTCACCTGACCAATCCGCACATTCGTTAGTAAAAGTTGATGAAATTTCAAAATCTATAAACTTCAAATCCAATTCTGATGTATCTATTTCTGCGGAATCTGTGTGTGAATAAATGAATATTTTAGTCCCCCGTCTCTAGGATTAGGTGGTGATAATGAGATGTGGAGGTATCGCAGTTTGCTTTTCATTTTCTAGAGCACCTGCATGATCGTCTGGCTCTGGAGTTGCGATTGGATTTATATATTATGTTGCTTTACTTTTTGTTGAACTTTTACAATTACGTGACTCGAAGGTTTTGCTTCGATTTCGGCTAAAGCGCATCTCCAATTTGATTGGAGTTGACGAATTTTAAATTAAATTTCTGTTGGTGGTGTCGATTTTCAGATCAAAATTAAAGTCAAACGTAAAGTATTTATTTCCTTTACTATTGAAAAACAAACAAATATACAATGTCTTTTAAATTTAGTTTAAAATGAATACCTATTATTAAACACAATCAACTATTATGTTATACTTTTGTCAAAACTATGTAGTTTTAATGATTGTATTATGTATTACGTTTTGTATACAATTATAAGTATACCTAGTAAGTAAAGTATTATAATATTTGTTGGTTATTTAAAATTCTCCATTCAACATTTTATGCGATTGTAATCCCTCCGTAAATTTGAAATCTTAGTCTCCTTAATCTACTATTATCGTACTGAATTTAGTAATTAACAATGAGAATAGACAAGAGATCTATAGAATAGATCCGTAAAATCCCCCAAAACCTCACAACCACTTCCTGAAACCAAACGCGAATTAACACGATGTAACTATCATTACAAGAAATGTAAATGTTCTTCGCTCCCACAATCTGTTGCCAGCGTTCAGACGAGAAAGATGCTCAATGATTCATACAAAATGTATGAACGAGAATTCACGCGATTTTTCCGTTTCAATCCGACCCAGTTACGAAGGAGGGCCCAGTGAAAATTTTCCCGTATGTAATTCTCGGTTTCAGGTAGAATTTTCTAGGATTTGTTAAACAATGTTGGATGTAATTTTGAGATTGTGGTTGCTTGGATTTGTGGGGAAGGTTTTGTACAGTTTGGATGTAGATACAACTAATTTAAAGGGTAAATATCTGTACTTAAATAGTCACATATAGAATAATAATATATTTCGTGAGTTTCTTCTATCAACTCACAATATTTTTTAACTACCGTAAGAAAAATGCGCTTGTTTGAGGTAGAAACAAAAGATATATTTTTCTTTAAAGGTAAAAACCAAAAATGTATCAAAAACATTAACAAAGATATATAAAAGGAAAACATATCAAAAGGAGTTTAGTGCAAACTTGCACAATCATAACAGTAGTAACAGTGTCAAAATTTTGGAAAATCATTCCAAACAAAATATCACAGCAGATATCCCGTAGTTTTCAATTCTATTAGATGTTTTAGTCACTAAAATATTTAATAGAATTGAAAACTTTTCAATACAAATAACAGACCGACCTCAAATACTTAAAAGTTAGATATATAACAAACGACATACGTATATTCATTTTAAAAGCGAGGGTTCTAATTAACCAACTTATAAATTAAACGCCAACGAATATAAAACAAACGTTTGAGTGTTATTTACAACTTTTTGCGGTTGTATTTATTGTTAAAGGGCTTTTATATTTGGCTTTAACAAGAAATTTTTCTATTTCTGACGTCTGTTGATAACAAAAGATATAAACTAAACAAAACAAAAAAGTTTATGCTGCCTGCGATATTAAGAAGGCAGGTTCTAATCCTGATCTGATTCGATTTTTTCTATCTACAAAAATTGATAACAAATATTTTGCGCTCTTTATTATAATAGTATTTAATGCTATAATCATAATTAAAGGGGAAAATACTTTTAGTTATAATACGACCTTTATGTTAACAACTCAACACGTTATTTTTTTTAATAGAACACAAATCATTACATCCTTTTCATTCAGTCAGGGCTCAGGTAGCCATTTTTTATTTCACAACAGCCAGGACAAAACCTTTTGTACTCTAGCGAAGTTATAATGCTTTGAATTATCCAAAGGTGTATTAGCAGAGATCTTATCTAAGGTATTATGGGGTAGCTTTTACACTTCGTTTTAGTGATAAGAAATAAGGTGAGAATGTTTAATAGGATTTGCTTCTGTTAATGATTAAACTTGTTGAAGAAAGTTTGTCAGATCCTTAGATGGTAAGCATGTTTATTAGGAAGACGTGGGGGTTACTCTTGAACTGCGAACTCAATTCCAATTTATATACGAACCCATCGCAACGTTGTTGCACAAGTTCGTGCCTGAACGCATTGTTTCCTAACTAATTAAAGAATTTGCAACTTTTGCATTATTTAAACTCATATAGTCACTAACACTAACTTAAATAAGGCTCTAAGATTATAATATAATAATGAATAACTAATTTCAGCAGTAACAGGTTATATTTTATTTAAAAGTCGATCGTGAGCAATGATAAAGTTAGGATGTCTAGAAAATCGTTTTATTGCAATTGTTTAATGTATATAAGTATATAGGTACCAATAAAAACGGCAAAACTGCAAAAGGCAAGGCGAGTCATCTGTTAGTGGTAAGAGGAATTGCAGATTTTAAAAAGAGGGAGCAGATAGAGAGAGTAGGAGTATTAACCTCCTTTGATCTCATTGACCGACTGAAACAAAATTACAACAGTACTAACATCTACTGTTATTTTACATCGATATTCTTGTGCTGCATAAATCAGTAAGGTTATAAGTTATTTTTTTATTAAAAACCAAAGTTTCTACCTGGCTTAAACAATTCACGAAAGTACAAACCAACTACTTACACCTCAATAAGGAATTAATTTTCTTAATCTTGATGTCTAAACTTCCTTATCAATACTTTTGAATTAGGTAAACTTTATTAGAAACACGTGTGCCTTAGTAATTGACAATACGTCACTCGTAAAGATTCATAGGAAAATCGGTCTTAATGCTATTGTTTTAAGGTGGTTCACGATGGTTTCTTCTGATGTACCGTTGAGTTGAAAGGAACGCTAAGAGTCCCTATTGTTCACTGAGACAGGTAAAAGCTTGTTTGTTCGGAGTTCCTTTGAGAGTTTTTTTTAAACTACGGCTACAGAACGAACAGTGCTAATGGTAGTTGGCGTACGGGAATACCCGTGTTTTGATTTTGAATTTCGAGGTTATTGGTATTATATATGTGAATGTGGCTTTGTTTGGTTGTCTATGGGTATGAAGATACTTTTTTAAGGCTCATTAAGTGCATTGATTTTAATTTTGCGCGAGATAACTCCTTCTTATCATATGGTTGTTATACTGCCCTGGTTCCATGTTATTTGGGATCGCAAAATGTCTTCATCTTCCATTCTCCTCCATTCTTTTCCATTCTTATCATCATTCTCCTCCACCCTCCATTAACACTTATATTCAATACCGTTTTAGTCATCATCACAAATTCATACCAAGACTTTCAAATTTTTATTACACTCAGTTCTTATTTTGTCCATTATCATCAATTCACAAATTTATTTTAGCATTCCTATCTCTTCTACATGTAATTTTCTGTCATGCGTCTTATTCACAGCCAAACATGATCTCATCTATACCCTAATAACATACCTATTTATACACTTTATTTAAGGTACGTAGCCCTTTAGTTTAAGAGCATTCGCAATCCACAAGTTATTTCTGTGACCTGTCGCCATTACAACCTGAGTTGATCCAGCAAATATAGTCTCGGTCTATTTCCAAATTCCCTTCGATTTGTAAACTGAGGTACCAAAAGGCAGATTGTTGGTAACTTTCCTAGTGTAAAATTTAAAACCACCAGTAGACTTCTGATATCGCTTTGTATAAAGTTTCCCTAAGTGAAAATTAATTTCTAATTCGTCATGAATTTGCAAAGTTAGTGGTGCGTGCTTTGGGTTGGACAACTTCAGACCCAAAGCTAAACAACAAGCTTATTTCGGGTCTATCCGCACACAGGTGCGCTTCAAAATAATCATTATTAAACTAAGTCTTCTGGTAACCAATGCGACTTGACCGAAACATCGTAGTTAGATCTGTATATAATTCCAATTCGCGAAGTTTTAAAACTTTACAACAATATCAACAAAACAAAATTCAACTCTCTAACAGATAAAAGAAAATTATCAGAAATCAATTGTCAGTTTTAGTTAATCCGATAAAAGAAAAAGAATAATTCTTATCTAGTTGAGATGGGAAGGTTTAAAAGGGACCACATAGTGTTTAAATATTCTCCTTTAGACACAAAATATAATAGGACCTAGGACCACAGTCCATAGGGTACCAAACTTATTTGCTTAAATAAATAGAATACAAAAAGGACCATAGACGAAGACCATATTCAGATAGAATTTTCTATATATAGAATATTCATTTCTGGTATTATGATAGAGGCGAAAATACGCCCCACGTTGTAAATTTTTTGATAGGTATATCGTTTCGTTTTAATAGATAATATTAGTAATCTAAAAGCGTAGGTATAAGTGCCAGAGAGTTTGCATCATTGTATTTCTTAAATTCATTACACCTTGTAGCTTCTAGCTTTTAAACTTGAGATGTATATTTGAAAAAGCAACCGTGTGAATTGGGTACTTACATATTAATAGAGTCACAAACTTTCGCGAATACTCAACATAATTCTAAAAGAAAGCCATATAAATTGGAGCAATGTGACGCAATCACACAAGATGGCGTCTAACATAGAGATAATGAGACCATTCAGGGCCCTGACTCCATACATATCACATTTTGAATTTAATAGCTAACTCAAGTACATTTTGGTATATACTTAATTTGAGATTTTATTTATGTTTGGTGAGACAACGAAAATAGGTACAAGAGCTAGATAAAAACCATCATCTCTCTAACCGAATTTCGGTCACAGTGGCCAAAATCAACGGAGACCAATCAACTGGAGATATTATTTTGCACAAGTGTGTGTGCAAATACAAGCGAACTCTATTACCTCAGTAAGCTAATAAATCACGTGCTATATCAGCACATAACCAACCCGTTTCGCTCCCATCTTCTAAAACCCCTATAAACGTTGACATACTGTAATCAGATAATGAAGCACCAAGTAGATTGCACAAAGCACTAACGAACAAACAAACTTGTGCACAATGTGGAGTTGTTCATTAAACTGGTTATCGGTCGTAGTGGAAAGTAGCGCGCTATGATTTATAGTGCTTTTCTTTAGAGCTATTAATTTATCCTGCTTTAGTTTGTGCGGTTAAATTCTGACAGTTACCTATTAACTTTTTGTTATACTTGTAGCATGGACAATAAGGTTAATTCTTTCTTCGTTTGAGGATATTTATGATAAACAGTCAGTGTTTTTTTTTGATAATCGATTATCAACAACACATTCTTGAAAAGAAAATAAGAGGTTAGTCATCATCCGGAGGCCTCATATGGCCAGTAACACTAACTTTAGTAAAATTATCTGAATATTTACAATTATTTAGATAGTTACAAGCACCATGATTGTACAATTATCAGTTCATCCATGATCATGGCCTTGTAACAGTGCCGAAATATCGGAAACTTAAACAACATAAAAAACATGAAAAATATTCCAAAAAGTTATACTGAAGTTAATCCTATGAGGTGTTCCTTTCCGCAACAGTTAGTAAGAATTACTATTATTTTATATATTTCTATGAATTCCTATCACAGAACATCAATATAGGTACTAGTTAAGCTGGCCTATTCGCGCTAAAACCAGCATGGCCACCACTAAAAAACATAATGGTGACAATACAAAAAGAAACTGACAATTAAAATTGTTTCAACATTCAATTAGCAAGGTAGATTATAATCGAACACCTCATTTACGTACAAATATTAGCATAACACACTAAGAAACTAACACGCATTGAGATAATAATTTCGTATGAGTATATTACAGACCGGTATATGTTATGTACTGACTTCCGCCCGCGCCCGCGGCTTCGCCAATTAAATTATTGTGGATTCGGAGTTTAAAATATCTATAGGGTTTTAAAAATCAATTGTTATAAAATAATGTAAGTATTTTTTTTTTATAGACTCAAAGCACAACCTGTATTCCCCAGAGGGGGTAGGCAGAGGTGTAGTATACCCACGTTTTGACAGCTATGTTATAAGTCCCCTATTGCCTTTAACCGGGCATAGTTCCAGACTCCGTGTTGCTATTGAGAGTTTTCTAATGGAAAAACCCAAAAACACTTTGCCCGATCCGGGAATCGAACCCAGGACCTCGTGCTCAGCAGTCGCGCTTGCTACCACTAGATCAACGAGGCATTAAAGTAACTTTTTAAATAGTAATACAGTCGCGTCACATTTACACAATTATAAAACCGTCAGTTTTATAATTTAGCATTATATTGATCAAATTAATGTCAATATAATGTAGGTAATTAAGTTAGCTGTGTTGGAAATCAATTAAGAAACAAATAAATTCAGTTACATTATTAACTTCAGAAGCAAATATTCAACTATCTATCAATGAGAGATCAATCGACAATCCATCAAATTGAAGCCTTAACAATAACATCGAAACGAGCCGTGTTTCCTTCTGCAGTCGTTAAAAATACAAATAATAGCCCTTGGTTCCCAACTTAATGGATTCCCCGGCTTTTCCTGGTTGTATATCCTATTTGATTTTTTCGCCTTTATTCCAAAGTATTATTGAATATCAGGTTACGAAACACGAAAATGCGGTTGAGTTTTTTTGAGAGCACTCTGAAACCTAAATGGAAGCTGAATAAAAATTCAAAAATAGATGAAACATGTAACTCCACTACGTAACGTAGTTTACAAGTTGCGGTAACTATTTAGAGGAAATAAGACGTAATAACTTTGAACATCCAAAATGTAAGAGTAGACAACTAAAGCATAATTTAATGTCTTAAACATTTACAATTTACAACTTGAAAATGCTTCATGAATAATAAATGAATTCAATATTTAAATATATATACAGAATAATATACATAAGAAAAAGTGTTTATATCCTTTATAACCTTACGGACCGGTGTTATATGCAATAAATCTTGTGTATTTATAGCTTCCGCTCTTTTTACATGTAAAGAAACAGCTCCCGACGACATTATTAAGAGTAAAAATGAAAAAAAAAGCATTAAAAATAATACTCGATAAAGACATGATCTTCAAAAAATTGACCTCATTAGGTGGCTTTAGAAGTCACTGTCTTAATTACAAATTATTTAATAGAAATATTTTAGATTTTGATCCCAAAGCAACGATACCACAACTCAATCACAAAATAAAGCAAATCGAAGTTCTACAATAAATCCATTTCGCACGCAAAAGAATTTGAGAGAGCTTTAAAATGTAAAAGACGATAACAACGTTCAGTCTAATAAAATGAAATCTATAAAACTTTAGGAAATCTCCTCAATGGTAATTGTCTTGAAGGCATCTCACTGGCACGTCCTACAAGTTGAGTGTCCTGTACAAAAGGCGTACAAATTAATAGAGGACGCTAAAGATGCTCTGGAACTTAGTCGAATCCTTTCTTAAACTCCGAATGAGCGAAATGTACTATTGAAATAAATTTTCACAAGGGAACGAAGAACAGAATGAAATTGTGCGATTCTCTATTTTTAAAAATAAAACTGGTGTCTCACTGCTCTTTTGTGGTGACTACACACGGACCCTTTGGTAGGACGAACAAAGAGCTTTGGTCAATTGGACACTCAATAATTATAATACCCTTAGCGTGAATTAAATAATAGCAGTTGTTACTCAACCAACTCGTCCCCTTTTCAAGTAAAAACTAGATCTGGTAACTTCTTATATAAACGAGTGTGTCATGTGATGATAAAGCCAAATAAATTACCATAAAATTATGATTCACTTTTCGTCGGTGAGTCTGACCAAACATATGATGTCACTTTCAGTAAAGATTTCTTCTTTGTATGCAGTTAGAGACCTATTATTACAAAATTCACAAGCGCCCCGACCAAAATAAATATCTGTTCTATGTAAAAAGAATTATAATTATAATCATCAATAAAAAAAAGTCGTGTCACCAAAATATTGGTGGTATTTTGAAAACTAACCTTTAGACCTTTCTTGAAAAGACCTTCATCTAGTATTAGATAGTGTTAGATTGTGGATGAGAAAATAGAGAGACCTCAAGTACAAGTACACCAATATGCAGTAGATGCTGATACCAATTTAATGATACATGACTTCATTTAAATGACCAAACAAAGATTTCAAATATTAGTTGTAGCTCCTTCTATAACTAAAATCGCGGAAACTACATATCCAAAACAATAGCAAAACATCCTAACGTTACTTCGGGCACTTTAATAGTGTACTGCTATAATAAATTATGAACATTAGTCACACTGGTTATAAATACATTAACTAGTAACTGCATATTATATCTAACTATTGTATCTAGAGTTACTGGCGCTTTGCCACGAAAATTATTGAGTAGTTTGTATTTAAAATTATATTGTTACGTACTCTACCTTTCCTACAAATATTCTAACTATAGCAAGCCATAATAATAACAGCGCGTCACCAGCTGGCGCCACCGCTCGGATCATTCAATCCTCGCCACCGATGCGTCGTTCGGCTCGCCTTCGTGCTCGGGTCGCGGGTTCCCCGCGCCCCGCCAGTCACTAACCAACACGGTACCGAGTGCACGTATGCGCGTGCGAGGCCGCCGCCCGACGCGGCGATAGCGAGTTTTTTTCTGTTATTATTATATTGTTTAAATTGTTTGTACCTCAGCTATTCTTTGTAACTACGAATGTTTAATTCCAATAAAGAACTAATTTTGAAACACTATAACTGGCAGCCTAACGTGGTGCAGAACAACAATTTATCTAGAACATTCGTTATTTCGAACAATCGTGCGTGGACGCGTGGTACATAACTAGGTTTTGTTCCAGGTAACCAATACCTGAACCTAAGTTATCGTGTGGACCCGTAGTGAGTGATTTATTTCGAACAATCGTGCGTGGTACATAACTAGGTTTTGTTCCAGGTAACTAATACCTGAACCTAAGTTATCGTGTGGACCCGTTGTGAGTGATGTGATTCGGACAATCGCGCTTAGTAGGTAACTAGGTTTTGCTCCAGGTGACTAATACCTGAACCTATGTTACGATACCTACGGATAAGTAGTGATAGTGAGTGATTTGTTCCGGACATTCGCGTCTTGATATCTAGGTTTTGCTCCGGGTAATACCTGAACCTAGGTATATACAATAAGGACTGTACTATACATATACTTACCTACGAACTACCTATTGTGTTATTTGGATAATAACTTTATATAAAACTCGTAATACTTTGACTCGTACTCAAAACTAAATTGTGTTAGTGACATACGTGAACTGTGAACAGTTTTATAGTGCTTGTGTAAAACCTAAAACATACCTAAGTGTGCGTTTGCATTAGGTTTCGTACGTATTGCGAATTGTTGTAGGTAACTGGTGACTATTTTGCCGCGTATGTTTTATGTACCTAACTGTGGACAGTTGTTGTAGGTATATAACTTAGTGTTAGCGTAAAACCTAAAACAATTTTGTGCTAGTTTGTATTAGGTTTCATACCTACGTATCGCGAACTGTGTTTGTGACTGTTTTAACGCGTTTATACGTGAACAGTTGTTAGGTATAGTACATATTGGGGTGAAACTTAAAGTACACATAAGTGTGTTTCATTTAGGTTGTGTACCTAGTTATTACAGACTGTCATGACTATTGTATTGTGTGATTGCGAACAGTTTTAGTGCTCAGGTTATACCTAAAGTATCTAACTGCGTTTTTATTCGTTTTATTGCGTATCGTGGGCTATTTTATTTACGATGGTGCTAACAAGATCGCGTACTGCGAGCCCGGCTTCTGCCGGCGCCCCGTCTTTGGATGTAGCGCCGCCGCAAGCGCCCGCGCCGGACTTAGCTCCGCGTGGCGACGCCGACGACACCCATGCCGAGGGGACGGCTAGGGTGGCTCCGCAGCCAGCTGCTGGTGCTGCAGCAGCTCCGGTCACTATGTCGACCGACCAACTACTGTTGCTGATAAACAGGTTAAGTCGCAGCGATCCTGTAAGTACACCAGTACCATCTTTTTCTGGACATTTTGCCAAGTGTACATCACGCTTCGACGGTGAAAAGTCAAGCAACGTCCTTGCTTTTATCGATGCCATAGAAACGTATAAAGAATGTGTTCGAGTTGACGATAACAACGCGCTGCGTGGGTTACCTATGCTTTTGACGGGGCTTGCAGCTACGTGGTGGCAAGGCGTAAAGGATACCACCATGACCTGGCAAGCCGCTGTAGAGTCGTTAAAGCAGACGTTCGGACCTCGATTACCGCCACACAAAATATATAGAAAAATATTTGAACGAGAACAAAAAGTAGATGAAGCGACGGATTTGTTTTTATGTCATGTTAGAGCGCTCATAGCTCAGCTCCCACCTTACTCGCTTTCGGACGTGGTTCAGTTAGACATGGCATATGGTTTGCTGCACCGGCGTATCCGTGAGAAGGTTCCGCGCACTGGTTTCGCCACCTTTGCGGACCTTATATCTCAGGCACGCCGCGTTGAAGAAATTTTGGACGAAAGCCGTCCACGCGCCACAGCGGATATTAAACCAACGACGTCCTCCACTCCGCCGATTCCGCGGTCGCCGACCGTGGCCGGTCAAACCAAGTCTCGGCCCCATTGTAACTATTGCAAACAGTACGGTCACCTGAAAGAGGCCTGTCAGCGACTTGCTAAACAGAAGACTACTGTTAAGGATAACCCAAAGGAGGGGGAGCCGCTTACGTCTGCGAGTGTGGTTACGTGTTTCGGGTGCGGTGCGCCCGGGGTAATTAGATCAAACTGTCCTACCTGCAAGGACAAGAAGACTGTAGTGTCTTCCGTATTCCAGTCAGTGTCCGCGTGTGAAAATAGTGATAAAATAGATTCGCGTGTGCGCCCTATAATTAATATAGAAATTTATAACGAAGTTGGTAGAGTATTATTAGATACTGGTGCGAAGCATTGTATAGGAAGTGTATCTTTAAGAGCTCATTTAGCTAAGAATGGTCATTTTTTCGATACTGTTTTTACTGAATTAAAATATGCGGACGGGCGCAAGTGTGCGCAAAATGTTGAAATAGCTCATGTTAATGTAACGGTGCGAGCGGTGACGCTAGCGGTAAGTTTTATTATGTTGCCGAACGCAACCGAAAGTTTATTGGGAATGAACTTTATACAGGACATTGGCATGGTGTTGGATCTTGACCGTGGGGTATGGTTTGTGAGGCATGATAAGACACCTCAACCGATTATTTATGAGTCTAGACCAATAAAATCGATTGCTTGTTCGTCTGTGGGTCTTCGTGAGGACGAGGGATCCCATCTTGTTTCGGACGAACGAGAGCGGCTGTCCGACCTACTGAATGTCCACGAGGATATTTTTGCTCCAGGGGGAGGACCGACCCAGTTCGCGGTTCATCGAATCGACACAGGTGATGCCGCACCGATTGCAAGTCCGCCATATAGAGTTTCTCCTGCCAAGAAAGAAATTATTAAAAAGGAGATTGAGAAAATGCTTGAAGACGAGATCATCGAAGATGCAGAGTCGGCATGGGCCTCACCAGTGGTATTGATACCAAAGAAGAACGGTGAAATCAGATTCTGTGTCGACTACCGCAAACTCAACAGCGTTACCCGAACGGATAAGTACCCGCTGCCGGTGATTGACGAGCTGTTGCAGAGTACAAAGCCTAATTGCGTCATGTCTACAATCGACCTTAAAGCAGGATACTGGCAGACGATTGTAGCGGAAGAAGACCGGCATAAAACGGCGTTTACGACCCCTTTCGGAACGTTCCAGTTCCGTCGTATGCCGTTCGGCCTAAAGAACGCCCCTGCCACATTTCAGCGTCTGATTGATCGGATGAGATCTGGCCTCAAAGACGTCTGCGTCCTGGCATATCTTGATGATATTCTTGTCATATCTCCGAACCTAGATCAGCACCTGAAGGATCTTCAGCTGGTCTTCGAGCGCCTTCGCCTGTTTAACCTGAGGGCAAATAGAAATAAGTGTGTCTTTGCTAGAGATAGGGTTACTTACCTGGGACACGTTGTTTCTTCTCGGGGCATCGAGCCTGATCCCACGAAGGTTGAATCGGTGATGAATATGACGCCGCCAACGAACCTAAAAGAACTTAAGACATTTTTACAAACCTGCTCGTGGTTCCGTAAATTTATTCCGCAATTTTCGGACGTAGCGCGTCCTTTAACGAACATGACGAAGAAGGACCGACGCTGGCAATGGGGGGAGAGTGAGCAAAGAGCCTTTGAAGAGCTCAAGTTGCGGCTCGCCACTAGCCCCATTCTTCGACAGCCCAACTTCGATGAGATATTTATCCTACGTACCGATGCAAGTGCATACGCCCTAGGCGCCGTGTTAATGCAGGGTGAGACTCACAATGAGGAGAGACCTATTGAATACGCCAGTAGGTTGTTGACCACTGCAGAGCGCAACTACCATACCACAGAGCGTGAAGCTCTAGCGGTCGTTTGGGCCTTAGACAAATTTAGAGGATACATCGAAGGAGCACAGGTTCGTGTAGCTACTGATCACCAGCCATTGAAATGGCTCTTATCACTAAAGACCCCTAGTGGTCGGTTAGCCCGTTGGGCAATGAAAATTCAGTCGTACAATTTGAACATCGAATATACACCGGGTAAAGTGAATGTGGTCGCGGATACGCTCAGCCGCCCAGTGGTCACCGAATCTGAGGAACCCAGTTCAAGCCCTTGCAGCCTTTGTCCGGTAGTGGTCGATTTACCCCAACGAACGCCAGAAAATATTCGTAAAGCTCAATTGGACGATCCTGACGTTAGTAAAATCATAATAGACTTTGAAGATTCTAATAATCCAGATGCAGCTGTACGCTGGACTGATAGAGGATATTATCTTTCGCAAGGTGTGTTGTTTCGCTGTGATCCGGATGGACATTCCGAAGAACCTCAGTTAGTGGTCCCAGAGTCTTTACAGGCAGAACTCATGAAGGAGTTTCACGACGCGCCTACTGCTGGACACTTGGGTTTGGAGCGAACTTTGCGGAAGATCAAGGAAAGATATTATTTTAAGAACATGAAGACTTATGTGGCTCAATATCTAAAGTCGTGTGATCTTTGCCAGAAATATAAAGCCACCAATATGAAGCCTGCAGGACTGCTCCGTACCCCAGTACCTCAGCAGAGATTCGAGGTGCTCGCAATGGACCTGTTCGGCCTATTACCCGAAGGGGATAAGGGAGAGAGATGGATTCTTCTCGTCGAGGACACCGCCAGTCGGTGGGTCGAGCTTTTTGCACTTTGTGATGCGACTGCGGAGTCGTGTGCAAAAGCCCTCATTGAGGAAGTTTTCCTGCGGTATGGGTTGCCTCGTCGTGTTATCTCTGACAACGGCAGTCAGTTTGTTTCGGCAGTAATGCAGAAGGCTATGTTTGTACTTGGGGTACACCAATCATTGATCCCAGTATACCATCCGGAGGCCAATCCTGCTGAACGCAAAAATCGCGAGTTGAAGAAACAGCTTGCCATCTTAGTTGGACCTGAGCATCGCCGATGGCCTTTCGCTCTGCCAATGGTGCGGTTCGCCCTCAATAGTGCGTACAATCAAGGTACGGGCCAATCAGCAGCATACCTCACTTTTGCTCGGGAAATGCGTTCTCCTCTAGCAGTTCAAACAGATATTCGAGCTATTGTCTCTCAGCAGAATTACGTGCCCCAGTTTACTCCATATTTGAAGGAGTTTGCGCGCGTCCTTTACGACGTGAAGCAGCGAGTGGAAGAGCAGCAAGATCTCAGAAAGGATTCGGGAGATCAGAGTCGACGGGACGTTCCGCCTTATAAGGAGGGAGATCTGGTTCTCGTGGAGACCCACTTGGCGAGCAACGCAGCCAAAGGTTTCACAAGCAAGTTTGCACCAAAACGGGAAGGCCCGTATCGCGTCTCGGAAATCGTCAGTCCCACATCGTTTGTAGTTGTCGATAGCGAAGGGACGGTTAAAGGAAAATACCATGCCAGTGCTCTGTTTCCTTATGTGGGGTCCACTCCAGCTATCATCCATCAGCGCCGACGTGGCAGACCAGCCAAGTCACAGTCGGGTCGTTCTTGTGACTTGGAGGGGGAGGCTATAGCAAGCCATAATAATAACAGCGCGTCACCAGCTGGCGCCACCGCTCGGATCATTCAATCCTCGCCACCGATGCGTCGTTCGGCTCGCCTTCGTGCTCGGGTCGCGGGTTCCCCGCGCCCCGCCAGTCACTAACCAACACGGTACCGAGTGCACGTATGCGCGTGCGAGGCCGCCGCCCGACGCGGCGATAGCGAGTTTTTTTCTGTTATTATTATATTGTTTAAATTGTTTGTACCTCAGCTATTCTTTGTAACTACGAATGTTTAATTCCAATAAAGAACTAATTTTGAAACACTATATAACTAAAATAAATACTGATCTTGACATGAAATGAATGAAGACGGTTCAATGTCAAAACAGTCCAGAGGTATGTGAATACAATATGTACTAGAAAAAAAAGAAACAGAAAGTTTATGTGACACTTTGCTATCTTTAAAATTATCTCCAGTAAAAATTTAATCTCCGTTTCAACATACCGATCGTGCGATATCAGTTTAAGTGTGAATCGGAATTTTTGGCCATGTATAACAAGTATGCTTAAGAGATCGTTAAATGTTCACCATTCTGGTTCACCAAACATTAAGCCAGTGTATCTCATGCATAATAGCGGTTTTCTCATCTCGATATTCATCTGCCTTTCCTTTTATATCGGCGTTCTGTTTCGATTTTACGAGTTCCGTCCGAGAGCCGCGGCGTCAATGAGCGGGATGTAAACCGTTCGCATATCTATCAAAAATCATCGCCATACAATTTCCAACCTTATTGCAAAGAAACAAAGACTATTATGAAAATATGAAAAGTAATCGTAAGTTGGTAGATCCACAATAAGTCTTGTTTTGGCATTAAACCGCGATTTGACTCAAAAGGGTCGATGAATGGTTGGTTTCCTTTGATTTTGACATCCGGTGCACGTGAACGATTATTCCTTCGTAGCCTTGAAATAGCAATAAAAATATTGAATTTTCAAACGCAGGGAGCGAGATTAATATCGTCTGGGCTATTGTCTTGAAGGTCTTTTGGTTTTATCGAGTGTTTTTTATAAATTTTAATGTGTTTCGATTGTTTAGTCACGAAGATTGATCGTCTTTCAAACAGGGAAGCTATTTCTGCTTTTGAATTGCTTATTTACGTACCAAGTTCGTTTAAATGAAGCCATTGACTACCATGTTATTGGTATGCAAATAGATTTAGAGAAACGTTGCTTCTGTCGTAACATAATTGTAATGTGAAATTGTCATGAATTTACATGAAACAAGGTTAAAATATTATGGAATAATCATCACCATCATCTACAGAATTTTAATAAAATTTAAGTCTAATTAGACTTGAAAAATATATTTATTATAACAATATAATTAAGATTTGAGGAAAATCAAAAAGGGACACATAACTTTTGAAGATTAAAATAATTTGAATGAATGAATAATATTATTATAATCAAACATAACTGGTATGTAATGTTAAAAATTGTGAATTTACTCATTCGCATTTATAACGGCATATTTTAAAACGTCATTATCAATTTACACAGATAACTAAAATATTTGTTAAAGCCAATCAATTGCCGTAAATCCGAGATATAAGCTGTCAATACAATAAATTTAGTTACGAGTTATTAAGCTATGAACAACAGCCGGAAACACAATGAACATCCCGTTAAGATCCAAACAGTTACAATTTGTTGAATTTATAACTTAACCGTTACGCTTCGGAGTATCACCAAAGCTTTGTCAACACGAAGCCGGTCTTCAGACAGCTTTATCCAGGTCTCAAATAAAATTTGTAATGAACCTACTATCTCAATGGGTTACAATGGGTGGATTGGGTTTCTATTTACACTACACTAGATTGGACAGGCTTAATCGACTATTTGGACTGACTTTGTGCATGGGACATTAGTGGACAGGCTATCGTGTGTTCACAGTTCAATGGTAAAGAGAGATCCCTAAATGATAGGAAACTAGTAAGTTGGCATTTATTAGAACCTTTTTTTTTCTCAGATCAGTGCACGTAGACCTAGTTTATTAATCTCTAGGAATGCTGAAAATAATGTAGTGAAATGTTTTGCGATAAAAAGCGATATTTTTAGTATGTTTCTTCTTATGAATATTATAACAGTAAGAAATAATCTTCAACGATAAGATTTTAATCTTTCTCATGAACATCTTGTTAACGCATTCCTATCCGTTTATTCACGGAATGAGAAGCATCCAAAAATTTCGCTTTCACCTAAAATAAAAACAACAAAATAATTACTCTAACGAATCGATCACCAGCTAGCTTCAAAAGACATTTGTTGCGGAAGATGATTTAAGTGTAGTCGAAAAAAACAATAATAAAAACAATACAAAGTTCTTTTAGCTCTGAGCAAAAGTAAAAGCAATCGAACTAGCCTCGAAAGAAATTGAGAGAGAAAGTACATTACATGAACGAACACAGAAATTGTTCGCTTTGATTAAAATACTTTTACAGTTACAGTGAGCGAAGACTCCTTATCAATCGGTACGAGTATGTAAAAAAAGATGGCTGAAAATCGGTCCAGAGCTATTGAAAGTAGATTTAGAATGAAATAGTTCTAATGTAATAGAGAACTTATGTACTTAACTCAATCTAAAAATGTTAGTACAGTATCTCTACGATTGTATGTGAAATAAATGCATTTCCTATCACTTTATTATATTTACATCTTTCAGAAGTAACACTTTATTTTATTCCTTTCACGTGTTTAACACGCTCATTACAACACATTAATTCTACAAGTCTGTAATTAGCAGTATATTTCGTAAGTCTTAAGTGCCGTAAGATCAACCCACTTATAATTTAAAGAGCAACATTAAAAGATTAATTAACTATAATTTGTACGAAATCAATCGTATGATAATCAAAATCGTTGTCCTAAAAACTTCACTGACTTTCTGTATCAACTTATTTATTACGAGCAGTTGCTTGGTCAAACGGTATGTCGGTATTGTAAAAAATATAAATGGAAATTTCACCTGTATTATTATTAATGTAAAGCTTACTTTCCGCGTTGCGTTTATGTTGACGACATCTTGATCTGCGGAGTCACACAAAAGCATCTTTCAGTTGTAGCATTATTATTGATCTTTATCTCGCTATACGGGGCCCAACAATTCGACATGCATTATTTATGCTCGAAGGGAGACCGTTTATTGAAATCATACGATACAAATGTAAGTATGACGCTTTCCTCGCTATCGCCACTGATCTAAACATTTCCGTAATGTCCTATTAAAATGTTGTACGATGCGGGCCGTGGATATGTAGGTAAATTGTTCTTTATTTGGAATGCTTGCTTTTTAAATTTTAATATGACATCTATTTTTGGACAGTTTCAATGTCATTGTTTTGTGGATTGAACAACAAAACAAAATATATCTTTTTTGATATTTTAAGTAATTGACTTTAATTTCTCAACCTTAAAAAGACAGTTTATATAATTATGTTAAAAATAAGAAAATGCCTTTTTTACGTTAATTTAAATTGTATTTTTACTTAAAGCTCGTTCATTTTTTGAGGAAAACGTGCCCTTTGGGCGCCTGAAAATCAATTCATTAACGTTTAAAAAGTTTTTCAAAAACATGTATATTAAAGCTGATCAAACGGAATGGAGCCATTGAGCCGTGTTCTTTCTATACATATAAGTACCGTTGAGTTTGCTTTAAGGTACGTAAGTAACTAGATACGTTTTAATTTTAAAAAAAGGAAAACAACTGAATAGAAAATGGAAGAAGTAAAAGATATAATAGAACATTGAAGAAGAAAAAGAATGTAGGATGACAAATAGTAGAATGTAGCTAAGCTTAGCGTTATTCCAAAATCATATAAGTAGTGACATAAAACCCAAACATAAACAATATTTTGGGACAAACACACACAAAGATCGATTGGTGCTTCTTGAAACAAGAACATTGAATAACGTCTTACACAAAATCTATGGGTCAGCTCAGAAAAATAGGCCACGTCGTCATGTGTCAACCGTATAGTAGCAAACTTATTTACTATCTCTATCCTTGAATTAAATACACTACTCTTTATTAAGACTATTGGAATAAAGCTGAAGCTTGTACTAAAATATAGACGATTAATAAGATTGATGTGTCTATCTAGAATTCTATTGGAAGAAGTAATATATGTAATCGTTATGCATATCTTAATTAATATAATATTTTGTAACTACGCACTTGAACGAATTTATAGGTTCAAAGTACTCGTGACTAAAATTTTATACTTATATAATTTTATTCTAGTAACCTATTCATATTTCTTTATCGTATGGTTGATGGACGACCTGGAATCAGAGTATAAATCGCCCATGGGCCTCTGACATGGCTTTACATAACGTTGAAAAATCTCACAGATATGCTAATTACCTCTCGATGTTTTTCTTCACCATTTTTACAAATAATGATTTAGTTTCTGAGACGCACATAATATAAAAAAGTCAGCACTGTTTGCCTGGGTTTCGAACCTTGACTTTTGACTCAGAAGTCCAACAGTCATATCAGGTTACCATACTAAGTTATCACATTGCTCACAATTATAGTTGTCATAGTAAATTAAGAGAATGGTAGAATTTACAAAAGACAATGTCTAGGTACCTATTCATTCTAAGCAGTAATAAATTAGACTTATTCCAAGTTTTAAAAAAAATATTTGTTTAGACAAATCAATTTTAATGAGGAATAACTCGCAAAACCGCAAAATTTTCCAGCTAACAACACATCCCATGAACGATCTTAAATTTAACTGTCGCCAGCAGATATTCAAACAGTAACTGTTGTAAAAGAACAAATCGCTTCAAGTTGTGTGTTTGGCATAATAATTTCATCAAACGATAACCTGGGGATTCGTAGTGCTGCGAAAAATGAACGTTTTTATGGTGAAGGAGAATTAGCTTGTTACGAATATGGGGCAAGTGAGATCAGATTGTTATGATATATTTTTGATGGTACGTATAAAAGTTAACATAAACGTGTATGCTGATACCCTGTTGGCGTTATCTCGTCTTTTGCTTGATGATACCGTTGCTTAGAAATTGGGTTAGACGGAAAATGTTTTAGCATTTTCTGTTGTTCGTATTGTTATTATAATTTTTTATATCATTGCTTTATAGGTATGAGAAAGATTACCATCAACCGGAACGTTATCAAAAACATTTATATTTAATTGTTATTAAAATTATTTTGCCTTTAAAACAGTTTATGCTATTCTATTATTGTAGTTTCTAGAATTTAAGACGTCTTACTCATAGTTGAGAACTCAAAATATGCCAGCAATATCTTCATCTCGGCTTCACTGAATATTCATATTAAAATTACAAGTTCCATAGCTATTAAAGCTTGCACTAGCGCAGTTTCAGATTAACTCGTGATTGTGAACCGGAGTAGCAAAAACCTGATCCAGTCGTTAATATAAGTCCTGCTTATACATGTAAGTAAAATCTGTGTTCATAATCATGCGTGTGGAATGACTCGGATAACGAACCAGCCACAAAAAGAACATCTAAAGCAAAAATGTAGAAAAAAGTGCATTAGCAAATAATTTCATCGCCCTTCGAAAAATTTGTGCCTTCCATTTTCATAATTTGTTTTGGATGACTCAAAAAAAACAAAAAGTTTGCAATCAAAACTGCAAAAACGGCGTTAATTCAACTTTAATGAATCCCTCGTTTAGGGTTTTAATGTTTTGAAGCAAAAAAAGGTTTTAATTTAACAATAAGAGACTTCACTTAGATTATGTAGATAAGTTACTACAGTTAAATAAACTGTGGTATAAATATCATATAATGCCAGTGTCAAACGAGGGATTTTTGAAAAGCGATTTTCTTGCTAGCCTTATCATTCCCAAGTTTTGTTAGATTTGGCTTCAAATCTAACCTGATATAGCTAAACATTAGATTTCTACGCATTCACTCACTGGTGATTATACCACAGCTACCCAAAGGAAAACTATATTCTAAGATCAATTGTCAGGATTTTATGAGGATACTCAGTATCTATACAATTCATATATCTATTCCAAAGATCTTTACGGCAACCGGGATGAATAATACTTTACTATAGGTAGGTACTTTAGTCCCAACGGCTTAACATGGTCTCTGAGGTACGGAGCAAATTATAATTAAATAATAATTTATAATACGTAATTTACAAAAATTAGTGACGCGTTCTTTGGGCTGGCTGAGACCAACCAGTTATCAGTTACTAGTTACCAAGTTACCAGTGAATGGTCATACTATAGCGACAAGCAATTATCAGACCAAAACTATCCCACACAAAACAAATTCTACATCAAAAAATCCCGCCACGTTTTCTGATATATCGAAAAGCAAATGTGTTGTGTTTGTAAATATAATATGACGTGAACAACAATGGCCTCCAATAAATCACTCACGGTGCCATGGACACAATCGCGATCGGAAGATGCCGGAACTACACTGATGAATTCCAAACCTCACCACCGCTACGCCATTGTTGAGAACTGGGAAAATATAATGGTCTACACGAGGTGTTGGAATCGTATGTACAGTACAATTTTATTGTCTGTTAAATATAAACTATAACATTTGTGGTTTAAACCTTGTATATAGATGAATATTAGAAACCACATAAACGTTTGATTAAATAAATTGTATTTGCATTGCAGAAACAGATAAAGCATTTCGAATATTACTTGAAAATTGTTGCTAGCAATGTAAATCTGTATTTTCATATCAATCATCCAATGCTAAATTCAATTCGTGGTTGAGGTCTAATTGTGTATCTAAATTAATTTTATCCAAACAATAAATCTGTCCAACCAATATTACTAATGTTACTTGTGTAAATAATTTGGCTAACATGCTTAATTCAATATAAGTTAAAATAATACTATTATTAACAATATTATGACTGTTTATATCTATCTATAGAATCAACATCCTCATTTCCATAGCCCACCTACTTTTAGTAATTAGTTCACACTTGCAATTCCATTGGGCATACTATAATTTCAACATTGTGGTCCAACAGCGATGAATCTGTAAGCCATTTCACGCTCGGTGACAAATTGCCACTGTACCTTTTATTGAAGCGTGCATAATAAAATTGGTTGAGTGCGCCCGCTCGCAATCTTGATGTGGATGTATCCGGTGGACAAAAAAAGTTTTGGGGACAATAAAGGAAGGAACAATAAATTAATAATAAAATATGGATGAAAGTTTATTGACTGGGCTTCAATACAAATTATTGGACAACAGATGCGTTTCAACGAACATAAAGGTTGTTAGTACAATATAAGCCAGATTCGCTGCACTCCAAACTATTATTCATATTTCTCTTAAATCTAAAATTTCTATCTGAAAGTCGGTAACTTTTTTGTTACTACAAATATCTTAAAATTTTACTGATAACATCAGACAATTAAACACTCCAATGAATAAATAAAGTAATTCAATAACTAGAAAGGGTACAAGAAGAAAAAGTGTCATTTCTCACTCAAAGAATCATGATACTATTTAACACAACCATACATCAAAACGACAAAGTTACAAATATTGATAAATGAAACGTGAAAAATTAACGGCACGTTTGGTCAACTATATTCAATACAAGAGATTCACTTAAATGTGTTATTGTATTTATGATAATACAGTTATAGTTTATCGTAATTAAGATTGATGAAGACACGTTTGTTTTTGAACTAATTTATGAAAGAGAAAGAAAATCTGAAATGGAGGAATGTGTTAAAAATGACGTTATACAAATATTTTTAATAACATTTGAAGAGAATAGAAACACAAACTGGATTTGCTTTGATATAAGCTTTTGGTAGAGATAATATAAATAAAAAAATGAACTAATATCTTGATAAAGAATATACTTTTCAAACTCAACATTGTTACGATGCAACGTCATGCTTTGGTATTGATGCCCATGCCTATAATCTTACGTAGCCCATGATCGTAAAATCGGGTCGTCCGCATAATATGGCTTCGGGCAAATATTGCTTCTCAACATTCAGTGTAAAATTGCAATTTTCCGTCAAACATTTTCATGCTTGCGCCGATTTGAAACAAAATAGTTACAAAAATTATTATTTAAATCATTATATTCATTCTTTAATCTTGAATTTAACAATTGAACATTACGACTCTACAAAAAGTAGTAACCACAACCATTATGTTTGAGAATCCACAAAATGTTGAAACTATCCATTATTTCTGTCAACTGTTGTTTTTTATAAAATGCCGCTTTGAAGTTATCCTGCTAACACAAGAAAACAATGAGCCCTTCTAACTCTCAATAAGCTTGCCGACAGACGACAGCAGGTAAAGAGACACCCAAGTCGCTAAACCAGTTAAACATTCAACTTCCCAATCATTTGCCGCTGGACTGTACTACATAAGAACGAAACGGGACGGATCCAATGCAAAATAAAACCAAAAACAGCAGCAGCGTGATTAATAACACTTATTTCGGGCTACGAGAGGGTTTGCCAGGATAACGCCAGTCGGACTCGGATGCGCCCTATGCGTTCGCTGAAGCTAGACGGCCATTCGTTCATCGCTCGTCTCCGGGTACCATTCCCTCAGTCGGTCGACCGCCTGCGTCGCGAGTAGACGTATTGCGCGCTACGGATTCCTCTCTACGCGTAATCGTCGTAATAACCAACAAAAAATAAAATAAACTGTGACTGGTCTGTGTTCTCGTAACGTTTTCTCGTAAAGGAAAATACGGCTTTAGCTAACTGGATACACGTCGGTTTTACAACGTTTATTGTTTTTAGTTGGCAAGTGCAAAATGTGATGTTATGTGTGTTCAGCGAGCGTACCGTCCTGTGTAACGTTGCCTCAAAGTGAACTACATGGATGTAATGTGCTTTTAAAATTGGAAACACATAATCTTCGACTTCGCAACCGGATTTTTTAATTGAGGTTGGTAAAAACATTTTAGCTACACTACCACATACAGTACCTACTATGTACAGATAAGATTGTAATGTAGGCGTTTGTTTTAAGAATGACTAATAAAGTCAAGGTGAGCGCTATATAAACACAAATAATTTTAATATAAAGTATATATTTTGGTTAATTAGAAACACTGTGGATCAACTGAGATTGACTAAGACCTAAACTAAATAATAATAAAAGTCTAAACCGGTCGCTAGAATTGTGTGACTTTAAAACATTATTACCTACACGTAGAGCAAATAGGCTGAATGAGAATAGTATTATTTATTCAAATGATGTCAGAGAAATGCGGAAATTTTATTTTTTTGCTCAAATGGAATGAAACGTAACTGAAAGACAACAAAGAAAATATCAGAATTGATATCGCGTCCCATTTTGCAAATGAAGGTCAATTGCATCGTGGACGGCTCATCGAAATGGTCAATAAAGAATTGGAATATGAAATAAATAACTATATACACTCGGATTTCCAGTTGCTTGATTATTTTGGCGCATATCCAAGCCTTGCTAGCATTCGGCATAGCATACTATACTTACCACTTCCATGTTTGAGGATGTTTGCTTATATGACTATTTATTGCATTTTATCAGTATTCAAATCTAGATTTTCCTCGTTCTATTCCGCAAAATAATTACGTTCCGTTTTATCTGTTAGAGTTTAAATTACTGTCCATTTCAGTTTAGAAAGAAAATAAGATTTTGGGCAGAGATAAACTTTGTTGGAATTTATACTTGTTTTTCTTTTTCAAGAGTGAAATCGTTAGCAATGTGATTACTTTTATCGATACTTAGTACTATAGCATTTATCTCGTCAATTTCATTTTGTCTTTCAACAAGATTATCTACAATAACATTTTCTGCCTATTTCTCTCGTTCCTTAAGCAGTTTTTTTATAAAAAGAAGTCAATCAAATGTTATATTTCCTTCGCTCAAATATCGAGGCGTAGAGCATTTTAATAAAACAAACATTTACGTAGCTTTTAAAAAGAGTTTATCTGTTTATTCCTTTAGTAGAAAATATTGTGTAAACACGTAATAGTACACCGTTGGTCTGTGTGTTTGTTTATCATAACGTTTCTAAGAAAGCAGTGTCAATGTGACCGGGCGGCGTATTCATTAACTGAAACGCGATAAATGTAAACATGCCACACTTGCGCAATTGTAATCTTGGGCATTTGAGATACGGGATAATAAATGTGAGTACTGTAACATATTGTTTTATGAATAATGTATATTAAATGTATCTTTTATTAGTGTGAATATCAATGTAGAAAAGCCATTAATAAATCTAGATATAAACATGAATGACGATGTGTTTATTGTAGTTATAAAAGAATTTTATGGAAAGTAACACCCATTTGATATTCCTATGACGACTTCAATACGAAGACAGAAAGGAATAGATCTTGTTGTTTTTAGGTTTTTCGCATGTTCAATCTTATTCTTATTTTGAAAATCGTTTACATCATTAATCTCTTTTTCGCAAGTAATACCTTTATCAAAGGAAATTTAATAGGATTTCTTATGTATTATAAAGAAGACAAAAAAGAAATTAACGTCTTTACAAACAAAAAGTCATGCGTTTTCAACATTAAGCGATTAAGAATTAAATTAGAAAGTAGGTACCTAGTGCTATTTTCAATTAGAATACAATTCTACGAAGATTAGAACCGTTCTTTGAATTTTCATTTGGCATAATGCCTTTTTTTATAATCTGTAGAGTTTTTCTCAAAGAGGATTAAAAAGGGTTGTGAATTAATATTCGAAATCTTTGATTTTAAAAAAAATATTTTCTTATTTCAATGCTAATTATTACCTACCTACTTAACGATAAGTCGTTTTCTTTGATTTCAACAAAACTCCTTCTAGGACCTGAGGATGTATCTACCTACATAATTTGTGATAAATTATTTGAAGTCTAGGTACCTATTTTATTTAATTTAGTCGTTGTCTAGCGTAAATGTATTAAGTTTAGTTAATTTTCATTTCAAAGGACAAAGGATTCCTTTTTGGAAGTTCAGCTAACTGCAAGTATTTCACTTGTGAACTAGTATTATTGTCTTAATTAACATTTAGCACAAAGCAGAGAACATACAACACAAAAGCAATATAGTTAGACGTAGTGCCAGCCTAGATTCTCGAGTCTGGTCTTCGGTGACCTAAATACAATTACACAATTACCTCGTTTGTGCATTTGCAGAATCCATTCAATTCTAGTTGGAAGACAAACAAACAAGTGATAATTGTGGTGCTTAAGTCATCTTTAAATATTTTGATAAAATACTGCAAGTACCTAAGAAAATTTGCTTCTAGGTAGTAATATCTCACTAAACAAAGCCTCATTTTTTGATCAAAAACTAAAAGAAAAGAGAATAAAAATGTACATCATCATAGACAAAAACAAATCAGTTGACAAACAAATATTAACAACAAATAAGAAATAGAATAAGAAAATAAATATTATTGGTTTTAAAATCGAACTATAATGCTGTAAGTAGGTATTTCCAAAGTTGACTCTACTGAACTGTCTAAAACAATAATTCCTAGAACTAAGAGATTCGTGTTGGAGATTGAAATGAACTACCAAAAATCTTAAATTAGAAAACCTTTAGCAAAAACACCCAAAAAATTCTAAGAAATCACAAATTAAGTAGGTAGGAATTTGTTTTATTGAATACTGTAAAAAATTAAAGGAAAAATAATTTTGAGTGCATCTAACGCAAAATCCAAATGTAGATAATTTGTTTTTCGTTTACACTGTATGCTTATATTGTTATTATAAATATTTTTAAACTCCTAAAAGAACAAAGATACCTACTAACATACGTAGAGATGACTAACATACTCTCAAATGTTTTTTCGTTTGCCTGATCCTTGTTTTCTCAAAGATAATTGGCCATAACTAACTCTTAAAGACGACTTCACGTTTCATTACTTACTTGTAAAAATAAATATGACTTCGTCTCAATGTAAGTAAGTTCTATGTTGTCCAAGGTTATCTGATAAATACATACATTTTTCCGTAAAATATGCGTACCATGTCTATGGATTACGTTACATCTTCATTACCGTAATTATTTCTGTATGTATCATGTTACCGGCATTCTGTGGAACTTAGGCATTGAAAACAATGTCACATTTCGTCGCAATCAGTTTAGGTTTAGGGTCTGTCTTCATACTCAACAACTTCGTGCTAGGGTTCTTTTCACCAATAAAAGTTCCGAGTCTCAGATATTTTTTGTTGCTCACCATAGTTTTCATTTATTTAATCAATAATAATATAAATAGTGTAGCTTTTATTAATTAGATAATTCATAATAAACGCATTGCCTAAACAATTTCGGCTCCTAGATAATGTACAGAATGACAAATTATCCAGATTGCCGGTAACATATAAATATTCAGTCAGGAAATTCTTGTAGTACCTATATTATATAGAAGCTATTTCTTTGTTAATGGTGTTATTTTCCTTAATTGTATGTGTATGAATGAACATTTATTTTTCTGTTTTGCTTGGATTTGATCATAATATCAGAATATCGCCGTCCACTGCTTAGGCCTCCTAAGAGCGCACACCATCCCGGTCTCAGGCAGCCCGCATCTATCGTGGATATAACGTGGATTTCACCATAGGCTATAAATTTATCAATAGGATTACAATTTATAACGTTTTTGCAAAGTATAAAATGTTCTTATTCTTTTCTTGGACCAAAAACTAATCTAGAAACGCTTGGTAAAAGAAACCTACGAATAGGTGTAATAGATGGGTGTATATGAATGGATTGAAAATTGCTCCTAGCTTGATATTACTACTAAATTATTACTTACGCAATCAAGAAGCAATTTACTGAAGATGACGACTAGGCATAATCCTACAAATATAAGCTACTTACATATAGCATAAGCTGTCATTCCTAAGATATCTACAAAGCTTAAAATTTTAGTATCAGTTATTACAATTTCAGAAACTTATGTCGTAAAGAAAGCAGTGATTAGCTTAATCCTAATGGTATCTAATTTGAAACACAATGAAAACTTGAAATATTATCGTAGATTGCTAGATAAGATGTAGAAGTAGTGATATATCCATTAAAGAGACAAGGACACAAGATTTAAGTTTTAGAGTGCAGTTTTAATTATTTTCAGTCGCGTTAAACTTACTAAAATGTTTATGTTAGTTGAAAGTTTAAGTTGAAGCAGACATTGACATAACAAGATTCGAGAAATTCAGTTTTAAGTTTTGTATGACATTTATTGTTTTAAATTATGACACTTTCGTATTAATTAAAACTTACAATGTCTTTTGCTGATTTTGATTTTAATTTCCAAGAACTACCAGTGTTCAGCACATTTTAAGAATATATTCAGCAGTATTGGTCGAATGACGAATACCTACTTAGTCATAATATAATGTTTATTTGAGGCATAAGCTTATCGTTATCATTTAGTCATGTTTCGATAAATTGATGTAAAATAATCGGATAACATATTAGGTATGTTGTTTTGTTACTTACGTAATATCTAAGTCATTCACTTGATTTATGACCTTAATGACAAACGATTAAATTAATAATGTTGTTGTATGAAATCAGTTAGAAGCTACTTTATTACATTATTTACACCTAAAAAAGCATTACTCTGATAACTATTCATATACGATATTTATATCTCAATTTTTGGCGTTAAACAATTACCTACGTTACTTTCAATATTAGTTTTAATATTCATGTTAATTTGTGAACTACACACATGTCATATGCATGAATTACTACATTTTACTTTCTACGCTTTAAGGAAATACCAGGAATAAGTAACATGTAAGTGAAATATTGTTAATTTTGCTCGTTAATTTGATTTAAAGATAGATATTTATTAAGAAAACAGTTGAAAATCTATCAAACGGTTATTTTAAACATTCTAAAATAAGATAAATACACAGAATTAAATTCGCTTAGAAAACTTAGTAAAGAAATAAGTTGTTCAGCTAGTCGACACACATCAATGTATTTTTAGTCCACCACGTCAAAATAAAGCAAGCCGAGATGTTGACATTGAACAGAAACATCACGGAAGAAAGCCGTAAGCAAGTTCCCAACTGTAGCCTCCCTAAGGACACGGGATAAAATATTACTCAATCGGACCTCAGTGGATCTAGTATAATTGTGTTCAAAGTTGAAATACATGTGGTTGTAGTTGCGTGAAATATCGATTTGGGAGCTCAGACCGATAAACTTTTTCTAAAGAAAATAGACAAGAAGAATCAACACAAAATCGGCGGAAAGATTGGCCAGCCAAAGTGAAATGAGCGATTGTTTGCCGGAGAAAGAATCCAATGTTTGCAAAGGAATGTAATGAGAATTTGTGGATGAATACTACGGTCTCTTCCGTAATAGGACTATTCAAGATTTGAGGTTGGTTTTAACATAATACGATACTGAAATTAAACCAACTTTTCCTTTGAATTTCTTGATGTCTCAACCAGGTTACGAAACGCAAAAGTTTTAAAGTTATCTTTGTTGTGAGGCGTGGTTTTGCGACAATGTTGATTCTGCTTAAAATTCCGACCACCTGGTATATATAAAATATACAATAAAACGCTCGTAATATGTATATTTTGGACATCAAATTTTAAATGTATGACGTTTGTGTCGTGCAATTGGTAATCTTTATGGGAGATTCTTGAAGTAGGATTGCATACGCCCAATCTCAATTTTATACTATTATCTGTAATGAAATATCTGTAAGCGTTAATATATTAAAGTCCTCTATTTCTCATTTACATTGTGGAATTGATATTTGCTAAACAGGCTCGCCCTCTTTGACCTAATTAGACCGACAAATTATGTGACTATTTACGACTGCGCCTAACCCTTGGGTAGCGTTGCCTACAGCAATTTTTCTTGGACGCATTTTTTCAATATAATAAACTTTGTACTTATTACTTGCCTTTATTCATTCAGCCCATTAACTGCAGCCGACGGTTTCTCCTCAATCTATTATTAGCTTCATTACAGCAATAACGTGGCAATAAAAAATTAAGGAGCTAATATGAACATGTTTCTCACAGTACCGTGTTAGAGTTTACGTATACAATCGAATATCGTCGATTTTGTTGGTAGACTAAACATTTTGACCTTATCATTGTTTCTGGAGGACATAAAGTTGACGATAAAATGGTTCGGTCTTATTCTAGACTTAAAGCATGACTTTATAGTTAAAAAGCTTAATCAAAACGATAGAATAATAATTGGAAGACGTTTAAACATAGGAATTTGATAAATACAATTTAATTTGACATTTAACAGAGAATTTAAATCATAGTAACCTTTAAAACTACACAAACAACTTCTTTCAAGGCGAGAATCAATACTATTGATTCAGTTCTAAGTTGAATTAGAATAAAAGGTCTCATAAAACATTACGTCATCATCAGTCTAATGGAAGCGAGACGGCAAAATTGACGATTATATGAAACTGCGTGGGCATGTCGATACAGCCGTACAATGGATACTTTGACGATGTTTCGTCAAGTACCCTAACAAAGTTGACGCAACCACAAAAACTCGGTAAATATTGGCCAGTTTACTAATATTGGTCAACTTTTATGCAAATTCTTTTGAAGGCCCGAGAAGAAATGTTTATTCATTAAAGTTTAACTTTAACCTTTACATATATGATTGAGAATAATAATTTAAGAATTTATGGTTGAATTTACGATTTCTTTTAGAAAAATATGAAAATACTGCATTACTAAAATATTAAAAAGATTATTTCCATTCATTTATTCATCATACATATTAAGATACATTTTCTTTGTTTATACAAAAAATATATCCATTAAAAATATGCCCACCGGCAGTAGACGTCTGTAGAGCGGTCTAAAGCTACTGGTGGTATCTCTTAACAATATGAGGTGTATAGAATTTTCTTATTGGATATATTCCCATTTTAAAACAAACAACTCAACCACAGAAAAGATGAGAGACTTTTATCTTTTGACTGAGATAAGTAAGTGACTGTTAGAAAAACTTATTACATTTTTAAAAAATCTACGTAGAAAACATTATAGTCATCTATGGTTTCAAGTGCCTCCTAATCTTGGTTTTGATAATCCAAAGTTATCTATAAGGTACTTACTGTCGCCCTCTACGTCATGCGTCTGCGTAAAATCTAACTTTTACGTAACTCTCGAATTGTAGTAAAAATAATTTACCAAATCGGCAAGCAGTTTCTGCGATAAACGCGTTCAAACTCTGTAGCTCCATAATGTAGAGTGTAGGTTCATCATCATCATCATTAACCTTAGCAGTCTATTCCTGAATATAGGGCTCTCCTATTGCATGCCATTGATCACGATTTTTAGTTTTAAGTTGATTTAAATATAGATAGTCACTTATTTTCTTAATACTTACCTATTTTGTGCCACTTGCATAACCGTTATGTTAAGTCACTTTAATTAATCTTTGATCTGGCCTTTGCCCAGCTGTGGGATGCTTCAAACAAGTAACAGCAATCTTTAATTAAAACGATCTATAACGAGATTCGAGATTTCGAATGGTGAAAATGAAATATTTGAATAACCTATAGGTCAATTTGTCAGGTTAAGACCCAGTTTCACTGGTTCCGAATAGGTTATACCTACTAGATAAATTAAAAAATGGAACAGAATTGTATGATTCACCATTTCTAACTGCATTAGAGATATTCTCTAGTACTAGTTGTAGATGTCGCTACCATCTGGGACTGTCTGGGTCTTAAATTAAATTTGGTATGCATTCGTTGTCTCAACCACCATCTTTTTTCCAATTCTGAGTCTAATTTAAAAATATCTCTCATCAATTTCGTTTGATATCTTCTTTCGCAGCTCATTCAAACTATTAAAATTAGTCAAGTCACATACTGCTCAATAAAGTGGTGTTCATACATATTAATTCATTTCTCCGTTAGAATTTATGAGGGCACTATTAAGTTGTAGCTTATAAAAATCGTCCCACATATTTTTAAGTGGCGATGACTTAATAATCACATTTTTTCTAGGGTTTAACGTATTATGACGTTTAATTTCGGTTTAACAATATTTTTTAATAAATAAAAATGAAATACCATTAAATATTATTACGGCTTTACTCACGCATTAATTTCGGGAATGCCCGACTAGTTTCGGACTCAAACTGAGTCCATTTTCAAGAGTGAGTGTTGTTACGTTGTGGCGTCGCTCGCGGACTTCACTGAGTTTGAGTTTGAAACTAGTATTCCCGAAATTAATCCGTGAGTAGTGCTGTAATTAATATTTAATATGAATAAGTATGACTCACGAAAGTTATTATTTTAAAATGAATTACTACATTTTGATATTGTGTTGTGTATCATGTTATGCGTACTACATCTGCCATACTACATACAAGATAGCAATCTAGTAACTTAATACTGTTTGATAAGCAGTGCGGGCAGTACCCTAAGTGCTATAAACGCGTTTTGCGATGGGTGTCAGTTACAACTGTTTACCGTATAACACCTACGGGTGAACTGTTGTAACCATAAAATGAACAAGAAATAAACACCCAGCTGTACAGTAGGGAAGTACAATTACGAACAAAAAATGTTAACATGTAGAATGTTGAATTTTTAATACACTTGTGTAAAAAAGTACTATCCCTTATAAAATAATTTATAGGTACAGGAAACAAAAAAAAAACGTGGACACGGAACTAGAAAAAAAAGATACCAATGTTTACTTAACTGTTGTTAATATTAAACAAAAAAAATACCTAGTTTAATTTTATCGATTCTAACCGTTTTACTGGCAGGTGTTTAAAAAAAATGTGTTTCTTTTTTTAAATTAAGCGTCCCACTCACGTGATCATGACTTCGATTTCTTTTCTTCTTGCACGGTTTCTTATAGGTTTTTTGTGTTAACACGTGCTAGCTCAGGGTAAACATTTGCGGCCAGCTTAAAGGTGTTTCCAAATACAGCTGACGGTAACAGCGTCTTGAAATATACGAGCGACTGTTTGAAATAATGTGAATGCTCTTACCGTGTTTAACTTAGTACAAGGGTTTTTAAAGGAAAAAATTAAGCGGCTTGGGTTGAAAGCTTAAGTGAGTCGGCATTTTGTTCTCTTTTAAATTAGGGTTAGCTAGCAGATTAGCATTATAAAAAAAAATAGAAGTTCTGAATTTAAAATCTTTTATTTTTTTATATATATAAAAATACCAGCCTATACTGTGATTGAAAGCGAGTTTATCCGCTGTTGAAATTTATAAGGCGTCAAAAATGGCTTAAAGACTGCCATGAGAGGTGGTAACCACTAACCAGGGTCCACTGCTCAATGTATAATTTACTTAGTACGTGAAAAAAAATACAGTAAAAAAAATCACCGTTAAAAGGTTACATAAACATAATATCAAACATTTACAATGTATCTTCGTAGACAAACACTTTTATAGAAAATGCCGCGTAAAACAACACATTTACTGACATCGATTACCTCCGAACACACCCTAATCTATTTCATGCTCAATTTATAACCAATACACAACGGTAGCCTAACAAACAAATTAACAGTCCGTAACTAAACATACGTAACATAATTGTTATAAAAACATATATAACATTGTAAAACATTGTTAAATTATTGTTATTTTTTACGGTTCATTTGCTGTTCCGCGCGCTTTTTTAGTAATGGCTGCCCGACAGCTGTCATGGCGGTGTCAGTTCTAAATTTAAAATAAACGTTTTCATTTTTATTACTTTTATGAGTTGTTGGGTTAGGTTAGTTAATGTTGGTAGTTCGTTCTGAAATTGTTCTATATTTAAATCGTTAAGAATTTTATGGTTAGTAATTAGGGTTCATAAAAATATTTTACTTCTTTTTAAGGTTTTTTATGAAGTTTATCGAGGTAATTTATATTTTTGCCAGCTATATTTTGTTTCCGAGACCAGATTCAATCTGGATAAGGAGACAGTGACACTAAAATAGGGTTCTTTTTTCAATATACATAGTGTCAGGCTGCTGAAAACAATAAGCTAAAGATTTTTTGTGACCCATAGATATTTACTCTGGTTTGCATTTTTATGTATCACTACATATTATAAAACAAAGTCCTCCGCCGCGTCTGTCTGACTGTTCGCGATAAACTCAAAAATTACTGCACTGATTTTCATGCTATTTTCACCAACGGATGGAGTGGTTCTCGAGGAAAGTTTTAGTATATAATTTGTCAAGTTTTTGTATACATTGGCGTTGGAGGTTTCGGGAAATAATAAGCGGGGTTGCGGGAACGGGATCAAAATTTCATGATTACTTTTGGTCGCGAAAACCGACATCCACGCAGGCGGCGCCGCGGGCAATAGCTAGTTATTTATAGTTATATGTGGTCAAGAAAATAAGGTAGGTACCTAAGTATAGCATTCTTCTTCTTAGCGAGTCAATGAGAATTAAAATTATGTCAGCCCAGAACTGGGCTACGAGATTGGCACCTTCAGTAGCGTCCATCAGGTCCATTGCGATATTCTTTGCGTCCACGAGACCCACCGAGATGAAACTCAAAGCCACACATCGATGGACTCACGCTTATCGCCGAGATCTGTCACCCGAAGCACGGTAACGCAGTGTTTGTTGCTCGCGTAAGCATACTGTCCACCAAGTGCTCAAGTATAGCATTTATTGCCATAATCTCAAACACAACAACCTTGTAAAGTTACAACTTACAAGCAGTTACAAGTTACATTACCATTTCCAAAGCAACTTTCTAAAATAAACTTAACAGCCCAAATCCTTGCCTTCAATCAATAATACAAAGAGACCCGTTAAATATCACACTTCAATCATACTAAACACGGTGTACGCTCTCAGAGACATCAGTTGAAAATGCACCTTCATTCAAAATGAACAAAAACCCTTTTCCAATAACACTTTTGCCACTGACTGTACCACCTCTCTTTCTAATAAACGGTATTAGATAGAGACGGAAGATGGTAAACGCAATGTCACATGAAGACGTTAATTCACAGAACTGATTGATGTAAATAATATAGATGTGTTTGGTAATGTAATGGGAGTTGGGTTGTAAAATTGTTTTACAGGAATATTGGCTGAGTAACAGATGATAATTATTCTCTAATATAGGTATGTATAAATATCTTGTGTCACGGTATTAGTATTCGCACTCCTCTAAAACAACCTAGCTCCCGCAGGAAGCGATTTCAGACTATTAAGTCCAGGTTTCCTTACGATGTTTTCCTTCACCGTTAGTCAGTGGTTTCTTAGAAGAGCTAAGAAACTACATATGACATAAAAAAGTCCAATGTGACTTTTTGTACATGCTAAGTTCGAACCCACACCCACGTGTACCACAACATAGGTATGAAAATAGGTCGTAAAATAGTTTTTACCCTCCTACCTCCACCCCAAATTATTAATCGCGATTTTAGTAATTTTGTTACTATAACAACATTCTGTCATCCCCGCGAACAGAATTGCGGGCACAGCTAGTTACATAAAGAAAAGTCATTCCAAATTATCTGGGGAGCTACTTCTGAACTACGAACTCACTGCAACGCACCTCAGATTCTAGCTAATTAAGTATTAAGAAGGAACCTTTTGCAAGTAAAAACAATAGGATTGGGTTCGTAGTTCAAGAGTAAGCCTCCTAAACGTTTTTCAATTAATCGAACCTTGAAGTACACAGTACTGTCGGCCACAAAGTTAATTAACCTTTTCCTATTCGTAAAACTGTAGAACATTAACCCACACGACTAGATTGTACAGTTCTACAGTAAAGTGCAATTCTGGTCTTTAGAGTCTAACTTGCTTTGGTCATTCGAAAAAAATGGCTTCTTTTTTAAGTTCTATTTTCTAAAATTGAATTTGAATTTTCTTTGTTGACAGCTATGTTTATCTACAGCTATGTACCAAAAAATATATAGATACTATTTATGTACCTACTTACCTATATAGTCAGCCTTTCTTCTCTCCTATCTAAAATAGTTATAGTAAATAAAATATTATTTTTTTAAAGAATTTGTCAACGGTGAATACGGACTACCTCGTTGGTTTAGTGGAAGCAAGCGCGACTGCTGATCACGAGGTCCTGGATTCGATTCCCGGATCGGGCAGACTGTTATTGGATGTTTCCATTAGGAAATTCTAAGAAACAGTACGGAGTCTGGAATTGTGCTCGGTTAATGGAAATAATATGATCTTTTTTTACATAAGGCTAAGCCGGCGAAACGTGGGTGTACTGCATACACTTCTGCCTACCCCCTCTGGAGAATATAGACGTAAGTCGATATTTGTCACTGGTATTTTTATCTTGCAACTTTTTTTCTTACTAATGGGTCTGTGACAGCTAGTAGGTATAATAAAGTAATATAAAAAAAGGCTAGGTCACATTACCAACTCCCTCCAATTCTGTCTCCATCAAAAAACGGATTTTATATAAGAATTCCCAAACTTTCTCAAAGAACCTTCTTTCATCTTTCAATAGGCGCTTACCCGTTCATTTACACGCGAAAAATTCACGAAAATGTCTTGGGAAAACTCTCAACTCCATATGCGAAGGAACAAAGGCCCGAAGTAGGCACTAATCGAAGCGAGGCATGCAAATATCGGGCACACGCCGCGACAACTTATCAATATGGCGCACGTGATGCGGATTATAAGAAATGGTCGGAAACGAATTGTGACCTTGGGAATTTGAACTGAAAATTGTAACATGAAAACTAGATTGGCATTTTGTAGATAGACCTAGGTTGTAATAAGAATGTTGACTATATTTTATTATTTACTAGCCTTCGCCCTCAGCTTTGATCGGGCAAAAGCCTCAACAACTTATCAATATGGCGCACGTGATGCGGATTATAAGAAATGGTCGGAAACAAATTATGACCTGAGGAATTTGAGCTGAAAATTATAACATGAAAACTATAATATATTGGCATTTTGTTGATAAAGCTAGGTTAATAGGAATATTAACTATAATTTATTATTTACTAGCTTCCGCCCGCGGCGGGCACACGCCGTTACAACTTATCATTATGGCGTATAATTTCAGAGCTATAGTATAAATACAAATATTTTAAAGTTACAAAATCTCGTCTTTTGATGAATTCAAAAATTATCTAGAGACCGGCAAATTGATTAACAAAAATAATGATGATACCATGAAGAAATCCTGTTACAAAAATCCAATATGCTGTGTTCACCGAATAATAATCTAAGAATTAAAACGCCGAGAATGAGGACAAGATTTGCATAAGGACCGTATGACATTAAAATTCATTACAATAAGTTCCCTAAGTTCATTCACTAGGACTCGAAGTAATTACATTCATGAGACATGCCCCTTTTCTCTGTCTTATTTTTATACAGAATTTAGATAGCATCTTTAGCCGCTTAAATAAATTCTTGGTCTTATTGACCAACAATATTTTTAGTGTGCAAGGACCAATATTTTATTTAGTGTATATGGAAGGACCAGTTTATGTAAAATATCTTCGCACCAATTACCAAATTTTAGTGTTTTGTATTTGCATAAGAGACAAAACAAAACATTGAAATATCGACCTTGAGTCTAGACATGTATTTTTTTTAATTCTTTGGTAGGTAGAAAACTTGTATTGGAATTCAACGAACTTTAAAAACTTAAACAAAATATGTTTTGACGGCAATCGTAAAAAAAGAAGTACGAAAAACGTCTGAATAATTTCTTAATGTTTAACAATAGTCACTCACAAAACCACACATAAACCTCAATTTCTGTAGCTAGTCTAATACCCAATGGAGCATGAAAAAATTGCAAAACCTTCAACTGTTGAGCAAGTCGTTGCCTTTAAATCCTCTCGCGACAATGATGGATATAAATATCCATTTGTAATAAGTGGTGAGTCTCGCGTCGGTCGGGAGCTTATAATTTCAATCGAGTATTGGAAAAGGATACGGCTGCGATAGGTAGGGAGCTAGTGGCAATTTTGATAATTATAGATACCATTTAAACAACTCTTGCAATATTGTGTCTGCAAATTGACAGAAAAAATCAACAATTTAACGATATATCGTTTAATTTATGTAACTAGCGGTTCGCCCGCGACGTTGTTCGAGAGGATTTAAATTTTTTTATTCCCTGATTTACTTGTTTAGGGGAAGTTTTCTGAAAAATCTTCCTTAATGGGCCTATGGGGTACCTACTCAAGGAATTTTCCTCCAAATTTTAAATCTAGGACTAACTGTTTAGGCTGTGCAGTCACCACCATCTACCTTTCTTTTTTTTTGGCGTGTAGAAATCTTTATGAGTGCCCAATTGCCAAGAGCTGGGTTGGGGGTATTAAGTTGCAATAAAATCGTGTGTGTCAAACCATGACAGAGGCCTACGAGTGGTTTAAACTTTGACACAGGTTGTTCATCAACCATACGATAAAGAAAAAAGAAGAATGTAGTTATTTACCATCAAAAATCATTATCTTTGCTTAAATTGTCACCAGCTCCCGGTCTTTCCCGGCTGAGACATGAGAAGCCATGTTTGCGCCTATTCGACATTCGAGCAAAGTTGTCAGTAAAAAGATTTAACGTATTTCTGAAGATCTTTTAAATGAAACTGTGGGTATATTTGCCGATGAATTTATTTATAATGTGTGATTTAAAAATTTGGTTTATTGACAGATGTATTCAACAAAAAGGAGATAGAAGAGAATGATGAAAGATCTTATTTGCACGAGATATTAACTTTTTTTGCGTCTATTACTAATTACCCGACTGCGTAACTGAGTAACTGCGTAAGATGCCCAAACTTACTAAGAAGTATTTTAACCTCAGAACTAGTCAGAACTACTAAAGTGTACTTAGTGTATTTTTGCACAAACTTCATTAAAATTTGAACATGATGACTTAGGCGTTACCGGTAGAGATACTCTCACAAATAATATACGCAGTCTACCTACGTGCAGTTCTCGAGCGATTACGACAGATGTGTCTTTAATTACCAGACTGCGTAACTGAGTAACTGCGTAAGTTGACCAAACTTACTAAAAAGTATTTTAACCTTAGAACTACTAATGTATATACTAAGTGAACTTTTGCACAAAAATCATTAAAAATTGAACATGATGATATACGTACCGGCACAGATAGACACTCACACGCAGTCTACCTACGTGCAGTACTAAAGTTCTCGAGCGATTACGACAGATGTGTCTTCAAGAAAAGCATCTCAACAATGCAATGCTTCAAAAAATTTATGTATCAAAAACTGTCAGTATAAATAAATACCACGATAATTTTATTCTTAAATGCGATATTTATATTAATACATTCCCACAATTAATATTCCATCCGTATAATTAGCTTCTGTGTTAATCTATGAATGAGAAAATCTCGTTAGAACTGTCAAAGCTTATCTCTATGTAGGTTTTTTAGATAGATTTGGGATGCCAAGACGTTAATGTTTCTGGGTGATAAATAAGACGTTGTGTAGAACTTTGTTTTATTAATTACTAGCACTTTTCTCGCAACTTGAGTTGACGAATACAAGAAGTGCATTTATTTGCCCTTCTTAATTCTGTCATATGCATTTGACGCGTAGGAAAACAAAATAATAAGTAGCTAACTGCAGCATGTATAAGTAGCTAACTGCAGCTTATAGAAAGTTACAATATTATGTGGTGCCAAAATTAGATAACTTGTTTTTTTTTATACTTTAAGAGGGAGTTTCGTTTGTTTAAGCATATAATTAAAAGTAAAGGTAGAAATACCCAAAAAAATATAAAAACGTCAACCGTAAAATTAACTCCAATGACGCCAAAAATTAAAAAAATAAACATGAAATCACAATTTTCTCAATACTAGAACATTTTAGTTATACAGTTCTCCATCTACGACGACGAATTTTTCATGATAATATGTGGGAGTGTTAAATAGTAACTTAATGAAATATTTTTGTGACAAAACATTTGCATTGAGAAATTATAATGATTTACAACATGAATCTCTAAAATGTTAAAAGCAAGACTTCCTTCTTGTAAATAATTTTAAATGTATGTAAAATAACAGTTTCTCATCTAAAATCAAACAGTAATAAGCGTGTTATAACTTCACGTTTAACTAACCTAGTTCAAACCTCTAAACTACAGTAAACAAACGAAAACAATTAGTCGATCCTCAAAGATTTATTTAAACCAACCAACATTTAAACTGTCATCCAGACTCGCATCAGTAACTGACAGCATGATGAATGCGTACGATAGCTCCCAAATTTTAATTAACATAATTATTTCTATAGTTTTATTGCGGACGCCGTTAAATTTTAATTATAACTGGTTTTATCTCCAATTCGTTAGAAGTTGGGTAATAAGGTTTTTTCCGATGGGAGTTTGTTGCTATTGCATTCTGGGGTTCAGCATTATTTGGAATGAGGTACTCTATTTATTAAATTACAACAAAAATAATATACCTATACACAAAGTAATACAACTAATATTAAAAATTTAAAAAGTTGATAAATTAGGTTAGGTTTTTTTAATAAAGTTGTCAAGTATCCATTCCATTTTCAAGAGTGAGGTCGCGGACCTCACTCGCTTTTGAAAATGGTCTCCGTTTGAGTCCAAAACTAGTCGGGCATTCCCGAAATCAATTCTTGAGTAAAGCCGTTAGTTAAATAATTATATTAGCACGACTCACGAAAGTTTTTGTTCCAAAAATATTTAGGTCGAATTTGACCAATAGACGATCTGTATTAATAAAAAGATACTGTTGCTGAAACTTTATTCGAACCCGCTTTTAAAATCCAATTTAAAAACCGAACTATTATAAAGTTGAAAGTCATTTCCAATAAATGGCGCTTATGACGAAGATTAATTACAAGAGAAATTTCGGCATCGATTTTAGAAGCTTTAATTATATAAATTATATAAGGTTTGATGAAATTAAGGATTTTGTGGACCTTGTCTTTGTCAAGATTATGGCACAGATTTCAGATGAAATTTGCCTTTCGACGTTGCTAAATATTAATAAAATTTTGTGTGCCAAATTGTTTTATCAAGATCTTAGGAGTGATGAAGATTAAAACTTGACTTATGAAAGAATATTTTTTTATAAAAATAAAAGGAATTTTACTTTGTCGCTAAGGAAATACTTAGGTAAATAGAAAAAGGTTTGTTCTACTAGGTGACAAAAAAAGTATTGTGACGTGTACAATTATCAAGGGGTCAAAGTTCTAAACAAAAAGAAAAAATAATCCACCCTTAACAAAAACAAAATAACCGTCAAAAAAAGGAAACTAAAAAATAATTAATGATTTTTAACTAAGTAGGTTAGGTTAGGGTACCTGCACATTTGTCATTAATATTTAAATATTTGGACAGGAGGGATCCTGTAAAAAGTTATGCGTGATCATACCAAAAAAAATAACATGTCGAATTGATAACCTCCTCCGGTGTTTTTTTCGTCGGTTAAAAAATAGTTTGAATTTTGTGTCTTACTTCTAAAATCTTCAGTTGCATATTTAAGGCGCATATACCGCTCGCAAATTCAAGATAATCAATAAATATAGTTATAAAAAATCGAAACAAACCATTTGAAGGAAAAAAATATTACAAAATTTCAGCAAATATTTCAGCTTGATCAAAAATGTGTTTAAATATAAAAATAGCTTTAAGTAAATTAATTTTTGGCTTTGTCGCAAAACGTCTGATTCGCAAAATTTCTACTGATTGTAAAATGTCTTTTTCTCATAATATCGCTTTCGCAAAATGTCGCTTTCGCAGAATGACTCTTTCTTAAAAGATCGCTTTTTTGTGACCAGTAGACATTTTGCGAAAGAGACGTTTTGCAACTAAGCCGAATTTTTGTATAAGTAATGTCAATCTATCCTAAATATCCTCATTTAACCATCATTTAGTGATGGTATCATATTAAATAGCACACGTAGTACGGCTAGTTTTGATGTCGATCAGAAGACAGTAACACATCCATAAAATGTCTGTACCCACCTTTTAAAACATGTAATAACCGTCCTCTCGTAATAACATGAAGTACAAAGTCACTCACACGGATTTAAAATCTTGATCATTCGTATTCAATGTCCGTGATTGTATTAATAAAATAATTATTTAGTAGCGGGACTCCGGGAATAGATAAAAGTTGATTATGATACACCGTCTGATAACTTTTAATTAAGGTAACACCCAGTTTCAAAATAATGTTTATTCATTTCAACAATTAATTATTACGAAACGTTGAAAGCTTTTCAAAAGCTTCTGTTTTAACATTAGTGTTAATTTTTGATATGGACCGGTCTTTATCAATTTTGAATAATCTAAAGACCGTTTTGATTTGAAATTCAATTTTATTGGAAACGTTTGATAGATTAAAGTATAATTAATTGTAATGAAAGTGCTCGAAAATGATTTTTTTGTTTCGTTTATTTTAGAAATTATTGACCAACTAGCTGAATCTATGGACGTTCTATTCTTTCAATGAGTTTATACAAAAATACCATAAAAAAGGAACGAGATTTTCCGGGTAACTTTTTTTTTTGTATTTGGACTATTATGAACATTAAAAAAAAGAAGTCATTTTTAAGTGATGCCCTCACCAACGAACAGCATTTAAATATGTCAGGTTTTCTGGAATTTGTAGCCTGATCGATCTTTGAAAAACTGACCACTTAATTTAAATGGGTAATAAAAAAAACATTTGAAATCCGTTATGAAAACAAAACATTCCATTCCAAATTCGAAAAAAGTGAACAAAGAGCTGTCACTCAAATGAAGAACCGACACGCCTTTGAAAGGTTCAATCAGAGGCCTCTTACAATCGTAATTACTCATGATTCTTGGTCAGTTCCGGCGTAATGACAGGGTACGATTTGATGATGCATTCTCTCAGGTCACGGAATAAAAGGCATGGTGTAAGTGTATGGGTAAGATGATAGTATTCATTACTTTTTAATTTAGTTCAGTCATCGCATCGTAGCCGTTTTTACGTTCATAGAAAAAAAAAATAGTCGGCTTTTTCCCAATTGGATTATTTTACATTCTTTCGATTTTCATACTTTCATGTTTCTTGTCATTTAATTAAATATTATTCATTCAGTTACATTTCTTATGACTACGTATGTCCTCAAAAAAATCTTGAAAGTACTTACTTTCAATTAAAGTTTAAGAAATGCACTGCCACTTTCTTTCTTAATTTGAAGTTAATATTTCTCGATAATGTCATTAATCTTTGGAAACAGTCCTACAAACAACCATGATAATGAGGAAATAGGTACCTATCTATTAATTTATTATCCTATCTAGACATACGACAGTGTAACAATCAAGTTCGCAAAGCAAATCCGAATCATCCTCGAAAATGTAATTCAATGACATGGAATACACACCCAGTACTAATGGAACTGTAATTGGATTACCACAATCAATAATTTGAAATTAGAACAGCCATGTCAAGATGATTCAAAACTAATATTAGCACCTCTATAAATCCGTAGTAGGTACTTGATCTATGAGTCAGAAGGAAGCGATAATTCGTAGGTACAAACGTACGAATCTGTGTTAATCGAGTTGAGCGCGTTACATTGCGCGTCGCAGCGGGGTGCTCCGCGGCGCGATTAAATATTTAATTGAATGTGGAGCGCACATGGTGAGGTTAACGACCAGTTTGACCGATGAACGACGAACGATAAGATATTTTAAGACGAGACCTTATGGCGAAAGTTTGGGCGTTCTATTTGGAATAAGATACGATTGCATACGATACATTGCAATATGCATGTGTATGTAGAACTGAAAAATTATTTATTATTAATATTGGAAAAAATATTACATTTGAAATAGGTCGATAAGTATTTCTTAGTTTTTGAGATATTAGTTACAAAAGCAATCAATCATTTTTTCTTGGAAGAATCGAAGGAATCCAATATAACCCCTCAGGATGCATCTCATAATCAATTGAAATCATAATTTTGTCATTATTATCATTTCATTTTATTATAACGTCATTCAATAACTATACTTACCTACTTATCAAGATCGTTAAGCAGTAAATTATTAAATTTATGTACCTAATTCATTTGTCATTATCAACCCTCTCGTGCTCGGGCGGTCTTAGAGACCCAATGCAATATTCGTCGCAGATTTTGACACAGTAAAATCAGCGTCAGCTGCTCTGACACAACACTGTGATCCAATTTTAACGTACATCTGCCGCAAATGTCAAAGCTTATAGAATAATCGCGACTTCGGTCTCTTGCAATTTGCAATAGTGTTTGATTTTATTCAGATGTGTCATGCTGTAATTGAAGTGTTGAATCGTGAATGGTATAGTTTAAATGAGGTCTTTAAATCATTGTTGTGGAATGTGGATGATTGTCCATGGATGATAAATCAAAAAGTGATATCGCTAGAAAAATAGCTCTTTTTACAAGCAAGTATGATGAAAAACGTTGTATATCACATGGGGCGGTACAACAATTACTTACCTGACCTTCGCCTGCGGCTCGGGCTTCGAATGGTCCTTCGATATTAATTGCATACATTTCGATATTAAGTACATGTGTGTAAAAAAAGGTTTTATATTACTCTTTAAACGATTTACAACCACCTAATAATTTTGGTTAATTTTAATAATTATATTCTGCTCTATTATTTAATTTATCGAAGCCCAAACTCAACATTGTTTTTATTCAATTAGACATAATTACGTTCTTTTGTATCAAAATGGCGGATTCCTATTTGCGCACTGAAAAACAGGCATTCATAAAAATAAGGCCTTTTATTTAAATATTCCGACAAAATAAAACTTTTATTACACGCCTTACAAGGTCTTAAAAATATTTAGTAGGTACTTTTTCTTTTAGGTACTATGAGTTTTTTTATGAGGGATTAAAGCTAAGGAGGATGTTCCAATTAAAAAACGCTAGTGATTTTTTGCTACAAAGTTATTATAATGTATAAGGTCTTACTACAATAATGAATTACAGAGCGTACTGTTTTATTATACGTCTTGCCAAAGATAATTATATAATACATAATATTATAGAAATAATATTTTTTTTTTCAATTTATACCACTTTCAAAAACACTTTCTGTTCTACCACTGCGCCATTGCTCAACAACAACAGATGAGTCGTCGTCGTCATTTACTGATACTTATTATGATTAAAATTAAAAAAAAAACAGGGGGTCTATACTTAACTTACTATATTATTACGATTCAAATGTAGACCTTAGCTGAATCGCTTTGCTTTTTCCTTAGATCCCCATAGATACCCAGGTCAATATTCATTAGCTTGTTAAGTGACAAAACGAAGAAACTCATTTAATTCACAATATTATAAAATCTGTTGCTGAAATATAAACTAGTTTAGGTACTTCATAATTTAAAAAAAGCATGTCATCTTTAATTATTACAATTAAAATTCACAATGCTATAAAGAACTGCCCTTTTCTTAAAAAAATATTTTATTTTCATTATGGGTAAGTATCTATTATTTTCTATTATAGTACCACTCCCTATAAACCACGTTCTCGCCGGGTGTCACAAAAATGGCGACAAAATCAGACGCGCGTGAATAATTTTCGACAACAAATGCAAGCGTTGTTGACTTTACGCTCCTCATTATTACTTTTTACGGTTTAACAAGCTCGTATTTTTACTTATCTCGTTGTGTGAATTGTTATAATATCTTTTTACGGAGGGTGACAACTGACAACCCTAGTTGCGGATCGGTAAATTCACTAGGGCTGATGCTATTGTGGTCGCTTATACCCCAGTAGTATATTGCGACATTTTTTTTTAAACGCGAAACTTTTTATTCTTTCTCTTTTTACAACTCTGTATAGTTTTTACGAGTTTAATGAGCAATATGGCCACGATTTTTTTAAAGATCTTCATGTTCTCAATATCTGTAAAAGTTTTGACGAGTCCTCAAAAGATGTGTATAAATTCTTTAAGAGTAACCGTGAAGTTTTATGTAATTCACGAAATGTGTTTTTAAATATCTGTTGCGAAAGATTTTTATTCGGAGACATGAATTTGCAAGTATTTTAAGCCTACTCCACAAATTCATTAATGTCAAATAGGTATCTACCTATAAAAGATGTTAAATAATTAGCTCTAAGAATTTTGTGAGGTTACTTGGAATTATTAAATTATTTGGCATTATTTAGCATTCAGCTTTATATATTTCGCAATTCAACAAAAGACGATACGGTTGTCCTAATTAATATTACAAATGTGAAAGTAACTAGGTACGTTTGTTTGTTTCTTACCTTTTCCCGCCTAAACCACTAAACCGAATAACCTGAAATTTTGCATATACGTTGTAAGGTGTACAGAAACACACGTAGGGTACCTTTTATTCCAAAAAAAGTATCTACTGTTCCCGAGAAAACCGTAGATGACGCCATGTTTCTTTCAAAGCAAGATTCAGTTTTAAATTCTAAATTAACGCAAGCGAAGCCGGTGGAAGCTAGTTGGCTATTGGTATTTATTTACCATCTACATTTGGAACTAACGCAAATATTAACAAAACACAATCTGACAACTGACAACATTCATACTTCCAATCCGATCAACCCGCACGTTACCGGTTGAACGGAAAACAATGGACCAATCTTTCAATAATATAATATATTCATTAGGATATATAGCATAGTTAGCTTGTGAACTATAAGACATAGGAAAATGAAATTTTAAAAGTTGATCTTAGGTTGTTATTTTATTGTACATGAATGAAATGTAATTTGTTTACTAATCTAATCAATTTGTGTTTCTAATGAACAAAAAAGTCGTGGTGACGCGTGGCCACGAGGGTGTGTGATCGAACCTGGCATATTGGACCAATATGAGATTATACTAGTTTACCTAAGACGTACTTTCTTAGTATCTAAGACACCACTGACTACCAACGAAGGAAAACATCACGAGGAAACTTTGACTTAATAGTCTGTAAGCAGTGAGCTATAATACTTCTCTGTATGAGAAGAGGCCTTTGCCCTGCTGTGGGTCATTACAGGCTGATTATTATTACTATTTATTATATTTTTAATTATTTAGTAGACAATAATAAATACTAATGAAATGCGTTCGTTCAAAAATAGAAACTGTTAAAACATCGTACCGTAAAGTCAAAACCGTCGCGCTGTTTTCGAAAACGGCTCACAATTTCACAAAATTGATAATAGAATTTTCATCGTTCTACAAACTGTCAGAATTATCTACGTGAAAGCAATTTTCATTTGAGTTTTTTTTAAACACTGTAACGGAACTATTACCTGTACAAGCGTACACAAAGCATCGGTCCGAGTGACCACACTTTAACAACAATTTCGCCGTACAAAGACCAATTACGACGACGATACCTCGGGCCGATCAAACGGGTATTGGGGTATCGGTGAAAAATGGGTATCGCCCAGCACTGAAGGGTTGGTACCGTTTGTGAATTTCCCGCGTGATCGATGTTTTTGCGGACATTTTTCGGGTAAAATCCGGGCATAAATAAAAGATTATTGGCCAACTCTATAGAAAATGTTCAAGTCGGTGTGAAATAGGATTTATTGGTCAATATTATTCTTAAGTTTTAGTTAATAATACTATAATAATGTGTCTTATACGATCTTGGGGTCTACTTGGCACGGAAACAATAATATATGTATTAATTGTATCTTCAAAATTAAAGCTCAAAAGTTTATAAAGATCTATGTATCGGATTTCGTTCTCGAATTTACTAACAATGTACAATATTTTTTTAAACCCGCTGTAAAATAGTATCCATGTTATTTACAAAAGAGCGCTTTTTAAAGCGCTACTTTTCCTGCATGGATTCTATGTACGGTATATGATAAATATACAAAAATCAAGTTGGTATATGAATACACATACAACAAAATATTTCTAACATACAAAATAAACACACTACCTACAAAAAAGATCTTTTCTATCTGTAGATACTTCCAAATATTACAGAATATTACGAGAATTAAATCAAAGACATCTTCGAAGTACTTGAAAGAGTACTTTCCTTTTTATTAGTAGGTATCAAATATTCTGTTCACGAAACAGTACCAGGGGAGTATAAATTAAATTTATTTTATTCCGTTACCGTTTTTCATAACGCGATACAGAAAGAATTCCAATTTCAACGTCAAGATTGTTATTTTCTACATATTAGCTGGTAATTTTTCTTTTATTTTTTGCTTTTTTTTTAAACAAAGGCAATAAAATATACGTCGTCTATTGAAACTTGGCTCGTCGTTCGTGTAAATATTTATGGACTTTATTTTCATCTTAAAACATTCATGTATCAACGTGTGCGACAGGTTATTTTGTAGATAGTAAATTATTATTATCTTTATCATAAGATGTATAAGATTACTAAATAAACGATAAATAAGTCGATAATATTATAAGAACAAATATTATCGGGTTATTTTCCGATTTTCATGGTTTTTGTTTTGTTGGATTTGTCTCCGCCTAGAATAGCAGAATAGAACAAAAAAATAGAATTATTCCCCTAGGGTACGGTAGGGGTAGGGTAAGGTAGGGTAGGGAAGGGTAGGGTAGGGGTAGAGTAGGGTAGGGGCAGTTTAATAATACGAATAAGACTTTAATTAAGGTTGAATGTACTTTTTTCACATATTTATTAAAATTTTGACTGTCCTGTAAAATTTTTAATAAATAATTACCTACGTCTGTTGGATCAGCTAGTTATTTTATAAATATTAAATACACTTCAGCAATTTTATTTAAAGAAAGTAAACTTCAATCGCTCAGCTGGTATTGTTTCAATAGCTGTCAGAAACTTGAAAAAAATATTATGTTCATCTTTTTTATGGATTCAAAAATAGAATAGAAATGTTATATTGACAAGATGAATGATGTAGTGTTTATCTGTAGTTATTTTAACTTTTCTTTTCTATTTGATATTTTGCTGAATGAAATTCGAATCGAATATGAATAATAAATATGTATGTATTTCGTAATGGAAAAACCCAATAACACTGCCCGACCTGGGGATCGAAGTCAGGACCTCGAGAGCACACAACATCGAGACACAACACAGAACACACACAACACAGAACATCGAGGCAGTCTTTTTACCCGACTGCCAAGGAAGGGTTATGTTTTTCGCGCGTATCTTGTATATTTAAAAAAATAAATAATTCTAGTAAAATAACACATTCTTATAATTCATATTACAGTACATTATTATAAAAACCTATCAGTCCACACTTGAACTTTACGGTCTCATTTCCTTCAAAAGACTTAATTATAATAATTATTGTTGTAACACTGATTACATCTGACACATATTCCACGTCCTATTAACAGACTGATATCACAATATGTCACTTTTGTATGTTCGTAAATAACTCAGCATGAGAACTAGTGACGTCATTAGTGTTAAAGACGATTGGAAACAGGAAATATATTATGTATAGTTACTAGCTTTTGCTTACTAAATATCAATTTTAATTCTGGTTCGAAAGACTCGTGGCGCCATCTTTTATATCATAAAAACGTTATTGTTATATTCCTCGGGAACAGAATTTTTTTTTCGGGATGAAAATTACCAAGACCGTTTTTGTACTCCTGAAAACGTATATGCAAAATTTCAGGACGATCAGTTCAGTAGTTTAGGCGTGAAAAGGTAACAAACAAACTTACTTTTGCATTTAAAATATTATGTTAGTAAGGATTTTTTCTAGACAAATTCATTGTGAGGATTTATCAGTAGCTTTCTTTGAAATTCATGTAATTTCATGATCGGACTGTTGTTTGGTATCTTCAACCAACTTGCCTTTGGGTAGCGCCGCCGGGACCGACTACAACCACGATGTGCTCTTGTGTAGAAAGCAGAAATTTAGAATGTGCCAGAGAGACAAATAGGAACCTATTGAACGACTGCTTTTTGAATTAGACGGATAATCGAGCCTCGACTAAAATCATTTGTCCCGTACAAAACTAAGTGACACTCCTGTTCACCAATTGCTGAATCGACCATCTGTCGTATCGATGAGGGGTGCCGATTGTGATTAAATCGAATGATGTTTGATTTACGATCGATTTTTTGTTCACTCTTGTGTGAAATGGAGCAGTTGTGTTGTAATTCGGACTTGTAACTTGATTCGCGTCTAATTGTCACTATTTTAATAGAAGCTATATGCTGATAGCGGTGTCAGATTTATGTATAGTGTTGACAGTTTGACAGTTGATGACGCTGTCAGAAAATCGTCAAAACATTGTGAAACTGCATACACATTGCACCTAACCAATGTTTCCTTCCTCCAACTGATGTTTTTACACCTACATCCGTTATTTATAACTCCAAATATCCAATAACGCAGGACTATAATCCGGTTACGTGCGGAAATAACGTGTTATAATATAACTAGTTATGGCGCTAATAAATTTGATGGGTGCCAATAACGTGTTGCGATGTGCATGTGACGTTGGTCGTGTTCGTCTAAATTGGACACAAGAGGAATTGCGATAGGCCCTTTTCATAGAGATGTGACGTTATTTTTTTCTCGACAATTTTGAAATTGGAAATAGGTGTTTTAAACTGAGATTATTTGTCTCACTTTTAACTTTATTGTCTTTTCTTTGTTACCTTTATTTTTAAGTCTCATTTTATAATTTTCACTTTTATTCTCGATGTTCTTACAGGCATATAATTTCACAATAAAACACCTACACGGGACATTAATATATTAGAAAACTCTGAAATCTAACCTAAGAGAGACCACAGGTAACACCTAGGGCAGAAGATAAATTGCTTTATGACTAACCAATCGACTATACGACCTACTGGTTAAAGCTACCAGCCGCTGTGCTAACTGAGCTATTCGTAATACTGCTCGTGCTATCGAAATTCTCTTCTACATACAACCATTATAGTTGGTTTTTTTTTGTATTTTTCCTACAAAACATTTTACTTAAGTAATAGATTCCGCTTTGTATACCTAATAATTTTTATAATAATACAAAGTTTTCGACATTATAACTACCAGTAGGATAAAATCTTCAGGTCTTAGCAGTCTTTTTCTTTGTGGCCGGAGGGAATTAAAAATGTTCCTATCCCATACCGTATAGTCCGAGGACGTATGGTTATGTAGGGCTCGCACCCTCTAAATACATCTCCCTTGCACTATATCATGTCACGTGACAATATAACGATTAAGGTAATGTCATCCTATACATTTCTTTCGTTTTCTATAGCGTTAGCGATTGTAGATAGTCAACTTGGCTAAGCCCCCAGGTCTTAGCAGCCTGAAAACATTAACTTTCCATCACCCAGCATACATATTTGATCTAACAAATTTAGCCAAACATTGCGAAACATGTTTGTAAGTCTAAAATAAACAGGTTTGCAGTAGAAAAGATTTTTGCACAATACTTTCTTCGGGCTGTGTATGCATGCATGCATGCAATGCAACACAAAGCCGCCTGTAAAGCAGTATTATCGGCATTATATAGAGAATGCATTGCCTTTGAACACGGCAGAAGTAGGTTTTATTTAAAGTAAGTTAGTTGTTAGAATAGTTTCTTTTTGATACTGAGAGTCACTTTTGTGTCGTTTTGTTAGCTTAGAGAGTTAAAATGTTAGTGAAATATTTGATACTTTAAATATGTAAACACTTTTTATTATAGACTCACGCCTGTATTCCCCAGAGCGGGTAGGCAGAGGTTTACAGTTCACCCACGTTTCGCCATTCGCGCAATTGGTTATTGCCATTAATTGGGCACAATTCCAGACTCTGTGCGAGAATTTCCTAATGGAAAAACCCAATAACAATTTTCCCGACACGTGGATCGAACCCAGGACCTCGTGCTCAGCAGTCGCGCTTGCTACCACTAGACCAACGAGGCAACTTTTTTATAAGGTAATTTAATTTAAGCATGCATTACTATGTGAACACTGAAGTATGAAATTTTTGTAAAAAAAATAGAGTACTTACTCGCGACCTACTTACTCGTCTACTACGCAACCTATTCAAAGTCAATAAAAAACATAAATAAAATACCCATCTACTAACAAAACAGGAAGTATCTGTATGTTTAATTAAAATTATCTTCACAGTAAAGCGATAGATAATATTCAAAAGTTTCTATTGCGTTTGCGATCGCCATCAAATAACGACAATATTAAAAGTAGTACCTATCTATCTGGCACAAATCATAGACGTCGTCGACCGATAGGTGTCGATAACACACGATAAAAGTCGATAACTCCCGATAGTTCCCGATAGCGTTAGACATACAGTACATCCAGTATTGCGAAATAGACAAATATTTAAAAGTAATTTGTTCTACGGCGAATCAGTTGTAAATTAATATGAACCTTACTCAATCGTGATAAGAAACAATTTCCTAATAAATTGGTTGGGACTAACGTTCATTTGATTATATATATATAGATATATTGGACAAATCCAATAGGTATATATAGCGCATCAGTATCAAAATAGTGACGTAAATTGAGGGTTGATTCATTGATATGACTTTGTCATTATAATCAGATTATGATTCAGCCGTTCAGTTCAGCGTAGTAGAAGATAAAGTTCTAGATGTAGACTCTATAGTCTTCATCTAGAACAGTTCCTAATCAGTTTAACCCTTAGCTACGCAAAGGCCTCATCCCACATCAACCTCTCACACTTCGATAATATCGATTAGTTATTAAACTTGAGATAGGTATTATAATTTGTATGATGTAAGTAATTATTTTAATTTTGATAAGTTATATCCAAATTTAAAAAAAAACTAAAGTTTAAAATTCTGTTAAAATAAAAAGTTTAATTCAATTATGAGCAGGAACTACGATAATTTTAAACTTTTTTCTTACCAATATTAAAAAAAAGTTATTATAAAAAAATAAAATTTAAAATACAAAACATAAATTAATCAAATAAAAAAAAAACGCTAACACCAAAATTCATTTATTACAAGACTTATTTATTCACAGCAAACTCGAATCAAATCAAAGTGAACGTGAGCACTTTATTTTTCAAAGCTTAATAAAAAGGTAAATTCACTAGAGTGCCGAATTATAAGTAAACGCAGTTATCTCTAAGAGTCGGTGAGAATTACAATGAGCAATTAGTTCGTGAGAATAAAATGAGAACGTACAGAGAGATAAGTCTATGAATTTATTTAACTAACTATGTGTATCTGGTAAATAATGTATGTAGTTCGTCTTTAAAATTTTAAGCTACTAATGTACCGTTCTACAGGATAATAATTGGACGTAGTTATGCGAAAAGGATCCAATCCACATACATCTTCATAATTATATGGATTGGATCCTTTTCGTATAACTACGTCCAATTTCTTTCATTTATGTAATTTCTTTTTGTTAACAATAATTTCGTTATTCAGAAAGTATTTAACAATATTTGTACACCGTTAATGGTTAGAAATAGGCGTTCATTTTATTTTAAGAATACTATCTGTACCTCACCTATGCTCTACAAATAAAGATATTTCAATTTTGATTTTGATTTAGGATATTTTTAAATACCACGATCAGAATCAGAATCATTTCTTAATTTAAAATTTGTCAACTGTCATTATAATTCTTCACATTTAACCGATGAATTACTGTGGGTACAAACCTGTCATGAAGAGTTTTGACAGCCTATAGTATAAGGAGTCAGTACCCTCATAAATACCTCACAACTGATCTATCTTTAATAAAGTTTAAGAAATAATAAGGCTAAGAAAATAATGGGCTCGAAAAATATCAACAAATATCCGGTCTATTATAGTAAATTGTATTTTGTATAATAATAAATTATATTGTATATAATATATAATTGTATATTAAATTCGGTAAATCTACGGTAATAATTCGGTTAAACTACATTAAAAAAATCGGTAAAACTACGGTAAAAAATTCGCTACGATTACGGTAAAAATTCGGTAAAACTACGGCAAAAATTCGGTAAAACTACGGCAAAAATTCGGTAAAACTACCGCATAAATTCGGTAAAACTACGGCAAAAATTCGGTAATTTTGATATTACCGAATATGAAAAAAAATTCGATCGGCTTACTTCAAACATTTTCTCAACAAAGACTCTTGTTCCTATTTATTTGCTCGATCGTTCCACACGTTTCCGTTCCGTATCCTGTGTTACGCCTGCCTAATGTAAATGAGCTTATCTACCGCCTGTCGATAACAACACAGCCTTTGTATGACGAGTGTACATAACCTCATTGGTTCCCATGGGATAGGCAAAATTGCCACGTGTTACCTTCTTTTGGATATTTTTGTGCGTGTATAATTTTATTAGGGTTGACACGAACTATGGTGTGTTTTATTTAAATTTTTTAAAGATTTATTTTTTATTTTTTGACATCGACTTTCAATAAATGTTACTCATTTAAGTAGCTTAGTAATTTTTGCTATTTCAAAATTATTTTCAACTTAAATAAACTTTTTCGAGATTATTTATGCGGAAAATGAAAATGAATGACCCATTACCATTTGGGTATCGAACCTGAGGCCGTATTGCTTCCAATCAATAGACACAAAGATTTGTATTCACGAGGATATAAAACAATGTTACGTTTCATACGAGACAAAAGAAAGTTGCACTTATTTAGGTATATATATTGTGTAAATAAATAGTTAGTTATAATAGACCTATTGCCTGATAAGTTTTCTAACAAATTCAATGCTGTTAATAATTTATATGCATAATATAACACGCCCAATATATTACACAACAGAATATAAAACGTGTTAAGAAATTGAATAATCTTAAGCTTTACATATTTCCAAACGATCATTATAATCAAATTATCATAGTTTATATGAAATAAACACCGAAACACATTACCCCCCTCTTCCCACTCGGTCACAGTCGGGTATCTCCGAGTAGCATCGGGTATCATCGTAATCAAAACCTGGTATGTTACATAACACATTAAAAATAGCTATTTAACGCGACGTCAAATAAAAATGCGTGTTATTATAGATAATAAGTTGTTATTTATAACTTAAACGTGTGTATGGAGAAATTTTAAGTAGTTACAGTTATGGTTGTCACTGCGTACTAATTGTCATTGAGCATAAAATAATAATTATTTTTTAAATTATTTAATAAGAAATAAATAATTTAGTAAGAAACTCACAAAACTATTAACTATTTTTTTTTCTTTATTTTACTTACTTATTCTTGATAAATACTATTGAGTTTTAAAGAAGTCTTAAATAATTATTATAATCAATAGTGAAGTCCTCTTTGTTTTATGGACGTTTGCTCTAAATCCTTTATGAAAAGCAAAAAAATATGTCTATGTCTATGCTAATTTGTTAATTTTGTAATCACTTCAAGATTTATAGAGACCTCCTTTTTAAAATAGGAAAATTAATAAAAATAACACCCGAGTCCTTTAATTTAGATTCAGCACATGAAAAAAAAATAAACAATAACTATAAATTTCAATAAAAACCCTGACAGAAAAAACTAATTCTTTTTTAGCTGAGAACACTAAAAATAAAATGTCACGAAAAATGTGTCACAAATTGACAGCCCTAAAAACATAGAGAGGTGACAGCTATTGCCTAAACGCAGTGAAATTTCTCCAATTAGTGTGTTTCCTGTCAAATTAATAGCCCATCGCGGTTACAATAAGTGTTCGGTGTCCGGTTTTAAGTTATAAATTAGATTCTACCGTACACGTCAGTTGGGATACTAATCCCGCGTTTTATAGATACATTTTTGTTGTAGCGCTTTTTTGCTTGATACAGCGGAGGTTCACACGATCATACTTGATGCGAGCACTGTAGGTAGGTGTATAGCTCAATTCAACTTTCGCACCACTTTTTAGTTTTGATGATATCTATGATGATTATGATGATAATTGATGCATTTTTCAATGCATAGTAGAGCAGAATTAGGGTTAATTTACTAGGATATTTCATATGTTTACAACTTTACATGCTGGCAATATTACAATGCAGGATAAAAAGTATCCCAGGTCCTAATACAAGTCCGTCGAAATTGGCCACTGTGACCAAAAACTCGGTCAGGAAGACAAATACTATATGAAGTGAAGTGAAAGGGTCGTGCCTTCCAATCCACGTATACGCTCAAAATGAAGTGCTACACACCCATCCACTGACTGGCCGGGTCAAGCTCTGCTTAACCTTAGTGCCTGACTACCACTGCAGTACCACAGCGCCACGTTTATAAATCTCAAAATTACAGACGTGTGAAAGTAATGACATTTTAATGTCATTCTGACCGAATTACGGTTACAACGGTCAATTCAATCTTTTTAAAATTAAAAAGTGACGATTCGAACAAAGTGGCCGAACATTTAGTGTCCGAATCGTCAGTAAGCCAGCACCCTGTTTATAATTCTTGAAATAATTGTGCGTGTAAAAGTAATAATGTCATTAGTATTATATTAAAGCTAGAATAAATCTTTAATATCATTCCACATTTGTACCACAAATTGTATACGTTTATTCATTCATTTCTCTCCGCAATCAGTATGTAAATCCTATGAGATTATAACGCCTCATTTTATTTATCCATTTATAAACCCATTCACTTGTTGGATTGTGTAACCAAGTCGAACTATTCACGATAAAAAGTTCAAATTTATGTCCAAAAGTTAGTGTGTTAAAAGGGAAAGCAGAATGGCAGGTTATGGTGTTTTTTATGGGAAGAGTCAATCATGATTAGTTTGAAGGTTTATGAGACTATCCATGGATTATCAGATGGAATTGTCATCAAAATGGCTTGGAAATGATGTATAATTTTATGACGCATGTAATTCTAGAAAAATGAGGTAAATAACACCTTTGATTCGACAGTAGGTACATTAGTTAAGCGTTGATGGAATAAAAAGAGAGACTATCTCTATCTCCTATGTCTCTTTTTCTGCTTCGGCACTGCTGGATCAAATTCGATCCACCTGGATTCAGTCCTGCTACAACGTCAAACACAGTTGATACGAATATCGTTTTCAATAGAAACAAAGCAATTATATGCTCTGTTTTATACAGTTAAAGTCTTATTTCGACTGCACACATTGAACTCTATGGTCAATTTATTTCTCGTCCTTAGCTCATCAATAGAATAACAAAAGTATTTTTTTAGCTGTCATCTTAAAAAAGGCATAAATTATTTCCTCCTATATTTTGCTTATAGTTTGAAAGATTTGCGACCAATTAACCAATGAAATAAGAAATCTCTAAATATCACACACACAAAAACAAAAATATATAGTACTTTTTACGTAGCAGTACCTACTAAGAAGACTTAGATTATATTGAAACTTAAAAAAACTCAACGAAAGTCATTAAAACTTGCATTCAAACTTGAAACATATTATTGAAATGCTACTGAGGAATCGTCCAAGATTAACATGCATTAAAACAGACGTATAGGAAATGTACTCATGTAATATTTTAAATAAAAACATTAGGTTTTTCTTCTGCGGGGAGGTTCCGGAGCTAGTTTCCGGGACCTCCCTCTATGTGGTCCTGGTGATCACTGAGGTTTTAGTGAGGTAAAAATTCCTCCAATTCCACAATACCTGGTCTCTACCCCAAATGCTGCTACTACAATGCCATCTCTTTCTTGTACTTACCGGGTGTTACAACGCCCTGCATATGCTGAGATGGTAACCGTTTTGATGTGGTCGTGTTGGTGGCACTTTCTTTATCTGTCCTTTTTTTTTTGTTACTTGTTATTTGCTCTTGTCTGTTTTTTTTATGTTTATAATAAGTTAATGTAAGTGTCACCAGCTTGTATCGCGTTAAATAAATATATTTTCTTTCTTTCTTTCTTTCTTAATTTCTTTTTTCCAAAACATCTTTCCTTTCGTACCTATATGAAAAGCTAATTCGTTAGCTTACCCTAAATTACATTTCAATCAGCTTTTTAAATTATACTTTTATTTAGTTACTATTTTCTTTTTAAGAAATTGATAATAAGTGAGGTACGGGAAGAAATAAGTTGAAAGTTTAAACTGAAATTTTAAAGTACAGTTGGCGAGAGAGCGCTTAAGTAACACATAGAAATATTCATATAAGGAAGGAACATCTTAAGATTCCGACTATGCAAATATTACTTTGCCAACGTTTGTTGTATGGTTCAAACAGTAGCGTAAAGCGATTTGTTAGGTAAGTAATTATTTTGTCAACGTTGAACCTGCTCTAAAACTATCCCAAAATCGTTGACCCGTTACTCTGTAGGTAACTGTATGAAAGAATGACAATTCAACAAAACATATTTTTGGATTTATAATAAATATTGTAAATGAAAGTGTGTGTATTTGTTAACTAAAAAGAAGGTTAGGGTTAGGAACAAATTTTTGTCATCATTTCATTCATCTGGTCAAATAATATATTGGAATGAGAAAATCAATTCATACAGATGAAATGTATTTTAGTATGAACACCGTAGATAAACATTTCTAAATCGCTACAATGCAATTACATTATCTACACTGTATGTTTAATTACATTTTTCATTGAGAATAAAGAGTAAACCCACGTAAGTTTATAATTTTCTGAAATATGAAAACAAAATGGTCAATTCGTAGCTTTTCTCTTACCGTGCCTTATGTCTATTTACGTAAACCGCTTCAGCTCATGCCTTACGTCTTACAGAGCGACCGTGCCTTAGTCCAGACTCCAGTATATTTCTGCAAGTACTCGGTTGCGTTTAGTAGTGCGACAATGCCAAGTCGTTATTGCAAATTATTGCGTTTTTTTTTTTACTTACGAGTCATACATGTTTTTATTACTTACAGTTGATGAAAGTTCTGAAATTTATATTAATTTATTTCCACAAGACATTTTGTTACGTATTATAATGATACAGATTTATACGTGGACTGATGGCTGTGTAGTGATGGTGTATTTTGCGTCTTTTTACACCGATTTTTTAAAGATGCCTGTCTCGTTGGTCTAGTAGTAGCAAGCGTGACTACTGAGCACGAGGTCCTGGGTTCGATCCCCGGGTCGGGCAAAGTGTTATTAGGTTTTTCCATTAGGAAATTCTCAGTTGCAGCACGGAGTCTATTACATGGGATTTACCGGTGAAACGTGGGTGTACTAGGGGTAGGCAGAAACTACAAAACGCCACCTAGTATGGTTCCTACATACTCTGCCTTGTCCACATTCATACATCTAGCCATAGCCATACACACAATTAGTCAGTATAATAAAGTCAGTCTATAGACTGACTTAATAAAATATAAATTAAATGGGGAAATAATAACAAAAACAAGATCGAATAGGTGTTCAAAACCTTCGGTACGCGTGGTCCTACACCTATAAGGCATGGTAAAATGAAGCTATAAAGGGCTTGTGGTAGCGAAACGGCAGATGCATGCGGTTTATGATGATTGCACGTCAAGAAACAATAGCCACTTATTGTTTATTGAGGCCCCGGACGTGATCCCGGAGTTAGGAACCCTGGATATGGTACATAAAGTTTCGTACACGTATAATATTTTTTGTAAGAACTTCAATTACGGCTGCGTGAAGGAACTTTTTTTAAATTTATTTTTGGTCCAAAAGTTATGAGCCTAAAAAATTTTAAAACAATATTTTCTCAATCCTTAAAGCAGTTTAGTTGCTTTTATATTTTTGTTTTTGGAAGGGATTGTGTTCATGAGTGTTATGATGAGAGTGGCATATCATTTAAAACCCTCTTTATTTAATAAAGAAAAAAAAAACTCCTTGAAATTGATATCCATCATTTTATCATTATAAATATTTTTAGGGGCACATAGACTTGTGAAATGTAGATGACAATATTTTTTTCCTTACTTGCGCCTGTATGTACAAGTCTAAAAATATTTTTTGTGAAATTTCATTTTATTACTTTGATGGCGTTATAGGTACATAACACTGACCACTGGTGGAGGCTTGTGTTATGTACCTATATTGTATCCTATAAAGACAGACAGGGTTCTTTTCTATGGAAACCTAAAACTATCAATATAGCCGACAGTCTATTGTTATATTAAACGCAATGTACGAAAACAGACAATAAGCTCTGAATTTCACCTGCATTTATACTGTCGAACAACCAATACTGTTCCCGTAATCGTGAGACGACTAATCTGCCGCTATTATCGCAATCCCTTTTTGATAAATCGTCAAGATACATAGGTCTCCATTTAAGAAATGTGGCGCAGACGTTAGTGAAAGTTTTATTTCTAAAGGATAAAGATCTTCGCTGTGTGAAAACGTTTGGAATTGGACTAAGTTTTTGTTATACTTGAGATAGATAATCTTTTATAGAAAGTATACGACTTAGAAGTGCCGGAGACTCAATCCCCCTCTATTACGTTATCCCCCTTTATTATTCGCCGTTACCTATAATCTCCTCCATCCGTAATACCCCTTCCATAATCCACAATGTTGATTATGTAGATGCCACACTAGTAAATTATCTATAAAAAAAACCTTGAAATAATTATGTTATTAGAGAATTTGAGTTCAGAAAACGATTTTTTCAAGTTTTTCATTATACTTAGTTATTGGTAGGAAACTAAAAATGGTAATGTTTCGCAACATAATGACATGGAACGTAAAACGGGTAAAATTAATTAATTAGAATTATGAAAAAACAATCAATGTGTAGTATTCCGCTATTAATGAGTATGCCAAGCATTATTAAAACCTCCCATAAAACACTTAAAATAATGCACGCAGGAAAAACTAACTAGGTATATAAGAATGCAAGCCCAAACCACTACTCTAATACTACTCTATGAAATTAATTATCTATGGTGCGACAGTAATCACACCTATGAATTGCTCATGGTAATTACCGATTTTGTATTGTGACTTTTCTGTCGGTAGAAATTAAAGTAAGACGGACCACTCATTAAGTTAACGATTAATTTAAAAAAATACTTAGTGAAAATTGAAATTCTTATACGCTTTAACGATTTTCGTATACTTATAAAACTTAAAAATTGAGCCCATGGGGTCAACCCGACCCATTCCTGCTGCTCCATCGATAAATAGTTAATTCCAAATAAAATTTCCTCTCTTCAACCATTTCCATTTTCGGAGTATCTGGAACGTAATTCTCGATTGGGAGGCATTGGCATGGATGTCACGTCTTAACCCTCCGCTAACGACGCAGGTTTATCAACTACACTGGACACAGTTGAAAGAGTTACTGGGGGTTTATGAGGAAAAAAAGTTATTATTGTGTGGATTGTTGTGTTACTTGAAGGATTAACTTTGACTAGTGCTGTCAGTTTTTGTTTATCATTGGTAAGTTTCGTATCCGGTAAAAAGATCCATGGTTAACAACAAATGTAGTTAAAATAATACAATCTAAAAAAAAGAGTAAAAAAATATATTTCGTTTTTATTCAGAGCTGAAAATCTATAGGATTACATTGGATTTTCCGAAAAATCAGTCAACAAATAAAAGTAACAAACAGCTGGAAAACTAATAAAATTCCCACGAAAAAAAAACCTTAAAAAAACTTGTTTTAACACACAATTTATCCTTCACAAAAAAACCGTCTAAAAATATTTTTACACAAGCATATAGAAGGCTTTTAAAAAATACAGCGAAATCTTCCATAGAGACTGTGGACGTAAAAAAGTGAAACAATTCGTGTTCTTTCATTCACAACACGAACCGCACTGGATCTTTTATTGACTAGTGGCGTAACCCGACGCCGCACGTCTATGCGAATCTCCGCAGAGAGTATGAAATCTGCGGCGCAGAATGTAATATTACACTTTGGCAATGATGTGAATTATGGAGATCGGACGTGCGGCAATATTTTACCCACGAGGTTTTTTAAAGTAATATATAATTTTTATTTTGAAAAGCGAAGATGTTAAAATAAGATATTGTATCTACAATCCTCTGCGTATTGAAAATTTTTAGATATAATTTGATGACACGATTGGTGCAGTGGATACGTAGTTAATTCATATTCTGCGCATGGTGTCGAGGCCTTTTTTTATTATAAATTATTATATTTGAAAAAAATCTACTTATCTTTCAGATTCTGCCAAGCAAACATTGGCCAAATAAAATGGCGAACAAAAACAAGAATAGGTCACTTTGTATGCATGCATTTCACTTAATCTCTTTTAACATGATTAACGCATGAACTGGAGTACGGCTAAGTGTTGACAAGACCCAGTTTCATATGCAACCTACTTAGATATCTTTTATGCATATATTTACCTACTGAACTTTTATCAGTAACAGTTGTGAACTGTTTTGTACATTAAATTATTACTTTTCGGACATTCCCCTAGTCCTCATCAAGCGTCAATTTGGGGCGGAGACTTGGTCATTAACTATGCATCTAAAGCTTGCTCTGGGCGCACAAAGGAATGCAGTATCCTCGAAGATAAATTTACAGACCTCAATACTGCATTCCAAAACACGCATAGCTGGAAAAAAATGCAATGCGTTCCAAAACGCAAATGTGGTGAAAATAATTTTACAGTCACTTCTGCAGTTTCAAACTAATCTATGTGCACTCAGGACCACATGAAAGCGAGACGCTTGTCCCTTCTGACATGTTGAACTACGTCTCCATAGTAATATAACTATAGTAGAACTGTTCCATGTTATCCTAGCGACAAGTTGGAATCTACTTAGTTGTAATAATACTGTTGTCTTGAAGCCAGGATGAGAGATTCAAAGATACTGTGGAAGCTAAATAGGACGGAACAAGAAGTTACATTGTTATGGTTCTACAAACTATTTGGAGTTTGAATTTATTTTATTTGTAAATTAGCATATTTGAAAAGTTACTAAGGAATAGAATTACATTACAATAACAATAGCTTGTCAGTTCCTTAATTCAATTCGATTTAATTGATTTAAAAGATTAAATTAGATTAAAAAGATTAAATTAGATTAAAAAGATTAAATTAGATTAAAAAGATTAAATTAGATTAAAAAGATTAAATTAGATTAAAAAGATTAAATTAGATTAAAAAGATTAAATTAGGTATATTAAAAAGATTAAATTAGGTATATTAAAAAGATTAAATTAGATTAAAAAGATTAAATTAGATTAAACATATTAAATTTGAGACTATATTATATTAAATTAGATTATAAAGATTAAATTAGAATATTTTTTTTTTATTATTGTCCTACACACATAAGAAGTTTCTTTCTATATTATAATATGTATCGTAGTGTCGCATCTGCGTTTATCTTCGCAATTACTCTATGTTCTAACAATGAAAGCGGAGTCAGGCAGAGTGTGGCCGGGTATTGGCGCCGCTTGGTCCCTGCTGACGCCCTGTATCACGTTACTTGAAGCGAGGTGACGCTCATGCCTCGTTTGCACGCATCTGTGATGGTTTGTAAACGAATTTCGTAACACGATATTTGGTGAATAATGGTCGCTTTCGGGTTTAAAAATATCGTATTCGGTTGTCAGGACCAGGTTTTTTATAAGTTGCTCAATAAAATATGAATTGAGATACCTATTTTTGTTTTGAATTTCATATAGTACCTATTTATTTTGGCTTTACTTACGTGCTCATTTCAGGATTGGTCGACTAGTTCTGAACCCAATTGCAAGAACGTGCTTACGCGGCGGTGTTGCGGGCAATCTAGGGTATATAGACGGTCGGCAATCTCGAAACCAACACGGGAGAAGTCAACAAAAAATAATACGTCTTATTTTGACTTTAATAAAATAATTTAGTATGACTCATGAAGGTATTTTTTTGTTGCCAATAATAAAAAAATAATTAATATTATAAGTAAGTATGTCTTTTACATGTTTTGCTTATTCAATGAAATTATTTACCTAATAAGAAACTCGCAAAAGCAACTGACTTGGGTGGAACTTAAATCCTTGAGTAATTAATATTATAAATATAATAAAAATTATACCTATTATTTGTTTTGGTACAGTATACTTAAGTTTTAATATATTGAATGGTAACACAGTACGTCGAAAATTACCGTTCAAATTATGCCTATGTTTGTATTTACATTCACACATTACCAAGAAGTATCTGCTCCATCATGAATTACAGTATTCATTTCAATATATCAGAGTCCAAAAACGGTTCCAATTTCGCTACCAATCACCAGTAACAATTTACCTATCTCGTGTCCCAGGCAAACGGCTACCCAATAAAACATAGCCGCACATAGCCGGCACTAAATCTGCCACAAAGTACCACTGTTTATTCGGTCAAACTGAATGGAGTACAGTTCCGTTTCAAAAGTTCAACCGGGAGACTTACGTAAATGGGGGCCTATTTTTAGTAGAACGTTTGCTCTCGTGAGTAAGTGACAAGAGGTTATGCAAAAATTGGTCTTTTGAATCTTAGTTGCGGTCCTTAGGACCAAAAAATATTCTAAGTAAGTTTTTTGTGAAAATAATATATTCAGACACTCAAGACTTTTTTTTAATATGGAAAGTGGAAAACCGAGTTCCGTGGCGTAATTTAAAAGAGTTTTGATTTTGAAATTAGAACTGTCAAAGTCAAATATGTTTTTATGTATTCTAACTAAAAATGATTAGTTTATTAATATTACAATTAGACTTGTGTGTGTTAAGCTACAGTTAGTAGTATGGTTACAATAACAATAGGGTTGAGCTGAATTTAATTTAATCTAAACGCTTTGACTAATAAATTGTTGAGGTACACGTCTCCCTAACAGTTTGGTACAACCATAACGATCATACTATATTGACCCGACAGGAATTTGTGTCCTATGTGAGTTAGGCGATCGTCCATCCTTCCTAATTGTATGGTTGATAAACTTTGTATTATAATTTAGGCTTGTAATTGCCGCCCGTGGGCTTTTATAGCTATATACATCATGTATACTGGTTATAATTATCAACATGTTTTTCTTTATCATTCTTTATATATAAGCAATAATAATTGTAATTAGCGATTCTTTTGAATTCGGAAAGTGAAGTAAGCGATCATATATCTGGGTCAAAATTTTTGGCGCAACACTGAAAAATTGACATCAAAACTTTAGATACTTTTCAAAGTCACTTGTACATTTACTTACTACACCTGTAATGGCTACACATAAATCTGTATAAATACAAACATAATATATTGTTGTCTCTCTTCTTTGTATGTTATTAGTTAAAGATAGAGCTATAAATTTTTCCATTTAACATGCACATTTAATATTGGAAAGGTTAAAGTGTTTTAATAAGATTTAACCAAAACGATGTAGTGGTGGTATAGTACTAAAGAAGGGGGGGAGGGGGTAAAGTAAGGGTTTTAGAAATTCTTATATCTAAATCCGTCAGGCCCCTCGCTCCCTCTTACCCTTGCACCACATATTTTGACCTCGCGCTCGCGAGTGCCTGAAAGCCGCTTTTTGCATGAATCAGGAGGGCTTTACAACTTTTTTTTTATAAAGAAATGGGGTTTGTATAGAAAACCCACTTATTTCGCCCTAAGCAAAGTCTGTACATTAATGTTTGAATGTCTGTCGTTCGCAGGTACGTCTACATGCCCCGCTTGGAGGATATCATAAGTATAAGCTTACTGTTGTATTTTTAGTGATATTGTTGTAGTTGTCATGGTTATTTTTTATAAAATATCTCGATGTCTTTATTAAAATTGAATATTTTCTATAAAAATTGTTCACTATTTTCTTTGGGTTTCGAAAAAAGAGTCATCTCTAACATGCTGAGTGATAGTTTGTTTTTCGTATTATTATAAGTTAACTTACATATAAAAATACATATAGGTCAATATACCTAATTTCTTTTTCCGATATAACTAGTTTAATAACAGTTTATACCAATTAATAGAGCGAAAATGTAGTTATATGACGTTACAACCTTTATAATAACATATTGTAATTTGCCTGTCAAATTAAGAGAGCAAACTTATTTATTATATGTATAGTTTAAAATTACGTCCCTATAGAAGGTAGGTATGTGGAGTATGTGTGTGTGTGAGTATGTATGTGGTATGTGGAGAGTCGTGATAGCCTAGTGGTGGTGACCGTTGACTGGTAAGTCAGTAGTCTCGAGTTCGAACCCAAGGCGCGCACCTCTGACTTTTCGTAAGTTATGTGCGTTTTATAAATTAATTATCACTCTCCGTGCCTCGGATAGCACGTTAAGCTGTTGGCCCCGGCTGTCAATTGTAGATCTTTGACAGTCGTTACGGGTAGTCAGAAGCCCGAAAGTCTGACAACCAGTCTTACCAAGGGGTACCGTGTAACCTAGTACCTGGGTTGTGGAGGTCTGATAGGCAGTCGCTCCATGTAAAACACTGGTATTCAGCTGCATCCGGTAAGACTGGAAGCCGACCCCAACATAGTTGGGAAAAGGCTAGGCAGATGATGATGAGAAGGTAGGTATGTATATGTACTAGCAACCAGTAACTACTATTATAAATACACTGCTTTTAGTATAATTTAATTAAAAAGCTAAATCCTTTCAGCATACTATTTTAAGGCACAATTATATTTCTTATTACTTACGCTTCATCTCAGTAATTGTATTTGTAGAACTATTCAATTTGTTACTTTATAACTTTTCATTCTAGTTCTAATTCGTATCGTTCAGACTAAACATAATAGCACGAAAATCCAATCAAAATTCTCAGAATAACCAAAAGTGATTAGTGAAACTTTGTTCTAAAAACTATCAATTTATGTTACAGAAACAATTTACATATATTATAAATAAATGTTACTTAAATAATTTTAATCTGGAAGGACCAATGTCCAAATGTACGCGGTGCCAAATCTAAAGTGCTTGACTTAAACTATGGCAAAGAATATACTATTACTTAAGTGCTACTATTACTTGATACAACTGAACAATGAGTTTGATTCGAAGAAGCACTAGCGAAGGATAAACTTCTGCCAAAGTCAATCTAGAGAAAATCCAACCATTAAAAAAGATTCAGTCTCAGTAGTGTCTAATTGTCTCGTGACTATGTCATTTTCCAATGAGAAGCCAGTAGAAATCGAGTTGCTTGAAACCTTAACCACTGTTAGAAAACCACTTATAAGTGTAAAAGTGGCAGTCTAGTCTATTAAACTATATTTTGGTTAAATTATGAAAAAAATCCTACTAATGTATTTCTAAAACTTTTCGAAAACCGTTTTAACTCAATCAAATAAAAAATACGTTGAAATGATACGTAAATTCTAAAACCTAATTCTGGAATCAAAGACCACAACCTATCATTATTGGTCCTTTGGTTCTCAGAACAACTTATAAGTTACATTCGATTTAAATTTAGATTATCAGAATCGAGTCACGTAATCCGTTTAATTTCAAATCTTATTCGCATCATTAGGTACGGCTATAGAGTAAAGAACAGTGACATAAGAGTTTTATATATAGACATACCCTTAAAATAAATAAGCCTTTACTGTCTTACTGAAGAATAAAGCCTTCTCTCACTAATGAGATCAGAGCGATTTGATCTTAAATTACGAAGGTTTTTAAATATACTTAATACAATGCGTATTTATATATAGCTGTCAAGTAGCCATTTAATCCGAAATCTCAAGAAATTTCCCCGTATAAAAAATGACTTCGAACAGACTTTCATCACTGTCACTTCTCCCATGATAACCTCTCACGAGTACTGTCATCAGTCACCATCCATCACTCCAAGGAAATTATATCGAAGATTAATAAAGCCATTTAAGTCAACGTTTCAACTTGTGACCTCTTTGGTTTCGGAATAGCAATCGGTTAGAACCTGTGACGTTTTTTGATTGGATCATTTGTAATTTAAATTTAGAATACGTCGATCGAGACATCTTATGAATTTTTGAGGAGGTTTTATTTTAATTCTGAGGTTTTATCTCTCAAACGAGGCTAAAAATATAATATTCAGAGCATATTTCAGTTATAATTTGAGCTTCAAAAATGTGGCCTTTAAAAGTTTTCTCGACCACGGGTTAGCCGGAATGAAATGAAATGTAATATTAATTTCCGAACAAAAAACCAAACACACTAATTGCCGGATTTGCTTTAAAACTTTAAACAAAATCCTACGCAGCGTAAACTCAACTTTCACAATTCAACTTTGGCATTAAATTTACAGAACTCCCTTTTAATTCCAACAATGAAAATTGCACCTAAACAGGAAAGTAATAAGATTGATTTAAATTGTGGAAGTTAAGTTTGGTCAATGAAACCCTTGTTTTGACAACTCATTATTGGTATGTTCCTAATTGGGCAGTTCGTTTCGTACTCGGCTATTGGCTTGATACGACCAAATTCGGTACGCATTCCGAATGTTTGTGTTTGCCGAAGATATTTTCGCGTTTGCACAGCTGATTGCGTGCGCTGAGGTCACCCCGCGAATCCAAATTGGATGATGTTAATTCCGATTTTAAACCTAGCTTTATTGGGTTTAAGGGTGCAAGAAAATATTCTTGTAGTTCTATAAATAATTCAACATTTCTTTGATGTTACAGGCACTATACAACCTTATTTTGAGTATAACCGAAAACCGAAACACGTGTCAAATATTTTCATATATAGAATCTTTATAAGTAAAATTAAAAAATGTATAATAAAAACTTACAAAGTTATAAACATGTTGTGTTGCATCATTGTCCTCGCGTAAACATGGTCACTGCGAGCGCGCAGGCGCGCGGCGGCCCGGCCTGCTCTTAGCAGGGTAGGTCGTGCGCGACACTCGACCAGTATTAGCCTTGACGAAAGTAATCACTGTACACTAACTACACTTAAACACTAATTACACTTAAACATAACGTAACATTTGTTTAAAGTGTCTGCCTCTTTGTCAAATGCACAGACGGGCGCGCTTTCGTAAATTCCTACTTAGTTTTAGTTAGAAAATTAAAACGCCATTTTCACTTCCAAAAAAAAACAAAACAATAATCGACACTCAATCGAAACACGTGATTTCGCGGGACGCGGGCGCAAGCGACACATGCGCAGTACTCTCTAGCTTTCGGGCGACTGACGCAGCTGCGCGGGCAGCGCGGGGCGACGCACGCTCTGTCGGCTCGCTAGCGATGCCGCCGCCGCAGACAGCTGGCAGCGGTCATTCAACTGATTTGCGCGTGTGTCCAAACTTGCACCATTTAAGTAATTTTTTTGGACAAAATATAACATGGTGTAAAAATTATTGCGATCGATTCAGTTACTGATTCTGAACAAACTACTTTCAGGTTTAGGTCATACTAAAAATAAGGTTGTATTGTATTAATTATTAAATATAAACTAAAACAATAGCCGCTTTAAGGTTAGTTTGACACATCTAAAATTATTTATTTTTTATCTAGTTGGTTGTCCTCCGGTGTTTGTTCATAAATAATAAAATTAATTCAACTAATTAGCCTTTAACTCACAATATGGAATACCGTCCGTTATTATCCCATTTATTTACTTCCATATCACATATAAAAATTTAACCCAAAAACAACAGAGCTGGCTAAAATAAATCGTGTACCCTTGACTGCCTTAAGCGGGAGCCGCTTAATTTTGTCAAACAGACCTCTACATTTTGACGTGTACGTACATACGCGCGCGGAATAACGAATTGTGACGTTTGCAGAATAACTGATTAGGAACAAACCGCACCTGTTGTTTGTTATATTATATGAGCTGTTTTTTGTTCATTAAATGTTTGCGGTGTTACCACGTGGCGTGATTTGCAGATATGAAAATTGTAGGAGAAAGTGAATAGAAAATTAAAAGTTGATGATGATTATTAACAATCGTGCAAAAAATGATTACATGATTCTGTTGAAAGGACCAAATAATATCAACTTCATCCTGGATCAAAAGACCATATAAATTGATAAGCTGGGTAAGCATAACAATAGTAATAATTATACATATTACATTACAATTATATTATTACAAATAGGACCAAATAAAACAACGGAAATAATATAAAAGACAAATACAATGTGTAATTTATTTCAATCCAAAAGTGTCAATATCGAATCAGAAATTTCGTCGTATAAAAATAATATAAAATTCATTTACCAATAAAATTGATAAAAGCTTGAAAGCACAACAATAGTGTATTGATCTTCATCAAAACGATATCACGCACACTAACGTACAGCACAAAAACAGTAGTGAACGATGAACGATGCCAGCCAAGTCTCGCAAACAATTTATTCCACACATTTCGAAAATTATGTAAATCTCCACGACTAACAAATGGATGTAAACATTGAAAATGTTGACGGCAATAATTGCTACACGATTATTCAATTTGACGTTTTGCAATCAGCGGGTACAAACGAGCAAACACTCGTAATCAAACATGCCCGAATCGATTATCAACTCGATTCAATTCGGCCGATAACGCAGAATTTCGCGTCCGTTTCGATACGTATTTATATCATTCATTCGTGTACTGATTAAATTTTACGATCGATTCCACTGGTATTGTCATATTTAGATAGTTGCTGAGAATTATATTTGGTAAATTCGTTTCCTAGTATTTGGTTTGAATAATAATGCTATCAAACCATCCCGACACTCTGTAATAGATATTATGTTTCAACAGATAACATGAATCTCGTTGAGTTCTGATAGATGAAATGCTTAGAAAATGGTAGACTATCGCTTATATTCATCGCTTATATTATCGCTTATGCCTACAACCAATTTCATTTCTATACGCAAAAACTTTAAACAACCAACAAGAGAGTCAAACTTCCGAAACGAAATTAATGTCGAACATTATAATAACAAATGCGACTCGCAGGATTTAGAACAACGTAACGAAAAGCATATAATATAACTACTATATAAAGCAGATAGTAAAACAAGTTCCACTATTAATCCCGAGAGTGTGAAACTGTAGTGATGTGCAACGGAACACGATATGCAAGCCGAAGTTTTGAAGTGTTCCGAGATGTTCCAGTTTTGAATATAGCTGTGAATAAGAATTAGTGAGGCAACTGCTTTTAATGTTTGACAAGTGTTTCTAGTAATGTACATTTTATTTAAAGCTAGCTTCCCGAGTTTGGGAATGCATTGCGAAATTTCGTAACAATGTTGTTCTTTAACTATACTCGTAAAGTATCTCTCGTTTTACCTGTTGCTCTAAATGTATTAGCATTTTCAGTTACATTTCTTCAAATAAAATAAAATACAAAACGAGTCTTGACAGTTTTGTGTTAAGTAAATATTTTTTAAGAAAAATACAACACTTTTCTTTCTCTCTCTTGGACATTTATTAAAAAATATTTGAAGACATTGTAATTCTGATATTAAATATTTACGACATAGTTTAATAAAGTCTAACGCGAGTAACATCACTAAAACAGGACTCTATTCCCTTGAGTCTCGTAACTTACTCTCCTTTTATGACACTATAGAATATTTTAAGTGCATTAAAGCGTCCGAAACGTAACGGGGGGCTTAGAGGCGCGTGGGGAGAAGAGCCCAGAATTGATGATATAGATTAAAGGTTGACAGTCTTAGACAATGCTGGATCTCATCTCTTTAAAGCGAGAGATGGAAATTGAATCATATATTTCTCCATTTTAGAGGTTCGTGAACGACAATTCGATTCTGACAGCAACGTTCTATTTGATCTCACTTGGATTGATAGACGTTGATTGCTGGTGCTTTGTGTTATTTAGTGAAAATGCTGGCAATCAAAACTGAAAAACTGCTTTTGTATTTAATTGTGTGTTACTAGCGTAAATATAATGGTAGTAGAATAATAATATTTTTTCTAGTATTAATCCAATAAATATATAATTAGAACTATATGAGATGTGTATACACAGCAGTGTGTGAATTTAGGCGGTGGATGATGATGTATTTGACTGAAAATGCCTCTTAAAAGCTTAAAATACAGCTATCTAAACAATTAAATAAATCGTAACATAACAACAGACCCTGAAGCTCTAAATATTTCATACAAAATAGGCATAATCCCGACATTTAAATTCAAATGCCCGACGTCAAACATTAAGCATCACAAGTAATACCAAAATACATTTCTGGGAGTAAGGAGGACCTAAATGATCCCCCTATTGTGCGGAACACAAATCGTCGATGCAGATTACAAAAGACCCTAGGGAGTGAACAGTCGCTCCAGGGAAAGCCCTCCGATCCCATTGTGATGAGCCCTTTGTCTTATTGGATAAGGTTCAAGTGATGAATGACAGCGAAGGTATCACAGTAAACGAGGCTTTTATTGAGGAAAAAGAAACGTTAGAATTTGTTGATGACAAACATAAAGACGTTCAATTACTTTAAAAGGTCGAGAATGGATTAGCTGTCGAATTCGAAGAAGACAGGCTACTTTTAAGTTTTTTTTTTAGAATGTCTAAGAAACTTTAACAGGAATCTAATAATCCGTTAACTATTTAAATATTTTCTTTTTAAAAATGAGCAACATTCATATTTTTTTAAAATTTTCAAATTGAATTACAAAGTCTGAACTTCCTAAAGTTACGAGTTTTTTTTTACAATTTGTAAGAAACTTTAACAGTAATCTAATAATCCGTTAACTATTTAAATATTTTCTTTTTATAAAAGCGTAAGATTCATTTTTTTTTTAATTTTCAAATTGAATTACAAAATCTAAACTTCCTAAAGACAAGTTTATTTTCTTACTAACCCTGTCAAAATAGCTGTTGTTAAAGTATACCAAACTCAGTTAAAGCTACTGAAAATTTAGAAAAACTTTGTAATCTTTAGAATCCTAGCACGAAAGTTTTGAACTTAGACTAGCATTATCCTAAACCGCTTTATCTCATTGTTTGATTTATAGTTAGTAACTTTACAGAGTGTTTCAGTTGCTGAACAAATTGAATCAGCTGAAGTTTTGAGAGCATTTACTATTACTTACGATGCATAACCTTTTATTCGTTGCTTTTATGTTCAGTCTCTATGGGCGTCTAAAACTTTTTTCATTCTAATTCGATGTTTTTTACAGCATGTATATCCTATGGCTCTAACTTTTGAAGCAGTATTACGTACTAATGTAATTTGTACAATATATTCTCATCTATACTTTACGTATTGAAGTTATGACGATCTTTATTTATGTACAAATAGTGCACAGAGGCGGACTTAATGCCTTAGGCATTTTCTGCCAGTCAACCCCAGGGTGGTGCAGAGATATGCCTTTGACAGTGGACATAGAGTCAGTACTCTCATAAAATCGATTTTACCTTTGAATATTGTATATTATTTGAGCCATTCACATAGTACACCCCTTCACATAGGCTCATAGAAAACTGATATTCAGCTGCAACGAGTTTGAATGCAACTCAAACCAAGTTTAGGAATAATATAAAGCTACGATTATTACAAATGACTAGGAACTTTACAAGTTAATAATGCTCTACTATTAAGGAGCTTAAGGTTATTTGATTACAGTTTACTTTTGCTTAATGCTTTTATAGGTATTTTAATCTTAATTCGTCTGTTTTAGATCAAGTCTATTTACATTATCACGCCAAAGAAAGAAGCTGGAAACGATAGTACAGAATTCTAGGAAGCTGGTCTAATTTGCTTTGATATTCGAATTTTCCTTTTTTTTATTTTGCTTTAGATTTCGTTTTATAAAACTCATTATATTTACAAGGACTGTATCTTGTATACCTATACATATACCAAATATTACTCTCATTATAGTATATTTAAATAACTGTAAGTAGACATAATTTGTGTTATACCTATACGTAAGTTTAACTAAATTAACTACAAATATAACTTCGCTAATAAGCCTCTCTAATCTATTATCTCTTTCGTACAAAATGTAAAAGATATTATCTTCAAAAGTAAAGATTCCTCAAATTGTAATTTCATTTGACTACCCAAATTAATTGTCAAGTAATTGTAAACCATTTTGTAATTTCTGTAGTTAAGTTTCAATGTAAACCTTGTTACAGTTTCTTAGAGAAAGGATTTTAATTTCCTTCTTCTTGTTACCGAAAATCTTATAACAAAACTTCTAGAGTAATTAATTATGTTTAAAAAAAAGTATTAATTTCACTGCTCAAAAATAAAGGCTCCATCATACTACACCGAGAACAACATCATCTGAAAATCTGCACAGGTTCTACTGAGGTCTAGACTGCTGAGCTACAAAAAAATTGAAGGCCTCAGCTCAGCACTCTCAGATGTGTGTTTTACGCAATGTTGCAATCTAAACTGGGCATGTAAATAAACTATCAAAGTTTGGAGCGCAGTTTGGTCTGGCGCGTGGAATTTGATTGATTTCAAAAGTTTTTAGTCTTGTTAAACTTAGAGTAGTTCTACTATAGAGATGCCTTTGGTCTAAGCATTAGTTAGATGTTCAGTAGTTTTAACTTAGCTTTCAACAACGGCTCACATGGTAACTTTTTGTGGTTTTATTTTTGCAACAAACGCGCTATTTGTTGATGCTTGTCCCAACTCCTTAAATAAACCTACAAGTTCGTCTATTATAGCAATGTATTGCATTTCGTTTTCTGTATTCATAAATTTTACTTCCAATGCTTATAATACCTTCAACATGTATTGAAAATATTTAATAAGAAACTCGCAAAGCCAACTGTCTGAGTTTCTCGCTTACCACTAAGCCACCGAGTCCTACTTTAGTTAAAATGGCGAATTTTTTTCTTAACGCTTTATTAGCGTGAGGTGATATATAATATATTATATATGATATAAGTTAAGTATGTAAGTACGTAATCCACCTACAGTTTATAACGAATATGAAGACAAAATCGCAGTTAAACCTAGTTAAACCAATTTCCTTTGCGAAACGGATGCGGCTCATTCTCAGAAACAAATTAACTCACACGTTCATTTTGATAGGATAATACCATGCTTCATACAATTTGAGCTTATTGAATGACTGGTCGCTTAATTGTGGACTTGCTTGTCACGCTTAAGTTAAGCGAGATCATTATCAAATTACGGCAATGAATATTTAAAAGCTTAAGCGTTCTTGTTTTGCCGATACAACATCGCAGAGATCAAATTTAGGAGCCTTATATTATTAAAAACTTAATAATTGCACTAATGATCAATTCAAAAATCACTAGTATCCATATCCAAAAAGTTATCGATTCGACATTAAAGAAAGTTTTGACAACTTTCTAGAGAATATAGTCCTTGATTCTATTTACGTTACGTTAGAATTCTGGACCTGTCTCTCTTCTCTTTAATGTGTTAAGGTTCCATATTGTTTCTGCTCTTTATATTCAGGTAGTACTTTTGAGTACATCCTGTAAAGCATTACTGGTCTACTTGGTTGCAACCTTCTTTGGAGCAGGCAACTTGAGCGACAATCTTTCTAAGTTTATTTAAAAAATACGATGACAATCTATCGAGATATAAAAAATGAAACATGATAAATATGACAAAATATGGATTAATAATTATTTTTATTTAAAAAATACTATGACAATCTATCGCGATATAAAAAAGTGAAACATGATAAATATGACAAAATATAGATTAATAATTATTTTTAATTTAAATCTTGCTTACGTTTTTAAATACCCACTAGTGGGTTGACATATCAAATTGTCGGACTATACTACATTATGTTTATTATTATATCTATAAATGTATTGTATAATGAGTTACAGTTGTAGTGTATAGTGTATATTATAATGTTAGTAGTTGTAGCATCGTATTGGCATCTTGGCTGTAAGGATGGTATAAACTTTAAAAATAAATATTTTTTTTACTACATACATTTTTAATCAAAGTATTAATATGATGATAAGTACACATTACAGCTTCCCCCTTTAAAATTTATATTATCTATTATGACTGTAATTCTACTTAGTCATATTCGGTTTTGGTACTTATTTGGTCGTTTTAAGATAACTCTTTTTGCGATCCACCCCAATAGCAATTTCCACCTTCAACGACCGAACCAAAATTAATTCTTTAAGCGACATATTACCTACTTGAAAGTATAAAATTCCAATTCATTTTCGCCAGCAGATACTTCTACGTGAAAGCTTTTTGAAAAATGTTGGAAACTTCTCACCCTTTTCTTACTTCATCTTGATAAATAATTCATAGATATTGCCCGCGTGGCCATTATAGGGTATAATGTTGAATACCTTTTTCAATAAAATGGTACAAACAGGTACTATGAAATTATTCAGTCGGGAAAATTATTTTGTTGAGAAACATTTGGGCTTTAGATTATCGAGTAGTAATATCTCTAGTTTAATGGTAAACATTACCTGTATGGCTACCATAACAATTGCGCTTGCAAGTATTGTGCTGGTTGATCTGTTGATTTTATGTTCTAGTCTTCTATTTATATGTATAAAAGGAAATGTCCTGACTGACTCATCACCACCCAGCCCAACCGCTTGAGCTAAAAAGTTGACATTATGACATGTTGCTTGCTTGGCTTATAACATGGACATCGCGTCCGTAAAGAAATGCTTTTGCGCAATTTAACCTTCAAAGGGAGATAGGGGATGGCAAAGTTTGTTTGAATTTTTTTTTATATTTGAACACCCTTATTGCATAACCTATAAGGTTTAATTTAAAATAATAACTTTTATTAATCGTAACAATTCTGGCGTCATTCCCGTGTTGATTGCGGGGTTTAGATAAATTTACCTACAGCTATTATGTTAGTAGACCGTCGGTTACGTCAACTACCGTATCAAACAGATCGAAACCACATAATTTACTATCAACTCAACCCAAACCTGCGAAATTGAATCCACAGAACTTATCAAACCGAATCGCAATTCATAAACATTTACTACTCAATAAACTATACCGGTTCGTTTATTACAGCGATTAACCACAGGCGTAGCTGTAAAACGCCACTAGTGTAGTAAAACGCTAGAAACTAATAAAAGTTGACGTGTTCAACCAGCTAAAAGATCGTCACATATGCTACAAATGTGATGACATTTTTCATTTACTTAAGTTCAATGAACGTGGAAATGAAGGAGACAAAGCTTCGATTTAATCCTCTTTATACGACAAATTGAAGCTATCAACACTAATATAAGCTTTAATTGACGGTATTAATTAAACGCCTCATTGGTTTTTGGTCTTTCAGTCCAATCGACGATTGTTTGATTTGGTCCTTGCATCCGTATAAGTTTTGGTCAGGATATTTACTTGTTTTAAAACAAACTATTATTGTTTTATATTTTATTCCTACTCTTTACGTAATGTAATTTACTGCGTATTCCATTCAAGATGATGCTATAAATACTGACCACAATTACAGAGAATTATTTCTTTGTTAAAATGGATTTACGATGCAACAAAGAAAGCTTCAGTTAGTTCTCACTAGATTAACATCTTTCACCTCGAGTGTCGTAATAAGATAATTTGTGTTTGTGACCGTTAAAAAAGAAATAAATCACTAATGTGCTGTGAACACGATTTGAGGTTTGGAAATGACGATGACACAATGTAGGAATGACAAAAATGACGGTTTTCTCAATTAGAAAGTTACAATTTATTATGCTTTGCGTGATTACGTGTCTATGGTAAATGACTCGGATTGTATTTTTTTCTTAGATACGGAACTTATTCTTTTGTTAATTCAATTAATCTCATTGTTGATACTTTTATCATTTCTGCATTATCATTACCTTTAGTATGATATATTTATTTATTTGATTGTGTAACCATTCTCTATTTGAATATGACTGAACAATTTTTTTAAATAATAAATATTGCACTAGCCACACTTTTCTTAAATTTGTAGAATTTAATGACTTAATCAATTAAGGTTGTATAATGTACTAAATAAATAAAGCTCGCCCTATAATCAAAGGACCACTTTTCTAAATGAGCACATCTTAGATCATCCTTGTGCATATCTTAGATTGGAACTTCCTACGACTAGGCAATTTAACACAGACCATCATCACCAACTAGACAACCATTTGACACTTCGTCAGGCTATTGTCATTTCCACTTATCAACTCAAGTGTTTAATGCCGTGAAGCATGTAAACGCCTTATAACGACGTTACAACAAAAGCTTAATGCCATTATAATAGGCTCAATTTGTGGAAGCGTAGTGCTATCACATGGATGATAAATGGTATGATACTTCCTAATTTTCTATGTAGATGACATTTTGTTAAGATATTAGAAATGGATATTCATTTTAGGGCTTCGTACCCAAAGAGTGCCAACGGTCTCCATTACTAAGCCTCCGCTATCCATCTATCCGTTCGCCATTTTCGTCTGCCCTAAGACCGTATCTTTTGAACCGTATATTATATGTAGCCACTTGCAATTTTCACAGAATGCAATAAGGAAAATTTAAGAAACGCATATTTGTAGGAAAATCTGTTGCATTTTTTTTACGCTCATGTTTTCTAAAAGTAAGTGTACATGCTGGGATTTGAACCTGAATCTTGCCAGTCAACGGTCATACCAATTACCAATAGGCTATTATTAAACTCACTGGTTTAGAAAGTGGTGGTGACAATTTCGCATCAGCATAATTATTCTGCTTATTTTTTTTATTGTCAGTATCAACAGTATCAACATGTTTAGACATTTCGTGCTTCATAGCGCGGGTAATCAATGACTAAAGTAATTATATTAGTTGATGTATACTACTATTACTTTCTCTGCAACAAGTTAGAATTCTGAATTCAGATTCTTTATACGATACTTACAATTACTTACAATTTGCATGTTTTATAGTTTTGTAAAAAAAAAAAAAATAGTTTTGTAAAATGCAAAAAGATGCACAATTAGAATCATTGGTTCATTAATATTTCTGTGGTTCATACTAAATGTTAAAAATAAATTATGAAAAATGCATATAATTCCAAAAATAAAAACAGTTAAGCCGGATTCGGCAAAGTATCCAATAAAGATTTCAGCTTTAAAAAATACACGCGAGTCTCCAAATTCATTACGTTCGAACGCAACGCGTCCAATTTTTCGTTAAAAAATCCCGAGTTCCCGCGATAAACCCCTTCAAAGCATTCGGAAAGCGAAAATCGTAGTTAAAACCGAATATTCCGTGTAAAATCTTTAAAGGTTTTAATTATACTAAGTGGTGACCGAAGCGAAGGGAGACCGACATCAATCTATTTAATGCGAGAGTCCTATAGCACCTGCTCGGTGGAAAAACGATGTATCCGTTCGCCACACCATTCATTACCGGGCTAACGAGACTTTGGTAACGATATTTGAAGTTGTAAACATCGATAAAATGCGAACAAGCTACAATTTTCGGTTTGCAATTTGGCAGCGTCGATGCAGGATGTCAACAGAGCAATTGGAATGCCAAGTTTTGTTGAAGTGATTTTATTGAGATTTATATTAAATATATCGTATCTTTTTGGGTTACGGAGACCAGATAGACAGTCGCCCCGTAGAAAATTCATGTTCAGCTGCATCCAGTTGGATTAGAAGCCGACCCCGACAAAGTTTGGGAATAATAAGGCTAGGAGGACAATGATGATACGGCTTTTCTCTACTATAATAATAATTCTCTAAATTATAGTAAAAAAACGAAATCAAAATCTGTTGCATGGTTTACAAAAAATAAGCGGAGAAACAGACAGACGTAAACAGCATCTTTGCTTTGTACCATTTAGAGATGTGTCAATGTGTGATAAGGAATGTGTTTACGATGCTACTATTTTGCTTCTTCAAAACTGCCACACATAAAAACAATATCATATAGCTTTTACTAATTAGTACCAAAAGTTCAGTATGCCAAATTCAAATGCCAGTATTCCTGTTTTAAAAACGATAATTTGGAATGTCAAATTATCAGTATTCTTGTTGTAAACGAAAAACTAACGTTTACTTTCAATGACAACAAAGCTGTGAATTGGTGGCCATTTTCTACTTATAAAAAAAGTTCTAAAGCTGCACAAATTTTTTAGTGTGAAAAGAGGGAAGTTACTCTTAAACTACGAACCTAATCTAAATTGATATACCTACATTATTTCCTGTCTAATTCAGATTTGCTGATTCAATATTTGCAACAGATTCAGTTGAAATTTCAATTGGATTTGTAGCTCAAAAGTAGGTTCAGGGGGTACTTGAAAACAAAGTTCTAAAAGCAACTTCATTTATCAACGCAAAACTAATGAATGCAAATCGTAAATATGAACAAGCGTTAAAGCATTAAGTGCTTTATAATTAGTTGATTCATTCAAACAACTCTTACTCATAATTACTTGTAGCGTAATTACTATCATCTAAAGCCTCACCAACTATCTCGACTGTATCGCTAATTATACTCCATTGCTGGTTTTGTTACTCCACCTTTTAATTAAATGCATCACGTAACGCAACGTAATATAAATAAATTCAAAGAGGTAACCCCTAAATATCATTGCGCCCTCACGCGCTCTTAAGACGCTACCCGACAGATTTGAATAGTGTCCCCACCAGCCTCCCCCGTCAAATTAAGTAGACTTTTTAAGTTGGCCGGATGAATTTTAAATTAGATTAAGCCCCAGGCCGATCGTGACGGCGCAAGGAGTATGAATGATGACTTAAAATATACGTACATTGTACGAAATGTATATCAAAGAGAGACCAAATTAAGTTGAGCTCTCAAAGTTTTGAATTCCATTGAGGCTTGGTCAAATTATTCTGGTTGGTAGATAGTTATACAATTATTATGAAATTGAAGCAATGTATACTTTCCGGTGATATAATTGTATAGTTTGTGCGTGGGGTCCCGTTATGCATGCTGGTGCAACGGTACGTCCATTACAAGCGGATTTCCTGGGTTCGGTTCTCAGGCAAGAGTGGAATTTTTAGCGATTGTGTAGCTTGACGACTGGTTTTTGTTTGGTAGTAGATGAGAATTGAGTGATTTGAGATATCGTGTTGAATTATGTAGAGATACTTACTGAAGTTTTGTTATGTTTTAGCTATCAACGTTTCTATAAACTGCATTATGTTTAAGATTAATTCACCATAAAAATAACAAAAGTAAATTTAGCCTGATGGATAAATCCCTAATGATGGTGATAGGCCACCTGGGAGATCATCTTAATTATGTGTTTCGTTAGATGCCTTCGGGCAATCATCACGATCCTTCTGGCCTCCTGGATTCCTAAACTTTATTGAGGTCGATTTCTAATCTAACCGTAAGCAGACGAATATCAGTTTTCTACGGGGCCTATCTGACCCCCGCAACCCAAAGGGATATGAAATTCTAAATTAGATCAGTTGGCAGGATTAATAAAGATACTGACTCTCTATATCGACTGTCAAAGATCTTCTTGACAGTCGAGGCCAACGGCTTAACGAGCTTTCCCAGCACGGAGCAGGTGATACTTAATTTATAAAACGCTCTTAAGTTACGAAAAGTCTATCAGTCAACGGTCATACCACTGGGCCATCACTACTTGCAGTTTGCACAGACATTAATAGATATTAATAGAATCCAACCAACCATCTAAGACTTATAAACATATAGGTAGGTATAAAAAGATAAATTTTATTAAACTAAAATTTAACCCCAAAACTCCGCCAATGAATGAATGGATTAGAAATAAAACTTCCAGCCAGCTTGGACCCGTTCCAAACAGTGTGACAATGATGCAGTTAGTGCGCTGTCAAAAATGGCTCTACTTTAATAAAAATGTCAAGCCAAAGCTTTGGGGTTACTTTATGATGAACATCGAACACTTGTATTGTTTTAAAATGTCAGTTGTGGTTTTTGATAAATGTATAGTTTTATTTAGAAACAAATAAATTGGATGTAAATTAATCAATAAGTTTTATGATGATGTTGTTTCTGTGTAACTTTTCATAGAATAATATGTATAAACCTATATTTTACGTCTATGACAGACGATTTATGGCGTAAATGTCTGGGAGGCGTCTGCGTTAGCAAGGATATGTGCACAGGATGGAAACCTCTCGATTACCAAACCGTGTATTTCTTGGTGTGGTAGCGAATGCTAAAAGAGACGTTGGAAGTTGGAAGGCTATAGAATAACACTATGCTAAAAAACCTAAACATATTCAAAATACTCTTTCAGTCATTGATCAAAGCATAAAAAAGATGTTTTTGATAATTAGCATTTATATACTTTTAGCGTATTAATATACATGCATTAAAAAAATGTAGGTTTCCTTCATCCTAATGGTTTTTAACTCCAACTCAAATAGAGGGGTGTTATAATTTTAACGTGTGCACCGATTTTATATCTAATTTTAATTTCAAAAACGACTTGATCCAGAGTTGTTCTTAGGTAAAAAATAATATTTCTAAAGTTTTTTTTTGTGTCGGAAGTGTTTTACTGCAATAAGTTATAGAAATAAACTACGACATACTTAAAATCAAAGAAATTATTAATCATCAAACCTCTTTGCCTACTCTACGACACGTGTACAAAAGTATTGGGGTCAAAAAATTGCACCAGCAATGACAGGTTAGTGCCCTACAAATGCCAGCCTGACCCACTTACCACGCTGACATTTATGTGGGGAGTGCTATTCTATAATTACGTGGGGGTTAATGGGTAATATTTGTGATTCAAGCTGAACTTTTCCTTATACAAAAGGCGTTTGATAAGGAATACAATTAATTGACATTAAATGGGTTTGTATTGTCATTTAAAGGTTAAGTAAATGAAGTTTCATTCTTAGGATTTCTGTTCTCTTAGAATAATTCTGCTTTTTTTTTATTAATTATAGAGGGTTTTTTTAAAAAAATATGCTACCCTCATCGTGACACTCCCAAATACTCACCCTTACAAAAACAAAATAATAAAAACAACTAAACTACCTTACTACTAATTCCTAAACTAACTATACTAGGTATATAATTTTGCCTCGGAAAGCACGTAAAGCCGTTGGCCCTGCGCCTGATCTCTTTCCGGTCGTGTCGGATTGCCATCCCATCTGATTATGAGAGTGAGGGAATAAAAAGTACAATCTCCTGCGTAGTTGGCTAATCTCAGTTGAGATTGGCCACTGTGCGAAATTCGGTCAGAAGGACATAATTATGAACATTGTAAATTTAAGTAATTAATAATATTAAAAAGGTCACCGATATCTTCATTAATATTTGCATACAGGTAATTGTATCTGATGACAGCCATTTGCCTTCAGCCCTACAACGAGTTATCATAGCTTCTTACATAATCGACTCCACTGATTCATACAACCGCGGCACCGCTTGTATCGCTTAATTCGCTCCATTAAGGCCCGTATCACAGATTAAATACATCCGCAACGATGTCTTTGTGGACCGATTGTAGATGCTCATCGCTCATGGAAGGAAACGATTATTGCTTTGTTTCTAAATGTGAGATAGTAAGAAAAATAACAGTGATAAATGAGGGAAAATAAGTGGGAATAAAGGATGGTTGTGTTTTGTTTTATGTTAGAATAAACAAAGCATTTTCCTGTAGTCCAGTGTAGAGATTACGTGCAACGTGCAACAAAACATGCAAGGCAACGAACGTCAATGGATCGCGATCGAGCGTTCACGTTACGCGTTTCAACTACCCACCATTTCTGGCAGCTTCTTTTGGTAATGATACTTATACTATTTGCTGTCAGTCTTCCGCGCGCACTCCACGGAGTCGCACGACTTAAATGTTTATTATTCGTTCGCGGTGAGCATTATAATAGTAAATTTATATCCAAAGTGTTTAACTCGAATCTGTCTATGAGACAATCTCCAAATTAATTTTATGAGAGATCGAGAAATAAGGCACAATAATAAATCCATTATGGAATGCTGGAATTAAGGATACCGTTCCATTCGGGGGCGTGCAGTTCATAAAGGCAAAAAGGTGGCTGACTGACAAATTAATTAAACTAAGTAGGATTAGTATGTATAGGTGTCGAAAACATGTGTGCACGCTCCTGGTTCCACCCAAATTGGAATTGGAATTGGAATCATGTTTTAAATATTATTTCGGGTCTATTCGCGCACAGATAATTAAATAATGACTATTTTAAATTATCTGTGCGCGAATAGACCCGTAATAATATTTAAAACATGATTCCAATTTGCGAAAGTTTAAGAACTTCGCTAAAATAGTTAAAGGAAGGAAGGGAGGCCTTTGCCCTGCAGTGGGACGATACAGGCTAAAATAATAATAAGAACAAAATAGTTAAAACATCGTGTAAAATCTTTTTAGCAAGTCAACTAAAAGTCGAAAATTACACCACAACTCCACAAAAGGCTAAATTATTCCTACAGTCTTCGCCTTCAAGTCAAGTTTTCTTAACACATGCTCTGCTTACCTAGTTATAGTTCTAGCGTGTAGATGGTGAGAACTTCTCTAACATAAAGTTGTTCCATTCATATTCTTGCCGGTAGTATTAAAACACAATTGAATAACCGACTCGGTATTCATGACGTCACAACATAGCATCGTGCGGCGTCGTGCCCTTATTCGTGAAGAAGAACATGCAGGTGTGCATTTTTTTTTCAATCATTTATTCGTGTACAGACGTCAGCAGGTCAAGCTACCCGAAACTGTCAAATTTTCCCAATCAACCTTGAACATTATGCTGTAGCTATAAAGTTGAAAATCTATTAAAGAAATCTGACATAAGATAGTATAAATGTGTTACAATTAGTATTTTTTTCTTATTTTCCCGATTATTATGGTGTAGTGTAATTACAAATAATATTATAATATAAAATAAATAAACCAACCTGTAACTGTCCCACTGCAGGGCAATGGCCTCATGTCATACCTACAGACACATTACAAATAGGTAATAAGAGGTATATAAGAATAATACATTCAAGTATTTAAATATACAATTCAAATTATTATCAGTATCAAGAATTGTTTTAGGAACAAATGACAATGTCAAATGCAGATATTCATAAAATGTCATTAATAAAATAAAACGTCTTATCATCTCATAACTCATCATCATAATCATAATCATTTAGCCGGAAGACGGCACTGCGGAGCATAGGCTTCCCCCAAGGATTTCCATATCTACATGTCAGTCGGTGTTCATAATTTTAAGCAATAAAATGTTAGTTGCAACCGTGTAATCAATTAAATTAAATCGAGTTGATTAATCATAATTATTGTAACATATTAATAAAATTTTCCCGTTGCGTTTCGAAATACAAACTTTTTACCTAAATAATATTAAAAAGTTTATCCCAAGGTTGGTAGGAAGAAACTTGGTAAACACGAGCTACCGGCATCGACTTTAAAAAGAAAGCGTTTAGTAAAGAAAAAACTTAATGAAAACGATACCAACGTTCTTATAGGATTACAAAATGTCCCGAGAGCACAATATCTACACCTCGCTACCATTGAATAAAGAGTAAGCAGGGGTGATTAAATAAAACTGTTATGACCTTGTTAAAAAAAATATAGAGCTGGCTGTTTAGAGAAAAAAAAAGAAAAGTGATTCTTGTTTACGTTCTAATTTAGAAATTCCTTCCCGCTCATTCTTGACTGATTTAACCACCGCCATTTGTAATATAGAATGAAATAGTATTCATAAAATTCATTAGCAATTTATTCCGTGTAGAATCGAGCTTAGATATTAATTATTGATGTCCCACGAAATTCATTAACTATATTGTGATTAGTTAGGAATTACGTAGTCATATAAGTTTTGACAATGATTTCAATGCGCATTTTCAAAATTAAACTTAAAAAGTTAGAAATTATTCGAAAAAAGGTTTGAAGACATTATTATTCTGATATTGAACTTGTAACAGTATTGAGATTATCATATTGTGTTCCTGAATCATTGAACGTCGCGGGCGTCCAACACGTGTGCAACATACTGAACATGTGTTACAAAACCATGTTTGGTAGGACCTTGAGACTTGCTTACTCCATAAAACTCGTACGGGAATTCCCCGGGTATCAATAACAAACACATTCAAATCAAAAACTTATTATACTGTGGCATTATGGAGAAACACAAGCCTTTTGCATAATACAAAAAAAAACTGGCCTCTCTTCATTTTTTCTTTCTCGTATGGTTGATGGACAACCTGGTGTTAGAGTTTAAACCTCTGACATGGATTTACATACCGTTGGTAAATCTCTCAGGTGTGCTGGTTTGCTCGCGATGTTTTTCTTTCACCAATATTTAGCTAGTGATAATTATGCACATGAGTCTGAGAGACTCGTGTGCGAGAGTCGGTCTTCTAGACCAAAAGAAATAAACATGAACCACAGAGATTCCTATGTAACTGGGTCTGCAAAAAGATGTAAAATCATGTTACATCTTTAGTTTTAAATAATAAAAACTTACCTCATTATACATAAAATTTTCTGATTGCCAATCAAGCGTGTAGTACAAAATGCGTACGAGAACCCAAATAAATACCAAAATCCCGGCGGGCCCGGGATCTGACACGGGACTAATGTCGCGGCCAGCCGGACAAATAGAGCGCTGGATTAGCGACGCCTTGATTAACTAAGCCTGATGTCACCCTGCTTTATTATGCACCCCTGGTACTTCTACGGATTGGAAAAGGTTTTACTATGACAACGTTTGTTATTATGGAAGTCTAAATGACGGCACCACATTAATAGAACAAGTCAAGGAAAACAGTTGCACAGATAAAATAATTATTTATACAGGTTCATTGACCTCAAAATATTCGTAATGGTAATTCCGTGAACAGAACAAAGTTGGCGATCCCGGATCCCGGGGGGAAACCGGACACTGGAGTAATGTCGTGGCCTGCTGGACAAATAGGATGTTGGATTAGCAACGCGTTGATTAACTAAGCTGGCTGACATAGCCTGTTTTGTTATGCACCCCTGGTATTTCACGGGATTGCACGATTTTTTCTATATTCCCTCTATAATTAAGACCGCTGTTGTGGCAACACCGCTGGGACATGAAAATATAAACAGGATTCAGTGAACACAATTTTTAAGCTTTGTATAAAGCTTGGAAAATTGACCTATTTATTTTCAGCAAAAAGGTCGAAATTGAAAGTAGGTAAAGTTTTAACCCAGCGTATTTTAGGGTTCTGTACGCAAAAGGTGTAAACGGGACACCTATTACTATAGGCCCAGGACTTGTCCGTCGCGCGTCGGTTTGTTTGTTTGCCTCACACGTTTTTTCAATTATAATAGCCAGTTGAAATATTTACAGAATAAGTGCTGTAAATGTAAATGTCATTTACTTTCTTAGTTAATCTAAGACACCACTCACTAACGGTGAATAAAGCGAGGAAACCTGGACTTAAAAGTCGGAAATCGCCAACACGCAGTGAGCTAGCGTGGTGATTAATGTTCGATCTTTCTCTGTATGAGAAGAAGCCTTTGCCCTAGAGAGGGACAGTTACAGACTAGTTTATTTGATAGAAAGATGATAATTAAAACCTATGCTGTTCATTTAGATGTTGTGTGTTCAGATATTTGACATATTAATAAAACAAAGCTTATCAAGTGTCTAGTATTTGAATAGATCTCACGATTAATGCAAATGCTAGGACCACACGCGTTGTGAAGAGGCGTAAACGTTAATTATTGAGTTTCGCGCTTCATTATTCAACGAACACAAATTGTTAATGCAAAGTCTGGACGGCATTATGCAGGGTCGCGCGCCGCCTTGTGCAATCAGGCACCAGGTAAGGTAAGATTTAACTTTACGTGAAAGAAATAATATTAGGGGATAATAAAGGGTCATAATATTTAATAGGGTTAAGTAGCAGTGATAGCTTAGTTGTATGACCGTTCACTGGCAAGTCAGAGGTCTTAGGTTGGAACCCAAGGACCTCTGACTGTTTTATAAACTAAATAAGCACTTTAACACAAATAGAATAAGAACTCTTTATATAATATTAAACTGTGCCCATTATAGTGCGTACCTACCTCGGAAAGCACGTTAAGCCGTTGGCCCCGGCTGTCATGAAGATCTTTCAAAGTCGTTAAAGGTAGTCAGTACTTGAGAGTAAAAAAAATTTTTTGACTTTGAAAAATCTAACTTAGAATATCGTATCCCTTTGGGTTACGGAGGTCAGATAGGCAGTCGCTCCGTAGAAAACTGACATTGAGCTGCATCCAGTTAGATTAGAAGTCGATCTCAGCAAATTTTGGGAATTATAAGACTTAGCGGACGATGAAGTAGAGAATTGAAATAATTTCTTAAACGTACATGAATTCGAAAAGTCATAGGTGCGTAATTGGGTTTCAAGCTTATGCCCTTTGACTTGGCAGTCTAACAGTTGTACCACTAGATTAGATTATCACTGCTTATTTCTTATATTACAACTACTGATACGTCATAATAAATCACAGAATCGTGTGCAACACAGCCTTGATCATCTCGTACGTCTAATTCAGCTTCAAATGATATCATCATTATAATCACATCGTTTATTCAACGAGAGCCATCGCTTTGTCACCTTACCTATGATTATTACAAAACACATTATATTATCATTGTTGAGTCTTAATGTTGATAAAGCGCACGTATTAGATGTTAATGCGCGCATTGATGTTGGTACTTAATGCATTAAAAGTACAGTAGTGAGAAATTATATGTATGATTATGATTGTGGTTATTTGTTGGTATATCAAAGGCTTATAAATAAATTAAAGTTTTATTTTATACATCACCTTTTTCAAGATTTATAGCGGTTAATTAAAGCCGAAATGTAAGCTTAAGAAATTTCTCGAGGGAGTAATCGCTATCTTCTTTCTGTCATACGAAAATATTTAAGATTCGTACGCAGTTAGTCTGATGTTACAACTACCCTTGAAATCTGTTAACTTTGCCATTAATTGAGACATTATAATTTTCTTTTTTCATAATCAAATCGTAGAAAATCACCATTATTACTAACTACCATTTAAATGTACAAATTCCAAGTTCCAATCTCCACCAAAACATTCAATTCATTTAAACTAAATCCGGTATTATTTTATCAACATTTGTTTTTGCCAATTAGTCTTTTCCTCGCTTCCTCAACCTTTTTACCTACCACGACAATAACGTGATTAATACCAATCTTTTGTCTTCAGAGAGTGGGTAGCACATGCTTAAGATGTTATAATGAAGAGACAGAAGTACCAAAGCTGAAGAAGTTAATATAATATTCCTCCAACTGTAGGTATATTTATAGTATCTTGTATCTTAACGTGCTACAATTGATTCTGAATTCAATTGAAGTTTATTTCGTTACTTATTACTAAAAAAGTTGGTGAAACCGGTTTTGATTCGTCAAATTCGGTTTTTTATTTTAAAATCGGTTTCTTTAGTTGTCAAATACGATTTTTGTTTATTTGTCAAATAAAATATCACTGTAATAATGTCAAGATCTCTATTTGATTAATGTCAATCCTGCACATAAAATACAAACATTTCTTCAGCATTTTTGTTAGAAGTATAGTTTGACTGTACAAATTCATTTAAAAAATGGTTTTCCATAAACAATCTATTTATTTATTTCTAGGCGTGACTTTACGACTGGAGAGGAGTGGCCCTTCTGAGTATCCACTTACTTCGAACGCAAGCTATACCTACCGCTACCTACTGTGGTTAACTTAGCGACCGATGATGTCAGCCAAGATACACACGTAACATTAGGTATAATATGACCTGATTCATACATAATAGCGAAGTATGTGGTTATGGCAAATACTGTAAACTCAAATACTGTAAACTCAAAAGATATACCACGATACAAAAATTATGAACATTGCACAAACATACATGTATTATACATGTATATTAGTACGCAAAATAATAAATAAAGACATTCATACAACTCTAACATTTACTGAAAAACAGCAAACACAACGAATGAAACTACGAAATGCTAATTATTTGGTAACTCGTCCTCCCCGAACTAACTACGGGAAAAAGAATATTGAATTTGAAGGTGTCAAAATGTACAATAAATTACCAATACATATTAAAGAAGCGAAAAATATGACAAACTTTAAAAAGAAATTAAAAACACATATAATTTTAAATAACTGTACTTAAATATACGTGCATGTTTATAATAAAACTAAAGAAATAGGTAATTAGAATAAAAAACATCTACAAAAAAAAAAAAAAACACCAGTATACAACTTATCAATAATAAATTAAAAATAATAAACATAAAAAGGAAAAATATATTTAAAACAAAAAAACAAAAAAAACCATAACAAGACACTATCATCAATGCCACATCTAGTTGCATGTGATCCGTGTTTTATTTGGTTGGTGATAGTTGGAACTTGAGTCTTCAAGTGATTGTTTTTGTGAAATACCCACTTTTTGTTTTGTTTTATATAACGTAATTATCGTGTTTATTTTAACTTTGTACGCTCATTTTTAAGATTATAATATAAACATAGTTTCTCAGTAAGTGAATTAATGTAAATTCTTATGAGAAAATAAAGTTTCTTAAACCCGAAAACTGTAATAAATTTTTCGCTGTTTATTACATAAATACATAAATGAGTTAAAATTCAATATCTAATCAATATAATTTACGATGTTCTCCAACGCTTCGTGCTTCACTATAACTGCTTGCGATTATATTTTGTTCGTGAAAACCCCATATCACTTCAAGTATCGACCCATAAACTATCGTCTAAGCAAAAATTCATACCGATCCGTTGCTACGTTGCTGCGTGAAAGAAGGACAAACAAACAAACCAACAAACCTATTTTCGCATTATATTAAGTAAAGAGATACGTAATAAAAATTATTTTAAATTTTTTTTTGCTCTTTAACAAGCACCAAAGAGTGTTTATTCTTAAAAAGATCGCACTGGCCAGTATTTTTAAAAATCTCGTTGAGGATTTTCGAAATTCGTATACGAAACCTTTTTACAGTTTTCATACATGAATTTTGCAACGAGTAGTCATTAAAACCAGCATAACCTTAAATTTGTTATTTAGGGGTTAGGGGCTCAGACAGTGGACAGAAATGATGACTTCTCTATAATTTTTCGCGGTCACGTTGACTGGGAATTGACGTCAACGTGATCGGCCAGCCAATTATAATTATTTATTAGACTCTGTACGTATAACATCTTAATGCTCTACTTTTGGTCTCACAATATTCATTGTTTACTGGTCAATATTCATAAGTATTTCTCTAACAAAATATTGTAATTGTTTCAGATTTAGCTGGGATGACAGTAGTTCTTCGAAGGCAAATTTCCTGGTGAGTTTATCATGACTTAGAGCAGCCATACAGTTTGATTACTCCTAAATCCCGTGTCTGTGATATTGTATAGTAGTATTGTGTCTACATTATTGTACACGAAAAAAAATATAATTAATAATTTAAACGCCATGACGGACACATGATGTCCGACAAACAATAGAATTTGCATTGTGTCTGCTGTCTGGCAGTCAAAGAGAAGTTATACTGGCATATTTTTGTATATATTTTCTGTGTATTGGAAATTAATAAATGAAAATAATATAATGATAGGTATGTTAACCACTACTAAACGGTCATCAAGACTAAACGCGCCTCCGTTCGCTAGTTCCGTCTCCCAACTTCAAGAAACAAGCACTGAATGTAGGTTACAAGATAACGAACACTATCGCAAAACGCCCCACTTTCCACCCCTATTTAAAAATAGAACGCCTGTAATGGGGTAATAGGGTGCATAATCTTTACGAAATCTCGTATGGTGCACATAAAACGATAGTCAAGACATTTCTCGTTATCTGCCGTTCGTAAGCGCGCGTTCGACGCAAACGATTCGGAAAATCGAACGGAGCCGGCCCGTGTCGACTTCCATTACCGGTATTAGAGTGTCGAACGTTCGTCGCGATCGCTATCGACTTGCGCCCGATAGCCCCCGTTTCGATCGCGGTTCGGAGATATTTATGCGAAGATTGACGCGCATCTGATGTGATTTGAATGTTTGAATTCTGTGGAAAGAATATTTGATGGTAATATTTTTTTAAGAAAAAAGCCGGAATTTTTCCGAAACTTGACCGACTTCATTTTTCTTGTTATAGATAGCTTATCAAAAGAATTTTAATGTACCTAATAGAAAAGGAGAGAACGATAGGTAATGTACAATTATTTAGGTACTTGTATAAGTAGGTATTGAGAACTTGTGAGCTAAACTAATAAATATGATTAGGTACCTATCTTAGAACAAGCAAGAATGTACATAAATCACTAACAATTAATCACTTGTAATTTATTGGTTATGTATGAGTCAGTAGATACTTCTAGAAATCATGTTATGCATTCGGTATATTAATACTGAATAATTAATTACGATTAAAATGTTTATTTCTAGTTCCAACTTTTTATTTATCAATTGGGTATTAACAAGTTACATACTAAAAAAAATAAATACTTAATTATACTAAATAAGACTACCTATCTATTAGGTATATACAAACCTAAATACAATAAATATAATAATATAATTAATTATGATATTTTTACTTTGATGCTTGTTATTTTGTCCCGATATTTCAACAAATCAATTTAAAAAAAACTGTGTTTACCTAATCAAAAGACTTACTTTCTGCGATTGGTGTAGCGGGTTCAATTTCTGCACGTGCGAACTATAGATATTAATTCTTCTAGTATAGCCGGTATTGGAAAATTCCTAGAGGCTGATAAGATTTATAAAGAAAAAAAATATACTTAAAGAAATATTTTATCGTGGCGTTCTATGGGGGAGGCCTTTGTTTAACAGTGGACGTGTTCCGGCTGATGATGAATTTTATTAAAAAAAAAAATCACAGGAACTCTGACACACGTATTTTACCAACAAATCCTTCAATTATACAAAGCCCATACCGAAGCATAATTTGTCTCACTTCGACAGATTTAACTCAATAATTTCTGGTCGAAGTATCAAAAAAAGTCCACCCCTATATTGGAGCTACCCCTATGTTGGAGCCACCCCTATTTTTGCAGGAAACATTTCGCGATGTATAACGAATTGCTCGAAATGTCACGATAGAGGGTAGCCCTAAACTTGTGAAACAGGGGATGCATATCTCTTTATAGTAAACGCGATAGCACGACATTGGCTACAGTTGATAGGAAAATAACTCTTATGTCTTTGGATTAAGGTACAAGATATTATCATTGACATGGAAGGTCACATGATAGGAAATAGGGAATTCATATTTTGTTTCCTGTCCTTTTAAAGGAGGTATTTTGATGTTGTTGTTGCTGAAATTTTCTGTAATTTTTATGACATAAAACAGTTACACATTTAAATTGAAATTTAGATTTTTTTTTGATTATTTAACATTATACATCATTATTATTATAAATAATTTGTAGTCTTGCATAGTTGCATAAAACAAAGACGCCTTGCCAAAGAGACTAGAGAGATATTCACGATACTGTATTCACGGTAGGTAAAGAGATGTATATCGGAGGCCTACGAACGGTTTAAACTTTGATTTTGAAACACTAGTTCGTCCATCAACCATACGATCATGTAAGAAAAACCCATTCATTACTCACCGGCTATATCCTTCAACAACATCTTTACATAATTCTTCGCGGTTAATCTAAGGCAATTATTCTGCAAACATTACAATGAATAACGTCTTATGTTGTGACAAAGAAAATGACGTGATGTTAGCAAAACAAATACGCAAATATACCACAAATTAATTATTGAGGTTAAATGATAAACTACAGAAATGATACCTACTGCCTTCAGCAGCATGTTTAAAAAATATAGTTGATATTTAATGAGTAGTATGATAGCTATGAGGCCTATGCTCAGGAGTGGACGTCTTATGGCTGAAATTATGATGATAGCTATTTAAATTAATTTAATAAATTAACATAAATATCGGGCATATCGTAAAATAATTAGTTGATAATAGCCGTCCATGTCATAGATCGATTAATCAATCATAATAATAGTTTTTTTTTTCGGGAATAAATTAAAAACTTAACCGGGATTAGTTTTCATAAAAGTAGAAAAAAATAGTAAAGGACCAAAAAATCTAGTTTTTTTTAAATATTTTATTGTAAAATTTGTAGATTTCTTGTGTATTAACAATACCGACGCCAAAGCTTAAAACTTCTACAACTTGTCACTATTATACCGCCATTGTCCCGGCTTAGATCTACTTTTTTGATTGGTCATTCTTGGAAGCACACTTTCCTCCTTATTTTTTTAAATCTATCAAAGAACTTTTGCATCCCGAGGCAGCACGTAATAATGAATCTTCTATTGTCATTTTCCGATCTTTAATGAAATAATTGTCAGTGTCTAGCTTTTTTTTCTTGTACGGTAAATCAATTAAAGTGTCATATTGTGACATCGTTTTGTTTCCTAATTAATCATCCTCCTAGCCTTATTATTCCCAAACTTTGTTGGGGTCAGCTTCCAATGTAACTAGATGCAGCTGAATATTAGTTTTCTACAGAGCGACTGCCTATCTGACCTCTGCAAACCAAAGGGTTGCGATATTCTCAAGTTAAGATTAGTAGTCAGGATTTTACTGACTCCTTTTAACGACAGTCAAAGATTTTCATAACAGCTTAACGGAGCAGGTGATAATTAGTTTATAATACGCACATAACTTGCAAAAAGTCAGAGGTGCGCGCCTTGGCTTCGAACCTGAGACCTCTGACTTGCCAGTCAACGGTCCACTAGGCTATCACTGCTTTCTTGCTTCCTAATTAATAAATATCTGTATTATAATTTTTATCCACAGTTCACAAACTCGCATGCAACAATGGTCTATCCATTTATAGATCATTTGAAAATCGATATAAATATCGTCATTCACCTACAATAAAGTTGTAATAACTCAATTTCTCCCAACAGGGAGTACCAACCTTTCCATGGTTAGTTACTAAACAATGGTGGTATTGTCTTGTCACCGAGATTCAATCACCAGCCTTTTGTTTAGCCACTCGATGACAAATTCGGATAGCTCGTGACAAGGAGCTTTTTAATATTTATGGTCAGTTTGTTTACCTGCTCGGGTTTGTTCGGGAATGTGAGTGCTACTGGCTGGATGTTGATTTGAAATATCTATGAGGCTGTCACAGCGCTATACAAACTATGAATAGACGCAGTGGCGCAGTACCTAGCAACTGGATAAGCACATCAATCTTTTTAAAGGGTTTATGAAATAAAAAATAAATTAAATAAATAAATAAATCAGCCTGTAACTGTCCCAATATAGGGCAAAGGCCTCTTCTCATACAGAGAAGGATTGAGCATTAATCACCACGCTAGCTCACTGCGGGTTGGCGATTTCAGACTATTAAAGTCCAGGTTTCCTTACGATGTTTTCCTTCACCGTTAGTCAGTGGTGTCTTAGATTACCTAAGAAAGTACATATGATATTGAAAAAGTCACATTGGTACTACATGCCAGGTTCGAACCCACACCCACGCGCTGGCAAAGCGGGTCCGTAACCAATGCGCCACCATGTCATTCATAAAAAAAAAATTACGTGGTATTGTTTTCGGCAAGTCAAGAATAGACGTTTTAGAAGTCACGCTAAGCCATTGTGCGTAGGTCTCATCTGCAACTTAATGACGTCAGTAGGTTGTCGTAAAAGAAAGGAGTTCTCATGGGCTTCACCATTTCCAACAACACTAATTGTTGTAGAAACATTTATTTTTATTCTCTAAATCCTTTTAGCAGGCAAAAGCATCAACTGGCCAAAGAATTTACCTCAAATATAATATTTGACCATTTTTCATCGTACTTTTCGTAATAAAACTCTCATTTTTAAATATATGCATTGTTTTATAACCATCGCAGAACATTTAACAAACCAACAGTCCATATCAATACAATCATATTATTTGTTGTTCCATATTTATTTTTAACATCGCAAACATCCAACCATTCTTGTTTTCCAATTACAATAAATATTTTTGATAAAAAACGTTGTAATGCGCTTTTATTCGGACAAACGCGAGATGTCTTAACTTCAACGAGGTCCGCCATTTTTTTATAAACGTCAACTTGACGTTTGACATTCCGAATCGAGTTCTCGATGCAACAAAAACTCGTATTCGATACCTTGTTACGTGTTAAAGAGAATTTATTACGTAATTCTTGTCCATCGATAGTGAGTCTCCTCGCGCGTTTATATGAATTAAATGACGTTGGTTGCGAAAAAATAATCGATCATTTTTCGATGCTCGAAACTTTTGGACACTTAACGTGGTAAGTACGACAGGTGTCATTATAAATGAACGTGCCACTTGAAGATTTGTAATCGTTAATTATCTTGAATTTCTTCTGAATATTAATTGAATTTATAATACTGTGTTGTCGAAACATGTAATATATCATTATAATATAACGACAGAATTCGATTCCATTTAATATTGGTACGACAAGTTTCGTTGCTAAGAAACAGCAGTGTGCATAAATAATACATTGAGTGGAACTTTTATTGGAAATAAACCTTTATTTAACCCTATTAGGGTAGGAAGTATTTATAGTGTCAGAACTAGGGTAGAACTTTATGTATTTTTTATTGTTTTCTGTGGCATAAGTTACATTGTTAGCAGTGAATAGAAAATAGAGTTTATATTTAGGTATTCATCAAAAATTAGCTACCAACGTGCCGCCAGGATGCAAAAGATATTTCATAGGTTTATATTGAATACAATTAAACAATTTTTACATAGTATCAATATTCTCGCGAACACTTAAATTTCAAATTTTTGTACAAAGAAAAAAATCGCTTAGAGCGGGATTTGAACCCACGACCTACTGGGTAAAGCTATAATAGCATAATAAATTCACAAGACCCAAATAACATTTTATACAGCCAAACAAACTCAATATTTTAAAAAGACAAAAATAGACTTGTATTCTAAAAAAAGATACCTAATACAAAAAACAAATACCACAATAAAAACAACAAAACCGCCATCTTTGGCCATAAATTAAACTAATCTGACAGCAGTCTGATCAGTCATAGTTACGTCGCCAGTGCGCCTGCGCCTTGCGTGCTAACTATCATTGTTCGCGATCACCCGCCTATGTCACGCAACCTCCCCTTAAAACATACCTTTTATAATTTATTTTATATTCTTCACAAGGAGGTCAACAGAATTATTTAAGGAAATAGCGGGTAGTTTGGTAAAAGTAATTTTTGACGTGTAAAACGTGGCTTGTCAACATTTTTTTTTTCATTCATACACGCGAAAGTAAGGTAGCATTTAAATTTATAACTGACTAATAAATTGCTAGGTATATATTTAGTTCTTTAGATCTTTTTTTTATTGTATGGCTAATAAACAGTCTGCTGACAGAGGTTAAACCTTTCCAAGGCACCGAACGTGGCTTTACATCGTTGATAAACTTTCAGATGTGATGGTTATGTATAATATTATGTATCGATGTTTTCTGTAGCCTAAAAATCGTCAACAAACATTTGTGATTGTCAGGTACATATTTTCGGCCGGAGCTGGTTTCTTAAGAGGACCCGGTACCTCCCTCCATGTGCTGATGGTGATCACCGGGGTGGTTTTAGTGAAGTAAGAATCTAACACTCCCCGGTTTCTTCACCCAGATGCCTTTTTAAAAGTTTCACCAGGGTAAACAAAAAAGGTACATAATAATTATTTATTAAGAAAATTGGAAAAAAACAGCTTATACGGATTGGATTTAAACCTACGATCTGCGACGTACCGTGTCGACGCTCTGTCCGCTAAGCCTTCGTATCCTACCAGCATCATCTAAAATTGACAAAAATAAAAAGGTACATAATTATATTGATTAAGTATAAGTGTAAAAGCAAAAAAGATAGAATCCGGCCTTAATCGCAATACTGTTTCAAACTCAATCAGCTACTTATATCAAGTTAACTGTTTTATAAAAGCAAATTAAGTAAAACTATTTGTAACTTTACAAGACTCACAAACCCAGGTAAATACAGCGAAACCCAAGTAAGCCCAAACGTTTGAATACTTTCAACTTTTTGTATTAACAAATTCACTCTGCCAAGTTGAAATAAGGGAATTACTTTTGTAGGAAAATAGTACGTTTCACTCACCCCCACTTTACTATGCTTGCATTGTTGTGTACCCGCCAATTTTTGTAGACCCTTACTATGGAAAATGAACTTTTTGTGAGTTAAAAGCGAGTTCTACAACTTAGCTTTAAAGCGTTAGAAGAAATTTTCTTAAGTTTTCTTCAGTTTTCTTAAAAAAACTGGCATAAGGGGAGAAGAGAAGGTGACGCGAGTCATACAAATGCAATGTAATTAATGAGTATTTAGAATCTAATGTTGCATATTTCAGTGATGAGCTTTTCGATTATTGCGATTATTTTGATTGGGACTATTTCTTTATTAGCACCTATTGAGGACACCCACAACTTTGAGGACAAATAACGTTTTGAATAATTCATTAAAACATCTGACTCTCATAAAGATCAGTAGGTCAGAAAAATAGTACCTACATTAATATTATAGACAGTTTAATGCACATTATATAATAAAAATATTAGGTTTTAAAAATAACATCTGTTACTTTACAGAAAAAAAATAAGTGTTACGATATTTTCGTAAACAAAATCACTGTTCATCCAGAATATCACTTGAATACCACAAAAACTCTTAGTAGGGGTTTATTTAGAAATCAAGTCACGCGCTACCAACTTCTTTTGGTGTTCGTATCACCCTCGCCTAGTTACTTTTGAAGGGGCACTGTTGCCGTCTCTAACATCGGTAAATGCGTAATACACTGACGGTTTTGAGTGAAAACTTTTATCGCCTCTGTAGAAAAAACGGCTATAGATATCGGAAAACCGGTTTGTTAACCATGGTTGTATGGGTGTAAGGAATAGGATCGGCGAAAGTAGTGTGTCAGCCGTTCACCACCCTGTATACCTAAGTTTTATGGGTCAAGTGATTGAGATGGGTTGCCATGGGTTTGGGGCAAAACCTGTCACTCGAGGCTTTGCGGTTTTACCCGAACTTATGTAAACGAAAACGGTAAAAGTCAGTTCTGGGTGACTTCACTCAGTTTAATATATCCATGGTTTAATGTTATTTGAACACACCTACCAATAGAATTCGTACAGGGGCGTAGTCGTATTCGTAAATTGCTTGCACCTGGCAAGCACTTTCTTCATAATTATTGTTTCATTGACTCTTGACTACGATTGTAGTCCAAAATATTCAGCATATTTTGAATGAATAAAGGTTTATTCATCAACAATACGATGAAGAAAATAGTTGATTGCAATGCAATTTATTGATAAGTCCAAAACAATAATAATAATTTGTGTTATGGCGAATAAAGCAACTAACTATTCGTGTTCTCTTATTAGTTAAATAATTTATCAAATTATAATTACTTACAAATATTTCTTATTAGTTTAGCTTAGTTTGAGATTTGTTTCATAGCGGAGCGTTATGGAGATATACCTACAGGTTTTGTTTCACCGCTTACTGGCAAAGTGACATTCAGTAACCTGGCAGATATTTTCATATAAATTCTGTTCTGTTTTTCAATTTATCTAATATTATTGTATATGCGTAAACTGTAAAACAATGCCTTAAAATTTATCAATAAAAAAATGAATAAAATACGGTCTAATAGGCGGCCTCTAGTTATAAGAAATCAATAACCACAGGCCACAGCCTAATCAGGAACAAAAACAATCTTATTTAAAGAGATATCGACGACCCAACCTTGATTTATGTTACTTTTGTTTTAGAACTACATCAAAGTTTATTTAATGAGCTTTTCTAACAAAAGGAGCCTTTAAATAAGTACCTATCAACGAAATTATAAATTATATTATCTGTGGCGCTAGTAACGCCGTACCTTGGCGGGTCGGGGATATGCGTTGCCTTAAATTTCATACGACTCAGTGGGCTACAGTGGTAGTCGTCGATCCAAGGAAGCTTCTGTGTACTAATATATTTTTTATTGAAAAATATTTCTCGAAACCAAAATAAGCGGGACGTCATAATGCGACAAACTTGACATCATCATCTTACCTAAGTTTGCGTGAATCCTAGCAAAATCTGAAACGTCATTACGTTACACATAATTGCATAAAGAAAACAATGTTTGGTACAAATAAATCCTTACACAATAACACTACGTTATTTCGTTAATAAGCTAAACACGTTATACAATATCTTTGATTAATCACAACCTTTTGAGGACCACAATTAAACCGTAACACATAGGAAACGGCAAGAGTAATAAGCTAGAAGACCTATTATGATTAATATATAAGCGGCGACGCGTGCTCTCCGCGATTCACTAATGAAGAATGCCCCCGCCAGGCGCTGCCGCCTGGTTATATACCACCCCCCACCACTCGTGTGATTGATGACGTAGCCACAACGTCACAGCTATCCTGTTAGCTATACGAGTGATGTGGGTGCGATCATTTATTTAATAACAGCTGTTGTGTAAATGTATAAAAGATATTGGGGTCAGTAAAGGAAGTATTAATATGAAATATTTGTTACGTTACACAATTTGGGATATATAATAATACTTAGGATTTATTTTTGTTATCACTTGCTTAGATATTACATTTTGGGTAGTCTATTTTTTCTTTACAATAGTAATTTATATTGCGTTGTGGGTATGATTATATTTAGAATTTATTTCACAGTGCACAAACATCCAGACTTTACGACAAATTACTAATTATTACATTATGGGTGAATCAACTTTTAAGTCACCCCTTTGACAACATTTTGCAAAAGAAAATTTTAAAAAAAAAATTGAGAATTCTTATGAAAGTAAAGTGTTATTAGTTCAATTATTTATCGTATTTTTATGTTTCGTAGTTGGCCGCGAAATCTGAATTAGTAATAACGAGTTTTTTTAGAAAAACTGGCCAACGGGTCGAAAAACTATCTCCTGTGTTACCTTTTTAAAAGTATAAAAATATGAATTAAAATTTAAAATATAAAAAAAATATTAAGTAAATATTTATTTAGACTTAAAATGCAGTCTTATTATTAATCAACAATAAATTTATAATAACAATAACATTAAATAGAACTGTTTAACACTTCACTGCGTTACTTTGGTCAATATTAAATGCTTAACTTTAATATAAAATGTTTTATATAACATTCAGTCATACCTTTCATATTTTTAAGTTAAATTCTGTCCCTGAAGTTAATGAATATAAAGTATTTAACAATACAATCAAATCACAACCCGAGATATCGTAAAAAATCTTAATACAAATTAAGGGACACAGGGGTAACGCCAGAGAAAAGACGGTAACTCCTGAGAATAAAAAAAATATATTTATGAGGTTATCATCATCATCCTCATCAGCCTGCATTAGTCCACTGCTGAACATAGGCCTCTCCCAATGCGCGCCACTATTGTGCGCTCATTGGAGGTATTTGCCCAAATTGCCACGCTGGGCAAGCGGGTTGGCGATCGCAGTAGCAGATGATTGCTGTCACACAGAAGAATGCTGCTGCCCATCCTCCAGGTCTTTCCGGATCTCTATCCCTTTGTCGCTTCTTACACCTGCGGGACGAGTAGGGGTGGTTCTATTCTTAGGCCGGAAACCACATGGCGGATTTATGAGGTAGTAACCGTTAAATAATGTAATATTTACTTTAAAACAATATGTCAAATCAGTTATTTTGAGAGGAAGACGCACTTATGCCATAGAAATGTTAATTCTAGGTGAAATAAGAGTATGAGCAACGAAGATCGGGGTTTCTTTCATAAAAGTTTTAAACCATTGGCTCCCGCCGGCCGGCGTCGAGTAACAATTGATTTCCTTTTGTGTCTCATTTCTCGGTGTTTGAAGGTTTAAACATCGTGATGAAACCAGCACACCTGAGAGATTTTTCGATGGTGTGTAAAGCCATGTCAGAGGCCTACGGGCGGTTTAAACTCCGACACCAGGTTGTTCATCAACCACACGATAAGAAGAAGAAGAACCTTCAAACAAGTTTTCATTGTGGGTATCTAGCATCAATCTTTTTGAGCTTTCCCTGCCTTTGTAAGCGTTCCTTTTTTACCAGCTGCATACGGTGCCTAAACTCTCTTTAAGTATCTGTTTCTTGATTCGTGAGTCTTTAACTTCCACAGTTTCAAATATCTTCTCTATTAGGTACTTGCCTTTCTTTCCCAGATTTTGTTGTTTGTTTGAATGTCTTTCTCTTTCCACTCAAAAGTTAGGCCTGAATTTTATTCAGCATTTTTAGATTTAATATCATAGACACATCCAAACCAAAACCAAAAATAAACCCTTCTTCGACCTTTAAGGAAAGATGAACTAGCCTTTCTTTAGAACTATAGTCTTTCTCTATACCGTTTCTGTTTTTCTGCTGAACTTTAGTTTAGTTTATGTTGCCCAAATCTGAGAAAAAGTAAACTATTATTAATCCCTCAAACAGAAAAAGCTGAAATTAGCTATGACATTCTGCCTTACTTTCCCTTATGTTATCGGTAACTCCTGAGAATATTTCTAATGCGTTACCAATAACGCAGGGGAAAATTTTACTTAAAAACACTACAATTGATTACACAATTAAAACTGACAATTAAATTCAGTACAACCTTAAAATCAGACGGCATGGGCAACATTCTAACAAAAGCAAAGCAAAATAGTTTAAAGATTTACCGTGATCTCCTCCGTAACGCTGTTGAACAGCAATTAAGCCACGCTCACCACTTGAAAGCTCAATGTGGACTAAGAGGCAGGTGGCACGAGTCTGGTCTTGCCGGACCAATCTAACGAAATACTAGACAATAGTCGCTCTTACTTATATAGAATTAAACGCCATCTCTTATTAACAGTCATTAACTTCCTATAGCAACACAGTAGAGTAGATGTTTTTGACAATAATTAGGACAAATGTTTAGGGACGTCTAATAAATTCTATATTATTAAAATAACTGTAGTTTTGTACTTCAAAGTGAAGTTTATTTCATTCTGAATCGAAATACTTCGTAAATATTTAATGCTTTCATAGATTTTTTTAAAGAAATTGTACACTTTGTTACATCACCTAGGCTCGGGGACAAGAATTTTTAGTATGGAGACTGGTTTTCTTCCCCTGAGTTATCAAAAAATTTCATAAATCTTTCTCTAAAATAAAAAAAATGATTATACTGGCATGGTAACTAAAAGTTTTACTATGTGCTTATGAGAAAAAAAATTAGATTTGTACAGAAATATAAATTTTATGCAACTGCCATGACTGGGACACGAAAGGGGTGACTTAAAAGTTGATTCACCCATATACCTATACAGGATGTATGTTACTAACGGCGCACTAAGGGGTATTGTGACAATCTGGGCGGCCAAAAGTCAATTTTATTAACTTTAACGTGGGTAAAAAAATATAATATTCGAATGAAGGTGAATAATATGTGAACTACCTTCAATACGTCACTAGTTCCTAGCGCTATTCTAGCGCCCGTACAATCTTCCGAAACTTGAGCGTCATTTAGAGTGCACGTATCGATTATCATCTTCATTGTTTACGCGTAACTTCAATAATTTTTATTGTTTTTGTGAGTATATTGTTATAAGTTCAAGTGATGGATTATGTTGAAGCAGGTAAGTCTGTGTACTTTTCATAGGTTTTTGTTTTAATAACTATTATAGTTAATTAATTAAAGGGGTTTTAGAATAGTGCCATAAAATCAAAAATAAATTCAAAAACTTTTTAAACTCTAGTCCAAAAGTTGTATTTCCCAAAGAGTCCCGGCTTTGATTTTAAGTTTATTAGAAAGCTTAAGATCTTAGCTATCCTATAGTTAAGTTTTTTTTTGCTAGTTTTTGCTATTTTTCAAGATACTTAATCATTTTTTAAAGGGTAGGTATGAAAAAGAAAATCGATTTTAATTTTTTTATGTATGTTTTTTGCGCATGTTTTGCTTATTAAATTAAATAAGAAACTCACAAAAACCATTGACTCGAGTGGGATTTGAACCCACGACTCAGACATACCTTGCCATAGCTTTACCAACTAAGCTACCGAGGCCCACCCGCATCATTCGAAATAACGTATTTCTTTCTTAAAGTCAAATAGGCATATGGTAACATCTAGTTCGAGTTCTAAATATTTTCACTTATTTTTTTTTATTTTAAATATTTTTTTATTTTAGGTCCATCAAATGTCTGAGTACTGACTCGGTATCATTTGTTTTCTTTAATGCAACAACAAAACTTTAAAACGATTGGCGAAAAACTAGTTTATTTAGAAGAGTACCTTCTTCAACTTGATGATTTCTCTGCAGAGCAAATAAAAAAAATAAAGCAGGATTTTTCACGCTTCAAGTCCGATATGAAGCGAAGATGGACTGAATCCGACCGTAATAAAGATATATTTGTGAAAAAAAATTTAGAATGGCTAGAAGGAATTTTCTCTATTTTGCCGTAATTAACTAAAGAATTTATTTAGAATCGAATAAACTCGAAAAATAATTTTGGCCGCCCAGATTGTCAAAATACCCCTTAGTGCGGCGTGTAAACTACTAAATAAAGGCGCTGGAAACGGTAACCACGTATTTGCTTGACTCAATATTACAATTAGGTGAACCCGTATAAAAACACTAGTCTATATCTATTGTCATTACTTTTTGAATTTAGAATACAAAATAGAAATCCAAAAAGGTAGTCCAAAAAGGTGATGTTTAAATGAGTTTGTAACAATGTAGCTTTGTAAACCTTAAACTTTTCGTAAGTTATGTGCGTATTATAAATTAATTATCACTTCTTCGTGCGTGCCTCGGAAAGTAAGTAAATCAGTTGGTCTTTCGCCTGATCTCTCTCCGGTCGCGGCGGATTGCCGTCCCATCGAACTATAGAAGTAAGGGAGTAGAGAGTGCACCTACTGTGTTTGCGCATACACTTGTGCACTATATAATATCTCCTGCGTCGTTGGAAAATCTCCGTTGAGATTGGCCTCTGTGACCGAAATTCGGTCAGGAGGACATTATTATTATCAAAATCAGGTAGTCCAAGAGCTACATTAGAACAACCGCATACCAACATAGGTAAGTACTCTGCTAAACTCGATACCGTAAAAAAAGTTTACTTGTAATCTTACAAGTTTTGCTTTCTTTTCAAAGTCTCCTTCATCCGTGTTTTAGGAAATGAATTATTAAAAAAACATATTTTTACAAACGAGATTTGAAAATAATTGGTTTTCTCCCCTTGCAAATTACTTTAGTAAGTACGTAACTTCTATCGATAAAAACAAAAGCGATTATGACTGAAATTATGGAATTAGCAATATTTTTAGACTTCTAAGACACAACCGAGTTGCCAAACAAGGAGGTATATGTCACGCTTTATGGTATTGTATGCGGTTACCAAAATCAAAATATGTATTTTTATTCATGTAGACCATTAGGCACATAAGAATAGTCATAATTCTAAATGAGTTATATTTATACTTAGTCATAATTATAATATACCATAACCTATACCTACAGGATTGCAACACAAGGGGTATTTATTACCTACGAGAGAAAATTATGGAAAGCCGGCTCTGGACTCTAGTAATTAAAATACTAACCACTATTTCAAAGGTAACATCGAATGTTCACTCGTGTTTTTAAAAAAAAAAAAAAAAAAAAGAATTATAAAATTAGGTGGTCTATATACGCTTTAAAACTCCACACAATACCATCCGAATAGGTAGTGGTCAAACGCGTATCATTATAAGAAAAAATACTAGTAGGGGAATTAAACGCAATTTACTGTAGCAACAAAATAATGTCAAAATAAAAAATAGAACAAAAAACTTTATTGCATCAAAGTAAAATGTCAAAATAAAAAAAAAACTAGCACAAATTCCAAATTCAAATCCGAACGACATCAACGAACTCACCTTTCGCAACAAAACGTCGTACCTAAACCATCCGAACGGGACTGTCACTTTGATTAATAAGTGCTGTTGACATTTTAATTAACCCAGCTAAAAGTCGGGCCATGCTTTGTTTCAGCTGAATGGGGACGTGAAATGCCCTCGAGAATATACTAGGTGTGTGAAAAGGCTTTTATTTTACGCAACGCTCGATGGGTAGATAATTTAGTGGCGGTTTGGTGTGTACTTTTCTTGATGGTGGATTTTGCCTTGGGTATTAAGATTTTGTACATAATATATTAGGTATACATAATATCTAGCTATCTCTGTTAAAAAATTACGGCATTGATAAAGACAGAAACTTAATTTTCGCTTAGGCGGAGGTGATTTTGAATAAAGAAATTTATTTTAGACGCTCCTGAATCAAATGTAATTAAGACATTTCACGCGGTGTTTTTAACGGTTTTTATGCACCAGAAAACATAGCGTAAATTATGTGACAGATGTCAAATTTGTTTTTTTTTACAAAATCAGACTTTAATTTTACAGTGTACAATTTATACGAACACCAAGTGAAATAGCCTTTGGTACAGTTGCGCCGCATCGGTATTCAGACATTTAGACATGTAAATACGTCGATAGCCTTTCCGAAGAATTTAAGCTACATTTTACATCAAGAAAAAGAACGAAGTCATTATTCTTGAACCCGCCTATCGCAGTAGCCATAATGAACTTTTTCAACTTAACTGAACATTCTATATTTTTGTTTCGTTTTTCGATTTTTTTTTAACATTCTAGAACAGTTAATTTAAAACTCTAAAGCTTACTTTCGTAATAAAGCCACAATTAAAACAAAAAAGGTCTAGTTTTAATAACGCACAGCCAGAACAATGTAAACAAAGAAGAAAGTTAATTTCGCGCCGAGAAAAATATCTGGAAACAAACATGGCGGCGGCATAGTGTAGCACGCACACGATTTTACAGTAATTTACATTTTTACGAGCCGGACGCTTGTTGTTTTATTTTTTTGCGACGAAACAAAAGAATCGCTGACCACAGGCCAGACTTAACAGACTTTATTAAAACTCAATTGAATCCAGTTTATTTTTAAACCGTTCCAGCTTAGATTTTAAATTCTGCTAATATCTGTTTAATTAAATACGTTTCACAAATCTAGACTTAACTTTTTATTCACACTACACTTTTGTAGATAAATAAATTCTTGATACTTTAATAACATGGTAGATATCTTTTTTCTTTATAACTTGATATACTACAAAAGACAAAATAAATAAAACTATCACACGCAGCTGTTTACTTCATCCAATTTCGGTTTCTATTTTTTGGATAATGTTCCAATATCTAATAAATATGTCACTGTCACTACCAAAATGGTTTCTGCTAAACAAAATTGCCTTCATTGCTAAAAGGATTTTATTTATACCGAGCGGAAGTTTTTAGGTTATCAATCAGCATTTTTATCGAGATAGCACTAATTCCCATTCAATTTGTCACGCTAACTAACTCTGTATGGATTCCTAGTTTCAGCTTAAAAGGAAATTTGAGCTTTATGCCCTGTTTCTAGGGTTGTAATTCTTCTGTGATTAATGGTAAAAATCATGGCTGCCGCATTGCAATTTAATGACGAACCCAGATCGAGTCAGACGGCAAAAAATTGTCGCGTCGGCGGTGATGTCATATTAGATTTATAACACGATTTTATCAAGCAGATATTTATGGACAGATAAGCGGACCAAAAATACATGTTCTAACGTTTGTATTATAACAGATAAAGTATGAAGTGTGAAATGATTCATTACATAATTAAGAACTCCATTATAGGCTCCGACTATTAACGTTAACGTGTAGACAAAAAGTTCTACAAAAGATAAAATATAGAGCTTATTATACTTATAATAAAGCAACACGAATGCCTATAAACAAAACTAAGCGAGACCAAGTCGCATAACTCAATATGAATTGTGTGCATTAAACACGCGAACGGATCGCCAACTATTCAATATCAAATCGATGTTCAATTCGTCGCAATCGCAGGCGAACAACACTAATCCGATGACATCATTGTATCGCCAGATCTCACGCCCAGTTGTGGATAATTTAAATTTGAAAATGGAAGCATTTATTCTAGAGATGGGACGATTACACACCGATTAGTTACTAGTTTAGTTGCTAGTCTTTGATCACTTATAGTGCGTCTAGCTGACGAAGGATGCAGTTTGTGTGGCATTTACTCTTAGTACAAAATATTACAAAGATACAGAACAATTAATTTATAGGAGATTAAATTCGATCTCTTTATATTTAAGAAGCACATTAGAACAAAATAATATAAAGTTTAATTTCAGTTTAAATTAAATTCAGTTAAAATTTTCAATTTTAAGTTATATTATCAGGTATATAAAGCACAATCGACATTGCCGATGCTGATAGCGCAAATTTCGAACCGGTTAGTTGGCTAGTCGGCTGATCGGCAAAACCTATAGTCGGCGCATCACTAGTTTGTTTCAATGATTTTTAATTAGATTGTCTGGCTTCCTTTTTTGAAATGCCAATAAAACGCTTCATTGGTGATCGTATTGAGAATTTATAAATAGAAATGTACAATGTTTTTATCTCAATATCGATGTCGTTAATTATATGAACTTTTTTTTAGACATGAGACATATTATGAAAAAAATAACGGCGTTATTATTTTTAACACGAAAATCTACATCACGTAATTTAAAATCCAATTGCAAAATCAAATTCCTTCTTCATGATTCACTAACCTATAATCCTAAATTCTGAATAGCCATCGACTTGCAACTAAACTGCATTAACGATTCTAAGTTTATGCGTTCTATTTCTCAGAAGAACGTGTAGAGTTCGCTTAATGGCGCAAACAAAGGTGCATTGCCTATCAGGTCACGTTGTTTTTGCACTCGGAATATAAACATTAACTGTGGCGTCACTCGGTATTGTATTCCACTCGAATCGGATCTACATTTAGTTAGACGTTCTAAAAGACGGTTTTAGCTAACTCAATTCTATCGCTTCAGTAACATCTGGTACTCTATTTCGAGACCAATCTTCCAATAAATTATTTCTGACATTCTCGATCGCTGAAAACTTGAATGTCAATTTTGACAGCTTACGTCATTGTCATATAATAGTCACATCAGTACATTTTATTAACTGTTGTAGTCTCTGGCGACCAAAGAGTCGCGTCTTCAGCTAACAAGCCCATTATTACTTTTAATTTTCATTCTTTATCCAAGCAAAAAAAAAACATTAACAACTCAAAGAATTTTGTTCCTCAATCTTATGTTTTATTCTGTGATCAACATGTAAATTGAAGTATGTGTATCCTTTTAATCAACTACATTATGCATGAGGTTTACGTATACCTTACATAAATATGTAAACTCATTTTTTTTATAATGAGGACTGCAAAATTTCCAGCTATTTTACTGCAAGAATGTTGCTGTGTTATTTAGAATATCTTGAATAACATTCGTCTTTAAATATTTGCCTATAAAGTTGGTATTAATCTTAGTAATTTGCTGTTATAACAAGGAATTTCATCCTAATTCTCTATTATAAATGTCCTGTGTAAACGGCTAACACCGATTTTAACGAAATTGCCGAAGTTCCTGACCCCTTGGGGTCTGTAGAAATATGGTCTTGACCGACGACGAACATGAGATTTTTTTTTTCCATTATGCATATACCGCTAGCAAAGTCAGTCATTGAAAATTAATTTTTCTAAATAATTAAGTTTATTAGCAATCAAATATTTGTAACTCAGTGAAGCTCTGTCTCCTGAACTAGGTTGATATGTGTCTTGAGTGGTTTGGGTGGATATGTGTTTTGTGTACCTTTAGCTGAGTGTGTTTGTGTGCGTATAGGCGTGTGTCTTTGTATTATTTCATACTTGCCATAAAGATATGTTTGGACATAATCACGTTTTTGTAACCTATCCTTTGTATTCCTTATTTTTAAAATATTTTAGGTTAGGTGGTATAAAAATAGTCGAAATAATATTTTTCTTCGTAAAAATTCCATTACGATTTTTCCCTCATTTCATTGGTCTTCTAAATATTGTATCTAAAACCAATAGTAAATTGCCTATATTCAGTTTCCTGACCAACTATCTTGTTGTTGCGTCTTTTACTTGTTTCTTTCCTTCCTTCCCTTCAATGTCTCGCACAGATCTTCTTGGTCTAAGTTATAAGCGATATCTTTTACTATTAATATGCATTACCAATGGCTTTTTTTCTGTCTAGACATGAGTATGTTACTGAATTGACGAATTTAATTTAACTTTCTCGCAACCTCGCTCCTATATGGTTCTAATGTTTCTGAGATAAAAGTATCCTATGATATGTCATTCACCAGTCCATAGTTTAAGTTTATTCAAACGTCAATCCGTTGCTGCGAAAAAAGAGGCAAACCTATAAATGCAATTTTGCATGTACGATGATTATATAGATGATTTATCCAGACGAGACTTCAACTCTGTGATTAAAGCATATTTGCTTCGTGTCAAAGCAAATCGTCTTACATTACCAATTGATTTTATTTAATTACATAAAGATGGTTTTAAGGCGTTTTAGTAGATATAGTTCTGTAGGTCAAAATGACCTAAATTGGGCTCAATGCTATACTTAAAATAACAAAGAACATACACAGAAATATAAAGCTCTCGCTGACACTCAAAACATCCAACAATGCAGAAACATTAAGGTTGGTATTATAAAAATAACAATGAGAGAAATTCCCCGCATTTTTAATTATCCAGAACGCATTGCTGTATAAATCTCCGAAAAGCACCCGCTAACGCAACCGCCCGTAAATTACATACAAAGATTGTTCTAGAAAAGTCCGAAATAACGCGATTAAGCGAATGAAAGGGCCGAAATGAACAAAGCAAATGTGATTACCGCGTTGCCAGCTAAAAGAAATAGGTAATATTTCTTTTGTGGATTTGCCGGTAGCTGTATTTTTTTTAATTCGCCCTCTGGCTATCCGTTTTCTTTATCCTATTCCTTTATTCATTGATAGCCGCAGACAATGGCGGTTTTAATCAAAATGGCCGATGGAAATTTATAAATACAGTTTTCGTAAAGTATCGAGGATTTAATTTTATTCCGAATGAAATGATGCCAGTATTGTATGGCTTTGGCTTAAACCTGGTAGTGAGATTATCGGTAATAACTGTATACTGCTGAGGTAAAAAGGTGATAATAGGATCATGTCAAAATTCGTTCAATGTATTTCTCAATCAAATGCAATTCGACATAGAGTTTTTGGCAAGAATGACATTAAATCCAACAGGCACGTGACATCTGACACTGTTCGTGTCTGAAAATAAAAATACATATAATAGTCCTTCTCTTTCATTTTCTGTGATAGTTTCACTGAAACTAATTTCCGTACTTAGGTACTTATGTTAGTTGTTGATAAGTAATCTTGTGTCATACCACATGTCATCATAGAATTATCGAAAAACAAATCGATGCAAAATGTCGTGAATACATACTACTGTTAACTTGGCAACCGTCATACTAATCTATCCCTTCTTACTGAAGCTTATTAAGGCTATATGTTTCAGGACATAAAGCCTCGTCTTAAGGGACAGAGACAAACAGATAAAACAATAAGAAGGACAGCCACCGCTAGCAATAACACACCCATTAATAATACTACACCGTCAACAAGATCTAACAAGATTATCATTATAGTAAAATCACCAGATTTTATTGTACGAACAAAGAGGGTAGTTCCCACACAAATACTAAAGATAGATAAGATGTTTTAGGCAATAAACGACCTTAGTACTCCGTAACTTTAGTTCTAGACATAATCCTTTAAAAAAAAAGTAAAGCCTAAAGCAGTAGGCACGTCGGACGCGTAAAACTTTCATTGCTCTGAAAGAATGACAATGTGACAAAGAAGGCCTGAAAAAGCTTCAACGAAAAGGGTTTTAATGAAGTATTCTTAAAGAAATTTTTGATTGTAGATAGGGCTGAGTATAATATTGTTTTTTATAATAAAATTGGCATTTATTTGACCACAAACTGACATGACGGTAAGCGATGTTGTAGTACCTGCCTTTAGAGAGTTTGTTTCACCGTTTCTTCTCTTTTCAGCCAAAGCACTAGGAAACAGTAGTAAAAATCTTAATAATAGCATTTAAATTTAAATTAAATTTTCACATAATATGAGCAAAATTACTGAATAATGTTGACGCTAGATCCAAAATTATTTTAAATAACTGTTCAGACGCTTGACATCTCAGTCTGCCTGCGACTACTAGAGCTGCAAAGCACTCGAAACGTCAGGATTTGATAATACATACAAATGATGATAAGTACATAAATGTTTTAAGCGACGAATCTGTTAATAATGTTGTTTCATTAATATAGGGGAAGTTAAACAGTATCGTTCAGACTCGTCTCAAAAGACCCCCAAAAAAGAATTTATTGAACATGACCAAGTCGCTTGTCTGGATGGCTTTGTTCAGTGGATGGTAAACTAGTAACTGGTCACGGCCGAAGCCTCCCACCAGTCAAAATTTGATTTGATTGTGTACAAATCCTAAACTTTAATGTCTGATTACCCTTGAGATTTCAGTGAAAATTTCAAGTTACATCCCCTGATATTTCTTTAGGCAAGCAAAATCAATATTGTATTTTGTACTTTACAATATTGGTAAAAGTACCAACGTAATTCATTATGTTGATCGCAATTAAGTTAGGATAATAAACTATACAATCTGCTACATTGTTATATTTCCAAATATATGTAAACTTTTAATATTTAAAATATCAACACTGTAATGTGTTTCTCATTATTCTTGCTCGTAAACTGAGCTTATTACATGTAGGAAAAGGGGGCGGTATAAACTCGCTATTTTTGTATTTTATTTAAATACTTACCTATATTATTATATATATTTTGAGTAATAATCTTAATAACATTTTCAAAGACATCAAAATCATCTAACAACTCATTTTCCTTCCGAATTATATCAATAAGAATTTCCCCTAACACAACTTCCTAAACATTTCCACGTCTATCAAACCAACCATGAACTAATATGACAAAATCTTATAACCGCGTTCGTTACAGTCGACGAGGACGATACGACAACACGACGACACGCCGGCGACATGTCTGAAGGAACTGACAAATTGTTGTCTACCAACTTGACTGCGCCCCCTCGCGGATATTGCCGTTACTGAAGCAAACATGGGGGGAAAGTTTATATTTAATCTCAGACTTCGGAGTGTCGCAAAAAGCGCAATTCAACTTCGGCTTGCTTTTGTTTTTTGAATGTTCGTCTTGAATCGGTATCGGTGGTGATTTTGGTGATATAGAGAATAGTGCTTGTTTTTTATCCTTCTTTCTTTATCGTGTGGGGGATGAACAACCTTGTGTCAGAGTTTAAACTGCCCGTAGGCTTCTGACATGACTTAACACACCGTTCTAAAAAAATCTCTTAGATGTGCTGGTTTTCTCACGATGTTTTCCATCATGTTTTAGCGAGTGATCATTAATTTCTTATGAATCTTGCACTCACTATTTTTTAGGCTAATAGCTGTCATGAGCGATAAGACCGCCCATTATACGACTTTTGTTACAATTATTTTTTTATATGCTCTTTTAACTGGTGTGCAATAAAATATATATAAGACAAATAGATTTTTAAGGCATCGTCTAATAAAAGCTAAGACTACGAATTTGCTTTGGCTTAAATAATATTTGATTTAAACTAACTTCATAGTAGTAATTTCACGGAGAATTCCAAAAACAAAGCATATTTAATAACTTTGTTATAGTTTCGGATAACATGAGTGGCGCAACGTCTGCCATCTTTGCGAAAACCAACTTAACTGAAGAAAACTCTGAACATTGTCGAACGCAAATCCGCGGGAGTGCTAATTATTTTTAATCGCTCCTTACTTTGCATATCTGAGCCGCATTTTTACTCAGATAGGGTTAAACACCGTACTAAGCTACTGTAGCGACCGCTGGTTATCGCTCAACTCGAAATTGCCTTCTCAAGGGTCGAAACGACCCAGAAGCGAAATTACGTTTAGTAGTACAGGCCCGCCTGGCGTGATATTGATATTTGCATAAAATTAAGCATTCTATATAGGTTGAAAATGTAAAGTAAATAGGACGAGTTTTATTAAGAGATAGAGAGATAAGTAATTGTACAACAACCCGGAGATTGGCAGTTAAAGTTAGCTGAGGCAGAAATCCGAGATTAACTAGAATAATATACGGGATGTGTAATGTATTACTGAGGATATTGTAGATCCCTTTATGTAAGCTTTAAGCGATCTCCTACGATATTTGCGTTGTGTAATTTTAATCTTTGTAATTTTCGAGTTTGAGATTAATACCTTGTCATTTACGATGTTATTATTTTTATTATGGACCCGTTGTGTCCCACTGCAAGGCAAAAGCCTCCCTCCTCTTTTTTCCGCCTTTCCCCGTCCTAACCAATCAGAGCCAATCCTTTAGAAAGAAGTCTAACTCGTCTCGTGTTTTTGGTGCAGGTGTGGGACACACACCTCATGATTTGGATTTTAATTGTTATTTTCTTTTTTTTTTATTTGTTTCTTTTTTATCCCTATTATTGTTTTGTTTGTGTTTTCGTGTGCTGTGTCTAATAAATGCTTCATTCATTCTCGCTAACTTTTTCTGGGCCTATCGCGTTTGTCCATATACGAGGGGCGGCTGGAAAGTTATCTACCTAACATAGAAAGAATAGAAATAGGAAGCTACTATTTTTTTATTTTTAAATATAGTCTTCTGCAACTGTAATACACTTATTACATTTGTCAATAATAGACATGAAACCGAAAAAAAAATAATTCTTAGATTGGTCGTCAAATTCGTCATCCACAGAGCCTTCATTTCCTCATCGTTCGAAAATCTCCTTCCCCTTAGGTTTTCTTCAAATTTCTAAAAAAAATTTGTCACAATCCACCCTAGTCTTTTTAGAAATTTGAAGAAAAACTTAAGGGGAAGGAGATTTTCGACCGATGAGGAAATGAAGGCCGCGGTGGATGACCATTTTGACGACTAATCTAGGAATATTTTTTTTGTCGTTTTCATGTCTATTATTGACAAATGTTATAAGTGTATTACAGTTGCAGAGGACTATATTTAAAAATAAAAAAATATTAGCTTCCTATTTCTATTCTTTCTATGTTAGGTAGAACTTTCCAGCCGCCCCTCGTATATTCCGAGACCAACTCTAAGGCTCCTTTTCCACCCAGAGGAAATTCGGCATGCGGCAGATGTGGCCTACCCCAGCCTCAACAAAAATAATTGAAAAGAACGCTTAAAACAGTTCCCTGTTGATCCACGTAGTATTCATAGTCTAAAACAACAAAGTATCTTGTATGAGCTGGAACCGAGACCAAAACCGAAATACGTTTTCGGCTCTAGATACGTGCTAGACAGATACGAATTGTATGTTATATCTAACTCATATTGTACGTGCCATAATTGTATGTATTAGTTTAGCAGATAAGGCTGTTTTGAGTTAAGCTATTTCTAAGTTATGTTTGTTAGTTATAACCACTGTTAGTATGAGTTAATTTATAGTCGCTAATATCGTTATATTAGTCCGAGTTTCATTAGGTCTTATTTAGTTTCTATTGTTGTGAAAGGTTCACCCTCCTAGCCTTATTATTCCTAAACTTTGTTGGGGTTGGTTTCTACTCTTACTAGATGCTGCCATTTTATCCTACCATCTCTTTCTGGGCCTGCCGCGAAAAAAATGTTACATCGCCAACACGAAATTCCAGCAACTTTGAATTCGTATAAGAAAAACTGTATCAAGCCGCCGACCGCCCCAAAAAACAGGGTTCATCGTCGGAAACTGGAGCAAAAAGAACGTGACTGACGGAACTCAGGCCAATCAGCATGCGAGTAATTAAAACTTCACCAGAACTAGTGGAGGGGACGCGCCACCTCCGAATGCATAAACTTATACTAATTACTGAAGAATTCTTTCGCCGTAACGCCCCGCCAAGATTTGGAACTTCTACCAACTTCGACGGCCCGCGTGTCCCGGCTTTTAATTGGGAATCTTCAGAAATTCGCTTTGTCAAGGAATTCGCTGAACAAACTGTGACTCTGTTGATAATTTGCAAGTTTTCCTTTCTTGTTGAACGATGGTAAACATTTCTAATTCCGTACGAGAACTCGTAAACCATTTGGTTAATGTTGCGCGCTAGACTAAGGTTCCGCCAAATATCTTGACACGTGCCAAAAAAGTCTTCCACTTTACGAGCTGTGCCGGGACTCCGGGACCCACCATCAGAATAACAGAAAATTGGCACATTCACAATGTCTGTTTATTGTACTTACTCCGAATACCTCGTAACGAATGTGTATTCAGAACTATGTGTTCAAGACCAACCTATAATTGGGAACGGCGACGCGTTTCCGTGGAAATAATACGCAAAGGAAAGGCACACAAGACGAAGTTACGGCACGGAATCGGCGCAAGCGGCAGGCGCGTTAATTAAGCAAGAATTTACTGTATTCCAACGCAAACTTTAAGTCAAACCCACCAAACTTTGGCACCGAATTTGTTTTCGCGTATTCGTACTTATCTTCATTAACTTTACGAGTAGAAACTTATTACGTATGTTGACTGGGGACGCATTCGCGTTGCGGTCGCGGTACACACTCCTAATCCAGCCAATGTTCGAATTTCGACTAATTTCCAGACGCATAAGGCACCCGAATTCGACCCAATTATAAAGCCGGGTCGACTCAAATTTGGACCAATTAGATGAGCCAACGAGCTGTGTCGCACTCGGGAGCAGTTTTGTCGGCAATATAATTTATTAGGGAGGCTCAAAGTCGAAGGCTTTAACCCTTGAAGACTCGACTCAAATTTGATTACGGACGTTTTAAACGTGTCCCCTCGGCCGCACTCGAAGTTTTAAACGAATAGTCTGAGTTACCGGCCGGGCGGACACAATGATTGAGATTAAATGCACGCCGAGTAGCTTTTGGTACAAAAATGATCCTTTTGGCATACCGGGCGTCCCACGGTGTGGAGCTGTTAATCTTGTATTGAGAAGTAAGATAAACGAGTTTAATTTAAACTGAGCGGGTGTTGATGTAGATTGTCAATCATTAATTTGTATCAATTACCATACTGATATTGTTATATCCGTTTCCTGAGGTGGGGTGTGTCAAGAAAATTCATGATACACGATATTCACTCGAAAACTGAGACACGTCTTATTTATATCCCATCGGTTGAAACAGTAAGATTTTATTGAGCTGCAGTTCTAGCTAAGTGATCTGGAATTGTGCCCGGTTAATGGCAATAGGCTCGCCCCCTATTATATGGGACTTATAGCCGGCGAAACGTGGGTGTACTGCACACCTCTGCCTACCCCTTCTGGGGAATACAGGTGTGAGTCTATAAAAAAATATATAAACAAAGATATAATCGAAAAACAAATCTATTTAAAACAAAATTAATAAAGAATCACATTTTAATTTTCGCTTGCGATGGATAAAAGTATTCTCCCAAAACTTCCCCAAAAGACATTCTTTGTTATCAATTAAATTCTTCAGCTGTACTTTTTGTCTTGATTATTTTCCTTGGAGCCCGTTTTAAATGGAAAGTTACTGGAACAATGGAACTTTATCATTATTTTAAATTGAACTAGTACCATTTGTTTAGATCCGAGATCTTTTAAATTTAAGTTTTTTGCAACACTCGATTAAAAAGTATTAAGTAGGTTTTGAATATTTTTTTTAAGTAAAAAAAAAATATTAAATGATAATTTACTACTACTGACTTTCATTTTTGTATACACGCATTGTTCTCAATCTCATATAAACCCTCAGGATGTATGAAAAAATATTGTAAGCTATTTATTTAAAAGAGCTATCATGGAGTTTCTTGCCAGATTTTTCTCTGTGAAGGGCAGGCTGCCCTTGAAATTGGCGACTAGAGTAACTACTACTATTAGGATAACGATTATGATTAATTTTTTGATAAAATTGCTACGTAACTTAGCAATATAATATAAGGTAATTTTTTTAATGAATAATATTTTAGAATTCTTACGGAAAAAATTAAAACAAATATATTTATACAAAATTTAGAATCTAACACATTTCCAGATTTTGATCAAAATAAACCCTCTAATCACTTCCGGCTTCTAAACTAACTCTAGGTATGCAAAAAATCACTATGATCATGTATCATGCTTCGTTGCTAAAGACAAACTAACAAACGTACTGTCACATTTGTAATAAAACTATAGTTTGTTGTCAATACTAATAAATATCTACTTCAATATCATTATTCTCCATAATTTCAATAGAAACCACTGCCACTTCAAATTATTTTACTGTGATTTAATTAAGCCATTATTATGCATCTGATTGAAGTGATAATAAAACTGCCAACATTATCGCAGTCTATAATTATATTATTAACCTGTTATCTGGGCCGCATCATATTATACAATAACATTATTATCAGGGGTCATTTGTGGTCATATAAAACCGCTTGTATTTTCTGTTTTAAAGAGCAATTTTACAGTTCACAATCCACTGCTAGTTGGGAGTGACAAAGTAAAAAGCAGACATTTTATGTTGAATTGCACAAGAAACCGGTTACCTATAGTAAATAATATAACAAAAACTAACCTGTAAATCGAAGAAGCTTAGCGAACACCAGGAATGACATCAGAAAGGACAAAAAAGCCCCAGAACCAATCGTCTAACCTTTCTGAAGACGGCGAGGGCCAATTAAACGTTTCGAAATTGATTCAGCAGAAATCACGGGCCTTTGTAAACGGTCTTATTGACATAGAACATCGGTCGATCGCCGTTTGGTGCCAGTCTTAATCGCTTTTTATTTCATGTCTTTCTTCGTGATTTTCGATTTTTGGAGTCAATATGAAAGGCTTTTAGATTATGTTAATTTAATTATATTGCTTCTAGTTTGAAATGAGAAGTGATGTATTTATTTGAAACCTCTCTATTGACTATTAATAGGTTCTAAGTGTTTTTTTTTTTAAATAAGTATACCTGTAATATATCTAATATTTAAGTTAAATAATTAATACGTTAACATAGTTAAACATCTTGAAAAGAGTTTATTTCAATCCACTTTATACAACTAAGATCTAATACTTACTAATGGAAAAACGTGAATACTTTCATAAACTTTTCTGCCATATCACTTCTAAACTACGATTAATTAAAGAATTCCACGTAACACTCAAGTAATAAATCATTAAAATTACTCTGAAACGAACGTCTGATTAATCAATTAATCACTTGGGATTGGTCGCTCGTAGACTCACCGATAGGGTCTGAAAGACCCGCCGTGAACAGCGCAAGGGTTGATTTATGAGAAAATAATGTTCCACTGGGAAATTTAAAGTGTTAACTAAAACTTAAATTGTTACGAGAATTTCGTATTAATTTGATGCATGGCAGCTGCTAAGTTTGGAGTGGCTTGTGTGAGTTAAGTTCTTGTGAGTTCATGTTAGTTTACACTGCAATAAGGTAAAAGTTTCCGCTCAAATTTTAATTCGTTCTTTAATTTAATTATAAAAATATGGTTTTACAAGCTTGCAGGTTACCTACATGCAATTCTAGGTTTACTTTTTTTTTCAAAATATTAATTGATAGATAGAGAAAGGTTTTCAAGAAAGGTCAACTCAACTCTGAACTGGCCACATATAAGTGAAAAATAAGAAGTAATTGCATTGGATTCGAAAGCTACCCAAGGACCACCTATCGCGCGTTTCATAGTATCATAAGAAATTGCTTAAACGGTCCCTTAAACTTTTCTTCCCATAACAAAAAATCTCTCTTATGCTCTTAACTTTTCTTCTTACAACAGAAATCTCTATGTCCATACATAACACATGAAGCTCTTCCAGCTATAAACTCATTGAAGGTTACATTTGATGTCACTGCCGCGACCAGTCGTTACTCTTTCATTACTCATAAACTTAGCACAAACAACTATAAAGGGATATATCGTTAAAGGGAAGCAAATTATTGTTAGGTACTGGTTGAAAGCATTATGTTGAGTATTTCTCTTACGTATGGTAACTATCAGCTAACAGTGACTTTTTGGATTATGATACAAGGATTTTTTTATACTAAGGTGACAAATAAGATTAATACCCAGATAGGAAGCGATTACTGGAACCTTATATAGATCAGGGTCCATCTCTATGCTGGAGAGACCAACATAACCGTCTCGCATCCCCAAGCGGGACGGTATGCATAAGGCGCATTTCCCCTTCTGCGAAAAAAAAGAACAATAAACTAATATTATTATTTTTTATGTTAAACCATCGAAGTCTAAACTATCTGTACCTTTGACATTTTTTATTGACATTATTTGTAGGAAAAGGTAATAATCGATAATAGATTGCATAAACAATAACAAAAAATAAACAAAAATATTTAAGCTAACCCCCCTCACCAGCCTTTGAGGATTCACGCCTCACACCAAAAAAAAGAAAAAAAAGGTGCCAAGTGCAAAACAAAATAAAAAATATTTTTATTTTATTAGGATATTTTTTTATTATTATTTAAGCCTGCGTGTGAATTTTCACTTACTAATTCGATTTAACCCTGTACAAATTCATGCTATATTTATTCTAGATTACTCCAAATCTCGTACAAAGATTTCTTCAGTACCTATATCTCCATTCTCGTAAAAGTAGGTCAGTATAAAAAAATATCTCATAATAATCTTAGTCTTATAGAGAGTAAAGCACATTAAATCCGTTGTTCTCGAAGAATGGCAACAAATCACTATAACTGCTTTAGTATTGTTGTTATAGCTTTTATGAGGCGGGACTCCATATGCCCGAAGGTTTCTAGGATATGTCCTAGTTTCAGAGCTATTTGATTTTATTTGATTAAGTAGGTATATATAGCACTGATAGCCTAGTGGTATGACCGTCGACTGACAAGTCAGAGGTCTCGAGTTCGATCCTAAGGCGCGCACCTCTGACTTTTCGTAAGTTATGTGCCTATTATAAATTAATTATCACTAGCTAAAACGGTGAGGGAAAATATCGTGAGGAAACCAGCACACCTGAGAGATGTTTCAATGGTGTGTAAAGCCATGTCAGAGGCCTACGGGCGGTTTAAACTCTGACATCAGGTTGTTCATCAACCATACTAAGAAAAGCTATCAGATTTTTTAATAGTTGACATGGTTTTAGCGTTCTATTTATTTGGAATATATTTTTAAAATCTTCACATGTGTGTGTAAAAATGATGTTATATAATACATGAAATACCGCCCTACCCCATTAATCTTATCCGTCATGTAGTTACATCTTTACAACACTCGGAAATGTTTAATACTTCCTAGTACAGTAAACTTAATAATACAAACTTTACTTTATAATATACCTTTCAATATATTTTTTTAAAGTAATGCACATATTAAAGGGTTGTTTCTTTCTCAAAAAACTTATCGTGTGGCCAAAAAATGCGTTCCAGTAATTAAAAATAATTATTTTTGGTTATCATTTGCCAGTGTTGCCACACTATCCATTGACGATTTAAAAAAAGTCTAAGTTATTTTCAAAAGGTACCTATCAAAATCAGATTTAAGGACCCGTGACCTCCCTCCATAGTGATCATTCAACCTCCATAGTGGTTTTAGTGAGGTTAGAATCCCACATTACCCGGTTGAAGGTTTCCCCCCGTAAATAAAAAGAATAAACAAAAAAAGTTCAAAGAAGGATGTCCAAAGTTAGCCTAACCTAAAAATCTTCCGACATTTACAAACAAGCCACCACAATGAAGCTAAATCAAGTAAAAGTTATTTGTAGAACACTCCATCAAGTTGAGGATATCCTGGCGATCGTTACAAGCATCATAAAGAACTATCCTCTCGCAAGGTAACCCATAATTTATCAATATTGTCTGTTTTCCATGCTTCGCGGCAGTTAACCTGCTTTTCAGATGTGGCAGAGAGGAAGAACAATATTAGACTGTACTATTCGGAATTTGAAAACAAAACATGTCAACAATTTTAATAGGTATGTCAAATTTGTTGACATTTCTTAATAATCTGCAATGTTAGGTAAAATATATTCCATCATTATGGAAATTTTTAATAAGAATTTAATTCTAAAAACACTATGAAAGATTTTAACAATGCATATTTAATCATAATATAATTAACCAATACACGAAATAATATCTAGACCGGAACAAACTCACGACCCTTGGCGTTGAAGACGAATCGCTGAACATACCAATCGTGTCGTCTAGAGTATATTAAGCTATATTTATGTATGTTTACGGGATAAACGGGATCTTTAATTCTCTCTTTTTTTGCAGTCTCCGTGGTTGCAAAAAAAAAACTAAGTACCAACCATAGAAATAAGAAACAAAAACTAAATAAGTCTCTGAAACCTCAGGCTAAAAACTTTATTCGAATACACAAAAGTCATTTAAAAAGTTGTTTCATTAAAATATAGAATTTATATAATGCGGGGCAAAAGGGTATTATTATGTTATTTTCTTTAATGTTTTCTTAGAAACCCTTTAATTTGCCCGTTACATTATTCTACTGACTAAAATATTTGATGTTTAAATCCCCCTTTTGTTTCTCAAAGAATATACAATATAATACCCTAAATTACGTGACTTACTATTATATTTTCAAAGACGCGTTCTTAGTATTTATAACAAGTATTTATAGATTTTATCTCAATGTAGTTCTTATGTTAAAATTTTAATGTAAAATTAAATTATTTTATATATTTACAATACATTTTTATACATATAAAACATAAAAATATTCATTTAAAATATAAAATATAGTAGCCCACCGGTATCGGGAATAGAGTCCAAGCTACCGGTGGTCAGGGCTCTAGAGAGAGGAACCTCCTGACTATGCGAGCCGTGTCCAAGAGTACCGCCTTCTGCATCAAATTCAGATTATTATTATTGTAACAAAAAAATTGAAGTTTTCGTAAGCTAAACCACAAATCAAATAAATATGTCCTCCGAGCTCTTATCAAATTACCATCAAGACAATTCAGCAAAACAAGAAATAAAATTCTTAGAAGTGGCCTTCATAATTGGATACTGACAAGACCTCTTAAACGTGGTATTTGACAAGAATCTAAAATATTGTTGCTTCTAAAATTCGTCATATCTACGCGCCCCTTACAAATTCCAGATAGTAGAAAAGGCTAGGTTTTTTGCCCAAACTTTTTCCTTATCCCCTCAATTCATGGTAGAAATTGGTAGAAATCGTACAATAGTTTTTGACGTCATACCTTAGATAAGATTATCGGTTCCTTGCCTATTTGGTCCTATTTTCTTTAACTGCGTGCTACAAATTGGGTACGAGAGCCTCGCCCGGGCACTGAAGTAGTGTCCAATTACTCGATACACAATGTGTTCTACAAAAAAGGAATAAGAATTTTGCTGTTCGGTTTTTGCTTTTCTCCGATAACTGGCGAATTCAGTACAATATATTTTCTTTTACCATTATATTCCGTTTCTAACGACTTGGGTTTAGTCTGAAAATATAAGCAAAAACGCTACAAATGGACCCTAGAATAAAAAAAAAAAACATTTATAATTATAGAACAGCTATTAATTGATGAGAGGAAAAAACATAATGATATCTTAATGCATTTTTGACATGGTAATAAATTACGAATGCATTTTTGACACAAAACATTTCTACAGAATGCATTTTTGACACTAACATCGGCCTTAATAAAGCAAAAGAAGAGAAAGAGTATTAAATTATGTCTGAGATGAGTTACAAAAAAACCACCACAAACTACTACCATAGTCTAAACATCATATAGTCAGTCGACGCGTTTGATGTTTTCGGAAATGCCGACAACGTCTAGACATTCGTCGCGACGTAAAAAGTGTTAGGGTTGACACAGGACTAAAAACAAAAATATGTTTTTATAGTGTTTTTTTTTTTGTAAGTATTATATAACACGTTATCAAAATTGGAAAACGTGGTCGCCATTTTGAAATTTTTATTTACTGGGCCGATTGCTTTCAAAATCGATATCTGAGAGTCTGCATGGTCTCCGAGTACATAACCGTTGTCAGAATTGGAAAAGGTGGCCGCCATTTTGAACTTTTTATTTACTGGGCCGATTGCTTTCAAAATCGATATCTGAGAGTCCGCATGGTCTCCAAGTACATAACCGTTGTTAGAATTGGAAAAGGTGGCCGCCATTTTGAACTTTTTATTTACTGGACCGATTGCTTTCAAAATCGATATCTGAGAGTCCGCATGGTCTCCGAGTACATAACCGTTGTCAGAATTGGAAAAGGTGGCCGCCATTTTGAAATTTTTATTTACTGGACCGATTGCTTTCAAAATCGATATCTGAGAGTCCGCATGGTCTCCAAGTACAAAGCCACCCCTGAAAACCTAGAAAACGATACCCATATTGATTTTTACTATAAACTCGCGTCCGCCATCTTGAATCTCAAAATAAATGTCATATTCGTTATCACCGCCCCCGAAAACCTAAAAAACGATACCCATATTGATTTTTACTAAAAACTTGCGTCCGCCATCTTGGATCTCAAAATTAATGTCATATTCGTTATTACCGCCCCCGAAAACCTAGAAAACGATACCCATATTGATTTTTACTAAAAACTCGCGTCCGCCATCTTGGATCTCAAAATTAATGTCATATTCGTTATTACCGCCCCCGAAAACCTAGAAAACGATACCCATATTGATTTTTACTAAAAACTCGCGTCCGCCATCTTGGATCTCAAAATTAATGTCATATTCGTTATCACCGCCCCCGAAAACCTAGAAAACGATACCCATATTGATTTTTACTATAAACTCGCGTCCGCCATCTTGGATCTCTAAATTAATGTCATATTCGTTATCACCGCCCCCGAAAACCTCAAAACAATACCCATATTGATGTTTTTCAAAAACTCCGTCCGCCATGTTGGATCTCTAAATTAATGTCATAATTCATAATCAACACACCCGTTGAAAAATTGAATCAACATTTAAAATTCAAATAAATAAAATGCGACACCCGCTAATTCCTAGGACCCAACAATTCTATACAACCTACGGTGCGCCCCCCCCCTCCGTCCCCCGCTCCACACACCCCGCACGATTGCTCTGTCTAGACGTGTTCGTTGGACTACTGTAGGGAAAGAGAAGACCTCTTTATACTGTGCTACTACTAACTTAAGTTATGTAGGTATGTCTAATTTGTGTCGTACTTGAGACCTTATTTAAGCACAAGTTAGCAACTGATATAAAGTTTCGAACGCTTGAAGCCATTAATAACGAACTCAATAAATAAGATATCGTGTTTATCTTATAACATGTAATATAAGTTTAAAGTATCTACTGTGTAGTACCTACACCCAAGAAACGCTTCGATTACAACCCTAACTTTAACAAGATACATAACGTCAGATCAATTTTCTGACTAAAATACGCCTTTTCTTGATATTCATTTCCTTACACAATAACATTATTATATTAACATTACATTACATTAACGTTACATTACATTAACGTTACATTACATTACATTAAAATTACATTACTTTGTGCTGTGTGGTTTCCGGCTTAAGAATTGAATCCTACTCGTCCCGCGGGTGTTGTAAGAAGGGACAAAGGAAAGATCAAGTGGAGGGGCAGCAGCATCTTTCTGTGAAACAGCAATCATCTGCTACTGCGATCGCCAACCCGCTTGCCCATTGCGATTATGGGCAAATACCTCCAATGACGTAAAACTTGCAAAAAAGAGAAAGTTTATAAATTTTTTGTCACTTCGATCACACCGTGATTAGTTTCCCAATTTAAGTAAATATTTTTTGTTTAAAAGAGTTATACCTTTGGTCTAATTAAAAATATTGTCATGATCTGATTTGGAGACACAGAACAGAACTCCTCTTCGAATAATAAACAGTTAAGATTTTTTTTTTATAGAATGTAATACTAATTAATCTGTTAGGTTATTAAGTATAGTTATTTAAAAAAGATTATGTACTCTTTTCCTATGAAGGTTCTAAAGCCAGCCAGCCCTACTTAACCCTTCAAAAATTGAGGCGTAATGTAATAAACCCCACACATTTTTAAACCCCTAATAATTTCCAACAGAAACCATTTAAACATTTTTATCAAATTACATTCGGCCAAAATTATTTTACTCGTTGTTTGCAAGTGTCAAATCATATTTATTTATGACGGATTTGGTTCCCGCAACACCTGCGTGTAGGGTGGCCCGGCTAATCCTTATCATCGGGATAATTCCCTTTGTGAACACGATTATGGCTCGCTGTGTAATTCACATTATTTATAAAAGGTAAATTAGGTTGTTATGTTTGTAAGTATATTTTTTGCTTAACTGTAAGGTGTATGTGACTCTTTGCGGAAAATGTGTAAAACTCGGGGAAATGGGTTGTAAAGATGCTGATATTATGTTATGCTTATATGACTATCTTATTTTTTTACGGTTCATAATATCGTATAGTTTCGATCTTTATTGTCTATTGGAAATGTATTGTCATCCGGTTCAAAAATATTGACATTGATTTATGTTTAATTTTTTTTCAAATAAGTGTAAATTTTTAAGTAAATCTTTTTTATTTTGAAAAAAGTTAGTACAACCTATATTGTCAATTAAGTAGTTCGTAAAAATCGTGCTTTTAAAGACCAAATTTCTTGTCGACTAAGATACAAACACAATTATCTTTATCAAAGTCACCTATCACGAAAGTGCCAATAAATATCAGGTTAGACCTACAAAATGCTTCGGCGCAAGTGGCTCAGTACTATCAGGACTAAGCAGGTCTCAATTATTGTCGCCCCACCCAGAGACAAGGGATATAATCCGCTTACAGCGACTGACGTGCAACTAAGCGATAATTATTAATAGCGGTGTAACTGGACGACCTTGTTTGTAAAGCGCTTTTTCGTGGCTAAGTTGTAAGTTGTGGAGAATTTAGAAAATTGGTTATAATACTTATGAAGATAACGGGTCTTAAGATAACGAAGGGTATTTCATGGTTTTATTCCATACACAAAATGCGTAAGCGTCTTCATTTTACATAGGTTTCTTAACAAATAAGGAGTTTTTGTATGATATCTATTATTATGTTTAGGTTAGATATTTTAATTGAAATATAGTTAAAATAAAGCGCCCAGGCGATAATAAAAGTTTTAAGCAAAGAAATTGTAATTTTGTTTTAATAATTCCTTATCATCAAAACGGTGTAAATTGTAGATAAAACTGTTCGGAAAAGAAGTGTTTAGAAAAAAAAAATACCTTTTTGTTCGTTATCATTATTCACGAACTAACGTCGTTATGTTAGAGACGATAGAATATTTTACTGTCACAGTCTCTTGGTAGTATTTTGAGGGTCGATTTTATTCAATTTGTCTTAAATTTAATAAAATCTACAAGTTAATAAAATAATACAGTTAGGTTTACAAGGCTTAAGAAACAAACTTTTTAAAAAACTTACAGGTTCGTTAACTTAAGAATCAAAAAATATTTTTTTATATATTTTTATAGTAGTAACTTAAATAAAACTTAAAAACATACATAAATTCACGCCTTTTTCCGCGTGGGGTAGGCAAAAACTAAAGCCACCTGCTACGGTTTCATTCAGCATAGCTAAGCGACATTCCTCAGTCGCTTTTCACCGCTTAAGCAAACTTAATTAACATGTATAAACCCTGCATTATCTTTAAAAAGTGTATGTAATGAAATTACCCTATTTCATTACAAACATTCCTCCAACCTTCTTACAAATCAAATAACGAAACACGAAATAATATTCCTTCTAAATAATAAACACCGAAATGCAACGACAAAAAAGAATTTGAAGTCTGTAATAACGGCCTCGTCTAATGAAATGGGAAGAAAAATCCCGCCGAAATACCTTGTCACCCGCTTGATGTGCGTCAACACAGATTAGTTGCGAGACGGAGACGATCACCAACGTTGTCACCAGCTGAGTTCTTTCTTTCTTTTTTTATTTTAATAAGAAAATGTGTGAGAAATATACAGAGGGGCTGATACATGTTACAAAATGTTACTAACCAGTGGTGTATCTAGCACGGTATCACGGTAGGTAAAGTTTATCAATTTTTCAAGGTTTCGAGTATTAAGTAAAAAAAAACCTTTTAGTTAATTAGTATATTCTATAATAAAAAAAAGTTTACTAAAATATAAGTATACTAGTTTAATAACATTTTGTTGCGAAATAGAAGATATCTCGTGAAACGACCCAACATCTTTATGTAGGTACTCTACGTTATGTAAAATAAATTAAAATATAAACACGATAACTAACGAACATTCGTTCAGAAAAACAATTTTCGAGTTCTATTTAAACGCGGCCCACCATACATTTTTAGGTAACCCCGGCTTGCCAAATAAAGTAACCAAATAAATTATACTTGATTAATTTCTCATCAATGTAAGAATAACAAAAAACCTTAACTTCTGTAAAAGATTGTTTAGCTTAGGTTATGGTTAGGTTAGAATAGAATAGAATAGAATATTCTTTATTAGGTTAATAGGTTCTAATAGGTTAGGTTAGATAGTCAGAGAGAAAGCGTTCAAACGGTGCGAGGCGTTTTCAATGTATCCTAAAATTTTTCATTATCATATCCACCAAATATATTTTCCACTGCAATTGAAACTTTTTGAATAATTTCTACTTTATTTACCGTCAATTCGTTCTGCAGTTCTGCTACAGATTATATTTTTTACCGACATTCGTTGGCTCCAATTACATTGTTCACGGATGCTTCTGTACCGTGTGACGTAATAAAAACTAAAACCCTCACGGGACCAAACAGTGGGAACTATGACGAACTCGTATTTTTTTAACTAGAACTTCTGGAAGCCATGGTAGGCAATTTTATATCGACTTAACGATGGGGTTGAGATTTCAAGAAAAAATATTTTTGTGCCTTTAATAATTTCAAAAATAGCTAAACGTGGCAGTAGCGAAGGGTCAATTTTTGCAAGAGATAAGAGGTAATAATCGCTCTACAATTTATTGAGTATGCCATTTTTAAATGGGAAGCCGCTAGGATGAGTTGTGTGAAACCTCCGCCACTGTAAACTGGCTAGAACATACGTTAGCACAAATAGTAATTCAAACTTGCCATAGATCGAAGAAGGTACAGGTTTACTGACTTACTCCATTGCCTGGCGCCAAACACATTCCAGAAATACTCGACTGCCATAGAAATTGATGTATTAAATTATTTTTATAGCTGCTCAAATGTCTTCTTATATTTATAATTACTTAAAATGTGAAACGCTCAGCCTGTTATTATTTTCTTTTTTGTTTATCATACCGTTTTGGTTCTAGTCTGGAAATATAACATAACAGAACAAAGTAATAAATTATTTAATAAAATTCAGCTACATAAACCATTCATCATAAAACACGTACAATATAAGACATTTTAATGTAAAACATAATAATATTTTCTAAGAAATAATAATTTCTTCAAAGGTCAAATGAAGTCAAGATTAAGCTCTAGGCTTAACAATACTTTGAATAAACATTTAATGTATTCTCAATCATTTTCATAAAGAAATAACAAAAATAATGTTATGAATAATAATATATTAGACGCAAAACTTCTACACTAAATCAAATCAAGCATTTCTTTTCGACAACGATTCAAATATTTATAACATGGCCATTCTTATACCGAGACCTGTTGTTTATCTGATTTATAGAATAGGTATCCAATAAAGATCTAGACTAGTATTTCTAGACGCTTAAGAATCCCCACATGTATACGCATGTATACAAAGATTTATACTCATAGTAGTGGCGTGCTTACATTACAACAGTGCAAGCCCTTTTTAAAGGTTACATCTAAAGAAAACAATACATTGTTTTATCACTACATACTTATAATATTACTTTAACCGTAATTATAAAGCAAGAATATCAAATTTTAATAAAATCTTTTCCGTTATTATTCGTACTGTTCTATAACGTACAGAGGAATAACTTTCTTGCGTCTGTATTTCCGGAACATTATAATTTGGGGATCTTCAAATCAAGAGGGAATAGGCATCTCGAAGGCAAGTGTGCTCCATCGTAGACCACAACCCCGCTTACCATTAGGTGGGTTCGTCAACACAACACATGCCTTTACATTATCTAAAAAAATATATTACAAAATGTCATAATATTATGTTTCCAAAAATGTATGAATATCTGTGCACATACTCTGGTCTTTACATGTGCAGTTGTATGAGACCGGGGTAACTAATAGATGATTCGATAGATTTTTTCTAGATCCTAATTCTGCAAGTCGAAATAAATAGGCCGAATTAGCCTCCAAGTTCCCAAATCAGTTGCGTGACAGATTCGATTTGCACATCGCCTTAACATGCAAAACGAAGGCGATCTTTACAGAATACTATATGTATACGCTGCCTTTGCACGATTCCAACTTTTATTCCTGCCAACTTGTTCCCGAGTCTTGTTTTTAGATAAAATTCGAAATAGATGCAATCTCTCGCTTGTCTGAGACGCAGAATCGAAAAATCTTTCAAATACCTGTATGCGGGAAATGATTGCAATCTTTATACATTCTTATTGAGAGCTTATTTTCGATTGTTTTGCTCAACAAATAGGAAGGTATTTTGAAATGTCGTTTTAAGAATGTCAATAAAGAACTGAGTTTGCGTTGTTATGTTTATTGAAGATTCTTGGGATATCAGACTGTTTGTAGGTAACTGGGTTTTATTAACTTTATGATCATCAAAGTTGGGCCTTTTTACCCTCATAATTGGCATTTTTTAAATTAGGTACTTTAAGTAGGTATGAATTTTGTTTAAAAAAAATCTGGAGTTAAGACTAGGTACTTGTAATATTATATTGGCACTGCTTTGCACCAATAGTTCAGTACTGTGAAGAGAACAAATACTTATAGATACACTTACGTTTTTTTTTTAAATCTACAATAAATTGTTATCTGATTTAGATTGAAGTAATATGTTAGTCTATGTGAAGACCAAAATGTCCCTCTATCTTTGTTATTTAAATTATTTTACATACATAGAAGTCAAAAAAAATTGTGACTGCAATGTATGACAGGCTTCTGCCGGGCTTCGGAAAAATGTGTGGTAGGCACACGCTCCCATTATTTTTTATCATCCCGATTTGTTAAAAAAGACCCTTGTCTAATGCCCAGTAGTGGTACAATACATGATGGTTTTTTTTTCTAACATTGACGTGCAATGCACGGTGTCGTGTCACAAACCACCTCATTCTTAATCATGAACATATTCAAGCCACCACAAAAACCGTTACACGCACCTAAATAATAGACCATGCATTTCCATAGCTTATAATGAGCCTATCACCATCTCATTACCACACCATAGAACATAATTGCAGTACTGTGTTCCCGTTAGGCGACCTGCGCGTGCGTCGCGAACTAACGCTAATTATAGGCCACAGCTGTCACTGCAAGCGATAAATAGACTGGCCTTATTAGACGCTGAGGGTAGGTGATAATTTCTTGTCAGACATTTTTATGAAGCATTTATGCATGCGATTCGAAATTCAAAATTTTTACATAAATATAGTAGACTCACGCTTATATTCCCCAGAGGGGATAGGCAGAAGTGTATGCAGTACACCCACGTCATGCCCGCTATGATATAAGTCCAACATGTAATAGGGGGCGAGCTTATTGCCATTAACCGGGCACTAATTCCAGGCTCCGTGCTGCTACGAGAATTTCCTTATGGAAAAACCAAAAAATGGAAAAAAAATGTTTTGCTTTAACTATGTAGATAGAGGAGACAATTTATGTTATATTTGAAGATATATCAGAGTCAATCTCAACAAACTAGATGTCTACTATACTATCCGTAACTTATCTCTATCATTTATTTATTTATTCTGTCTATTAAGTGATTGATAGCGAATTATTTTAATCACAACCAGTTTAGCAGTGCCTGTCATCCGCATTCTAATTATACCTACGGAAACGTCAGTCATGGCCTGAAGACGCTTAGGTTGGCGCGAATGGATGCGTTTGCTTTAGTGAACGTTATTTGAATGCGTTCTATAATTTACGTTTTTTTATAAAAATAAATAGTTTGCTAAGCTTTGAAGACTGTCTATGGTTTTCGGGTATGTGTTGAAAAAAAAATTAAACGAAATAAAAAAACTTTGTCTGCTGCAACGGAATGTCTCAATAAGTTACAGATTTATGGATACATTAGTTGCAAATTTGTGACTTGAATGTTTCTCAATCATTTGACTTTTTAGTTGACAATATAGCTTATAAAATCAAATCGAGAATTTATAGGCATTTTAAAGGCAGACGTGCTCCATCTTAGACCGTTACAACACCTCTTATCATTGTGGCTATACATACCTATTTTTAAAAAAAAAAAATTTACATAACAGTACTAAAATTAATCTATATTTTCGTGCAAGTAGTAAATGTCTTATTTTTTTTTGTTAAACAGGAGAATTAGAAATAAATCAGTTTCAAAAAATCAAAAAAAAAATGCTTTTTTAAACAAACTACCACCGTGTAATCCACAGTGTTTATGTTAATATTACCAATTAACTTGTAAGCCCAATAACCATAAAAATTTACATAAACGTCATAGAAATTAACCATTCATCAATTAAAATTAAACCGACCTTTCATATTCTCTCACAAAATTGAAAATGGAACCGTTACTTCAATCAAAGTATACAGAACAAGTTCTGGCTGTTCCATTGCATGCCAATGCGCATGAATGGAACTATATTTAAAAGTGCATTTGTTGAGAAAAAGTAAAAAAGGTTGATAAACAAGTATGCCATGAGAGTAATGAGTACATGGAGTGCTAAGTCTAATTTTCAACGTGATGGGAATATTTGCAACCATCATCATCTTCCTGCCTTTGTCCTAATTTTATTTAGATGCCATTGTCACTGCTCTCTTCCTATCTATTCATGTTTTTCACACAATCCACCTTCTATTACATCCACATATTTTAAAACCTTTCTCACAGCAAGTCCTTCATAAATTTACAAAACTATATTTTTACATAAAGTTTAGCATTGATTTGTAATGTTTAATTTTTAAGTTTTTATTTGGTTCAAAATTATTTGATTCGGTTTGGATATTTTTAAAATAATATTATTGTCTGTAGTTTTAACCACGATACAAGAAAATACTACGGTAGATAACTTAAAAAAAAAAGAATGAAAGTACTTACTTGGGATTGGGTTTTATGGATTTATTTAATTTATAATGGGAGTCAGATCAGACACAATAGGAAATAATTATGTGCCGCCGAGATGCAAAGAACCTATCAAAGATTAATTACAAACTTAAGGAAATTTTTCAAGAAGTTGTCACTCCATTTTTACATTTCTCTGTGGTAACACATAATTTAGAGGTAGAGCCAAGCAATGAGTCGTCGCCAGGTGGCCCGCGTCGGTGCGTCTGCGCATACCGGTTCGTGAAACAAGTTAAGAAAAAACAGCGGCGGTGGAAACAGAAAAAAATGTTTCAGCTTTTTTTTTATTTTAGCACTTTAGACCAGTGCGTGCAGATTGCAGATTAATAAAACGTACATAATATTGATTTTTAAGTTCGGAAGTCTTGATATGTTGCTGTATTTTTAATGTAGGTATATCTTAGTCAGATGCTTACCTATATCTATACTATATCAATACCTTAAGTTAGTGGTCCCCGTAGCGACTACTCTCGCTCTTAAAAATGGACTCCTTTTGAGTCCGAAAATACTCAGGCATTCCCGAAATCAATTCGTGAGAAAAGCCATTAGTATTTAGTAATATGTTACCTTTCAAATAAAGATAACTAAAACAAAATCAGTTTATCCGTTTGGGAGATATGCAATACAAAAATACATAGACACGTCATTAAAACACCTCTCTTTCTGCGTCAAGTCAATTAGAAAATCTCCTCTAACTTGAGCCGTACCACATTGTCAACTTGTCAGTGTGTAAAGATAGAAGATAAACTCACATGATTTGTGGATCCCACTCCGGTACGTGTTCTTGAGATCAACGTGCATTTTATACAACCATTCATATTTTACGTTTGGAATTTTAATATTTATCATGGAGGTTATTAATCGTCGTTGAATATATTTAACTTAAATACAGAAATAAATTATCTTGTGTTCTTGCCTGCGTAGTCTTAGCAAATGGGCGACACGTTTCGGGTTCAGTACCTGGGTCAGGCAGAGTTATTCAGTTCCATCCTGCACGCAGCTTGAAATTGTACACAAATATGTAAACACAATTTTTTAACCAACTTACCGAATATATTTATTGGGTTTTGGTTACTAAGATAACAGAAATAGTACGACAATTCGGTCTACACATACATTCATTATTTCTATACAAACATAACAATTTCATCATCTGCCTAGCCTTGTCAGCTTCCAGTCTTACCGGATGCAGCTGAATACCAGTGTTTTACATGGAGCGACTGCCTATCAGACCTCCACAGCCCAGATACTGGGTTACATGATACCCCTTGGTAAGACTGGTTGTCAGACTTTCGGGCTTCTGACTACCCGTAACGACTGTCAAAGATCTACAATTGACAGCCGGGGTCAACAGCTTAACGTGCTATCCGAGGCACGGAGAGTGATAATTAATTTATAAAACGCACATAACTTACGAAAAGTCAGAGGTGCGCGCCTTGGGTTCGAACCCGAGACCTCTGACTTACCAGTCAATTGTCACCACCACTAGGCTATCACAACTCTCTAATCATAATAATAATAATCTATCACGAAACAGATAACAATTTATTGGTAACTATTTATTTCTGAGTAAAAAAGATAACTAAATATACAAAGCCGTTACTTTAAACATATTTGTGTTCATGACTGTACTTCTGGGCATTGGAATAAAACGTATGGTTTTTCCTGACCCCAATCGAGTCTTCAAGTGTCGTGGTGGCGCATTGGTTACAGACCCACTTAGCAAGCACATGAGTGTGAGCTCGACCCTAGCATGTGCCAATGTGACTTTTTCAATGTCATAATGTACTTTCTTACTAATCTAAGACACCACTGACCAACAATGAACGAAAATATTGTAAAAAAATCTAGACCTAATAGTCTGAAATCGACAACACGCAGGAGCTAGCTTGATGATTAATGCTCGATCCTTCTCTGTATGAAAAGAGGCCTTTGCCCTACACTGGGACAGTTACAGGCTGATTTATTTATTTAAAAAACAGTTCTCTCAGACTATTGAGTGAACTAGCTTGGTGATTAATGTTTAAGCCTTTGCCCTGCAGTGGGACAGTTGGAAGCTTTATTTTATTATCTATTTTATTTAATCGAATCTGGAACCTCTTGCTAAGCAGCTGCGCTTGTACCTACTATCCCAACATATACTTAATTCGATATTCTAATCAATTAAAAATAAAAATGTTTTCTAAAGCTATAAATAACTTTAGCCCATATGTCGCCATAGCAAGATGATATCGATAGCTTTCTTATGGTGTTATTTTCCTTATAAGGTTTTATTTGGTTGTGGATTGTTTTTCATAGTTTTCGTAATGTTTATTTATCGATATAATATCTTATTTTGTGTGCTTCGTAATCTGTTTATGCAATAAGATATCGATGAAATATTTAAATGGTATTTGCTGATGAAACACTGAATAGCCGTGATAGCCTAGTGGTATGACCGTAAGACTGCTAAGTTAAAGATCTTAGGTTCGAAATCTAGACACACATCTCTGACTTTTTGAATAATTTGCGTATTAATAAAATGAATTATCACTTGCTAAAACGATGAGGGAAAACATCGTGCGGAAACCAGCACACCTGAGAGTTTTTTTAACGGTGTGTCAACCATGTCAGAGGCCTACGGGCGGGCGGTTTAACTCTGACATCAGGTTGTTAATCAACCGAACGATAAAGAAAGATTAATTAATTAATTAGATTAGAAAGATTAGTCTTAAAAACGATGAAGGAAAACATCGTGAGGAAACCGGCCCACCAATCACCCAACTTAGATGATTCAAAACCCAAGTTGGGTTCCAATCATCAAACTTAAGACCTCGCGTTCAGCTATCTGCTTTCGTCTATTACACCAACATCACACTCGTTTAAGCTTATAATAAAACTAACAACCAAAGTAAAGACAAATCTTACAGGATGTTACACTATCCATATTGCCCATTATTGTCCATGTCTCAACAATTTATGAACCCTTGTTACCACGACATTTTATCCCGAAAATAACCTCTAACTAACGCAACACTTAACCGCATTATTCTCAATGCCATCCCATCCTCTTTTCCTCCAAAGAGTGCTATTTTGTACGCACAACTCAGGCGCTCACGCAAGTCACTAATTACAAGCCATCATTTGTAGCCTAAATTCTTAGAGCACGACATACTTCCTCTAAATACTGAGTACTGTTGGGATTGGGTCCCAGAGAAAAATGAGCGAGAAATGAGAAAACATAGATGGTCTTATTAGACATAGTGAGTAAATGATAAAAGAAGGATCGTTTAATTCATAAGACCTGCGCATTCTGAACGTTAACCGTCAAAATCAATGTCCTCAGTTTTTGCAGAATGTAATTTCTGTAAAAGTTACATGACTATCTCCGAGGATGTCACCAGTCTCCCAATCAACGACACAAAAACTTAGATTTCAATCTACGTCACTTGGCAAGACTTAATATTTAAATAAATAAAATAAATGCTTTTACTACTTTTTATAAGAACGTACGTAAAACGTTAAAATTCCATAGCCATTTCCCGCGTTGAATTGTTAATTTTCCGGGACAAAAAGTACACTATGTTCCCTCTCTGGCTCGACTATATTTATGAAAAAAAAAACACGTCAATACCTTGCTCCGTTATTGCGTGAAAGAAGGACCCACCGACATACTTGCTCATTTATAACATTCGTATAGATTAAGTAGGTAATTTATTTCCCTTCAGAATTAAATCACCAAGCAAAAACTTTATTTAAACTACAAAGGGACCTAATCAAATAATCTTGGCTTTAAATAGTTCCATTTGCTAGTCTACCACCGCTCTTATTTAACAAAACGACACATTAACAATCCCTTTCAATTAAAATGAAGCGAAGCGAGAAATGACTTCGCTCCGCTATTGCTGGAACCTCGGAGTATCAGACCGGGGGGCAGACCCAACATTGCGTGAGAAACGAAACTTAGTTCTGTTCAAGAATGTGCGGTTAAACCGTCACAGTTAATGTTCTGTGCCTAACCTGAGACAGTTTAGGACTTAAAATAGTTACAAATCATGTAACCCTCCTAATGTAGATAGAATATAGCATCCATTTACGAAGTGAAGAGCAACTTGTACGTATATACGCACCATTTTATTTTATTTATTTTCGGTTTTAAACTTAGACCAGTATGGTCTAGCAGCTAGACCAGACCAGCTAGAGCAGCTAGACTCTAGCTTTTTCTTTTGTATCGTGGGTCTGTTTTTGCAACAGACATAATTTCACCAAACATAAGTATACTTATCTATAATTATTTTTTCAATTTCCTTAAACTTTTCAGCTTAATTCTAGAAAGGCCTACACTTCACCTTAGAGCGTCGTAAAGGGCCTCCGATCTTTTTCATTGGATATTGAACTTCCATTATAATACCTTGTTGCGTCATTGTAAAGGTCAATTCGTTACGCACGTCCTTGTCCTTTAGTTATGGTGGCTACTGACCTTACACCATGCTTGTTATATTAGTAGCTAATGATTGTAAACTTAAATTGTTCCAACTCGACAATTCATGTTGATTTACATTTTTGGAATAGAGGCAAGATGGCTTACCATCTTAATTAAGATTACCTAAGCCTATACACCACAATATATTAATAATAAATATTACAGAAGGATAAGTCGATAGAAAGACGGAAAGATGTAAAGCAAGACAAAGATGTAGCACAGATAAAAATAGTGAAGGTCGCGACGTCTAAGGAGGTCAAGGGTCTTGATAAGGAGAACTGGAAAATGTGCTGGAACAAGATCGTGGCTCTTATGATGATGATGATTTAAACTCAATTGCCGAACCATAGGTATAGTAAGTCTAGGAGGATAAAGGATAATAAGAACCCAATTCTATTTTTAAAATAAAAAAGTTTATAATTAAAAATTTCTTTGATCAAATAGAAAACAGAAATAACATAAAATAGAAAACGCTTTGGCTCGCATTAAGGTTACCAATGAGTTCGTTTATCAATTAGGTTTGGAACTGGGAAAAAGGAGGAAAAGAAGGCTTTTGCCCTACAGTGGGACACAAAAGATTTATAAACTTAGACAATTTGGAAGTAACTGAAAATGTAATAATTGTATGCATTCCTTCAAACATTGCAATCAGTGCTGAAAAAACGTATATATTAACTATTGAAGACTGCAATAATCAAAATATACAAGACTTGCTTTTGTATACTACCTACAAACTGAATTGAAGACGTATATTTTCTTCTATATCTACGTACAAGAATAATGAGATTAACGAATGCAATCCCCGGATTAAATTTATTATGCGTGAAAGAATGGGGAAGAATACTAATCCGGGTGTATCGCAGGGCTGGTGAACTTATCTCAAGAAATACTGTAGCCAATGTTGTTATTGGATTCAATTTCTTTATTTATAACCATCAGTAAGTTGTTTTCATGTAGAAAACAACTTACTTACGTACAGTTTCCTAACACGTGAACAGAGCTAGAAATTAAAAATAATACATACACACAATAGTCCAATCCAAAACAAGAAATGTACACAAAAATTTAATAATAAATTCTATTAATAGATGTAGACAAAGAATAGACATTAAATATGTAATAAGAAATTTGTAAAACAAAAGGCTAATCGAATAAAATAAAAATACACTTAGCACAAACAAATACATACCTACTAGAAGCTTACATATTATTATGTAAGTGTCAGTTAAAATTTATCCGATAAAGCCTCCAGCCTTAATCTGACCTCTACCTTTTTACCTTAATAAATGTATTATTAAATAATCCTATCTTATAATTAATTATTTAATAAGAAAATTTGAAAAAACAACTGATACGGATGGGATTTGTCCCACTCGATTTGTCTTACCGTGTCGGCGCTCTGACCGCTAAACTACCGTATCACACCAGAATCAGTGGAAATTTCAAACCTCTTTTTACGCCTAGGGCGTATAATATCTATTGGAACACATTACCGTGGTATCCGACTCAGTGCTCCAAACTTTGCAATTTTAGAAGGACCGATGCGATATTATCAATTTTCTTAAATTATTATAGAACTATTATTTTCTATAAATAAGCTATAAGTCATGTTACACAAATGTAAAAAAATCACAAAAAATAACCCTATGTTTTTTAAATCTTAATAAAAGCCTTTCTGTTCCCTTTTTTTTTTTAAATAAACAATATTGCTGTCCGAATTCTATTTGGCCATCCCTATTCTAAGGCGACGAACCCAGCCGAAGCTGGTGGCGGCTCTTTGTATAGAATTCCGCTTGAATTACGAGTACCCTCTTGAAAGTATTACTTACTGTTCACGCTTGTTCCTCAAAGGGGGTGAGTAGGACTTCAAACAGGAGCAATATAGGTATCGAATGGATCACATTCTTCGCTTTGTAGGCCTGGCCCTCTAATTGCGTTTCACAATCGTGATCGTAATAGAAATTTTGAGTGTCTTCTTCTGAAAAGACGTTAAAATTTACACCATGTTTTGCTTGCTAAGTATAGGTACCGGCTGTCGAAGTTCAAGCCTCTAGTGAATTTTATTTATAATGAATATAATGATGAATGATGTCTTATTAAATAGCCAGTCTATAGAAGAATTCCTGATGGTCATAGAAATTGTTATTAAAAAAATACAAGAATTGTTTTCCTTTTGAAATTGTCGGGTGCCATAGAAAGAGGTGGCGGGATGACCTGCCTACCGTGAAGAATAGTTTGAGGTGGCGCGAGGGAAAGACTTGGCCTTTGCTCAGTAGTGGGACAAAGTAGGCTCAAACAAAATAAAGTTACGCATATTACCTTCGAATTTGCGAGTAGGGTACTAAGATGGGTAGAGCAGCCATTCTACAAACTAAGCTATTTGCAAACCCATTAGTGCTGTCAATAACTCTATTACATTCAATCATCTTAAACGGTATCAACACTACCCCTTGTAGTGATAATTTATAAAAGCACCTGCAAATAAGCTAAACGTTGCAAATTATGACATTGAAGACATAAATAACCCGTAATATCAAGCTCCAAAGTAAACCCAATAAAAACACATCACGCCACATAAACAAATACCTTTCAGGCCCGTTTATCTATGGGCTTTCCAACAAAATTGAATTTCGTCAACCAAACTGGGTTCCCGGTACCCGTCACACATAATTACATGACTTGCATTTACCTATTCACTTGTTTATCTGCTCATCCCTTCACTAAAGGGGTGCCATTCACCCCAAGCTCATTAGCGAAACCAAAATAAAGCTTGCAATATAAAAGAGTGAGTCGGCAGTTTGACAGCCCTATTCATCAGCTATCAACAATATTGCTAGCGGCGTCCTGAAATGTACGCAAATTGAAGTCTTTCCACTTAGCCCTGAATGGGATTTCGTCGATACTGAAAAAGTTGAGTTTGGGGGTCTGATAGCGTTCGTTATAGGTGTTTGAGGGTTGAAGGTATTACTCTATTGTAGGTTTGGTTATACAATAGGGCTGTACGCAATACACTTATCCTGGTACGGGCTTGCAAATTATGTAAATAGCAAGTTTTTCGGAGGTTGAATGTATTGAAGTCTCGTAGTTTGGACCCCGTTTGTATGCTGTATACATTTGTTACTTTACCAATTCTGAAGGTGCATTTTAAAACTTCTGTAGTTTATATGCTATACGCTATGGTTGTCTCAGAAGATGTGTGATGTTAAAAAGTTATTTTTATCTACAATTTTTAAAGAGAAATGAGATGAGCAATTAATACTATTGAACCAAAACAGCTTTATCATTATACCGAGACGATCATTACTCACGTTTCGCATATTTTGTGGTCTACCGTCGTGTTTAAAGCACAATAACCTCATTTTGCTAAAGAGAATTTCGATAGCAACAGTAGACGACTACGTCTACCGACTTATTTGTTATTAGTGATTAAAAAAAAAAAATAGTAAGGTGACTTAATCGCGAGTGACCTTAGCGAAAATGTTATGCTTGTTATATTATAATTTTTTTTTCTTAGAAACAAAATCTAATTGAATCATTTCTCATTATTTCCAGATTTTTGCGGTGCAGACTGAAATGAGTCGAAGAATAGACCGATGGATATGTGAGGTAAATAATTTGAGTCTATTTTATCCTTACTCGTCTGAATCGATAAAAATCATAATGTTTTTCCTCCTGACTTAATATATTTTTCAGGGAAATTATAATGAAGTTCCAGATATTATGCACATTTTAATAAAATAATAATTTAACCTAACAGACTACGGAACTCGTTACTTCTTATTATCGTATGGTTGATGAACAACCTGGTGCCAAAGTTTATACCACTTTACACACCGACATGAGCTTACACACCGTTGAAAAATCTCTCAGGTGTACAATTTCCACACGCTATTTTCTAAAATAATTTTAATTTCTGTAACGCACATTAATCTAAAATTAAATTAATTTAAAATAAATGTGTAATTATTTGCGAAATTCCTTCTGAGTTTTCCTTCTACTTAACATAGAATGCATCCTGTACAACTGCGGCAAACAATATTCTCACCTACATCTACCTTAAAACCAACTCCACCGTCCAAAGCTCTTCAAAAACTATAACGTATGAATAAAAAGCTGTCCGACTGTCCGTTCATAGATACCAAATCCTTTCCTAGAACACTTTGAATAGAATTACCATTCTTACCCAAGGTGTGTTTACTGTGACCCTTTCGATAAAATAAAGTGTTTCTTTTAAAAAACTATTGGCATTATGTATTCTTTGAGCTGCGATTGTAAATATAAATTGTTTGATTATTCTGTGGTCTGTTGGACGCTACGTAAGTTTTGAAAATGAAGTCCGATTGTATAGTTATTTATGGCGTTTCGAAATCAAAAGTGGGTTGATAAAATATTGAGCAGAATTGGCTCGTAAGTCGTTTTCACCGCGGGTTTGTTCTCGTGAATCAAAGCTTATGTATATTCAGTGAAGAATACTCTGTATACTCCATTTCTATACTACATTTAAGTAGTGATAGCCCAGTGGTATGACCGTTGGACCGCCAAGTCAAAGGTTCAAAACCCATGCCCTGACTTTTCGAATTCATGTGCGAATTGAAAATTAATTATCACGTGCTAAAACGGTGAGGAAAAACATCGTGAGGAAACCAGCACACCTTAGAGATTTTTCAACAGTGTGTCGAGCCATATAGTCCTATGGGTAGTTTAAACTCTGACACCAGGTTGTTCAACCTCCATACGATAAAGAAAAAACTCCAAATCTTTCTGCATTTCATCGAAATCTGTTCTAAAGTTTCACATTAAAATGAAAAACAAAAATATAAATCTAAATAATTTTTCAATCATCGTTAATTTAAAAAACCAATACTAAACAAATATATCTTGAAATGTATCTAAGTTACAACTATGCAAAATCTCGAATACCTAATGAGCTCTCTACAAAATAATCATTCATCTCGAAGTCGTTTAAAATCGTGACTCATTGAAAATGAATACACGTTAAAAAATTCAAGCTACTGCAATATAAAACAGTAAGTTACGCACGATTTTAACGAAGAGATGGAGAATCTGCAAGTTTAAAGGTCAGCACTGAATACATTAGCAGTTATTTACTAATAAAAATAATGCAGAAGGCACACTATTTGAATAATTATGCAAATTAATGTCAAATCATTTATCTTGAGATGAGAGGCCTTACTTTAAAAGAAAAAAAAACATTTAGAAATATGAGGCAGTGATGAATACAACTAGGTTTCTAAAATATGTCAACAGTTAATAAAATTATTTCAAGACAATATAATTATAGAAAGTAAAATAAAACCACAATATAGGTATCTGTATAAACAAAAATAATACAACAATATAAATACATAAACATAATTTAGAAAGAATTTATGCACACAATGCTAACTAAAATTATTATTTTTTTGTAAAATCCCGCTTGTAACCGTAATTTTTTTCTTTCAGAGAAACAAGCGGGATTTTACCACAATATATTTATGTAAACAACAATGATACAGCAATATAATTATTTAGAAACAAAAATAATACCACAGTTAACATATTTTTGAAACCTTGTTGGGTATACATACCTAAGCAGTTGATTGTACATCTTGGTGTACAACATAGCACTAATAAAATTCCATCTTAATGAACATAAGTAGAAAATAATAAAATCTTATGCTAATAACACCACCACCATAACAGTAAGATGTTATACAGAATGTATTTGTCAATAATGAAACTGGTTGTGTGAATTTTTGAACAAAACAGCTTGTGTTGTTAACTCTAAAGTCATAAATATTTAAATATGCAACCTCATTACAATTTACGCAGTTCCAAAAACTAAAAAATTCCATTCAGAAAATTCCACTTCCCCAAATCTAAGAATCAACAGCATGCAGAAATAAACTTTCTTTACTTTCTTTCACGGTGATTGTATTTGCATACGAGTTCGGCTGCAACGTGCGTATGCGCAGAGCGCCGCATTGGACGCGGGCACGCGCTTGTAGGGTGCATATCTCGTGAACAAACAAAAGGACGGGTGTTTTCTGAGTAATTTTATATTCATGATTCTTGTGTTTGACGTTAAGTAAAATGTACTGTGATATATACGCTCATGATAGCCAGGTGGTATGACAATGAAATAGACGAAGCAAAAAAAAATTATTCCGTATCAAAATAAATTAAAACTGTCATCACAAGGTAGTTTCCTATTAGTGAAATCATTTTCAAAATCGGTTCTGTAATTTCAAAGATTACCTACTCTACGTAAGTACTTATAAAAGCAAATTTACCCCTTTGCAATATTAATGTAGATAGGTTCAGATATCAGCAAAAGCATTAAATAGAAAGAAACACTACTTTAAAATAAACCAAAACAAGAAAATTAAAATGCCAGGCTTCCCTACTGGCAGGACTAATCTCTGTGCAAGCGCAGTATGCGCGTCGCGTTGCGCACGCAGCCGCTCGGAATGCGAGATGTCCGATTACGTATTTTGCAGCCAGTACCTGCCATACTGCCTTTTGTGGTGCACCGACGGAAAAGTGGTTTAACGCTGTTAATTTAATATTGTTTTTAAACTATTATTCATGTTTAGAACGTAGTTTCTGGTTGAATAAAATGTTCGAAGTACCTACCAAATTAAAGGAATATCATTCCGAAATTTCCCCAGTGGATCCTCTATTGGGGAAATATTCGGACGATATTCTTTAAGCCACTTACGTAGAAAGCAGACCGATGTTCTGTGGTTGATAAAAGACTATTTGAAAATTCGATTACGACTATGAAATACATAAGATACTGTATGTATATATAATCCTTATAAGACTTTTTTTTGTGGCCGGGGGAGTAAAAAATGTTCCTACCGCATAACATAGTCCTAGGACATATAGTTTTTGTGGGGCTCGCATCCACTAAAAACATCTCCCCCTGCGTGTTATGCACAAACACTTAGACAGTAACAAATATGATACCAATAGGTATCAGATTGTGCCCGCTAAAATTCTTTACTACAAAGCGATCATCACCAGACAAACCTATACACACCCTTATAAGAAAAAGATCTAAATCTCTTAAAATATTTTATATCAAAAGAAATAAAAATAGGCATGACATAAAATGAAATTTTATTCGCCCGACATAAATATTATACGTCTGAAACTTATTGCTGAAAAGGTCAAGCTGAGTTGAAAATGCGTTGGAAAATTATTTTCTGTGCGCAAGAATTAATGGTTGGTTTAATAATCGTAATTTATTCCATCTTTATGGCTTGAAAATTTATATATTTCGAAATGTAGGAATGTAATAAATATGTTTATGCCATGCTGACTCATTAATCGCTTTACGGACTCCTTGTGTTTGTTCTTGCAGTACTTAAGCAGTATTAAATTAATGGAAGATGTGCGTGGTAGAGCCAAAAATTTACTGCAGTTCGTAAATGGTTCGCATTCGAATGGGCGACAAAAAATTTCGGCATCAAATTTTGAATCCGCCTTATTATTCCCAAACTTTGTTAGGGTCGGCTTCTAATTTAACCAGATGCAGCTAAATATCAGTTCTCTACGAAACGACTATTTGACCGCCGCAACCCAAAGAATTGCGATATTCTAAAGTTAGATAAGTTGTCAGAATTTTATGAGGTTACTGACTCGCTATGTGGATTGTCAAAAACTTTATGACAGCTGTAGCTAATGACTTAACGTGCTTTCCGTGGCACTGAGCAAGTGATAATTAATTTATAATACGAAACTGGGTCGCAACCATCATCACTACTACCTACCTATCACTACGTTTCAAAAATCCCCATAATACACGTATTTTCGCTTCGAGTAAAATTTCTCTTTATATCAAATTAGAAAGTGCTGTTCCTTTTTTGCAGATTTTAAAAGCACATTAATATCGTTTCTGAATCAACTTAAACGTAAATCTTTATTTATACTCATACTATCATTCGGTTCGGTCTGGGATCAGCGCACAAAATACATGCTCTCGTCTACACCTTAAATATAAGTAAACCATTTTCACCGGTCGTGTCTGTCCATAAGAATATTCGCTAATGAAAACAAAGCACATCTTGAAGGTAAACATTGGCCAGCACAACCGCACAAAATTGCACAGAACTGCATAAGACTGCACAGACTACCGCATACGTGAACGAAGGAGTCGATACACCTGTGTAGTAGAGTTGCATTTATTTATGCGCCACGATGCGTCCATTCTTGTGGGTGTGTGGTCTGAAGGATAAGATGTAGCGGTTTACCAATTTAAACCGAGTCAAACACCGAGAAATAATACAGTGTAAATCAATTGTTACGCTTTGTTGTCTAATTAATTGTGTGAATTTTTCAGAAGCATTGTTAGAAATTCTCATTATTTCGCGTAAAATTGATGTTTCCCTTACAGTCCGTAGAATTTGGCTTATAATCATCCTCCATAAAAGGGCTATACAACGCAAAAAAAATCAGATCGGTTTAGTAGTTCCTAAAATTAGTTTAAACATCAATTTAAGATACAAACGAGAATGAAATACTAAGGTTCTAAAGTAGATAACTTCTTAACCAGCTTGTTTTGCTTAATTTTGTCGTTTTTATTTAACAATAAACCTAATTATAATATCGCTATCGTCCACAGTTTGAACTGTCCCCCACACTCCCATCTACAGCGTAGTATCTCAGCATTGCTTAGCATAACACAAAGTGCACACTAGCGACCTTTCACGCGGTGGGAACCGGCGCAAGCGCATTCTATTTGAATATTTTCGCACGACAGTGCGGACTCGGCTTTATTCCTGTGTTAATATTTCATGAACTGAAAATTTTAATTTAAAATTCAACAATGTGTGGTCGTCTGTGTCCCTTTGTTACCCATTGTGTGCAAGTTTGAATTTAAGTTTATGGTAAACTTGAAAGTTAAGATATCAATATTTATTATGTTTTTAATAATATACTTGACCAATGTAGTAATGCGGCCTCTGCTAGTGGTTACCATAACCTGAGAGCTTAGCCAAGTTGACTATCTATAATCGCCAACGCTATAGAAAACGAAAGAAATGTGTAGGATTAGATTCTACTTGTTTGTTTTGACCACGTGACATAACGATAATCCTGTGCATTTCTTTCGTTTTATATAGCGTTAGCGATGGTAGATAGTCAGCTTGGCTAAGCCTCCTGTAGTTACTGCAACACTAAGGTGTAACCAGACTCGATGAAGGGGAGGGGAGATTAATACGAAACGGTCAGTGAGAATGTAAACCGAGCCTGCCTAATTCATACAAAATAAAAATACCACGTAATAAATTCCCAATAAATTTTAAAAAGGTCCCCTCCCCTTGCTCTAGTGTTTGGTACTAGGCACGCCACTGGTACTTATACTGTTATTTTACGCCAATATTCTGAAAAGGGGCTTTATTTGAAAGTTCTTAGCGAAAAAATTTAGTTAAAAAAAGTTTTTTGAATTTTTTTATTACTTTTTTTGTATCATGTAGTAGTCTACTCGTATTATTGTTCGTAGTAAAGGCTTTCGAAATAAAATGAGTTTTTAAAAGCGACACAAAGTCAATACAATCATCACCAAACATAGTATCAGCTCAATTAAACTCCAATGTGAATTAGTAGTCACTAAAGATTCATTCATTTCAAGCAACCATGAGATTGGCGTGTCTATTTTTAATTTATAGCATCACACGAACGCATCCACTAACAGTTTTCTATAATTGAGATTCAAATTGAGTTTCCCACGACTAGCGAGTGAATCGATCGACAAATATATCGAGTGGTTGATTAATCGAATCAATATTTAGGCGTTGCGAGTTGGTTTAGTGATGTGCTCGTTACTCTGCGAATAATCGATGTCAATCTATGACATGAATTTTACATGAACGTTGCTTTTATTTCAAATGTAGAATTTATTTTATTCTGCGGGTTTATGTTTTAATTTGTGTATATTAAATTCTGACGAAACAAGGAATAATTAAATATACAAGAAGCCGTGTTCTCGGAATGCCTGAAATAACAAATTAGATGTTTAAATGTAGTGAAGTGTGCCTGAAATATTTTATTAGTCTAATTTCCTTGCGTAGTCGTTGTTTCATTATAGAGGATCGTGACTAATGCATAATGTTGTTGATTAATTTTCTCTATATATCTTGATCAGTAGACTGAGTGAGGGTGTGTTCAAAAACATCTGTCCTATTATTGATTATCAATTTACTTTAAATATTGCGAATATCTGAAAGTGTGAAGGCTGTAGAGAATAAATGGATTGAACAAATACTATGATAATGATATAATTTTAAATAAACTTTCAATTTAAAGTTCATAGATATTTTAATAAAAGTTAATCAGAGATAATTTTTTTTTTCATGTATAGAGGCTTTGATAAAACAACGTAACTATACATGCATTAATTAACAGTTATAAATAATGGTTAACAATACTTTACTAATTGGATAAAGTTCTGTAATGGAGTGAACTTTTATCACAATATCTTTATTTAATAAACAAATAATAATGTTCTCTTGTTAAGTTAATAATATTTCAGTTTCACTACAAAGTTCAATTCAAACTTTATGAATAAAATTACTAAGAATCGTGTTTGAATAAAATTATAACAATCCATTAAAAAAAAGTTTTAATGGATCGTAACTTAGTCAAAAAATATTTTTTTATGTAAGTAGGTGCCATTTGAAGATAGATAGATAAGAAGATAATATCTATAACTCTCTTTAAATTATTTTTTTCATTGTTTCTTGTATCTACCACTTGAACGGTTAAAGTGATTTAATATTAATTATGATTTTAATTTCTTATTAACCCACTTTGATTTCGACTTAAAATTTAATCACAATTTATAATTTGTTGAAAACTAGACCAATTACAACAGTTAGGTAATTTTACAAAGGCCTCTCTATTTTTCTCATAAATTTTAATAAGTTGAATAAACATTTCTATCTTAGCATCAAAACTGAAGATAATTTTCTTACCTTATTTTTAATCTTATCATATTTATTTTTTTCTATTTTACCAACTACTTATCTCTTACTTGTAATGATTTTAAAGACTTTAGGCTTTGGTGTAACCGTATTTCAATTAGCAGTATTTATTATCATTTTTATAATTTGTCAGCTTAGACAACATTAATCTATGTTCCTAAAGGACAGGCAGAGCTGTTTAACATCAATAATGCTATTTTATTAATTTCTATGTCCATGATAGCGTTATAACCTTATACCACTGATATTATTATTTCCCTAAAAAAAAATTGAGCATGAGATCCCTGGCTCGATTTTAATGTTACACAACCTGAGACCACAAGACCTAACCAAATAATAGGTAATTAAACCTAATTATTTAACAAAAAACCATATTTCACAAAAAAAACATCGATAAAATACCACTTTTATCGACGTAACCCCATCACTAGTCCCAATAATGTGATAACACAAATTGTGCGGCACCATTAATCTTGTGCGGTGTATAAGAATTTACTGTGTTGCCACTTAGCCAGATGTAGGGCTAAAATTTATAGTCTAGCTCTAAACTAGAACTGTTAATCAAATGATGCTAAAACTAGTAACTGTAGTCTGGTTTGAATAATTAAAATGAGATTATATTCTGTGTAGAAGGCATACTAAATAGATAGTGTATTTGTTTGGTTTGTCAGCAGAGATAGACTGTAGTGAGAGCTAGTGGTCAGTGGTATGACCGGGACTGCCAAGTCAAAGGTCGTAGATTCGAAATCCAGGCATCTGACTTTTTATTAAATTAATTCATTATCACTTGCTAAAACGGTAAAGGAAAATATCGTGAGGAAACCAGCACACCTGAGAGATTTACCAACGGTGTGTAAAGCCATGTCAGAGGTCTACAGGCGGTTTAAACTCCACCAGGTTATTCCTCAACCATACGATAAAGAAATATCTTATATTTTATAAGGGACTTGTCAGAAATGTCAAAACAAAAGGCGAAGTATCATAGAATCGACCACCCATTGACTTCCTTCATATATTAAGTGAGTATACCCACTCAATCACCCACACAATAATCTCGCAGTCTCATTTGAGACTAAAGCTATCATGTCGTTTGCATTATGCAAGTAAATAGATCTTCATTCTTGCATAAAATCAAGATTTACTCTATCTTGCTATCTACTCGTTACCAAAGGATTTTAGATGAAAATAATGAAAAGTATTTCGGTAAATGTAAAGAATGTTACGAATAAAGAGTTTATAGTTTTGGTTTCATATTAAACTTATACCTATCTAATTCATACATAAATTAAAATTGTATAGACCTTTGATACTAAAAGCCTCTATTTTTTTTTACCACGCGATCAAGTCACTTTTCAATTAAAATAAAACTAAATAAAAAATCTGTTAACTGGTAACTTGTAATACCACTTTTTCGTCGGAGGTTAAAAATAGAAGCGACAAACAGTACAATGACAAATACACCTGACAGGAAATCCAAATAGTTATTTTGTAGTAGTTAGTAGTTTATTTCGTATTCACATTTATTTTTTAACAAAAATCTCACAAGTTTGCATAGTTCCAATTGATATTACACTGAAAAAGCCCTTGCAAAGTTTGATCAGAAAGTTTAAAAGGTAAACAAAAAAACGTAAAAAGTACTAACAAAAATACCTTCAAACGAAACTGCCAGTTAACTGATGTAGCCAACACCTCGCGTTTTAAAAAAATAACTCAACGAACAAAAATCTGCAAACAAATAGATCGCCATTCCTGCATATCATAAAGATTGGCATCAACTTTTCGGTGACGCATAGACTTTACAGATCTAAATGCAGACAAATAAAACTTCATTCTTGCATAATATTATAAAGGCATGTACACACATGATGACGCATAGAACATACAAATTGCAACGCAATAGAACTTCATTCTTGCATAATTAAATGTGGGATGACTGTGACGGATGACCCTTAACGATATACGTTTCAATGAAATCTATAAATTATACGAATTTTGAAGAAAGATCGAAGAATGCTGGGTAAAGGAGACTAAGCAGAGGCCTGTGTTTCAGGACACCAAAGTAGCTAACGCTGCATATAGTAATAACCGGGGTTGAGACACTCGAAATGAAAATGGTAAAAATGGCCACTAAATGATCGCGTCAAACGTTGCTTAACCTTAGTAGCGACGACGGATATTTTCGGACGAAATGTGAGATGTCGTTTGAGAATTAATTAATTATGCAATCAGTGCTATTTTTATGCTAATATTACGCTATGTGTAGTCTGTTCTTTAATTCATGTTAAAAAAATCCTTCTACTCGTGGTTCTATTTTTCATGAAAAACCAAGTTAATATTTGGAATAGAAGCGCTCCTGGCGCCGCGCTCTGATACCGCGGAGGATGTAACTATCACTAAGGTAATGCTTGACTATACACGGTCAGACTAAAGATGGGTGACCATTCGTGGCATTTAATTTATAGCTTCACCTTACTTTGGAACTTCCAGTCCACCGAGTTGTGACTACTTCATGTGGTAATCATTAAGCAGAAATAGAGTCCTTACAGAAGAAATATTATGAGGTTTGATTGATAAGATCATTTTATAATTCCTCGATAAATTTATCATCACTTGTTTCATGCCTCGGAGAGCACGTAAAGCCGTCGGTCTTGTGCTTGATCTCTCTCCAGTCGAATCCATCGTCGTTCCATTGGACTACGAGGGTGTTTGCTTAGAAGAACATCTTTTCATTATAAAGCTGTTTTTATTAACTCTATATTTTAGAATAATAACTTTCGTAATATATGAAATATTGATACGGCTTTACATTGGTTTTGGTGAGAGTGAGGTCCGCGACGCCGCGCCGCCGCGTATAGGTACACTTGCTCTTAAAAATGGACTCCGTTTGAGTTCCGTTTGAGAAACTAGTCGAGCATTTCCCGAAAACAATACGTGAGTAAAGCCGTGTCAATATAACTCTATTGTTATTGTGTCGTATGTGTGTTAGTGTGTCGTGGTGGCACATTGCTTTCGGACTCGCTTTGCAAGCGCGTGAGTGTGGGTTCGAACTTGGCATGTTCAAATGTGATTTTTTCAATGTCACTTATGTACTTTCTTAGTTAATCTAAGACACCACTGACTAACGGTGAAGGAAAATATCGTAAGGAAACCTGGACTTAATAGTCTGAAATCGCCAACACGCAGTGAGCTAGCGTGGTGTAATGCTCAATCCTTATTTGTATGAAAAGAGGCCTTTGCCCTGCAGTGGGATAGTTAAAGGATGATTTATTTATTATGTTGTCATTTAGATCAACGTCTAGACTAAAATCCGAACAAAATACAGTTCTACAACCAGAAATCTTCAAAACATTGCAAATGTTGCCAACTAATGGAGAGGTCGTTTGTATTTGGCGTGGGCCATCGGCGGTGGCGTAAAGATCGTTTTACACGACGCTAATAAATACAAAATAGTGAAAATTAGATTCGAATTGCATTATTTTATATTGAAACTGGTTTGGATACTATTGTTAGTAGGTTAAACTTTCGATGGATGACATCAAAATAGTTTTATGGAGATTTCTGATAATAGTGAAGGTTGTTTGATTTTTTTTAGGAGATAAAACTATGAGAATGTAAATACACCTTAACTCCTTTTCCTTTATTGTATGGTTGATGAACAACCTGGTGTCAGAGTTTAAATCACCCGTAGGCCTTCTAACATGGCTTTACATCCCGTTGAAAAATCGCTCAAGTGTGCTGGCTGCCTCAAGATGTTTTCCTTCACTATAGTAATATATTTAGATAATTAATTTCTTAAACGCACATAAATCCTAAAAGTCAAAGGTGCCTGGGTTTCGAACCTACAACCATCATACTACTAGGCTATCACACCTAAACTAATATTGTTGTAATTGTTATAGGAACACCGCAACAATTTAGATATTAAACCCTTCATAGACGTAACTATAATATACCTACATAATTATTGGTTATTGGATACATGGTTAAATCAAATTTGTGAGCGAAACTTCAAAGGAATTTAGGTTAATTTATGTTAGGAGCAGAAAATATATACCTATTCTTTTATTTTTTTGTTCTACTGACGAATAATTAGTGTTAGAAATATTAGAATAACATACCTATCTAACAGCAGCTAGCCATCAATACGCTCTGGGTTAGCGTAGTGCAACCGAGCAAAATTTTTCATTTCAAGACCTATTTATATATTTTTATTTCATTTTAGAAGTAGACACTTGTGTTTTAGCATTGTCAGAGCCAAAAATAAAATTTCAAGTTTCAAACTTTTTTATTGCTTTTTTTATGTTGATAGCCGTTTTTCTGCGTGATAAGAAATGGTCTTTCTTTTTTTCTATTGCTTCTCAGGGACAATAACTGCAGATTTTTAAAATAAGCTAAATAATAAGAGTAACCTACTCACAAATAATCTTAAAAAGAATGTCTCAGGCCGAGAAATAATAGCGCTTTTAAGCTCAATTCATGCCCTCAAAATTAAAAGCGTACCTATGCATTCACAGCACAATTTACTGAACGTACCGACCTACTTCGAACATATCGATCCAGCACTCCATAAATTGTGAAACGAATGTGAAAAATTACCAGTTACTTACATGTTCCTGTTGAAAATGTGGAGTTTTCTTCAGTTTTCAGATTAAACTGTTTGTAGCAGTAAAAGCTTAGTGGTTTAAATTTTAAACCGTCAAAAGCAGGTTCGATTCAGCTACGAATTCGAACCACGTTTTGGAATTTTGCGTATTTGAAATAATTATCGCTTGGATAAACGGTGCAGGAAAACAGATGAGGAATCTAGCTCACCTGATTTTTAAACGCTGTATAAAATAATATCACAACCACGACACAGGAGCAAAACCTTGTGACGAATCTTGAAAACTTTTAAAATAAAATAAAAAAATATCTTCTTCATTCAACCATCTCAGATGGTTTTCTCATCACCCTTGTACGGAGTACAAAAGGGCTAGCAGGTTGGTATTATGAATAGCTTAGTTGGTAGGGCTGGTGGTTTCGCATCGCATGCATAAAAATGATCTATCCGTCTCTGTATGACAATTGGCCTTCGCCTTATAATGGGATGATTACAGACTGGTTTATTATTATTATTTCCTTTGTTTTGTTATAAATATTCATTGGATAAATACATGTATACATAAATAAATACATACATAACTTATAAATATAATTTACATTTTATTTTTGTATATTTTTTTGTTACCTAGTATGTTAATTTGTATTATGCCTATGATTTCATAAAGACCAAGTCTAACTTCAAACCTTCGACCTTGAACTACGAAATCTAACGGTCAAATTCGACCTTGAACTACGAAATCTAACGGTCGAATACCAAAAGCTATCACTTTTATTCACAAAGGCAAAAGATAAGCTAATATTTTCTCACATCTTGTAAGAAATACAGCTAAAGCCAGTATTTACGATGTAGGAAGTCGAAGTGTACCATGTATTTGTTCTCGGTTCTTGTTGCAAATACATACATTAACTGTATTAGCTACGTCGAGGAAACTGGTAAGAATCACGTACACATTGGAATAATAGTACGTGGGGATTAACGTTTCCGTAAAATACGTGGCTTTATTGAACATCGCTAAGAAGTTTAAAAAAGAATCAATCCTCTCAATAAGTATGCTCCTGGTCAAATTTCTAATGAACTTTGATCAAAGAAATTGGATGAATTCATAAAATTTAATATCATCAAGCACTGGTATAAACATTTTCAATCTTGGACAAAGAGGTTTTCAAATATAAGGTAGGTACCAACAAAATAGTTGTTCAAATACGTACATTTGACTGGTGACATACCTATGTATACCACACTACAATTAAATTGAATGTCATCGAACACTAGTAATAAACATTTTATTCTGTAAGACTTTATTATTTAGCATTTCTAATATTATATTTCTTTCACATCATAACTCCCTATTAATAGCCTATTATTTCTTATATCATTGCTAATAGCGTGTTGAGAACCCCAGAGGTATTAAGCGCGCCTATTATTTAAGTTAGGTTAAGTACAACATACATTTCTACTTGAAAAATAATATTTAATTTCTTATTCAACAAAATTTCAATGCAAAAGTTAACCGTACCACTGCAGGCGACACTGAAATGCCCTAAATAAGCCAATTACTCCCAAAAGCAAAATAACAGAACACCTAAGAAAACATCGCATTTACACATTTAAAAACACGTTCCAATTTCAAAAACAAAGCCAGCGAATCTCGTACGAGCGTTTACACTGCGAGTGCAGCAGACAGCACTACACGAAAATAAGCGCGAATGTAAAACGGAACGGGCGGGCGTTTCGTCGGCAAAACGCTCCGCGGCCCCGGAACGCGATTATTGCAGCTCCAATGGTGCGATTAACCCTCTACTTGCGTGCTTTTGTCGTCTAAAACGTACTTTTTATACCAACTTAATAGCATCGACAACGCTCGTGTCCCACTTTACAACATTATAAAATTCTTTATTTTAAACTTTGAGCTTACAGAAAAACTTAACGACAAAAAGTCACCAGCCACGGCTCGTTGCGGTTTCGCTCAACTGTTCCAAATCCAATTGCACCATTAACCCGTAACTGCCGCGGCAAAACACGGGCACCGCAATAAAATCAATGGGACACTTACACCGCCTATTTTCATTCAAATAAATTTGCTCTGTAGGCTCAAGTTCGCGAATAAACTAGATATAACTGGTATTAATCGAGTTCGGGGACGTTCGATAGTTAAGGAGATAAACGGCCCATTTCTAAGGAGATTTGTTTTAGAATGAAAGCTTATTGTCTCTGGCTTTCATTGTCAGTGGTATTAAATTACTTAGGTTTAGTGCTTGATAAAAACTATTAAACAGTTCGCATGTTATACATCGCGTCTTGTATCCAGTAAGGATAGGCACGGAGCTGGCGTGGCGCCAAATTTTTCATGTTTTGTGGAGTTCCATTGTAAGCGATCGAAAGCCCTGTTGCTTTTGTTGGCGGTGAATCCGAAAACCTAGGTATATTGCCGAATGCTGTTATGCGTCATGAAGATATATTTCTCGCTGTTGGAAATTGGAATTAGTTTCCGAATTCTGTTCGTTGTTACTTTTGAGATAAAGTATTTCGAATGAATCTTATGTAATAGCAAACTTAAACTGAATAACAGCTGATATTCTAATGTACGGTATTTTATGAGCAACATTTTGTTAAGTAATAAAATGGTTTAGTAATCTTTTTTATTTACTAATTTATCACGCTTAATTTTTGTAATGAATACACTCAAAAATTTTAACTTAAACATCACTCGAAAATTTACAGCTCCAAACTCAAGCAATACAAACAAAATTCCCAATCAAGTCATACAAAACCCAACCATTTACCAATTACCCCGTACACAAGCAACAGAACCCGAGTACACACGCGATCTAGTCTCACTTCCTCAGCATTCGAGGCACGAAAGCTAGGAAACAACTACCCACTTTATTGGTACATGCTGTCGCAAACACAACTTGTTTATAGTTAGACTAGACGCGCCCCGCGGCGCCGGCTCCAGTTCCCTCGCTCTGTTAAATTTCTAGTAAGTACCTAATTGACATTGTTATGTTTTTGTACGAAGAGATAAAGGGTTAAGTGTTGTAGATGCACGTTCGTACGTACCCCTCAATGTATTATTCTCTTAAGGTTACGCTTCTCTGTCCCACTGTAAGGGTTCTCTCACAGATTTCCCTTCACTGGAGAAATTGAGATACTTTTTTTGTCTCTTGGCAAGAAGAAAATTCAATAACGTAGATAGAAATATAATCTGATCTTTATGATTTATACGGCTGGATACACAATTTTTTCAAAATAGAGAGCTTAATTTTTACATTTGAAATCGATCATGACATCTTTCTGACAGAATTTCGTTTACGCCAATTTCGAGATTAACCAACTAAGCGAAAAATATTGCACAAACGAGTACACAAATACAGGTGACTCTATTCCCTAACCCTCGCAAGTCTAATGAGATGGCAATCTGACATAACCAGAGAGAGAAGGCGCAGGTCAGTCCTACGCCTTCTTATTTCACGACTAACAGAATAAAACTTAAATGACACACCAACAGACAATCACCACAGCCAATAGGTCAGCTAGGAAGAGATTGCCAGCTATGATAATGTTAATGGTTCATTAAACAACTCCATCTAGCTTTCTAGAAGTGAAAGCAGACATTTGCCTGTATTATTTATTAGGAAAACCGCTAAAGTATTCGTGATGGACGTACGTACACCCGTCCGCACCAACCTGAAGTGTTACAGAAATATTTACATTGTAAATATGTAGACCCAAGTTTTCTTTGCGTTCTTCCCCTACTTACCTCACCTTACCTACCTACCGACCTATGGTTTTTATTATGTCTTATAATGAGCAAAAGGTTCAAATTCAGCGTTAATTATCGGATAAATAGACAGCTTTTTACGCGGCTTTTTGGGGTTACAAAGTACTACATGACGTCACTCTTTGACCCTTATTCATATTCTAAATATTAATATCCTCGCCCTGGCCGAATTTCAGTCACAGCGGCTAATCTCAACGGAGGTTGCACATTGACGCTACTGGAGATTATATAATGCACAAGTGTGTGCCTCATATTGATGAGGCACACACTTGTGCATTATAAGTCAATGAGTTTTAAATCTAAACAGCTATTGAGCTGTTTAGATTTAAAACTCATTGACTTGATTAATAAAAGACTTTTATCAAATTTAATGAAAGAGGAAAAACTTATTTTATTTGAACTCTAGATTATTACACAAATAGCCAAAGAATTTCATACAAAGACTAGAAACATTCTTGCAGTTAATAGAAACATCTCTTAATATTTTCAGCCACACGGAACAAAAGTAAACATGTCATTTGCAGTACTCATAATAGTTGAGTTAACCCTTCCGCTGCGATGAAGACATCTGATTATGTAAACGCACGAACAAACAAATGCTCAACAATAATGTCTGCGCAAGAGTCGCCACTGTAATTGGTCGTTTGGTTGGAGATGCGTTTTAGGGTTAATTCTGCGAAATGTATTAGATGGATCCGCTGTTTGTTTCTGGACAATATGGCCATGTTTTGATAGTTCATTCATTCTGTTTGGGATTTACTTATTTGATACATGTTTTTGTTTTGATTAAATGTATCGGATAAATCAAAAGGGCCTCGATATTAAATGAGAATAAATTGTAAATGAAGAACATAACAAGATCTTGACTAATATCTGTGCATGTTTCGGGTTTCCAATTGAATAATTGGTTTTTAATTTCAATTAATTACTATTTTAAGGAAACTTGTTAATTAATTTAAGTTGGGTAATATTCAAATTAGGACCAAACTTCGTTTGCATGAAGCGCGAATGGGGGACCTCCTCGTATGTATCTTCTAAAAATATGAAAAAAAAAACTAGTATTTTTAAGATGGATAATAATTTAAGATAATCTATTAAAGTATTATTGCGCGTTGCCGAAATGCCAACCCTGTGCGTGATTAGCACTTATATTAAAGCCAAGTAACTTTTGGCTTAACAAGCAAAAAATATTTCCATCTTTACATAAACGAACGACAAATTTTCCGACACATCTATTTGTCAGATAAATCACATTATTTTCCTAATCAGGTCTCCAGATAAAATCAGGGACTATAGCTAGATGCAAATGTTGCCATACCACGATAGTTCCGCAGAAGCGAATGGAACAATGCCAAGTGTTATAAATATTTGATTTTATGTAACAGACTATTTGATTTCATTTGATTTGAGATTCAGTCAAAGGCCACGAATTTTGGTAGTGAGATTATCTTTTGTGGAAGTGCCAAATTAGCTAGAAACGAGGGTAGTTGAAGATTTTAAAGTTTGAATACAGAATGTTTTTGGTAAAACTGCAAAAGTAGTCATGAGACTAAAATGGTATTGGACAGGACACCTTATGAAAAAGCAGAAAAAAAATACAAACGGAAATAGAAGGGTTTCCCCGTGAAGGTTGGAATAAAACTAGGCAGAAATAGCAATGGGAAGACGACACCGAAAAACTATTAGTACCATGTACAAAGAGTTAGAGACAGAGATGAATAGAAATCCTTAGATCTCTATATCCAAGGAAAAGATGTAGGGGGAAATTGTATTAGATACAAATAGACATAATTTATGTACGATATTATATTATGACTATATCATATTATGACAAAATTGTAGATTTTCAAAAACAAAAAAGTGACCGATATAATCCAATCGAATTATTACTGTCGAGATATTTTTACCAGAATAAAAAAAACTTTTATAAATTTACATAAGTATCTAATTAGTAGTAAGAAGGCCTTTGTCAGTGAGAAATTACGGGTATGTAATAATAAGAGAAAATAAATAATAATAAACACCTTAAGAGGCTCTCGTTGGATGGTGAATCAAGGGTTTGATGTAGAAGGCGGTACTCCTGAACACTGGAGGAATTCAGGACTGAATTCCTCTCTCTGAAGTATATGTATGTATATATGAATATGTATTTAAAAATATAAAATGGTAAAATGGTAAATACAAGCTGCCAAAAACACACATGTATCGGAAAATCTTAATTGTTTACCATTACGTTCGATGAACAACTATATCTGGATAATGATGATGATTTCCAGAGTATAGCCCAATAAAGTTGACTGTATTTCCGTAACCAGCCAACACTCTTCGGCACAACGACTCTCCAACACCATTTGGGTCCAAATGAGTTTAGGAATCGCCCAAATTCTGCGGCTTGATTATTTCGGAATGGAATAAAATGACCCAAATAAAAATTTATGTTATTGCAAATATGTAAAGAGAGGTCTAAACGGTGGATGTTTCGGTCACAATCTACTTTTTGTTAAAGTGTTACTTTCTTACGAGTAGATACTGTATATTTCGTTCGTAGTGAAAATTGAAAACAAACCTTATTGAATTTTAACCATAGAGAACAATTGAAATGGAAACTCTATATATCTCATTCTATTTAACTGCGTCTATGCCCTTATAACTAACATTAACTAGTCGGGATCTAAGACATGACGCCTCAAGTTCACGTTGATATCACGCAAATTGATAAATTTGAGAGTTCTAAAAATCTTTTTCCCATGATCTTTGTTAGAAAGAAATATTATAGCAAGTCTAAATTTGCCTTTTTTACCCAACCTTGATATTGGCAGAATCACTCTCTTAACAGTGGAGAACACTTAAAAAAAAAAAGTTAAAACAAGTTTAAAAATAATAAGAAAACGTGCATACCTTGAGATGAGATGTTAAATCAGAGACAATCTTACACGGAAAGACGTAACCTTCTATTTTTAAACCATGATATACGGTAGGTATATATTCTAAATAGAGCAGAAAAAGCTTGAATATTCGGAATTAGATTATTCCCCAGGCTCTACGAAGGATACACGTGCAATTTCATGTTCGTTTTTAGGCACAATATACGACATTAAAATAATAATTATATCGTAGACATTGTATTCGTTACCTATTCCATAGATATATTTCCATATTTCTGTCGTAATAAAAATTATTTCTTAAAATATTATTATACTATATTTACCGACCCGTGTAATTGTCGTATAAATACGCTACGATATTTTCCCAACGGGTGTCGTATGTAGTAAAATAGCTTCTCTGATGTCGTCTTAGTAGGACAAACTGGGCTTTATTTAGTCAATAATAACGGGCTTAAAAAAAAAGTTTATTTTAGGAATACACACATATACAAGCTGTTGATCTGTAACCGTGCCATAAGGGAGGTGATGATTATATCACTGATACTGAACACGAATCATTTAAAAAATCAACACAAAAAAACCGTCTTCAAGAAATAACACAAAATAACAAAATGCTGAATATTGTACTTAACTGCATGAGGTCTCGTCTCACTACTCCTCTTCAACTTATTTATCCCTATTTAAAAATATAACAATACTAAAAAATATTTTCAATCATTCAATGCGTGCACTTTAAAAAAAAAAAACTTTCAACGTTTTCAGTTGACATTAACGATGTGATAGTTATCGATTCTTTTATATTCAAACACTAAGTCGATAGTCGTGCTTCGATATCCAGTAACGCGGTGACATCTCAACAGTTTGAAAAATTGCAAAATTTCTTGTGTGTATTTAATAGTGAAGTGACTGCAACTTTTGTTCAAAATATCGATAAAGAATAAGTATTGCCAGGTTTCTTAATGTGTGGTGTATATTTTTTTAAAGTTGTAAATAAAATTCATATGCTAATTTTGTACTAATACTACACTATCATTGTCTAAAGAAAATAAATGTTACTTATATTATTTTACGATAGATTATCTACATAAAGTTCACTATTTCTGAGGAGAATCCCAATAAGTTTCTAAATGTAAAATGCGAGGGAGACGCTGCTTTAAGTCACAGATTTCGCAAACGAACCGTGCAAGAATTGTGAATTTATCGACTAAATTTATCGACTAGTTAGGTACGTGGGCATCACTATCTGTGAAGGTCGCGTTGATTTATAGTGACGTGTAACATGAGTTATCGATACCGGTGTCTCGATTCGATCGGTTGACAGGTTTTGTTTGTATCTTTGAATATTTTATCAGTATTTTACTACTGATTTCAAATTCTAAATATAATAACACTACGTGGTTGCTACGTGCTTAAACAACAAAAAATATTTTTCAAATTTCTAAAATTTCTCGTCCATTTTTAACCACCGACACAAAAAGATGTTATAAGTTTCACGTATCTGTGTAGGTATATGTATCGTATCGTAGCTCCTAAACGTATGGACCGATTTTGACTTTTTTTTTGTTTAAAAGGTGACTCGACTCGATCGAGTGTTTTAGCTAAAAAAAAACTGAGGTATTTGTGTTGAGTGTTTAAATTTTTAAATTTATTTTCTTTGGCAACAATTTTCTTAACTCCCAATAAAACCGTCTTAGACCACAACTAAGTGGCTATCACAGACGTCGGTAACCCAAGTCAAGGCGGGATTTATAGATTAGTTTGGTAACCAACCATTATACCCCACTTAGCCGGGGGCCGACAGAGAAGGGGGCTTATTCCACCTCTTGCACAATGGCTTCGAGACCCAAGCTTTTGAGATTAGTTCGAAAGCGCAGACTTTATCATCAGTAAACCCGTTTTGAGATGCCCTGCCTCTTGACTTTGGGGTCCAATGTTATGTGTAGTTAATTAAATTAGGGGGTTACACCGCATGGAGATAATGATATAGATGCGTTTGTAAGCCTAGTTGATGAATCGATATTTTTGTACAGTTTGTATGAACGCGCTAATCTCAAAAAGTAACAGTTCCATTTGAAAAAATATTTTAGCAAAATAAAGCAGCTGTAAGTCAGTCCGTGTGGTTCCCGGCCCAAGAATAGAACCTCAAACCTAGAAAAAAGCTCGTTAGAATGATATGGCCATTAATGGCCAATGAAATGAATCGGTCATAACATGCGGGACTACGGCAAGCGTCAACAAAAAATCTTCCGATCCCCGCATGCGGGCCCTATCGAATTGAGCCTGGTTAAGTTACGTAAGGTTAAAGGCTTAAAAGACAAACAAACAGAATCAAATTCCCCACCCCCCCACACAAACCACAGGCCACAAACTTATAACCATTACCTTTAGACTGTTTTATTAGGTACTAGCTTCCGCCCGCGGCTTCGCCCGCATGATATGTTGATAAATTGTAGCCTATGTGTTATTCTGATGTATAAGCTATATTGTGGTGAAGTTTCATTCAAATCCATTCAGTAGTTTTTACGTGAAAGAGTAACAAACATCCATACATCCATACATCCATACATCCATACTTACAAACTTTCGCCTTTATAATATTAGTAGGATATTACAAGAATACGTGGTACTAACAAACGCCTATTAAACTTGAAATTATAAGTCAAGAATGGTTACAGATAATGTACATCAAACTTTACTTCTTTATGCATACTTAGCTAAACACTGAACATTATCACGCAGGTGGCCAAAGGGGAGACACGGCAAACATGACATTTAACAATACAAAGGTTAACTAAACGCAGGTGTGTGAATTACTCACGTACCTCGCTATTACGTCAGCTTCGCCCTTCAATAATATAGACTATCTGTACTCGGAAAAAAATTGGAAAAAAAACAAACATTTCGCAGGAATATTCCAGAACCAAGAAATAGAAACTGGCTTCTTTATGTATGAACTCATTCACTTTTTCTGTAAACTACGTAACGATAAATGTGTGAATCATTTTTTATAGGATTCAGTACTTAAAGAGCATCAACGGGACGCGTTTCTAAGGCTCTGCTGTCCGTCTGTCCATCCATCTGTCCCAGGGCTTTATCTTTTGTACCGTAACAGATAAACCCCCAATTTTTACAAATTATGTCTAACTATGGCCGCTATAACAACAAATAGTAAAAGTAAAATAAAAAATATATATATATAATATATATATATATTATTATAATTATTAATTTTATTTATTTAAGGGGATCCCCATACAAGAAATCCTTCGTGAGCAAGTCTGACTTGCATTTGGACAGTTTTTAGATAAACAAGTTTTATCTACTCGTATTTAAGTAATTAAAGTAAAAATTTCGAGCTACTATTAATTTGTTATTAGCCATAATTGTCCCACTGCAGGGATATGCCTCCTTACCCTCCTGCCAGTTCTCTCGGTGTTGGTCTTCTACAACCAATCTTCCCAATATACATCTAACTCGTCTCGCCATCTCCTGGGCCTGCCATGCCGGGACCTCGTCTAATTTCCCCGGTTCAAATCCTGTTCGTAACCCATTTCCTTTCATTCTATCTATACAAAAGTAACTATTTACATTTTTCTTGTGAGTGAATTTTGCTCTTCGAATATTCCAGATATTATTTTCCAAGTCCGTGTTCCATGTTATCTGTTGAACGTGCTTAAGAATTAAGAAATTGCACTATAAATGCGAGACAAGGATTAATGGCGGCCGTTTGTTCAAGAGTAACTGCGGGCAAAGTGGAGCATAGTTATTAGAAGCCAGCCAAGAGTTTTTATTATTACTTTTTTGTTTTTTTTTTGCTAAAGTAAATTATGTTCAACTGGGTTTTTAATTCTAGCCAGTAATATGACATTTAAGGTGTCACTTTCTAGGATTCCAATAAGATAAAATGGCGATTTGACTAGTCGTATTTAATTGAATTCGTTCATTAAAGGTTGAAAATGGAGACACAACAGGCTGACTTGAATTAAAATTAAACCATACTTGCTCTCTAGTAGGTATTTTGACAGAATAATTTTTAAGACAGATTAAAAATTAATTTATTTTCGTTTTTTATTTGAATTTGGAGCAGTAATTTCAATATGGCCGTTATTAATAGTTGTGCAAGTAAAACGTTTTGAATAGCGATCTTAAACTCTTAGTGCCCACTCGAAAACAAATAAAGATTTCATTATATTTTTCATTGAATTCAGAATCATAAAAGACATTTCAATAAGACATTTTTTTATTTCAAGAAACGAAATATCTCGTTCATTAGACAGAAAAATGTTTAGCATAACTTTTTAGAACGTCTTAAATTCATCTTATCTTAAGTAGACCGGTACCTACAGTTCTTTATTAAATTTATATTCAAATTAGAATATCGTAAAAGAGATAACAGAGTAAAAAAAAATATTGTTATTAGATTCCAATCACGTAGACCTTTCAAAACTCTTACACAATCGCTCATTCGATGATGACACATCAAATAACTATTTACCTACATTTATCAACAGTTTAGCTGTTGTTAGAGGGCTTTTTGAGAGAACGGTGTTATTCTTAATTTAGTATGGCAATAATTCCAATTAATCTAACTAAAAAATCTAAAAATTTCGGAAAAGTTTCGGAGGTCAGATAGGTAGTTGCTCCGTAGAAAACTGATATTCAGCTGCATTTGATTAGATTAGAAGCTGACCCGAACAACGTTTAGGAATAATAATGCTAGAAGAATGTATCAGACAAGGCTTTAAGTGTATTATAAAATACAAATACCAGAAACCTATTAAATTTTCTAACAAATTAAACTATTAAGTTGTACTAAGTTATTCAGCTAGTGTCATCTCGTCCGCCCACGGGACTCATAAATGTTATTACTAGAGATGGGACTAAAATTCGATTTACATTCGGTAATACCGAATTTCGGTTTTTGGCACAATTCGGTTCATAGTCCGAATATCCGGTAAATTTTTTTGGCGAAATTGTTAATTACCAGTTTTGTTCGAGGTATTTTCTACGTCGTCGTTAGGTGATTAGGTCAGCATAAGTGTTAATTCAGGACGTAGTATATTTGTGTATCAAGTTTTATCCAACAACAGTTTACGAGATATTGAGTAGCAAACATCTAAAAATCTTCAAAACCTATCACATTAATACCATTAGAGAATACTACGTGAGTATGAGCAACCGGAACCTCAACAAAATATTGAAATAAATGTAAAAACTGCCTCTCTCTCATCTCTCTCGCAGATGCCACTGTGCCTGGCGTGGGACAAATAAAATGAAAGGCAACGACAGTAGGGATAGCGAGCAAGAGGTACCCCTGAAAAGTGAAATTGCCTGAATACAGCTCTGAAATTCGGCTTCGGCACATGATCAAATCGAATATTTAGTCACTTAGTCCATCACTAGTTCTTACTGATTCAAGTTCATCCCAGTCGGACACAACAATCGTAATTTATTCTTTAACTACGAATATTATATCTTCATTAGGTTTTATTGTGTTACCAACTCATTAGTATAAGTTATTGTATCCAGTGAAATGACGTTTGCTTTAGACTTTCGCTGTTAACTCACCGGAGGCGGCCATTTAATGTTTCTTCTGTCTAACAAATCAATGGAATTTCTAATATTTTTGAAACCAAACTTTTATTTAAACAATTTATTTGTATTTATTTATTGTGCAAAATTTCAGCTAGAGTGGATAATAGAAAGTGTGTCGATATTCGGATATAATTTTTTTAGCCGAAATAAAAACCGACAGCATCCATTTTTATAAACATTGTACATTTTATAAAAAATCTTTTTGTCATTCCTAGAAATGCTTAAATCACCGATATTTATCAAGCAATAACCGTAACACAATGATTCAGCATTTAGCTATAATTTTAGCGCCTAGTAAAAGAATCATAATACGGTCGAACGCCTTTCGAGATTTCCACAAACAAACCGAGCAAAGATAAGGAAATATTTGACTAAAAGGTTCTTGTCAACGATAAAAATAATCTGTATTTTTTTCATATAATAGAACAACCTCGAGTACGGTACGGGCGAACCGAAAACACATTAAGAACATTCTACCGATTGAATAGATCAATAAAAAATAACGAAGAAAAAAGAAATATTATGCAAAGGAAAAACTCGGTGAAATAAAGTGAAGTGAGACGCGCGAGTGAATACACCCAAGTCGGAAATGTTCGGATATTTTGATTTATATCTGGCGTGCACTTGCGATTAGAAATTGGGGATATAAATCGTACTCGAGTTAGGAATTTAGGATCCGACTTTCGCCAAAACATATTTTACGATGAAAAATTTCTTAGCTTCAATATTTTCTCGTGTTGCTCGTATCTTCGCTACTTAGTTATTACATAAACGTGTTTTCATTTCATTTTTAATAATATTTTCAATAACATTTAGGCTAGGGCGCCACTGCTAAAAAATTCACGGAAAATCACATCTATGGTTTGATAGAAATTGTACACGAATATTGAATATCCAATACGTAAACTGAGATATTTGGGATAATTGCAGGAAAGCAAAAAAATATTGCACTGTTTTTTAGCTAAGAGCTTGATTAAAAATAAAAACATTTCACCATTAACCTAATAGGTTTATGTTTTAAAAATGGAACATGCATATTTAATGACTAGAAATTCTTGCGACTTAAAGTCGTGTTCATGCGAGAGTACCGGCTATCAGATCGTGGCAGTCCCCGGTGAGTTTTCACCTGCCCTGACAATTTTAATATAATAATATTTTCCTTGCGGCATCTCATTCGCAATATTAAAGCGGAGTACCGCCATCCTGTGGCACGGTTTTTATTCAAATTACGATAATGTTTTGTGGCTTTCATAATGAGTTGGCTCAGTTCGTTATTTTTGAGAATTACATTGTCTTTTTGAGTTTAATATTGAAGTTTGATGTTGGATTAGAAGATAAACAATACAAGCTAAGTAATATTTTGCTTAGAATTTTTTTTTCTGAAACGTAATTAAATTGTTTCATGTTTTTGACAGCTTTATGAACAAGAGTTTATTCTACATCCTCATCATCATTTTGATAGTAACAACATGTTTAGCTCAAAATAAAATGCGTTCAAAATACTATTTATTCAGGAAGTCAGTTTTATTTTACTTTTCTGTGCTAAAACTAAGTAAATAGGACGGGATAATACTGTTGCTTCCGCTTCCGGAATTTTTAATTTACGCGCCGATACGATGCCGATGCCTTCAATATCCGGGCATCGTTCACCGAATCGGTTTGAGCTGGACTTGTTATTAAAAAAATTGCACCACTTTTTTCGATATTCATAAAACAATGCACTGGTTATTTTTTCCCCGTTTTCCTCTTATGCGTATTTGCAAAATGGCGATTCTTTGATTGCCTTATACTTAATGCTGAAGTTAAAAAAATCAGTTTGAAGCAATGAAGCCCGAGGGTCCCTGACGATTTAATGGGAATTTCTTCCTGAACAGTATTCTGAAGTAAAATAAATACATAATGCTTATTGTCGGAGAAGCATTGTTGCTCAATGCTTTTGAAAGGGAATACAAGAGAACCATAAAACGCTTATAGCTCTATTAAGTCAACACTGTCGAGTTTCTTCACGATACAATGAGGGACTTTCAATGTATGTGAGGGAAACGTTATTATTACCGTGTTGTTATTGTTATTTAATAGCAAAACTACAAAGTATTTTCTAAAGATTTTGTAGAGAACTTAACTTTCCTTGAAAATAGTAAAGCAATACAATATTACGAAGTAGGTTGACTGGTAGAGAATTTCTTATGGCTTAAAGTTGGTATGAAAAAGCTATGCTAAAAGAAGTATGAAATATACATAAACTGTCTTAGTTAAGTATCCTATTTTTTTTATGGGACATAAAACAACTTGTTTAACATTAAATTGAGTAACCAAAAACGTTACAAAACTACAAATACCATAAACATTTTTATAAAGTATTTATTCTACTATGCTTAAAGCTTATGCGAATACTTAAAGTTCGAATTTTCGAATTTCGAAAATTTCAAATTATGCATATCTCTAAAAAGGAAAAAAATCTGCAATTTTAAAAACCAGCCAATATTATGTATTTGCGTCGGAGCCGAGGTTAGAAATTTTATGCATAACACATCATCCAAATTCGATGTCGGGCGCAGACTATCACATATTCAAGCTATGTACGTACTCTTGACGGCTTGTAAGCGAAATAGCATAATGGAGGAATCACTCGGGACGCGGCATGAACTCGTAGATCGATATTGCGCTGGATTTTCAAAGTGATCCGTATGGAAAATTTGAAGTGTGTATTTAAATTTTTATCTAACTTTAGAACCTACAGCTGCACCACGATCTCGAAATCAGAACAGTCGAAGACGAAATCAAACACGCAATAAACAGTTACAGGAAGAGACTAGACAACCACCCTACCGAATGGTTACACATTTCAGCGTCTGAAAAGAAAGACCACTAGAGACCTATAGAGATAATATTAATAGGCGCTCGTCACTGGACTGCTCGCCCTCCATGACAATAGATCCACTCATGATCACTTGCTGAATGTTTTCGAAACAGATTGCATAAATACAATAAAAAAAAGATTAAAAAAATAACTTCTAGATCTAAATCAGAAGAGATAGATTAGACTAACCTTAACAACTTAGGATAACTTCTGGCATGATATTGAGTTACCGATCATCCTGAAATTTTGCATATACGTTGTTAGGTGTACAGAAACAAACATAGGGTACCTTTCATCCCGAAAAAAAATTCTTTCCGAGGAAAACAACAATAACGTTCTTATGATTACAATAGACTGCGCCACGTTTTCTAAATTAACGCGAACGAAACCGCGGGTAAAATCTAGTTTAATTTAATGTTCGTCTAGTCTCTTCAAACTATATTTTATACCTCTGCTTCCTCTAAACAGATGAGAGAGCCTCCTATTTAACAGAGTTGAATGCCCAAGAATGCTTCTATTTTGAGACGAAATGAGTCAAACTGTCAGTACTAAACGCAGGCGGCAGTAAATCAAATGTACTGTCTAGTCACACATCGTTACTCTTAAACTAAGTTAGTTAAACTATGTTTAGACTGAATAATACAGATCCTTTAGTATGTTGTAACTCTGCCAGAGATACCAGAATATTTCTAGATTGTCCAGGTTAAATACAGGATGGTCAGGTTAAAAAGTTAATATGGTAATATATAATTCACTACATTCATACAATACATTCGATCTTTGTTGTATATAATAATGCCGTACTGGTGTAAAAAATAAATAAAGATATGGTGCAGTTACAGAATTTTACCAGTCAGTTCGGGAATTGAACCTGTGGGCAATTACCGTGCGTATAAATTATATATTTATCACTTGCTCCATGCCTCGTAGAATACGTAAAGCTGTTGGTCCTGCGCCTGCTCTCTCCGGATGTCGGATTGCCGTCCCATGAGAGTATGGACCCCGGACTATAAGAGTGAGGGAATAGAAAGTGCACCTGTGTTTGCGTACCCACTTGTTCACTATAATATCTCCTTTGTAGTTAGCTAATATCCGTTGAGATTTTTGTTGTAGGAAAATACTTCTTCAAATCTTTACTACGGGTTTTGTCTCCGAATATCTAGGACATAAAACCCGAAAAATACGAACACCGAATTGGTTCGGCATGCAATCTTGGTACGTATGTTCGTGTCACTCGCATTACTGCTCGATATTTATAGCCCGATATCGAACCCGAGCTAATCCGGGGCGCGCCGGATTGCATACGCATAGGGTGACGTACAACCTCCGCATTTGATGACAGTTACATCAATTTTGTTAAAAAGGAGAAATTCTAAAAACATTACGATATTACGTGAGTCTAAAAAAGCGCTGTAATATTTAAAGAAAATACGCTTTTACAGAAAAAGGTTGCTCAGGAAATGTTGACTTTTTCTCGGAATAAATTACATGAAAATATTATAACTTCATAGCCTTTCTAGAGTTCCGAAGTGAAATCAAGAACCCTTATAGTTCCGTCAAGTTTCCCTCGCTGTTCGTCTGTCACGGCTATTTCATTCGCAGATTGTCAATAATTCTAGAAAGTTATTTACTTAGAGTATATAAGAAAAAAATAGAGCAACCCTATAGAAGTATGAACCGTGAGCACGGGTATGAACAACGCGGCCGCGACACGAGCTCCGTTTGCGATCATACCTCGTTCGACTGAGGTTCAACTAGGCTCCACGAGCGAAAAAGTTACATTTTAGCTTATATCATGGTTAACTGCTGAGTAAAATTTTGAAAAACGTCTAGAAAACTTAATTTGAAAAAACCGGCCAAGTGCGAGTCAGACTCGCGCACCGAGGGTTCCGTACAAACCTGTAGGAGTTTCAAAATATGCGGCTTTAATTGCTGTATCTTTTGATTGCGTTGACGTAGAAGTTTGATTTTGTTACAGCTTAAAGATATTATAGACTTGAGTATTTGTTAAGAATTTCAATATAATACCACTACGCGTTCATGAGTAAAGGGGTAATAAGTTTAAAATTATTAAAAATATTTTTATTATATGATGTAACTAAAAATTTATGCTTTTCGCAATTTTTCCTTTATCTGTGTTATAAGACGTTGCTTCGTACCAAATTTCAAGATTCTGAGTTCACGGGAAGTACCCTGTAGGTTTTGATTCCCTTGCGAGTGTCGAAAATTTGCGGCATAAACGGGAGTATCTTTTGATCGCGTTGACTTAGAAGTTTGATTTTTTCACAGCTCCAAGAGACCATAGACTTGAGTATTTGATATGAATTTCAGCTTGATACCTCCACGCGTTCCTGAGAAAAAAGGTCTTGACAGACAGACAGACAGACAGACGGACAACAAAGTGATCCTATAAGGTTCCGTTTTTACCTTTTGAGGTACGGAACCCTAAAAATGACATTTTAACATTTGTATGGCGAGACCTGCTTTCGCTCCGCACAAGGCAATGTGGTTGACGTTATCACTCTATATTTTCTTGAATACTCTATGGTTATTTATAACGCCGATCAAGTTATCGGAAATAGTTCCCTTTATTTCTAAACTCTGCGGGACCAAAAAGTCTATAACTCTCAATAATCTCAAGAATTGATAACTTTTAAAGAAAATTGTAATGAAGTTCCAGTCGTGTGTACTCGTACAGTTTTTGTAAAACAATACTTAATTTATACTAAGAAACTAAACTGGGTTAGTCCGAGAATTTTATATGAATGTCTCTTCAATTACACTTAAGCCGAGAAAATTTAAATAATGCAGGCAGCATAATCATTGCATTAGCAGCTCATCTTGTTCATGATTAATGCTTTGAGTTATCAATTTCTGACTCAACAAAAATTTAAACATTTTGTGGCTCTTTGGCCTTCTAGTGCTTGGCGCTTATTGTCCAAAGGGTTGATATAACTATCAGTTTATTACAACCCAGCACACTAAATTTTATAATATGTAATAAACATACCTCATCAAAAACCTTATCTAATTAACTTAAACCACCAAAAACTTTAAGGTATTTGTCTACTTCATCGTACCATAAAAAGATTGGGCTATGAACATATCAGACACGGCAGAGCTTATCTATCAGATTAAAAGTCGATTAGGAAACGAGTGGATCTGGTGTTCTATCATATTTTTTTTAAACAAAAAGTAGAGCCTATAAAGCCTCAACCTCCGTGGTAAAAGATGAATTACCATTGGCCGTCAACACAGTTACGTTTCAATTTAAATTAAGAAGTATAATTTATTTAGAATTCTTTCTGTGATTTTTATTTTATATCATTTGTTTTCTGTTGGTCATGCGGTATAGTAGTCTTGTGGAGTGCTTGTAGTTTTCTTTTCAACGTAGTGTAAGATGGTAAGGTTACTGACGCCGTAGCTAAATCATCAGGTATCAAGATCCTGCAGTACCTACCAAAATCACAAATCCATAAAGTATTTCACAACAAAACCTCTGCTACAAAACCCCTACCATCCACCAGATATCCTTCAATCGTACCTTGTAGTAAAGATGTCGCCGGCCATTACCAAGCTCTTTGTCCTGCTCCTTTGTTCCCGGCCAATTAGTCGTGAGTTCCTACCGCACCTTTAGCTCGACTATTATCGCTTAATAGATTATGGCTCAGCTCCGCTTAGTCCGCTTTGTCTTTAGCAACATAACTTGCGCTCAGTTTTGGTGGTATAAATAATTTTAGTTGCGCTATTATGTTGCAACTGTGTTTGTGGAGTGTCCTAAGCTAGAAATTGTTTAGTTTACGGCATATGAAATGCTGTGTAATACACATTACTGCGATAAGACTTTGTATATCCGTTTAAGGCGCCTTTTCGCGAACATCTGCTATCTCACTCGCACGTTGATGCTATAAAATCACTGAATATAATAGGTAGTTATGAAAAATAGCAAAAAAACCAAGCTAAGAAGTTCTTTCCTTAAAAATTTGTTCTCAACAACTGACTATTGGTTGCATCAAAGACGAAAACCAGAATGTCCCTAAAGATGCTATCTTCCTCAACTACTATCTCGCTCACACATTAACTAGATTCTTTTGCTTTAAAGACCTGCCAATTTTTAGGAGGTAGTAAAATCTCTGCAACTGAACAACTTTCCCCAGGAAAATAGGTCAAAATCTGAAAATCGAAAATTGACTTTTCATACAAAGTCAATGGTCACGTGACTCACTTTTGTATGAGAAGTTATATGTATGTAATGTTCCATCCTATTAATGTTATGATGTTGTGTTTGCATTTTTTTGTGTTTTTTGTGATTGTCTCATTTTACTTCCATCTCTTATTAATTGTTTAAATAGCCTCGTAGGTATCACAATAAGCTTAAATATACCAAACCAATGAAACTGCAAAGTATTTCATGATTTCATCTCTCAACGTCTACAAAATCGTATTCAGAGTATAATTTTCTACAAATACAATAATGTTTAAAAAATATAAGTGAAATAATCTAACGGAAAGGACACAATACAATTAATAAACAAACACCTGTCTAAAAAAAGTAACAAAATAATAACTCAAAAACGAACATCACAGCATACAAAAGCGAGATACAATTAAATTTCACCTCTGGCAACTCTAAAATGCTGAAGTACCTAAATCCCACAATAGCACATGGCAACACTGATCATTTTTCACCGTCGCGTCGGAAGGAATACGTGTTTGTTTGGAGTGACGGCTCCGAAATATAAATCAGACATAATGGTATCTGTACAAAACGTTTTGAGTTCACACTTGCCAGGTTTTGGGGTTCCATGCGAAGAGAAACTCATTTGTTAATGTCAACGTTATAAATATTTATAGAACACAATTTATGTCAAAATTTTAATAAAGCTTCTATCTGCTTGAAAATATTTAATAAGAAACTCGCAAAACATCTAACTCGGGTGGGATTTGAACCCGCTATCTTTGGCGTACCGTGCCATCGCTTATTTGCTAAGCTAAGCTCAGTAGCTTAGTTGGTAAAGCGATGCCACTAAAGATCACCGTCTCAGCTCATAATGTCCTTTTCTCAAAATGTCCATTCTTAAGATATCCTTTTCGCTAAATGTCCTCTCTCAGAATGTCCTTTTATCAAAATGTCCCTTTCTTAATAATTATGTCCTTTTCTCGTAATTAAATGGAAAAATCCAAACTAAATTAGGTTCGAGTTTTGATCAAAAAATGCAAACCGAATAACGGTCGAGTTTCGACAAATTAGCAACTTCTACATACATAAATTCACGCCTTTTCCTATGGGGTTAGGCAGAAACTACAGAACGCCACCTGCTACGGTTCCTACATACTCCTTTTGCCTCGTCCACATTCATACATCTAGTCATACATACGCGCCTGTTTAAAAACTTAGCAACTTCTAGTTTTAATGAGTCCACAAACCTCAAAACACTTGATGCCTAAGCCACATTCCTGTCTATCTTAAAAACCTCGATGTCTATATTGCAAGGTTGCAACGATTTAAAAATAATATCACAAATTGTGTGTACATCGATATTTCAAACTGCGTGTATGCAATTGTGAACGTCAGATTTTCCGATCCATTTCACAATATTGCTGGGAATAGATTGGTAGGTGTACGGGTAGGTATGCGATCGACTTTACGCGCAGATTTTAGGATAACCACGTATCCTTTTTTATATAGAATGGTTTTTTATAGTAGATTACTTTCTTTTTACAAGCTTTTAATTTGCTGTATGTGTATACATATTATGTTGGCTATATACGAGTATGATGTTTCAGCAATAATTCATTATTATAAAATGTAAATGAAACTTACATAAATCGAAAAATACTACTTGTACTTGTGCACAAAACACGTGTTTGTTAGTTTGTCCTTCATTCACGCAGCAACCTAACGACATGATTTTCCGCAGACTGTTTAGTCTGTTCTGTTTACTCAGCCTACTTTTAATCCCATAAGAACGACGGGAACAAAGTCGCAAGTAAAAGCTAATTTGAAAGTAAAAAAATATTTATACGGAACTACTTTTACTACAGAACATTTACTTCTAAGTTTTTTTATTGTATCCAAGTAACAGTAACTGCACTAATTAGCTACACGGAGGATATTTTTCTCGACCTTGTCTCTAATGAACGAATGAACAAATGAGCGAATGAACGAATGTTCAGCCGAGTTTATTTAGAGTTCTCTGTTTAAATACAGTTAGTGTGAATGAATGGCAATGTCATTCATTCTCGTTTAAATAAACGTAAAATATGAAGTGCTTTTTAATGTTTTTTTTTGTTTTGTTAATGGTAGCGTTTTAGCGAGTTATAAAGAAGTACGTAAATGGATTTAAATGACAGTATGAAAGGATAATGGTTTGTTATGTATAAGTATAGTATGTCGTGTTTATGACAGTATTTAGAGCTTCGCTAATGAAAGCGATACATGAGTTTTGATTTAGTTATTCTAATTTAAAATACCCATGGAACTTCTTTGGACTTCTCTTTGGTTTTTGTTTCTTAAAACCAAAAGAAAAATATCATAGACTTAAAAATATATATCAGTCAATATATCTGCCCATCATAGGTAGAATAAATTAAATAAAAGCAAAAAAAAATTGTTTGCTTCATTCACTGGAAAAAACGTTATACATTGCACAGGAAATTTAAAATTCACTGCCCCAACGCACAAACACGGAAACAAACTTTTTCCCTTCAATTGACTTTTTCACGCAGCAAAAAATACAGATACACATTTTTTGCCCACACCCGTATGGAATAATTGTTTGCGAAAAAAACTGCTAACCAAACCACAGTGCGGGGCGCTATCTATGTCGCTAGTATTAAAATTCCCATGTCCGTCAAAGTACAAAGCTATTTATCTATTAAAAACGCTATAAAAGCCACGGACACGTTCCCGCGCTCATGTGTCCACACGATGCGCCAAAAAGTACGAAAAAAAGTGCAAAAAGGTGTCGACACGTTCGCGGGACAGGCCCGCCTGTGAAATATGGCCACCCTGGACACTCCGAATGCGTGGACACCCTGTAATTTATTTATAACCGTGTATTCTGTTAATGGATATATTTTTTAATGATTTTAATGCGGGGTTAGGGTGACATGATTATATGTTGAGTGAAGGGACAAATTTATTGGATGGGTTGGACAAATTAGTTTTCTATTGTAACTAACTGTCACAATTTATTTAATATCTTCGTTTGGCATCTATTACTAAGCTGTCCGTTTGTCAGTTGTCTGTCTCAGGAATTGCTTTGAACCATATCAGGTACAAATCTTGAAATTTTCACTGAGTGATATGAAATAGTTAAGAGCTAAAGAGGGCCCAATACAAAAGCAAACCTGGGTTTTTTAAAACTCTTTGTGAGCGAGTCAAACTCGCACTTAGCTAGTTTTTAAACAACATAATTACTAGAATTCAGTCCATAAGCAAATGTATTAAATTAAAGCTTCTTTTGTGTACTTCTTTCGGATTCATGGGCGTTTTAAAAATTAATTATCACTTATTAAAAACGGTGAAGGAAAACGCGAGGAACCCAGCACACCTGAGAGATTTGTTAACGGTGTGTAAAGCCATGTTAGAAGCCTAAAACTTTGACAGCAGGTTGTTCATCAACCATATGATTAAGAAGAAGATTGTACATTTTACTATCTACGTATGAATCAGGTACCTACCGACATATACACAAATAATCACGATCTCACGAACCCCTATTTACGTAAAAAGAATCCTATTCTACCTCCCTATATTAACGGTAAAAGCCTCACGTTTTGTTTATATACCTTGTATTTTCTGTCGAACAAAAAAATTTGCTCTTTCAAATAAAGAAACACCTTATTCTATTTTTTTCCTCGAATTTCTATATTGTACGTTTTTCCGCTACGAAACGTAAGTTAATAAATTACGCTCACATGCTACATCGTCTCAACAAAGAGCAGGTGTTTCAGTTTCAGGCCACATTGGCCTGACAAAGCAGCCTTCCGTTTCATTTCTATACCCCATTGACAAATTCCATCTCTGATTGGGCAAGGGTTGATGGAAAACGTCCGTTATTCCGTTGAATTTTGCTAAAAGAAACCGTTTTGTTCGGAGACGTTTCCTTTCTGTAATTTCTTAAATGAGATTTTTTTGATGTTAAGTAATTTGCTGTTTTTGTTTTTCTTATTTCTGTTTCTTAAGTATATGTTTCGAGAGTACAAGTTTCTTCGCGTGTTTAAATAAAATTACTTCTACATAGGTATAATATAGAAACATTAAGGAATTATTTTTCTTTCGTGAGGTCATACGTCATACGTCATACTTGTATTGAAACTGGCCAGTATTTAAGAATGAAAATATAAAGCTAGAGAAAACTATTTCATTAATCTGAAGTTCTAAACTATACATAGGTCTAACAAGATCAATGTTTATGTAGATGCACACGACTACTATGCGATTGCTAATGTTTTTGTTTTGTTTTGTTACAGAATAACGACTCAAGTCAACACAACTATAACAACACATGCAATTATATGTCAAAGGTAAGTCCTTCTTTCCACAAATATCATAAAAGATCCCGGATCTTCCAAAACTCTATAAACCTAAATAATCTCTTTAGCTCAGTTCCGTCTAAGTGGGCATAGTTTTTGACAGATGGCTTTTTGTTTTACGACCTCTGAGAAAGGTTCACATTTCTACAAGAGCCTTCGCATAAAACTAGGATGTCCAATATCGCGCCATCTGCCGTCCAATGATCCCAAAAATATCACTCAAGGCACACGAATTACGGAACCTACTTTGCTTTATTCGCATCAAGTGTGAAGGGGACAGTTTTCATAAAGGCTCCGCCAATGCGGAATGCGTAAGAATAAAATTCCAACTTTACGACAGACGAGGAATGTATCGGGACCCCCTCCTCTGTCCTCTACCTCGAAATCCTAGCAAACTAATTACGCGAAACGATTCCGTCTCGAACGCAGGACGCGAAAAACATCCAGCCTTTTATTTTTGTATTTGAACAAATTTGTCAATTACTTTTGAAGAGGGTCTGTTTCGCTTTGAAGACTTAAGAGAAATACATAAATTAGAAGAGTTCCCTTTTGTTTCTTTATATCAAGCAGACAACAGTTTAAAAATCTTGTTCAGAGTCATTAATGCGTCGGTTTCTTTCTTTGGTTACGCTAAAATATCTATTTGGCTTTTCGTTGGGCTTTAAATCGTAGAGGCTTATTTTTTAATCCCCCTCCCGCGGTCCGACCCGTGGATGCGCTGATTCACCTCGCCGGCCTCACCTCGGACCGCAAATAATAAAACGTCTAAAACAAAGAGAATAAAAGAAAGTCCCGAATAATATTTACGCGGGTTGCCCTCGTCCGACGGAAACAGAATGTTGGACTTAAATTTTCGGGGTTTTTCCCGGTTTTTCGGACAAACTTTGGGGACTTTTCCTTCCTGACTTTGTAACGGGAGTTTCGGACCACGATTTTAAGTTCGCGCCGCGGCTTCCTCTTGTCTTTTGTTTGAATTTATGTATTATAATAACCCCGGTAGGATATTATGAACAAGGTAAACTGATTTCGAAACATTCTCTTTTGTTGTTATTTCGGTAATGGCCGTTTCAGAGTTCGCGCGTTTCCATTTGGCGAAACGATCAAACTCTTTGGGATTAAAAAAATACCGTTACCATTTCGTTTTAATTCCGCTCGCTCAGGATATTCATTGAAAAAAGTCTGCAGTGGACTGAATTGGCGCCAGAACTAATGTTACCCCACCTTCATTGTACAATACCCACTTAGTGCTATTGAATAATTCATTGTATCGGCAGCCAACAATAGGCAAAGCAAACAAACAAGCAAAAGCCTTCGGCACTGTGGCATGTTTGTTTCGGCACTCTCACCACCTCCCCTAGCCTCCCTCGGTGCATGTTACCTCTTCCGCTTTTAGAGGACGCATCTGGAATACGCTTTTAACGACAAATTCATGAGACCCCTAATATGTTGGCGTAATAATAAATATAAGCTTAGTGTTTCATCCATAATTCAGTTGCGAAATTCATGAATGCAACGAAATGTAATGTTGGTTTTTAATTTATTTCTGTTAGTTAAAATATAAAGTAGCGAAATTAAGTGCACGGTCTTGAGTGGTCGGAACAGTATTTGAAAAGTTTTGTGAATAATGAATGAATGAATATTATTATAAGACGGTTGAAAGTGTTAAAGTAAGGTGGTGTGTTCCGTGTATTTGTAAATTGGGTCGAACTCGAGTGCTGGGGCCAATCAGTCAACGACTAAGAGGCGGTGAAGTTAAACAAATACTTAACTAAATAGAATAAATTAACACGTATAGGAAAGACGAGAATTTAATTGAGTGTTATAACTAGAAGGGGAATTCCTGACTAGCGAACATGTTGTAAGGGGATGTCCCAGAAACGCAGATTAGTTGACAAAGTAACAGAAGAATAGCGTCGTTGCGTTACGTACGTTTGTAGAAAAAAAAATTGTGAAATCGTGGATAGCTTATTCAATTGGCAGAAAAGCTGACACACCAAACTTCCAGGAAGAAACCAGGTTCGAATCCTGCTCTTAATCGCTCAATATTTCTGTTAAAAATATAACTTAAGAGTTCGCTATGAATGTGTTAGAAAAATATTACACGACACTTCGCAGAAACTGTACGTGCAAAAAAAGCTGATATCTTAAGTAACGTTTTAAACTATAAACTTAATAGCAAACTAGAGTAGTACAAATATAGAAGCGTAGAGTACACTTCGATAGAATTGACTCAGACTTGTAATCCGAGATGTGAGTACAATACTATGAAGACACACAACACAGCGGAGACCAGCTAAAAGCTGTTTGCGAATAAATAGCTGCTTTTAAAAGCAATCGTCTTTCTTTTAAGCAATACTTTTTAAGTTGTTGAAAGAATAAGGGGCATACGATACTTAATAGACTACGTTACTATTATTTATAGCTTTAGTTTTTTACAGCGACTTCATCACTGCGCGTATTTTGTTGTTTCTTTGTATTTTCAGTGATAGTCTAGAGGTAAGACCATTGGACTGCCAATTCAGAGGTCGTAGATTCAAAACGCAAGCACGCACCTCTAACTTTGCGGATTCATGTGCGTATTATAAATTAATTATCAGTTGTTAAAACGGTGAGGGAAAACATCGTGATGAAACCAGCACACCTGAAAGATTTTTCAACAGTGTGTAAAGACATACCAGGGGCCTCCGGGCAGTTTAAACTCTGACACCAGGTTGTTCTTCAACCATAAAATAAAGAAAGAAGATTCTTTGTGTTTCATATCAACAATGATGTTTTGAATCTCCAGCATACGTAGGAGATATTATAGTGCACAAGTGTGTGCGCAAACACTATTCTATTCTCTCACTCTTATAGTTAGATGGGACGGCAATCCGAAATCCGACACGGCCGGAAATCAAGACTAGAGAAAGACCACGGTAGGTACGACGGCTTTTTGGACTTTTCAAAGCCCTTAATTACCCTAATTCCTAAGCTCTTTAATTTTTGAGTGTGATCCTTAAGTCACAAAACACCTTAAGTCCTCTGACTTGCCGTTCTTCTCCTCAACGGTCTTACTCAAGCTATGACTGCATTGAAATGTTTTCTTTGTTGATATAGAATTCAGTAACTGAATTGAACAATAAAATTGCCGGGCCAGTACTAAAAGTATCGCGTCTGCGTTGGCTTTTATAGACGTTTAAAGTGATCGATGTATCTAAGTTTTGTATTGTTTTAGTTGTGAGTGACACTATAATTTTAAAAATAACGGCAGTGCTAAAAGCTTGTGTAAGAGACATTGTAGAGACTAGACTCCATAAACAGCAAAGTAATACTTGATCGCTTATTTCTTTAGTGAATATGACGTCACTGGTGAGCAGTTGTTCTAAACATTTTAAGAGCTCGTAAGTCACCGAATTGTTCAAAAAGAGTGTTCCCTCTGACTATTTCTTTTAAAATTTAGAATAAATAAAAAAATTTTTTTATAACGTCAATTTATTTTAAAATCTATACATATAATAAAATCGTAACGAAGTATGTATGTAATTGATTGGCGCAAAAACTACTGGACAGATTTAGTTGAAATTCGGCAAATATACTTTTTAAATTCTTAGTCAACTTATAGGGTATAAATTATTACGTTTATAATTATGGGGGATGAGCAGTATTGTAGTAAGCAGCGTATTTCTAGAATTTGCTGCAGAATTGTTGTTGTTGTTGGGAAAAATATTATTAAATTTCAATTTACAAAATATTATCACGCTATATCTCAAGGAGCTAAACATTACATAACATAACATAATAATATCTTTTAGGAACGATTATTTTGTCTATATGTCAACAGACTTCATAGCCTTCCGGTCGGGCGAATGCCTTGGAAGTGTAAGGCTTTGGGTTCGATCCCCAGTTCCGCAAACTTTTTGTGGATTCTTTTGTATTTTTTTTTGTCATTCATATTAATATGTATTTTTGTGGTATTTCATTCTTAATGACTTTTATTACTTACCGGCTGAAACCCGAAGGAAACATGCTTTTTAATAATTTTTCAACTTATAAAAAACGTATATGCAACGAGGTATGCAAGGATCGTAGCAAGTGGAAATCCGTTGTCTCTGCCTACCCCTCTGGGAAACAGGCGTGAGTCTATGTATGTATGTAAAAAACGTCACCACTTTAATTTGAAACATTTATAAAATTTATATTATTTAAAACATAGTAGTGTTCTAGATGGCGTTAGAGTCTATTTAGATCAGCGGAATTCTTTTTTAAATATTTCAATTTGAAACCCGAAGGAAGCAACGCGCATCGTGTGGGATTATACTTTTAAAAATTTCAGCTTATAAAAAAAATCCGCTTTAATTTGAAGCATTAAAATTATTATTATTTAAAACATACTGTTTCCTTTTTCTTAACTAGATGGCGTTAGGAGTCGATTTAAATCTGAGGAAAAATAATTTTCTTGGATACTCCTCATGGGACAGGAAAAATATTTATAACCACTGGCATCCTTGCAGGGGGGCAGGGCAAAATTACAATTGCAGTAGCGTCTTCGGCGATTACTGCCACGTTGTTTTCTGGTGACAAAACAGCGCACACCATGTTTAGGATTCCCATCAATTTACAGAGCAACGAAACACCTGTTTGTGATGTGTCACGAAATAGTGACAAGACAGGCATTTGCTTAAGAATTGTTCTTTGATCGTATGATGGGATGAATGTATAATGGCAAACAGAAAAGCAGTTGATGCGGTACACAGAACTCTAAAAGACATCCGTAGGAACCAACACATAATGGGTGGTGTCACAGTTATGTTCAGCGGCAATTTCCACTGAACGCTGCCTGTGGTGACGCGAGGAACTGGGGCTGATGAGGTGAATGGTTCTTTGAAACGATTATTTTTATGATCCTGTATTCATAAGTTGAGCTTGACAATAATTATGGGCGGCTGAGTAGGAATCCACATGCTCAAGAATTTTCCAACTCAAAACGCCCAAAAATAATCATGCTGCAGCAATCAACGAATGCATTCTTTTATAAATGAAAGGGAATGAAGTGTTTTACACATTTATAAACACTGTTGTCAATCAAGATGACGCCACTCATTATTCTGTAAAATTCCTGAATTCCCTCACTGCAAGTGGACTTCCGACGGACGTCATTAAGTTGAAGGTCGGTGTCCCGATTATGCTTCTTCGGAACTTAACGCCTTTGAAATTGTGTAAAGGGACCCAGAAAATGATGGCCTGATGGCTTAATGTAAATTATCTGCAAATCATCAAGGCGCAAATTCTAACGGGTTTCGGTATTGGCGAGACAGTGTTTACACCATGTACCACTAATTCTCCACATTTATCCCTTTCAATTTAAGCGAGTGTAGTTTCCTGTGGGCGTTTGTTTCGCCATGAGAAGTCTGCGAGTGTCGATCTTAGGACCAGCTTCTCCTCACATAGACTGTATGTCGTTTGCTCTCGGGTCACCAGTCCTGACTCTCTGTACATTTTAGCTCCCGAGAGCAAAACTACAAACAAAGTAATCTGTATGTTTTTCTAAATATCCTGGTTCGGATTTGATATTGATACGAAACTTTTGTTCTTTTACATAGGTTTTTCGCTTTATTAGGTCAGAAATTATGCAATAAAATATGCGAAGCGCACTTATAACTTTTTCTTTTGCCCTATACATTAGTAAGACTTAAATATAAAACTAATCTTTGTTGGAATAATTGCTCTCAAATGTGCAAAACATATACAATACAATAGGTATATTTAAAAAAATCTCTCATTCTCTCCTGTGCAATAATTATTCTTCCGGTTTTTCGCTTCCCCTTCGCTCTATCCATTGCATCGTCCTGGATAATGTTTAATGGCAATATACTGTATAATGTATAATAATACTGGATAATGTATAATGTTTTCAATAATAAATATTTTGGATAATTTAAATGTTTATGCACATGTTTTGCTTAATAAGAAACTCGCAAAAACAACTGACTTGGGCGGACTTGAACTGTCATATCATAACATTACTAATCTGCACTAATAAAAGTTTGTGAAGATGTTTGTTACCTAAACACTTTTGATTTGAATAGAACTCGGTAAACATAAAAACCATATTTCCTGGATTAACAAAAAATATAAATTTTATCCTGGTTCAACATCCACGCGGGCGAAGCTGCGGGCAAAAGCTAGTTTAAAATAAATTGACGTTATAAAAAATATTTAAAATAAATTGTTATTAATTCTAAATTTAAAAAGAACTCGTAAATGCTTTTTAAAAATGTTTGTTGGTAAGTTAATAAGTTGCATGATGCATCTGTATAGCATTGTGTTCTAATTTCAAAGTTAGACATGCTAGCCCTCTAGTACCTACTCTGTACAAGGGGTGGATGTAACTAACTGCTGAGATGATTCAATATAGAAGAGAAATTCTTTAGCATGGGCACGGTTACGAATAGTTTTAGTGGGCAGAGCGGCCGGTGGCTTTAACCAAAAGATCACGAGTTCAAATCCTACTCGTAATTGATTTTTTTTTCCACAAAAATTTGTAATTTTATATCTTTCTCTGTTTTAATTATACACCAAAATAAAACCTTCCACACACAATATCAATTGCAGTAACCAAACAATTTTTACAGAACATTTTCATCGTGAATAGATTACCCGTGAGATAACTTTAATTATAAGTGTCACATAAATTAACCCTACAAATTGTTTGCCGATACCGATGCCGACGTTATCTTTACATTTTTGTTAACCCGTCACTTGGAAACATATATCACGCAGATACCAACCCCCTGTTTGTTTAAATTTTGGGTTCTGTGAATTTAAAATTTTATTAAATGTGTTGGTCAGTATGATTTTATACAAAACTAACACTTTACCCGTAACTTCGTTCTAGTCCGCAATTGATTTAGAATTATTTCGAATTACTCAGAAATAGCGCGCAGAACTGACGGCCGGTGGGGCAGAAAAGTTCTGGAATGGAGGCCACGTACTGGTAAGCGCAGCGTAGGACGTCCACCCACAAGGTGGACAGACGACCTAATAAAGGTCGCAGGAAGCTGCTGGATGCAGGTTGATTCCAACCGGCCCATCTGGAAATCATTGGGGGAGGCCTATGTTCAGCAGTGAACGTCTTATGGCTGAAATGATGATGATGATGATGATGACTCAGAAATAGTAAAACTATAAGTGAAATAATTTCTAGGATCGGTGAAGTTGTTCCAGAGAAAACCTCTAACAACATTAACTCTTTTTATAAAGAAAAACAAAGTATAACACACATTATACCCTCTTATTTTATAAGCGATGATTAAAACTTAATTGACGTAAATGTCACTTAAATCTATTGCCATCTTTATTCATTGGCACACAGATGACAAGGCCAGATATAATTTAACAAATGATTAAACTAAGTAACAAATGATTAAATTAAGTAAGAGGAATTATTTATTAACGAGTATTTAACCTTTTTTAAATGAGAAAGCATTAGTTTAAGTCCTAATGATTAAAAAAGTTTAAAAATTATAGTTTTTTTAACTTAAAGACTTCTTGCACGCGACAAGTCACTATAATCGTAACTTAATTTGAAGTCAATATATTTTTAATTAATACTACGGGGCCCTCGGCAATTTAAGTTACATTTAGGGTTGTCCAAGTCACATAACTTTGAAAAAATCGTTAGTCATTCATTAACTTTATCAGCTCCGTATAAATTAAGTGAAGGAGATAGGAGCCCTTAATTCTTAAAGTCACGGACGCTTTCCAATCAGATATCGATGTTCTAGTAATCTGACTAAAGTGTAACCTAATCTACTATTCATGAAAAAAGTTTTGTAATAAATTAGTTTTTGTACTGATTTTCTGTTTAAAAAATACAATAAAGACACAAATAGATAAGCACTACAAAAATGAAAGCAAAAATTTTAAAAAAGTAAAATTTATTTATTGATAAAAGATTACAGATAACAGAAAAATAGATAGAGTTTGTTACCACTGTAATATTGAGCTAAAGTTGGAAAAATTCAGCTCATTAATCTTTACGACACAAACGAAATGCAAAACAGATTACTAAACGACTTTCCTTTACAAAAGAAATCTCCAATCACATCCAAAATATTTCTAGCCCTGCAAAAATCCGGGAAAAAAACCAAAATATAGCTAAAGAACCGATTCCTCTGTCTCAAATTGTCCATAAAAGCGATATCGAGGCACCCTCCTGTTGTCCCCTTCGGAGGTCGTAACTAACGAACGAATGACTTCCAAATGAGGGCCGGGAACTAAGACACGGTAGACCGAAAGGGGACCGCACATCTGTCAAACCCTCCCTACAAACGGCTACTTTAATACAACTCTTCGGCCTTTCTGATCGCCTGGTAGTTGCGAGGCGCGCAAAAAGTGTAACCTCTAACCCCTCGAAACTTTATGGGATTTTTTAAATAAGAATTAGATCACCTAACTGGAAAGAAATGGCTTCTTCTTATGAAGCCCTGGTAGGATGACCATTTCTGCAACTTTAATGGAAGCTTCAAAAACTTTTTTTTTAATAATCATGATTAATTAAATTACCATTAAACTGATTGGTTACGCGTAATGAAGTGAAACTTTTCAAAATTACCTAAATGTATATTTTATATCACTTAAATTTAAAAATTCGACTTGATTCAAAATATTATTGATACATTTCTCATTGTATGTTGTAGGAGATATTTTTCGTTTAAATTTTTTCCAGCAAAATTTTCAGAATATTTGGATGTATTCACGCGTTGTGTCAAACGAGGCGTGAATTTAGTTTGTGTCTGGTTTTTTACTTATCATAAGTAAAAATCTTATCCGTTATATCATGGAAAATATAAAAAAATATATTATTTTGTACAATTTCAGCGCATTGTAAATTATTAGTTTACAACAAATTATTAAGATATTTTCATAAAACAGTTTGACAATTTTAAAATGATATAAAACAATATTATAAATTTTATTGTACTCAAAAAAATAGAACATTACTTTTGAGTAGGTACTTTGAGCATACTTTTTTTTCAATATCTACTAACAAAAGTTATAATAAAAAGCAAACAATATTAATTTCGTTAACAGAAACTTTGTCATAACTTTAGATGACACAAGTAATATCATAAGAACACACGATGCAAAAAAGCCTTTACTGTCTAGACGCCATCTTATTTTAGATTTGCTAACATTATCATCAACATAAAAATATATCAACTGTAATACATGCTAAGATAGCTAATACATATAAATTAAGTGTTTTCGGTAATTTGAGATAGTTTAGTACCTATATTTGTGAATATACCGTGTTGATTATTATGCTAATTATACTTTATAAGAATTATATGCAATTTAGAAAACCGATTAGGTATTTCACTCTAGTCAATTTATACTGTACAATGTACAATAGGTACCGACTTTTCAAACTGTAAAGTAGGTAGTTAAGAAATTACTTACCTTCCTTTTCTGAAGCTTCATTTTTTTGTCTGGCAACAATATTTAAACTAAACCGTCTGTCTTAGAAAAAACTGCTCTTATTACCTTCAATTTCCTACTGATCGGTTAGTACAGAAAAAAATATACCTACCCATTATTACTTGGACACCCTTTTTTGCGCTCCTTTTGGAAAAAAGCGTCCCTACGAGTGTAAATTATATGTTTATAACATGCGCATTATCCCGCACAAAGGGTCGAGATCCTGGGGTGTGCGGCCGCTGCCCCTTCCTCCCCAAACGTTAATTCTCGCCCGTATTTGTGCACTCCCGTATTGGTTTAGATTCTTTGCTGTTTGAGGAGAGGGCCAAGTAGTTACTGTAGGCGCCGAATTTGTTTCTTTAAAGTAACTTTTTATTTGTTTATGAGATCTCCGAGGCTTCTGTTTTGATACCACTTTTAAAACATCAAAGATCTTATTACATAGAGGGTCCAAGCTACTTTTACATTTTAGATCAACACGTATAGTAAAATATCTTACATTTAGATCTCGTAGGAGAAAAATAGATATTAGTTTTCATGCTAAAGCAAAAATATTAAAGAAAAAAAAGATCGTAGTTTTCAAGCACGAAATTACTAACGAAATTGTTTTTCTAAGTACGTAATAATCTTCAATCGTGATCATTAGATCACTTGAGAATGCTAAAGAAAAATATTCAGGCACATAACTATACAAACTTTTGTAATAATAAATCCAACTCTTAATCTGAGATAATGTTCTAACAAAAGTTTATTATAATCGCAAAATGTTATGTAATGTGTCTCTTTTGTTTCACAAGAATATACAACAAAGTTAAATGGGACTTTCTTGAAACTAATGTGGCAACACTAACTTTTTTTGTAACATAATCTGGCAAATGTCATCTCATATTCAGCCTGTCATAATTACATTCAGATTTGGGCTGATATAAAAATGTTTATGCTTCTTTGATGTAGAATTTTGGAAAGAAAAACCGTGGGACCACAAATAACAAATATAAGGCTAATTATATTTTAATCACAAGTTTATACAGACAGGGTCTTTGATCGGGGTGTTATTGTAATAACACGTGCAGCGAACACACGTGCCTCGGGATTGTAAACACCGGTTACACGATAAATAACCGAATAGCGTTGTGCGTCGCGTGGTTAATCCAATTATGAATCGATAGTTTTTTTGTGCGGCGAATAACTGTGTTGACAGAGTGAAATTTTTTTTTAGTGAGTGAATAGACTTTTGTGATGGGTGAGTCTGGTATGTTACTCGGTGAAGATTGAAAACTCTGTACGCTGTTATAAAACCTACAATGAAACAATGCTTTAATTATAATTTCAAGAGTCCCTTATTTAATTTGGTTTTTATTTAAGTACTGCGTTGTATTTGTATGGATGTCTTGTTGAAATATTTTTTGTCGAAAAATAAGAACATAGATCAATTTCACAATGACTAGAGCGAAGCTTACCTTCACCCCTCGGCCCCTGATTTCTGGGAATAAAAATGCACTTTTAAACTATACTCCCCATATTAGGGGAATCCTTATCGGGCAACACGGACCGTTTAATCGAATAAAGCATCCAAACTTTGCAACTGGCTGAATGACTGTCAAAGCATTGCAATAAAAAAGTTTTAAAAAAAATCGAACGCGCACAGAAATGAAGCGAAAAATTCCAAAAATGCCAAGTTGCCGCTCGTTTTACACGAAAGGTTTTATATCGATGGCATCGGTGATTGCTTTTGAATATTTTACCGGCCAAACGTATTATGTATTCACGTCATAACCGAAGTAAATATTTGATGGCTCTCTATCTTACCAAGTTATTAACATTATTGTTTGTTCGAAACGACTCGAGTAAATTCAAATGACCTATTGTAAAGGTAATATTACCGTTTTATTACTCAGAAGTTACTTGTAAACTTTTTAAAGGTCCAAAAATAGGCGCGAAAAGACACCTTTACAATAATGTTTTTTTTTTCTTAGGATTGTGGCAATAATGTTATCTGCCGTGTCGTATGTCTTACTTTTTTTTCTTGAATGTAGTCTATGGTTGGTGTTCGTATTTTGAAATTCGAATTTAGATGTTAGGAACTTTGGATACACGCTAGAGCGATGCAGAATATGCTCATTAAAATTCCATTGGGTTTAATGTTGCAGTGTATCCGCACGTAACATGGAGGAACCAGGAAGTTATCAAAATGTAATTAGAGGAATATGCAATACATCTGCGAAGCCATATAGGATGATATCGTAGACAAATCTTGTGTTGGGAATGTCTTTAGCTATTCAAATGCATCATTATTGTATAACTAAACTAACAAAGCGTTGCCGCGTAATTCTAACTTATAGGACTTGTAATCTTTATTCTATCTTTATAATGAATACGTGATGAAAAACTTCGGCCCCTTTTTATTACTTCTATTTATATGATACTAAGGCCCTGTTTCATAGGCAACGCTTAAATTTAAAAATGGAACAGAATTTGTATGAAATGATCTGAACTTAGATACTTGTATAATAAGCGGTGAAACAGGGCCCTATTCTCGTTTTTTCTTGCTAACACTTAACCTGTTAAAAATAAGTTGGAGATCACTGATCAGTACATAACAAGTATCATTACTTAAACAACTTGGATATCTCTACGGGCTTTGTTATTCCATACAAAAAATATGTAAAGGGTCCAATGTAACCTATTCAAACCGTACACCATAAAATATTTAAAAAATCTTGTCTTTTTTTAACCTAAAGGTTGTCTAGCAGAGCAATGAGCATGGCATAATGCTTTACATTGTAAAGAAAAAAAATGGTATAAAAATTTACCTAATGTACCTATTTCTTTTGTGTAGGTACATGAAATAAAGATACTTATTTGTTCTCTAAAAGTAATCACAATCACTGTAAAAAAAATTATGTTCTATTTTTGAATACAATAAAACTTAAAATAAATAAAAACTATAACGATTCGAAGCTTTTTAAAATTGAAAGAAAAAAACACGAATTATCGTGATTCGTGACGTAGGTACCCGTTCAGTCCTTTTGTAAATCGAAACGAGGTTATACGGCTAATTCTATGTTAATCAATTCTGTTTCCATGTTTATTTTGGGGTGAACCGTTAATAAACTTCCTTTCATACTAGTTTCAATTATTTATCAAAGAGTATTCGAAAATATTTCGGTCGATCAATTTGTTAGAATAGAGATATTGTTTTATACATGCCTACGATGACAACGGAAAGGGTTTCGATACTCATAATGCATATTCCTTATGTACGGTAAGGTTGTAAAATTTACCTACCAAATGTAGATTGTTCCTTTTTTCAATATCGAATAACTTTTTTAACATCCTCATACAAGGGGCAAAGACACACCCCTATTCAGCCACTCGCTATTTCACAGATTAAACTGTCAATTTTAGTCTTGTATTTCGTTCTTTTTTTCTCATGTAAGGAACCCTTGGTAGCGAGTAAATGGCCTGTAATTTAGGGTTCCACATCTGCCGCGTGTGTAATGTTGATTGTATTGCGAAGTACTCGGGTTGTAATCGAACACTTTACCCTTTTTTATGTGGATTAGACGAATATATGAACGTTGTTTACAGTACAAATACTTTTTGAGAACGTTTATTTGGTTTTGTTTCATTTTTTGAGTTTTTTTACAATTGATTATTTTAAAAGATAATTAAGTAGGGGTAATTTTAAAATTTATTGATTTTCTTCATCATTTTATTCGTAACTTACTTAGTTTTTGAAAAAGTTCTGCCGAGCGACGTAACCTTTGCCGGGCGTAAATATTCAAGTTAACCTACACCCAAGCCTAGCCTAGCGCGGTCAGTTTTAGGATTAAAACTACTCAGCCATATATAAACGGGATTCTCGCTGTTATACTGTTAACTTGCTAACAGACTGCGATTATTAAATTTATTTTGTGTGGAAGCATCGATTCAATGCAGCCGGGCAAAGACAAGCGCGAATGTTTTCTCTAAACATTAATTTTACATTTAAAAAGTAATGACACCTGCCACGATAAATTCCTTGAGGCATCCCTTTATTTTTGTTTAGACAATCGGGAGTAGCAATTAGCACGGGACCAGCCGCGGGACTTTCATTACATTAATCCTGGACATAAATTGTGGCCGGAAATAAATTAAGTTGCGACTTAAACCGAGCACTTAGCACCGGAATTAACCGACGCTTAATTGAAACTAGACGAGTATAAAAAGCCTCACGTCTGCTGATAAGTGAACTTGTAATCGTCTTCTAAACAAAGGATTTAACTTAAACTTTAGTTTACCTCCGGCCCGTGTTTAAATATTCAACTGTGTTGTTTTTAACTCTGATTACAAGTTTTGGCGTAATCTCCGGATTGTTGTTTTTTTTAAGATGAAAATCTTTCGCAGTAAAAGTTGTAAAGATTTGTTTCTTTAATCCGACGCTAAGGGTTGATGAAATTATTCTTTACCATTTTTTCCTTCATAAATCTTTTAATAGAAAATACTTTTTCATATTTTGACGTAAAACAGGATTTTAATCAAAGAAAAGTAAATATTTACTAAGGTAATCTGAGACGTATTTGACGTTAATAATTAGAATTAAAGAGTAGAGTATTCGTAGTGTATCAAAAAACTTGAAATAACTCACGATTTTCGTGTCGAGATTTCCTTACTAACATAAATTACTGACAAAACCATTCATACACTGCTTACATTGGTACAGAACAAAAACTCCATGTTCTGTGGTAATTGGCATCATTTTTATATGTCAGTTTCCTGATACTACTAAGAAACACAATTTGTATAATAATGAGGTCAAATATTTGTCATGTTAACATTATTTCCTGATGCTATTTTCATTTAATAAACACAGTGTTGATATTACATCAATCTTTACTTTCGGTCAATATCAACAAAAATATTTGATAAACATCTGCTGGGTTGGTCACGTGGCGTTCAATTCTAACCGTTTCGCACAATAATGGCATCAATTTCACACAAGTCCCCCACGGGACACAAGGGACCCTAAACTAATATTCTATAGGATCAATACCTCCTGACAAAGTCACTGCATATTGAACTATTGTGACTCTATCCGAGAATCCGCCATGTTGTAATTTTTCACACGATGCGTCAACAGTTTGTTAATAGCAAACTTTTGTTACAAATAATAAAAGAAAATTAATGTTGGAAATGCTAGTTCTCATACATTATTAATGATAGCGCCTACATAAATGGAATCTTGTTAATCCTGGCTAAATCTTTGTTATGAGGGCGAATAAGAAGTTGAATAAATACGGACGTATATTTGGTCATAAAACTGGGAATATTTATTATTAATATCTCTTTGTCATTCTGTAATAATAATGGTGTAATATCAGATGAAAAGCGACCTTTTATTTTTCATTTTTAATAAAACTGAGCTAAGATGCGGCAGTTCATTAATAGATTTTAGGCTAAGTTCTTTATTTTCTTTAAGGTCATGGGGTCCGGCAGATGTGTAGGGGATCGACATTTCCCTGGAGTAAACGAAAACGTCACGTCCCCTATACATACATACCAATGGGCACAGCGGTTAAGCGATGTACCTTCGGCACTAGGGACTGAATATTCGATACCTGTGAACACATTTGTGTCCGATAAAAATATTCAAACTGCAAAAACGACACCCACGATATCGGTGAAAAGCGTAGGACTACGTTTCCTTTTAAAAAAATTACATTATTTTCTAAATTGACCAATATATTTCTAAATTTGTTACAATTTGACTCATATGGCACACACACGCTAATTTGAATAATACAATTCGAATAGATTTGACTTCCAAACTGATTATACTGTATTATAATAGTCAAGGCGTTCTCTAATTTTCTAGACATTGAAAAACATAGACGGAAAGATGCAGAAAAAAGAAACTAAATTAATAACCAGCAGTTTCTACAAAAAAAAAAACAAAATGAAAATACCAAAAACAGAAGTTATTTATTGAAGAAACCAAAAACTGATCATCTGACACACACTAACGCTGTGGTTGTCTATATTGGTAATATGCCTCTGACTATTACCAATCAGTAAGACCTCTTAAGCCTCCTCAATCCCTTTCACAGTTGCATTATCCGTCTATTTCATTATTCTTTCCGGACATTTCCCACATGTCGGCACCAGATAGCCGGGTAACAACAAACAATACCGGACAAACTCTTTTAATTCAATTGTAGGTGAAGCACACTTTGCCCAGAAGTCTACGTTGTTTCGCACATTACCCGGGCGAAATGCGTTTCCGATGTCTGCCGGGGACATCGGCCGTTTAACTTAATTGTCGCCTAGCATTATCTTATCTGGAACAACGAGTTTATTTATTTTTATGTCGTCGACGTATCGCGAAGGTCCGGGACCGGACTTTATCCCGAAATTGTCGTTTTTATGGTTACTGCCTTTTCATTTTGGAGCGTAGGTATTTTTTTTTATAAAAATAAACCTATACGCGTCTGTTTATAACATTATTACGGGAAGCGGAAAATTTCCTGCCAGCGACATACTTAACTACGGATTGTTTTCTGGGAATTTTCCGTTTCTGTTAATTCATTTTTCGTTCTTGTCATTTCGCTGTCATAGAATTTCTTTTTAATTTTTCATTGATTGTGTTGTGGTAGCATTGGTTACCCGCTTTACAAGCTCATTGGTATGGGTTAGAACTTGGCACAAATACTACCAATATGACTTTTTTAATGTCATAATAAATTTACTTTCTTGAATCTATCACACCACTGACTAACGGTGATGAGCTCGTCTTGATAGAACTCTAAATTAAATGTACATAAGAGCATTTTTGCCCGACCCGGGGATCGAACCCAGGACCTCCTGCTCAGCAGTCGCGCTTGCTACCACTAGACCAAGGTAGTCTTACTTTATCACTTACCCAATTTACACATTCTAAAAAATAAAATTGTAAACATAATAACAATTGTTAATTAAAATTACAACATGTTTTGCAGTAACTAGAGCTCAGCAGTGCGTGACGATGCTAGCAGTGCACTGCAAGCGATGCGAATATTAACACCAGCTATAAAATAAGCCACGGGAAATAGTTGGGAAATAAGATTTATTAAGCTGGTAACATTCGAGATTATTTGGGTCACGTTCACACAGAGTTTAATTAAATTGGGTGTTTGTTACTATGCACTATGGTCACACCGGGTTATTTTAACTAATTTCATCTTGTTTTGTATCAGGCTAGAAATAGTCGGAGCCAAAAATTGCTAGTGTTCTTCATGGAGGGTAGTCTTTGAAACTGGCAACTAGTCTCTCTAAGCTTAGTATAAAAATTACAACTATAAATGCCTAATTGTCTACCTACCTACAGGAGTACTTAATTTCGAATCTAACCTAACCGCGTCGCGATGCCCCAAATTTCTATTAAAATAGGTACATAGTGCGTGCCGATTCCTGCGTATCCATTGTCTGAGTAGAACAGTGTCGAAACTCCAAAACTGTCTGAGTAGCGTACGTAATGTCTTAGTGGTCTTATATTTGTGTGTGAGTGAATTATAGTGTATCAAAGTTAAGTTTTTGAGCGTTGTGTTATGGGCTTACCCTATCAAAATATAAAGTTTTAAGTGAATTCGAATACCTCCTACCACGTCTTATTCACTGACTATCTCAAAAATACATAAACATTCATAAAACTCTCGCACAGGAAAACAAACTTTACAAAATAGGGTGGACGTAGCCGTCGTCGGCACGGCTATATTTATTATCCGATTATTACCACAAAACGCTTTCACATCGCAGTACCCCTCGAACGTGTTATTGCACAGTCCGGCAGCAGGGGCGCTCACCCTACAGCGCCATGTGAGACGTGAATTTATTCAATTAAAACCTAGTTTGTTATTTGAATATTTTCGATGAAATTAAAACTGTGTTCTGAAATTAAAAATAATTAATTCGCGATGATGAAAATCGATGCGGTTGAATGATTTTAAATGGAATTATTTTATAGAGTCAATACATCGAGTATTACATCAGTAAATGTCTAACAATCGAGTCAGATGTCGACGACTCCAGAAAAATGAATTTCTGCCAAATACACAACTCGCAAGACCGCATACTTACGTTCAGATATAACTTTAAACTTTACAATGGAAAGGATGGAATCGAAAAGACTTCAATTTACCTATATTTTAACAATAAACTAGGCATGTAATATGTTTAGTTTTGTTGATCAATATGATGATAGATCGAATGTAGGTATCTCTTTCGAATAAATTCGAATCAACATTTTATTACCAAATTAACTAATTTTTTTAAAATCTTGCGTATGACTAGTGCGTATAACTAGTACAAAAAGCAAACATTTAACGTAGACATAGTACTTAACAATAATTTTCGAAGAACTCTTTGTATCACAAATAAATTCAATCATAGAAATAACGTAGATGAAACGTTACGTCGATTCAATTCCATAATGGCGTGCGATTTGACTCCTTCCGACCCATATTTTCTGTCACTAGGTACTCAGAATGTAAGAAAAATGACATAACATAATAACTACAAACGTATTGGGAAGACGGTTGATTTGAGGGTAAGTTATTTTCGTTCTATATTCAAAAGGTAAAGGAATTAATTTTAGTTATTTATGAAACGTCGACGAGACCGGACGTCGCGCACGTTGGAGATGATCAGCGTTTGTTGTTTGTACACATAATTGCTTTTTTTGAGCAGACAAAATGGTTTTAACATGTTTGGTTAATTAGTTACTTGACTTTTTTGAGAAAAAAGGATTAGGTCTCCGAGATACAATAACAACAATATATTTTTTAAGTATTTTACTTAAAAAATATGTTAAAGAATTTAATATTAGTTAGAGACCGCACTAAAAGAAAATAAATTCTACAATTTTACGGTTCAATATTAAAAATCTACCCCTAATTCGAGTAATTGGAATTAAGGGTTAGACTTTTAAAACAAAAGTTTTTAGTTATTTTATTAGCCACTGATTTTCAAATCTTATTCAATAGGTACCTTATTAACAGATGAATAGGGCCTCTTTTAAAAAGTCCTACTATTTTTTAGGATCATAAGTTATTATTTCAATTATTTGACAGCCAAGTTATGGAGCTCACCAGTATATTTACGTCACAATTAGAAGTGACATTGACATTTCCAACTTATCACAGGCATCATGTAACAAAAAAAATTTTCTCTAAGTCATGTAGTGTTTGGATAAACACGTGACCTAGCTGACACTGGAAGAGATAATCATGAGAGGATGAGAAAAAAAGCACGCCTAAGAGCTGTTGTCGATGGTAAAGACTTTCGAGCGGTTTTAAACTCTGACACTAAGTTATTCATTAACCGTACGATAAGAAGTCCAATAGTCCTCTATCTAAACTCCAAACTTCCCCTCTCTGGCAACACTTTCTTGGGCCATAAAAATGCCATGACTCTTGGCGAGCCATCGCGGAGAGCTTTACAATTAGTTAAGAACACGCTCCCGGAATAGCGAACTGGGGGGGCTATTCTGTAATCATAGTACGTTTCACAGATAAGTCGTGGTGTTA